>CP106729.1:45658055-46858055 GCA_025506655.1 Gossypium rotundifolium | reverse complement strand
CACCTTCGTGTTTGGTTAGCAGTAGGTCTTTCAGCCCATCTCAGTCCATCCGACCTAGGTCTTTTCTGGTTACTCCTAGTTGTTGCTAATGATCTAAAGTTTCTCTTACCTCCATCCCTATCTCTATCCCGATTCAGCTTTTCCGTTTGCTTTACCTCCTCAACTATCTTAGCTTTCTCCACAAGCACAATAAATTCCCTCTCTCGCTGTGGAGCTATCAACACCCGTAGATTGTCCTTCAGACCATCCTCAAAACGAACACATCTCTCATGCTCTATGGCCACTATCCCTCGAGCATAACGACTAAGGCGTAAGAATTCTGCTTCATAGGCCGCCACCGACCTACTTCCCTAAACTAGATTCAGGAACGCTCTACACTATGCATCCACATAACTCGTTCCAATATACTTACTCTGGAATGCCATCTTGAAGTAATCCCAGGTGATATGGTTAGCTACGGTACCTTTCTTAACCGTAAGCCACCATTGATAAGCTTTTTCCCGAAGAAGAGACACCACTCCCTTCAGCTTCTCTTTATCCGTGAAGTCGAGATCATCCATGATCCGCTCCATTGCTTTTAACCAGTACTCAGCTGAACTAGGAGCTACACCCAAAATTCCCTTAAACACCTCCGTCCCATTGGCTCTTAGTCGCTCTGGAACAGACTTCGGGGCTCTTGTGCCCATGCCTGCTCCAGCAACTCTCTCTAAAACCCTTAACATAGCCTGAGATACAGCATCATCTCCACCATCGATCTTGAAACTCTGCCTCCACATTTGGTGGCACTGAACTTCATTCCTCGACTCGTGACTGCACCCACGGGTTCGACACGTAATCCCGCCTACCTCTACCACGTACACCACGTCCTCTAGTGCTCATTCTACCATTCGTGATTTATCTGATTAAAATTTTTATGAATTAATAATTTTTTCTTCCACTGATTAATAACGGACAGTCTTATGGAAATTAGTTTTAACAGTAGTTCTTTTGAATCTGCATTCTATCTACAAGTTCAGTTCTCAAGTCTATATTTTCTAATTCTAGAGTTCACATCAATCAACATCAAGCAGAGCACCACATACACACATCAAACACACAAGTAAACATCCATGAACTTGCATTCATCACCTAGGGGTATTTTCATCATTTCACTACCCTGGAGTATTTTCGTAATTTTATACTATAGGGGTATTTTTGTAATTTTCCAAAATAAAGTTTCTTGGTGATTTTTCAAAATAGGGGTATTTTGGTAATTTTACAATCCAGGGGTATTTCAATAATTTTGTCAACTGGGGGTATTTCGATAATTTTTCTAAATTAGGGGTAATTCAGTAATTTCTCAAATAGGGGTACTTTGGTAATTTTTCAAACAAGGATATTTTGGTCATTTTGCAAAATCAAGGGTATCTCGATAAAGTTTCTCAACATAGGGTATTGCGGATAATTTTACCAAAATTAGGGACATACAAGTCATTTTATAAAAATAGGGTACTGATCCCTTTCGGGTTTTAGTTATGAATTTTGACCTGTCAACAAGTCCTCGTGGCTAAGGCGAACAATCACTACGCACCAGGTAGGATTCCAGAAAAGAGGAGGTGAGTCACTAGGATTGTTTAAGTACCAAGCTCTTCCTGGATCAATCCTAGACATGCGTATGCCTGTTACCACACCCTAACCCTGTGACTTGTCCACAGATATGTTTAATTAAGGAAAATTAAGTCTTATGAAGTTTGAAGTATCGTTTAATCTAATCTTAAGGTCCATTATCACTATCATACTAGTCTACGTCCATAAGGCCATCAAACCCATTACACATGTCACATCAAAGGTTAGAATACTTACCTGGGTGGATCGGGTGTCGGTAGACTCGAAGGCCACATCTTCCAAAACTTTTCTCAACTTATATTACTTTCAAAAATTCCTACTAGACCCATTTCACAGCCAGAGTTTTGAACTGGGCTCTGATACCAAAAATGTAACACCCTAAACCCAGCCCAAACGTCATTACCGGATCTGGTATGCTACGGGTGGGTTTAAAAAAAATTAAAGTTTATTTAGTCCTTATTTTTAAGAAAATATTAGAACCTTAAACTTTTATGTTGAGTGGATTTGAAAAGCCCATTTATCATTCCATTTTATCAATAAGACTTTGGCCACACATTGGTTTATAAACATGTGACATATTAAAGTAGAATAGAGTAAAACAAGTAACAAATAAATTGGAATCCTAAGTTATGGGGCCTTATTACAAAAATATATTCCAAAAAATAATAATAATAAACCATAATGATAATGAAAGTCTTGATGGCCCCTCGAGTCCGCCTCGGCTCCCGTGTCCACGGCCTACTGCTCATCTGTAGAGTGGAAAAAATAAAAGGGTGAGTCACCAAGACTCAGTGTGCAAAACTTGAAAACACATAAAAGCCTAGGGCCCACAACAACATTATGGGCCTTGGCCCGCATGCAATGGTAACAGATTATGTCATGCATCATGGCCCATCCCAAAACCTAAGAGTCCATCCTCTAAACACCCCCGTACCAACCGTTACACCATGGGGATTTCTACAATCAACCCTCCATTCGCTACACACCATATCGGCAGCTGTCTGCCTGTCATATAGACCTATCGCTTACGTGAACCTCAGAAATACATCATTGTATTCGATAGCTATGCTGCCTGTCATATAGACCGATCGCTTACGCGAACCTCGAAATACATTATAATATTCGACGACCATCTTTGCATGGCAAAGCCACGATCGCCTCGTGACCTCGCTTCCCTACCATAAATCCATCAATCAATCCCATCCCATGCATGCATACATACAAGAAACAAGTCATCAAGCCATCTAACGGATCTCATACTTTCACATGCTACGAATCACATAGAAAAGTTTCTATGGTACGCACTGCATCCCATGCCTACCCCTTCGGGTAATATTGTTCATCTGACCTTTCTTTTCGCTTTTAGCCCTTAGCATAAATATAATATATAAATGCTTATGTGTTAAGATTCTACACACCTTATTCTTGTTAAGACGACACCTCTATGTCGACACTGTCAAAAGCCGATACGATCGCTATCTGCCTAAGATGCTGTTCAAAAGTCAGTCCACAACCCGGTAGCCAATCTCGAACAGCAAACACTGCTCGTTTCTTAAACTTAGGGATTGGGTTTACGAACCCAACCCTCTTCTTTGCCTGATCCATATTTGATTCCATCCAAAAAGTCCTTGTCAGACTACTATAGTGAAATAGGGTTAAACCATATCATATGAGTTATTATCTCAATTATGATAGCGAATCTTAATAAGAATCTAAAGAAATCCCTTACCTTGCGATCCTGAGATCGATAGGATACTAGAGATTAATGGTTTCTGGCTTTTTGAGATCTGAATGATTCGATCTACTATGATTTCCCGGAGTGCCGCCCACAAGAACATGCGATTAACGAAAGAATCAAACTAAAGATAGCCTATCAATCTACTAGCCATTCGGCTATAGTCTTAAAACCGAATGAGAAGAGAATTTGGTTCTTACCTTTACAGAGAAATCAGAAATTCAAGAAAATCCTGATCTATGGAGAAATTGGCACAAGAGGAAAAGAATGGAAAAAGAAAGTGAATTAAGAGGTTTCAGCTTCTAGTAAAGAAATCGACAGAGAGAAAAAGGAATAGACAAAGGTATTTGGTTATGGAGATGAGAGGAAAGTTGAGAGGTTTCGATTTTTGGAAAAGAAAAGAGAATAGAGAGTGTAGAGAAGGACTGAGAATTTTGGCACAAAGAATAGGGTTCAAATGCAGGAATTTGAAGAGATACACTCCTATTTATAGGGAATTTCAACACTTACCTATCAAATACCGAAATTGCCCTCTTCTGAAAATCGAGACTAATTGATAAACATTGGGAATTTTGGCACCCCTTATGCCACATCAAAACCGATTCTTCCTCCCCTCAGAGTTGGAATTTCGGCCAACTCGCCTCTGATGAGATAACTCCCATCTTTTCTTCTTAATCTACTCATAACTAATATAAGCACAATTATCTATATTATTCAACACATAAATCTCCCTATTTTTAAGCCTTATTTCCGTCCAACCTTACCCACCTATATGCTAAAATTTAACTAATTAAAATTAAAGGAATTGGGCCTTATGCCCCTTGAGTTTGGGCCTCCTTAGTTGACGCCACCTCCTTGCTCTCTAAGTGGCACCATTTTGCCACTAGGCCACAAGCCCACTTGTGTTTAAAACACAGGTAACATCTTTTAAACCTTCTAGTGTCCAAACAGAAAATTTAACCAAGGCCTCGGCCCAATCTGAGCCCCTTAAATACTCTAATTAACACATTGAACCTAATAAACATCAAATGCAAAGGCCCATTAATTTAGGATGTTACACGTACATACATGTACCAACTCACAACATAACCATAACCTTTCACAACTTTGACATACTCATTGAATTTCCGTTGAACCACTTAGAATACTAAAGGATACTCGGGACATATCGCACACACATAGTACCATACCAATACCATATCCTAGTTATGATCTTACATGGGATCTCGTATCAATGCCAATAGCCCAGCTATGGTCTTACAAGAAGTCTCATATCGATGTCATATCCCAAATATGGTCTTACATGAAATCTCAATAACCCTAATGCCATGACATTTGTATCCTAACTATTCCTAAGGTTCAACAGGGATTTCTCACTTGTTGAACTTTGTCGATTACATTCTAAGAGTAAATCACAATTCATACAATATTAAAGCATTTAAAACATAAATAAAACAATGCATTATTTACATACAAACTTATCTCGGTACAAAAATAGTAAAAAAAAGACCTAATCGTTAAATACCTTGTTTTTCCCCAATCTAGGTTCGAACCTCGTTTATCTTGATATATAATAGAAAATTTAACTCTTGTATTTTCCACATTATTCAATTTAGTCCAAAAATCTTATTATGGAAAATTTACATTTTTACCCCTAAACTTTAACATATTTACATTTTGGTCTCTAGGCTCATAAAATGAAATCTATTCGATTTCTTCAAGACCCAAGCCTAGATGAACCTCTTTCATGCTTATAATAGCCTAAATTTTTTATTAAATCAGATTTTTGCTACCCATTTTACAACTTTTTACAAATAGGTCCTTTTTAGGTATTTTTATGAAAAATACTTAGTAAAACTTGTTTATCTAACATTAAACTTGCATAATCTACCATTAAACATCAAAACACATACATTTCTAACATGTTTCAAACCCTAGAAATCAACCATAACTCAAATTAATGGTAGAAATAGATAGATTGGATGATAACGACTTCAAAAATGTAAAGAGCATTAAAAACGGGGCTAGGATGCACTTACAATAAAGCTTGGAAATTGAACAAACCCTAGCTATGATGGTCTTCAAATTTTGGCTATGGTGAGGAAGATGGACAAGAATTTTGGCTTTATTTTCCCTTTTTATTCATTTATTTACCAAATGACCAAAATGCCCTTTACTTCAAACTTTGAAATTTTATCTCACCATGTCCATTTTTGTCCATTAACTTAAAAAATGGTCTAATTACCATCTAAGGACCTTCAATTTAAAATTTCATAACAATTGGACACCTCTAGCATGTAGAACTCAACTTTTGCACTTTTTACAATTTAGTCCTTTTTAACTAAATTGAGTGCCCAAACGTCAAAATTCTTGAACGAAATTTTCACAAATCATTTCATAAAATTGTAAACCATAGAAATATAATAAAAAAAACTTTACCACGTTGGATTTATAGTCCAAAACCACTGTTCCAACTAGACCCAAAATTGGGCTATTATAGTCTTAATCCTAAAATTTTTAATACATTATTTGTGACACCCCATGCCTGAATTGACCGTCGAATCTAGACATGAAATGTTATAGGTTGAATTTTTGGACTATTCCTGTAACACCCCTTACCGGAGTCCGACATCGAGACCGGATACGAGGCATTACCATGCTTGATCTTGCTTAACTCTTCGAATCGGTCTAAAAAATTTCATTTAAGCCTATCACTTACTCAATATCGGCCTACAAGGCCTTAAACATATCTCCGAAAGGTTTTTGAACCAATTTCGAAACTTTTACGAACTTGCAAAACTTTTCCTCAAAACAGGTGCCATACGCCCATGTTGGTCTAGGGACGCTCCCGTGTGCCCCTAAGACATGCCCGTGCCTTCCACCCGTGGTCGACACTGACTAAAATCACACGGCCATGACACGCCCGTGGCACTGGTCCATGTGCGAAACCCTGGGTATTCTGCCAATCTCACACGGCCTGGGGCACACGCCCATGTGTTAACCATGTGGCACACACGGCCTATACAAACGGCAGTAGGGTTAGCCCGTGGTCTATTTTGACTTAAGACACTAACATGCAAGGATCACACGGCCTAGACACACGCCCATGTGTCTATCCGTGTAGGCACCTAAAGGTTATCAACCAAGCCCTTGCCACTCTCATTTGCATGTACTCATTCATCATCACATAACTTCACGTAGCATCAATATAACTCTTTATTTAATGACATTTAATTGTAGGAGAAATGAAGCCTTCATCCCATTTACTAGGGAGAACTATATCCAATACCATTACAAACAAATTAAGCCATCATCTATGGCCATACACAACCAAACTCTAAGTTCTCTTAGGCCAAAACAATTTGGCTACATCAATTAAAACTTATTCAACTTTAAAAGAATCCCTACACATGCCATGACTCAAAGGAACTTGAAACACCATACCAAGAGTCTACTCGATAGTGTGAAAACATCCCTGGTGGTCTCCAACCCGAGCTAATTAAAATAACCTATAAGAGATGGGAATAGGAAAGGAGTAAGCAATATGCTTAGTAAGTTCATCTGTATATAACTGACAGTTTCTAATATTCATTGAATATCCATGACTACAAGGTATTATAATGAATTTTCTCATAAATTCATGGTTACTTACTCAACCACCTTTGAAACTTACTCATCCTATCTCTTACCACATTCTTACCATGCCACTAGCCAATTGCTCATTTCATTAGCATGCATTCCTACACTGATCACCACATGATCATATAAACAACATATCAAGCATTTTCAATGAGTCACTCATACTACTAAACTCTCGGTGGTTTTGCACTTAGCTCACATTGAATCTCTTATAGGGTGGTATCGCACACAGCCCACCAATCATCTATAAGCAATGGTATCGCACACAGCCCATTGATTACTAATTAATCAGGTGTTAATGCACATAGCCCACTGATAACAATATATTTGATGGTATCGCACACAGCACATCGATAACAATATATTTGATGGTATCGCACATAGCCCATCATTAACATCAATATGGTGATATCATGCTTAGCTCACCAATCATTTACTTTCATGGATAGTAATCCACCTGTATATCTCTATTTCAAAGGTTCAACCAAGAACATCCTCACACATTTCTATTCTTACTTAACTTTCTATGATTCTCATTCGCATTCACACAATGCATTAATAAATCTATCTCATACGACTAAGGTGTATCGATTACACATAACCCACTAGAGGTTTATCATACACTGAATTCATCTCAAATTGTTAGATAACACTATTAAGTCTCATACATATAGTATTACATTGACATCATACCCTAATAGGATCTTACTTACATTAACACATCGATGCCATGTCCCTAACATGGTCTTATATGAATTCTTACACCGATGCCATATTCTAATATGGTCTTACACGAAACTATAACTATCATCATATAATGCTATATCCATTTCCCATTATTCCCAAATTCAATTATCTTGACATCTCATTGAAAGATATTTCATACATTCATCAAGTAAATATACATTCCATACAACAATGGAATACTAAATTAACTCATACATAATTGCCACATTCACACATGAACTTACCTCGATGTCAAAATGGTCGAAAGGGACTTTTTGCCCACATTTTTCTTTCCACCGTTCAGGACCGAATCTCATTTTCTTTGATCTAGAACAATAAAATTAACTGATTTAATCACTTATAATTCATAATTCACCATAAACTACACTTTAGGAAAAAATGACTATTTTACCCCTACACTTTAGCAAAAATTATGATTTCACCCCTAGGCTCCGTAAATGAATTTTCGTCACATTTTCTAGTTAAACAAACTTAGCTAAACATTTAATCCTCTTACAACTACTCATAATTCCAACTATGTCATGCCTTAATGAACAAATTACAACTTTTGCATTTTAGTCTCAATTAGGTGTTTTCATGACAACACCTTTCACAAAAGTTGTTTTTCACCTTCCTAACATTCATTTTCTTCCATAAAAACTCAAAAAATAGTATAAAATCTCTCATGGAAAGTCCCTAGACTCTCAACCATGTTGCAAATTAGTCCCCCCATTAGCTAGCTTAAGCTTTGGGGACTCCAAAAGTACAAAAATTATCAAGAAAGATCATCAAAATCACTTACTTGTGAGGAGAAATGTTTGCTGAAAATTTTGAGCTCCATAACCCTTATTTATATTCAATTTTTGGTGGATGAAGGTGGAGGAATAGTGAAAAGATGATAACATCTTTATTCATCTTATTTTATTCATTTTAAACACCTAACATCACCAAATTTTGACCAACATGTAATGCCTTTGTCCCCCTAGCTTCCCATGGCTGGCCAACACTAATTAAATGGCCTAATATCATTTTAAGGACCTCTAATTAATATTCTATAGCTATTTGGCACGTTTAGCCTATAGATGGAACTTTCGCACCTTATGCGATTTAGTCTTTTTTCGCGATTTAGCATGAAATCGCTAAAATTAAAGCACCAAAATTTCCATACATCCTTATAAACATGTTATAACACATAATATAACATAAAAATAATTTTATCAAACCTCAAATTAGTGATTCCGAGATCACTTTTTTGACTAGCCCCTAATTAGGCTGTTACAATTCCAATGGTTCTCTTTAAAACACTTTGACAATTTGGCGGATTCCACCTTTGTGGCATAGCATTTCACAGATTCTAACTCATTTTTATTTGGAAACAAGTTTTAAATGGATACTCGTCTTGCACAAACATTTAAAACATACAAACATAGCCTACGATGACTATTTTAAACACTTTCATAAATCGCAAGTGGAAATCGGCCAATCAAGGCTATAATTTTCTTTAAAAAATTCAGAACTTTGATTTAATAAAAACAACAGTTTGAAAATGGATGACATCTAACAAAATTCCTAATAACCCCCAACAAATACATGTTACCTACAAAATAAGAAGGCTCACAAATGGCCGCAAGTCTAGCAAATTCCCTTCGACACTTTGCTCAATCTTAGAACTTGATAGAAATGAGGGAAATGAGGTAAGTTCAAAAGAACTTAGTGAGGTCCTAGGAAGATTAAACTTATTGACTATTAGCACAAATTAAGGAGTAGGAACTCAAGATGACAGCTAACTCACAGTATTAGGCGGGCACGTCCCTCTAGCCCATAAGACATCTGGCGAATCCTACCGCGACTTACTCTGCCCATTGGCATATTGGGCTGGTCTATGTTCCCATGCATGACGATTCCAGGAACATCTGCTCCGCAAACTTACTACTTACATGGTCTAACCCTTGTATGAATAATAGGTTTACTGCTTATTCATTTCATATAACGTGCATTAACTCATACACCTTTTTCTTTTTCTCTTGTACTCCCTTCCTTATGCTAGCTTCTAATCCCGGTTCCCAAAGAACCTATCATATTCTGGATCTTCATAAATTCTCAATTGAACCACACACAAGCATTCCATTTGTATCCTCATCACTTTCCTCCGTGTTTGCACACATAAGTGCTTCCCCATAAGGTCAGGTTTTCACCAATCACGATTTTCATCTTTGTGCTCTACCAAGGTGAACACTTTGTCCAAGATCTTCAATATCAATGTACATATCATTCCATCAATACCTCCTCACTACAGTCTAGATTCGGAGCTTATGCGCCAAGGAAGGAGTACTCATACTTATATATATACCATGTATTTATATTCTTTTATCGTTTTTGACCATGGATGCAACTAACTCTAGGAACATATTTCTCTAAACATGAACAACAATGAAAATGGACACTACCACTTAGCTTGCTAAATGATGGAAATTGTTAATCAAAAAAATACAGACTATAACTCTAGGTACGAAGGAACTCATCAGAATACTTTACTCTAGAATTTCATCTACTCTACTGATTCCTTACTTTTGTACTGAGGCCTTCTCTCGTGTCTTTAACTAAAAAACAAAACAACTCCTTTAATCATTAAGAACTATCAAAAGGCTATGACATAGTAAGAATCTATAAACATGCAAACAGTTTTGGGTAGAAGTTTCTTTCATAGCTAGTATGCAAAATATACTACCACTTTTCTTTTGTTAGCACTTATCTATATCTTTGGTAAACATAAAGAAAGGTGTAACAACCCAATAGTCAGGGGTGTTAGAAAGTGTATTTCAGGACTCCATTTTTTAAAACGAACACGTGAATATTTTTATTAAATATTTACGAGGTTAGTTTAGTAGTTAATTAATTTTTGGATTAGTAAATTTCGTGAAATTAGGAATTGTTAAGGTACAAGGACTAAATAGTATAAGAGTAAAAAAGTTGAATTATAGATTGAAATAAATTAAAGGGACTAAGAAAGCAATTATAACTTTGTTTCAATTGAAGTGGACGGTCATAATGAAATTTTTTACGATATGTATATATATAATATATATTATATTATGTCAACTTAATATAATATATATAAGTAATAATAATAATAAATAGTGCATTAAAACAACCAATTTTTTTTCTTCTTTCATTACTATTACATGCAAACATTAAGAAAAGAAAAAGAAAGGAAAGAAAGAAAGACAGAAATAGCAAAGGATGCACAGCCTAAGGGGTTTTGGAGTTCAAATTTAAATTTGTTAGTGCAATTTAGTCCCTATTTTTGTAATTTTTATATTTTTGGAATCCGGTACCTAGGGCTACTAGACCCATGTTGTAATTTTTTGTATTGTTCAAGATTTTAGATGTTGACATTGTTAAACAGTTTAATTATTAGGGATTGAATAGAGAGGTTTTAAGTTAGAAATGGAAAAGGACTAAATTGTGGAATAAATTGTTGATTTTGAGAAATAAGGACTAAATTATGAAAAATTTAAAATTAAGGGGTTGAATTGGAAAAGAGGAAGCTAAATTTAGCCTAGAGTGAAATTAGTATAAAAATTTGAGTATAAATGTGGAGGTTAAAATTAGTCTCAATTTAGGGACTAAATTGAAGAATAAGCAAAATATAGTGTGAAAATTGAAATTTAATGTGAAATTGAAATGTGTAATATTAATGTGATTTAATTATTTTATTCCATAGCTAACGTCGTACCAGAATCCTCAAGTAAAAAGGGGAAGGATAAAATCAATGTCAAGTAGCTTAGAATTCACGGTTTGTGTTTCTATAATCCAAACTAAATAGTATATTGTTGCATATTTGTAAGCATTTGAGGTGAGTACTTTGGTACTTTGAGATTGAATTGAATTCAAAGTGGACTTGAAATGGATTGATTTTGTATATTATGAAATATGTTGATTATATGAATATTGAATTGACTATATGTGATAATGTGTATATATGTGAAATTGAGACATTGGTTGTGTTGAAAAGTGAAATGAAACCCTATTAATTGTATCGAGCTGAGCCGGATATAGATGGGAGGCTATAGAATAGGAAAAGTTCAGGAATTTCTTCGACCTCGAGTTGATGAGGCATTGAGTGCCAAATTGGTGTGTTGGTTTGATTCGAGTACCCGTCCAAGTCCGAGTCGTGTTAATAGGGGAAAGTAATATAATAATTTATGTGATTGATATTGAAATGGAAAAGATGAGAAATGAATATGATATGAGAAAATATTGAAATGGCAAAGATGAGAAATGATTATGATGTAAGAAATGAAATATGAAATGATGAATTGAGATGTGAAACTTGAATGAATCCAAGTATTAATCAAATATATAAATCATGCCATTGCATGAGTTGATGTATTTAAATGTTAAATGAAATGCCATTGATATATATTTATATATTTGAACATGTGAAAATCTTAGTAGATGTGAATAAGGAATGAGCAAAATTGTATTATTAATTTGAAACACATGTACATAGCTTACTTATTGCATTTTGCATTTTAGTTACTTATATCAAGTTTATATTGTTAGGATTATAGAAATACCACTGAGTTATACTCAGCGTGTGGTTTTATTTTCTATGCACAAGCTAGGTACTTTTTGATTTATTGCCGACTCAGCATCAAGCAACAAATCCCGAGCTCAAGTGTGGTGATATCTTATTTTGTAATGGCATGTACCTAGGGAGTCTTGTTGATATTGTTATTAAGGTGTTGTTATCTTAGTTGCTAGTGAAATGATGGTTAAATGTGTATATGGTTGTGGTTGAGGCAATGTTGGTATTCTAGCCTAGTTTATGTATTGGTATGTGATAGTTTAAAGTTTGGTAGCTTAAATAGCTAAGTGATAGTCCAATTATGGTAAATGTGATATGAATGAAAGTCTTGAATGTTTGATGCGTTGTTTATGTATTTGAACATATAAAATGTGGTACCAATGAGGGTACATTGGTTAGGCATATTAGGTGATTAATTTGGTATATTTTTGGGCATGTTTAATCGTGTTTTGAGTAGGTTAAATGATTGTTAAATGAGTTGCTTAGTGTAACAAAGTAGGAAATGGTAAACTTGAGTTTTAAGGCACTTTTCGATGCACACGGTCGTGTGTCACACACGGGCAACACACACGGGCGTGTAACTCAAGTCAATGAGTTACACGGGTTGGGACACGGCCATGTGTCCCAACTTCGAGAGTCACGTGGCTTGGGGCATTCCACACGGCCGTGTGTCCCTTATTTTTAATAAATTTTAAAAATGACCCTAAACTTCTAGAATTGTTTCGAATTAGTTCTTACCTATTTTTAAACTATTTTTAGGGTCTCGTAGGCTCAAAATAGGGGCTATAAGAGTAACTTTTACTCTAAATTGGAATGGATTAGCAAACCTACGTTAAGTGCATTCTACTAACATCATCAAAGATAAATTAAAAAGATAATCATAGTCGGAGTATAGACCAATACTCTAATGCTAATAATTGAAATAGTCTTGTATGTATCGACTCCTAGCATTCAAGAAGGGATAAATAGTGATAAGAGTGTAAACAGTGGAAGACTAAGTTTAGCAATTTATAAATAGTGAAAAGAGTGTAGACAGTGGAAGACAAAGTTTAGCATTGCATAGCATGATTAGTTATTTGATTGTATAAGACATTATTATGGAAATATTATAATAGGATATATTGCTCCCGGTAACAACCCGTTTTTCAGTGAAATCGGAATAGTGGTTTTGAGACTACAAATTTAAAGTCAAAAATTTATTTTATTATTATTTTATGGTCTACAACATGATAGAAATACCATACAAAAATTTCATTAAGAAATTTTACCGTTTACATGCTGAATTTGATAAAAAGGACTAAATCGCGTAAAGTGTAAAAGTTGAGTTCTAATAGATAAAGGTATTAAATAGCTATAGAACATTAAATTGGAAGTCCTTATAAGATAATTAGCCAATTAATGAGTTAGTGGAAGATGTTGGCTTGGCAGTTGTGTAATTTTAAAGTATTATAAAGGTTAATTTTGGAAATTAGTAATTAAATGAATAAATAAACAAAACACTAAAGCTTTCATCTTTATTTTCTTTTCTTTAACTGAAACTCAAAAAAAATAAGCCATGGATGAACTTCATTTGGCCACATTTGTTTCTTTAATTAGGTATGTATTTTTAATCTGTTTTTAATGATTTTTATGTTTCAGGGATCGTTATAGCTTAATCTAGCTAGCCCGGGGACTAATTTGTGAAACTGTTAAACTATTAGGGTTTTACCATTGATGAACATGCTTGATTTTTGAAGTTTGATGATAGAAAATGGATGGTTGTTGTTAGATAAACAACTTTTGTAATGGAAATTTTGATAAAATTATCAATTAAGGGTTAAATTGAAAAATAGAAAAATTATGTAGTGAAATTTTGAATTTATGAAATATATGAGCTGCTATTCATATGTATAAAAATTGACTAGGCTTGGGTAAGGTTTAAATTTCATGAATTTCATTTTCCGAGCCTAGGGATTAAATTGCAGAGAAATTAAAAGTATAGAGGTAAAATGGTAATTTTGCCAAAATATGTGTTGGACTAATTTGAATGAGAAATATATTAAATTGAGTTAAATTTATCCGTATAGATCCAGTCAGACCTTATACGGAGTTAGATCGAGTAAAGAAAAAATCCCAGATTAATCGCCTCCATATCTACGTATACTCGTCAAGGTAAGTTTGTGTAATTAAATTGTGTATTTATATGTTTTAATTGAATTATATGAGTGTGATTTGTATGATTACCATGTATAAATACCGATGGTATATCCAACGATGTATGTTAATTATCGAGTCCCATTTGAACCATGGGAATTCGTAGGATACAAATGACATGTTGCGGACACACCACAGCTCGTATGAGCTTACCAATTTGCAGCTCGTGAGAGCCTATTAATTTTCAGCTCATATGAGCTTACCGATTTGTAGCTCATGAGAGCTTATCGATTCTCAACTCATATGAGCTTTACTGATTTGCAGCTCGTGAGGGCATACTGATTCATAGCTCGTATGAGCATACATGTACAGGAATTGACGGATTACAGTTTAGCACACTATGTGTAAGCTATCTTGAGTATCCAACAATATTCTAAATGGTTCAATGGACAATGTTATGATATGATATAACATGAGTTTGATATGAACTGTTACAGGTATATATATGAATTACATGGAAAATGGTATTACATGGTATATAGGTATATAAAATGGATGATACATGTATATGGAATTTGATTAATTGTTGAGCGTATCCATGATTTGGTTTATATATTTTTTTACATGACTAACATGATTGATGTATATGTGCTTAGGCATTTGGCCAATATATGTTGGGATATGCTTTGATTACTTACGTTATATGTGAATAAATGGTAAGTTAAATTCTATGTTATATGAACTTACTAAGCTTAAACTCTTACTCTGTGTATTTTTCTATGTTTATTGTGAATTAGAAGCTCGTTAAGGTTGGAAGCTTTTCGGAGCTATATCATACTATCCATCGGCTCTTTTGGTACATTCGTTGTTTAATTTTGGTTATAATGGCATGTATAGGTTATTTTGGCCAATGTTAGCCTATGTGTTTTGGTTGTGGATATGACCAGTTGGTTTGAATATGCATTTTGTGTAAGCCTTGAATGGTCGTGAATTGGTACTTATTTGAATGACTTATTTGGTTTTTTTAGTGTACAAGTTATATATGAATTATATAACCATTTGATGCTAGTGATTAAATGGTATAATTGGTACCAAATGGTATGTTTTGATAATTGATTTACATGGTAAGTTTTGGTGCAAATTTGTATTTATGTTAGTTATCAATTGGTTATATTGAACACATGGTTAGTCATGTTTATAAATTGTCATTTGAGGTGCCTAAGGGAATATTGGTTGTATGTGATCATACCACTTGTATAAGGCTAGAAAATGCATGGTTTTGGTACCTTATTATGGCTTGCTTATATGCATAATGTTAGGTGTAGGTTTAGGTCAAATTGGGTGAGAAATATGGCTTGTAAAAAGGCCTATTTTCGTCCAAATGGGAAGAGACATGAATGTCTGCCTCTATCGTGTGTCCCCTGCAGCTTTCAAAGGGTTGCAATCAGGTTGTTACACGGACTAGCACACGGCCTTGCACTGAAACACCCCAAATCCGGCCCATAAGCCTTGACCGGATCTGGTTTGTTCCTTGAGTAAAACATTTCAGAAACTTGTTTGTTACTTTGGAAATTTTGGGTGGTTTTGAGGAAAAATTGATTTGTGTTGAGTTCGAAGGGAAAACGGTGTTGTTATTGAAGACTAGATTTTATTAAAACCTTATTATTATATTTCAAAAACTATAAGTTAAAAGAAATACTGAGTTTTTAGAGTTCACCATTAAATTGAAAATCGTTAGTGTTCAAGTGTCAAAACATTTAGAATTTATTTTAAAGAAAATTTATTTAACCTTTTGTTTGATAATAATCGTATCATGATAAAAATAATTAAAATGCATGCATAAAAGCAGTTAATAATAATGGCCATATTACATCAAAGCAAAACCCAAATAAATCCAAAATACTTAAATATAAAAATTTAAAATAAAATAAATCTTGAAATGAGCATGGCCACCACTAAGCTCCCCGCCGGCCGGTCCATTTCTTGAGTGTCACTGAAAAGATATCCCACAACGGGGTGAGTCAACAAACTCAATGTGTAACAACCAACACAAACTCCCAACGATTTAGGCATACAAATCATATATACAAAACATATATAAACAATGATGCAATCCCGAACCTAAACCTAGATAGCCATCCTCTACACATCACCCGTACCTGCCATCACACCGTGGAGATTACTAAATCGACCCTCCATCCGCTACACACCATCGAAGGCAGTCACTGCAGACGACTTGCACATCGCCCTTATAAATTGTGGCATAGCCACCAGATAATTGTGACAAAGTCACCAGATAGTATTTCGTGACATTAGTCACCACATTCAGATTATGTGACATGAGTCACCAAATATTGTGGTAAAAACCACCAGATCACTTCCCCTTTTCATAGTCACCCATATGCCCATGCACAATACAATACATGCAAAATCATGCCATATATCTTATTCCATGTTCATAACAATTCACGATATGTCATATTCAATATTCATAACACTATTAACATAGTATTAAAGTACGAGTACTGTACCATCGTATGGTACCTTTAGCCACATCTTTCATATTTTCATTAACACATATATTACATCAATACCATAAATCTATCAAGAATTAGTGTAGGGCTACACACCTGGTTACTCGTAGATCTAACCAAAATCCCGAAAATCTCAATCTAATGTACTAGATCTCTTCTCCTACATTCGGCCAACACTAAGCACATTAGGCAATAGGCCATTCGGCTAAATAGCAAATCCCAAAGAGTTAACGAGACCAAAACCCTTACCTTGCTGTTGATTTGGTTACTAACAAAATCCCAAAACTTTGTGATGATCCCCTTGCAATCGGTTAGATACTAATACACTTAATCGGTTAGTTTTCGACTTTTGAATGAAATAGAAAATAGATCGAACACTAAAACACTTACCTAGGTTGTTTAGCCAAATCCCAAAAATCGCCATCGGCTTTATGAAGATGTCGAAATACCTACATGATCTATGTTAGATCCAAGTCCAACATTTGAATGAAGCCTTTAAACCACACTTTACTTACCTTGGATAACCAAATCCGAATGGAGAGAAATTCGAAAGATCCTTTATAGTATCGACCAATTCAAAATAAGAGATTAGATTCTTAAAAAGAAAACAAATGACCTGTTGATCCTTACCCTTAATCTTTGAAATCGATTGCCCTCTTGCTTAGATCTATAGAGGAATTTGGCTATGTAGGCTAGATATTGATCAAATGGGTTTCGGCTTTTGGTGTTTAGTGAACAATCGGCTATATGGAAGAGTGATTAACTTGAAGAAGAAGATGAAGGAATCGGCTAGGCTTACTTGTGTCTTCGGCTTTTGATTAATAGTGAAGATTGTGAGAATGAAGGAAAAGAATAATATAGAGGCTTCAATAATGATTTGGCTTGAGTGGGAGAGAAGAAGAAGAAAGATTTGAGAAAAAGAAAAGAAGAAGCAAAGTGTTGGTGAGGCTTAATGCAACATTCGGCCTAAGGGATTTTGGTGACCGAATTTGTCATCCAAGAAGTCCCTTGGCCGGCTAACTCTCCCTCTCTCCATTCAATCCCCCTTTTCACTCTACCTTAGCCGAATCCTTAAGTTTTTAGCTTAATCTACACTTCATCTTTGAAGTGTCCTTGTACTGTCCACTACCGCTCCTCCTTGTTGCAAAATAAAACTCCCCTTTGTTTCCCTTGCTGCTCGAACCTGAGCCCTTCTCCACTGCTTGAGGTGTCACTTACCAAGGCCCTAAGTGGCGCCTCCTTGCCACTTTAACAAGACCATTTGTTTGTCCAATTTTCCCTACAATTTTTCTTAAGGCCTCATTTGCCCAGCTCCCCCCTTTAATACTTAAAATCCGATAATTTCTAAGGCATTCACCTACACTCTAGAGTTCCCAAAATTTTATATAACACATTCAAACACACATACACATGCTTTCACAAATATTTAAGCAATAATGCACAACCCCTAAATCTTGGATATTACAGTTCTACCCCCTTAAAATAATTTCGACCTTGAAATTACCTGGCTAAAATAGGTGAAGGTATTGTTGTCGCATTGCTTCTTCCGGCTCCCAAGAAGCTTTTTTCGATCCATGATTACGCCATAGCACTTTGACTAGAGGAACTGATTTCCTCCGCAACATCTTCACATCTCGTTCCAAAATCTGAATCGGCCCTCCTCGTAGGATAAATCTGACCTTAGTTCCACCTCTTCAACCGGCACTACATGAGATGGATCCAATCGGTATCGACGTAGCATAGAAACATGGAATACATCGTGCATTTGCTTCAACTCCGGAGGCAACTCTAACTGGTATGCCACTGGTCCAACTCGCTTTAATACCCGATAAGGTCCTATAAACCTGGGACTTAACTTCCTTTGCGACCAAATCTCATTACCTTTTTCCAAGGGGAAACTTTAAGAAACACATAATATCCCACAGCAAACTCAACCTCTTTCCGCTTAAGATCTGCGTATGATTTTTGCCTATCAGAAGCCTCCTTCAACCATGTCCGAATCACCTTAACCTTTTCTTCCGATTCTGCCACAATTTTTGGACCCAAAATCTGACGTTCCCCTAATTTCGTCCAACATGTAGGAGTGCGACACTTCCGTCCATATAGCGCTTCGTACGGTGCCATCCGAATACTTGCTCGATAGTCTGTTGTTATCGCAAATTCGCTAAAGGCAAGAACTCTTCCAACTCCCTCGATGTCTATTACGACCCCTCAACATATCCTCTAACACTTGGATCACTCGCTCAGATTGACCGTCCGACTGCGGATGGAATGCCGTACTGGAATCCAGCCTGGTACCCAAAGCTTGATGTAGCGCCTTCCAAAACCGAGACGTAAACCTCGGATCCCTATCTAAGATAATCGACACCGACACTCCGTGCAGCCTCACGATCTCAGCTACATACAACTTTGTCAATTTCTGTAGAGAATAGTCAACCCGCAACGGTATAAAATGTGCAGATTTCGTCAGCCAATCTACTATCACCCATACCGAGTCCTTCTTAGTAGGTGTAAGGGGAAGCCCACTAACAAAGTCAATGGTGATTCTCTCCCACTTTCATTGCGAAATCTTTATCGGCTGAAGCAATCCTGATGGAACTTGGTGTTCAGCCTTAACTTGCTGACACGTTAAGTACTTCCCTATAAATTCGGTAACTTCCCGCTTAAGACCAGGCCACCAGAACTGTTCCCGTAAATCCTTGTACAACTTACTACCTCCAGGATGAATAGCATAAGGGCTACTATGCGATTCCCGAAGAATTTTCTGCCTTAACTCCTCATCCTTCGGCATACAAACCTTACCATGAAAACACAGCACCCCGTCGCCATTTACACCAAAATTTTCTAATTCTCCACACTGCAATTGCCGCAACTTAGCACTTAGATCCTCATCTGCCAACTGACTCTCTTTCACCACATTCAACCATGCCGGCTTAACTTGCAACTCTACTAACAAACTTCCATCGTCATACAAGCTAAGATGTGCAAACATTGCCCTCGGATCAAACACTACTTTTCGACTTAGGGCATCCGCCATTACATTCGCCTTGCGGGTGATACTCTATAGAACAATCGTAGTCCTTCAATAATTCCACCCATCTTCGCTGTCTCAGGTTCAACTCTTTCTGAGTCAGTAGATACTTAAGGCTCTTGTGGTCTGTGTAAATCACTGACTTTTCTCTATATAAATAGTGCCTCCATACCTTAAGAGCAAAGACCACTGCCGCCAATTCCAAATCATGCGTTGGGTAGTTAACCTCATATGGCCTTAATTGTCGAGATGCATAAGCAACTACCTACCCGTCCTACATCAAAACACGTCCCAAACCTGTGTGAGAAGCATCACAGTACACCACAAAATCCTTCCCTGCCTCAGTGAATCAAAGCGGAGCTTCATCAAGACCTCTTAAGCTTCTCAAAGCTCTCCTATTGCTTATCGACCATACGAAAGATACCTCCTTTCTCAACAACCGTCAAAGGTGCGACTATTGATGAGAGCCCTTCTACGAATCTTCTATAATAGCCTGCCAATCCCAAAGAAACTACAAACTTCTGCCACAGACTTAGGTGGTTTCCAATCCAATACTGCCTCAATCTTTCGAGGATCCACCCTTATCCCTTCAGCAGACACCACATGCCCTAAAAATGTAACTTCCTTCAAATTAAAATTCGCACTTCTTGAACTTGACATATAGCTTTTCCTCCTTAACACTTGCAACACGACACGGAGGTGCTCATCATGTTCTTTCTCTGACTTAGAATACACCAAGATATCGTCTATGAACACAACAATGAACCGGTCCAGATAGGGTTGGAAAACCCGGTTCATCATGTCCATGAACGTGGCTGGGGCGTTTGTCAATCCAAACGGCATTACCAAGAACTCATAATGCCCGTACCTTGTCTGGAAAGCTATTTTATGGATATCAGCCTCCTTTACTTTAAGCTGATGATATCCAGACCTTAGATCTATCTTTGAGAATACCGCAGCCCCCTTAAGCTGATCGAACAAGTCGTCTATCCTTGGCAATGGGTACTTATTCTTGATGGTCAGCTTATTCAACTGAGGATAATCTATGCACATACGCATAGTCCCATCCTTCTTCTTTACAAATAGGACCGGTGCTCCTCATGGAGACACACTAGGTCGAATAAACCCACGATCGAGTAACTCCATTCGCTTAGCTGCGCAATCCAATACAGCCCGATGTTCCACTAGCCAGTCCATACCAAGAATGAGATCAAATTCTCTGAAGGGTAGTTCCATGAAGTCGGCAGGAAATACCACTCCCTGAATCTCTAGGGGTACATTCCGAAATATCTTATTCACCACTACAGTTTGGCCTAATAGGCTTACTACAGTCATCTCCCTAATAGATAGTTTAGAGGCTATGCCTAGTGTTTCAACTACTCTACATGCAACATAAGAGTGGGTAGAGCCAACATCAATTAAAGCAAAGTAAGGCTTGTCAGCTATAAGGAACGTATCGATTATGACGTTCGATGCGTCTTCATCCTCTCTCCGGTGAACTGCATACATTAGACTCGGCTGTCTTGCCTTTGTATTACCAACACCTCTGCCAAGTGTTCCCCATCCTCTTTCAGCAACATTACCTCTGCCATTCAGACCACGACCCCACGGTGGCTACTGTCCACCTCTTCCAGCCTGATTATAACCCTGACCTGCTGGTCGGCTCCCATTTATTTTCATAGGACAGTCCTTAATCATGTGGTCCTTGGACCCACACTTGAAACATCCCCCTGTCTTCTTCCAACACTCTCCTAGATGCATCTTTCCACACCGAGCACAAGTACGACATCGCCTCTCAGTCACAACTTTGTTGACCTCACGACCCATCGCCTCTTGGCCTCTTTTACACATTCCGGATGACCACGATGATCCAAAACCTCTCTTTGCCTATTCCGATCCGTATTCTGTCTTACAAATTCTTTAATCCCTTCGGCTACCTTAGCCTTCTCTACCAACACGGTAAATTCTCGCTCCTGCTGTGGAGCTATCAACAACCTCAGGTCATCCCTCAATTCTTTCTTAAACCGGACACATCGCTCATGCTCCGTAGCCACTATACCTCGAGCATAACGACTTAACCTTAGAAATTTCACCTCATACTCCACTACGGACTTACTTTCCTAACCACCTCGAAATTCCTTCTCTCAAGATCCGCATAATCGGTCCCAATGTACTTCTTCTAGTATCTTTGCCTTAAAGTACTCCCAAGTGAGATCATCTGCGGCAAAGACCATCCCGAATCGTGAGCCACCATTGATATGCCTCATCGCGAGGAGCGATACTATCCCTTTCGTTTCTCCAGGCGATCAGTCCAAATTATCCATAATTCACTCTGTCGCTTCCAACTAATACTCAACAGTATTAGGCGCCACACCGAGATATACCACGAAAAACTCGGCTCCATTAGCTCTGAGTCACTTAGGTGCATGCACTTTCGAGCTCCCATGCCTCCACCGCCCAGCCACCCTTTCCGAACTTCGCAAGATCGCTCGTGATATCGTGCATCATCCCCGTCGATCCTCGATATTCCACATCGTGGTGGTGGTGGTGGCATTTTATTTTGGACCCTTGACCGCACTCTAACGGGTTTCGACACGGTCATTTGGCCTCTACCACGCCCACGCACACCACGACCACATCCCCTAGAATTCATGCTTCAATCACGTTTATCTGATTAAAGAATTTTATGAATTAGTTTTTGTTTTACTGATTTATCACAAACAGTCTTATGTTCAATAGTTCTAAAGAGTAGTTCTTTCGAATACACACACACAGTCTCAAATTCATTAATTCATTCATCACATTCATGAACTTGCGTTCATTACAGAAAAGTGTTGTAGTTGTCATCGTTGTTGTTTCCCACTACCCAAGGGTATTTCCGTAACTTTATCCTATATGGGTATTTTGGTAATTTTTCAAATTAGGGTATTTAAAAATTTTGCAAAATAGAGATTTCTGGTATTTTTACAAAATTGAAATACTTGGTAAGAAGATTCAAGGGTAATTTGGTAATTTTATACTCTGGGGGTATTTTTGTAATTTTTACAAGCCAGGGGCATTTTGGTAATTTTGTAAAATATGGTTTCCGGTGACTTTTCAAAACAAGGGTATTTTTGGAAAAAAATTTAATTCGGGGTATTTTGGCAACTTTCCATACTGAGGGTATTTTAGTAATTTGTACAGGTTAGGGGTAATTTGGGCAACTTACAAACCAGGGGTATTTTGGTCATTTTTAAATCAAGGGTACTTTTGAATTTTATAATCGTGGTTTGACTTTAGAATTTCACAAAACAAGGTGGTTGGTCCTTTGGGTTTTAATTATTGAATTTAGCTTTGTGATTGAGTCCTCTTGGTTAGGGTGAACCGTCACTCACGCACTGTAGGATTCAAGCGGAGAGGAGGTGAGTCACTAGGACTCTTAAATACAAGCTCCCCGAATCCAATCCTAGACATGCGCATAAGCAGGTTGCCACACCTTTAACTCAATGACTCGATCCACATGTGTTTGTTTGGTTAGACTTTAAATTTTATGTATTTCGGTGTTGGAGTAGACAAATCCTAGGGTCCAATAATTCCTAATCTACTAATCTACGTCCCTATAATTTTCCACATACAAATCACAAAAGGGTTAGGAGTACTTACCTGGTGGACTTCGGGCCGGAGACTCGGGTGCCATGCCAGAAAACCTGCTCATTCCTTAGTAAGATCCAATTTTCAAAAGAAAATGTTTTGGGCCCAAAAAGCCCTCAAGGCTGAGTTTTGAACCTGGCTCTGATACCAAACTGAAACACCTCAAACTTGGTCCACAAGTCTTGACCGGATCTGGTTTGTTCCTTGAGTAAAACATTTCAGAAACTTGTTTGTTACTTTGGAAAATTTGGGTGGTTTTGAGGAAAAATTGATTTGTGTTGTGTTCGAAGGGAAAACGGTATTGTTATTAAAGACTAGATTTTATTAACACCTTATTATTATATTTCAAAAAACTATAAGTTAAAAGAAATACCAAGTTTTTAGAGTTCACCATTAAATTGAAAATCGTTGGTGTTCAAGTGTCAAAACATTTAGAATTTATTTTAAAGAAAAGTTATTTAACCTTTTGTTTGATAATAATCGTATCATGATAAAAATAATTAGAATGCATGCATAAAATAGTTAATAGTAATGGCCATATTACATCAAAGCAAAACCCAAAATAAATCCAAAATACTTAAATATAAAATTTAAAATAAAATAAATACTGAGCTGAGCATGGCCACCACTAAGCTCTTACCGACCCGGTCCATTTACTAAGTGTCACCTGAAAAGATATCCCACAACGGGGTGAGTCAACAGACTCAATGTGTAACAACCAACACAAACTCCCAAAGATTTAGGCATACAAATCATATATACAAAACATATATAAACAATGATGCAATCCCGAACCCAAACCTAGATAGCCATCCTCTACACATCACCCGTACCTGCCATCACACCGTGAGGATTACTAAATCGACCCTCCATCCGCTACACACCATCAAGGCGTCATTGAGAGCGACTTGCACATCACCCTTATAAATTGTGGCATAGCCACCAGATAATTGTGACAAAGTCACCAGATAGTATTTCGTGACATTAGTCACCACATTCAGATTATGTGACATGAGTCACCAGATATTGTGGTAAAAACCACCAGATCACTTCCCCTTTTCATAGTCACCCATATGCCCATGCACAATACAATACATGCAAAATCATGCCATATATCTTATTCCATGTTCATAACTAATTCACGATATGTCATATTCAATATTCATAACACTATTAATATAGTATTAAAGGTGAACGTATTCGAGTACTACTGCACCATCGTATGGTACCTTTAGCCACATCTTTCATATTTTCATTAACACATATATTAAATTAATACCATAATACACACCCGGTTACTCGTAGATCTAACCGAAATCCCGAAAATCCTGATCTAATGTACTAGATCTCTTCTCCTACATTCGGCCAACACTAAGCACATTAGGCAATAGGCCATTCGGCTAAATAGCAAATCCCAAAGGGTTAACGAGACCAAAACCCTTACCTTGCTACCGATTTGGTTACTAACCAAATCCCAAAACTTTGTGATGATCCCCTTGCAATCGGTTAGATACTAATACACTTAACTGGTTAGTTTTAGCTTTTGAATGAAATAAAAATAGATCTGAACACTAAAACACTTACCTAGGTTGTTTAGCCAAATCCTAAAAATCGTCACTGGCTTTATGAAGATGTCGGAATACCTACATGATCTATGTTAGATCCGAGTCCAACATTTGAATGAAAGGCCTTCGGCCTAAACCACACTTTACTTACCTTGGATAACCACATCCCGAATGGTCTCCCCTAAAAGTCACTACAATAGAAATCCCAAAAGATCCTTTATAGTTTGACCAATTCAAAATAAGAGAGATTAGATCCTTAAATTCGCTAAAGAGAAAAGAAAACAAATCACCGTTGATCCTTACCCTTAATGCTGAAATCGATTGCCCTCTTGCTTAGATCTACAGAGGAATTTGGCTATGTAGGCTAGATATTGATCAAATGGGTTTCGGCTTTTGGTGTTTAGTGAACAATCGGCTATATGGAAGAGTGATTAACTTGAAGAAGAAGATGAAGGAATCGGCTAGGCTTACTTGTGTCTTCGGCTTTTGATTAATAGTGAAGATTGTGAGAATGAAGGAAAAGAATGATATAGAGGCTTCAATAATGATTCGGCTTGAGTGGGAGAGAAGAAGAAGAAAGATTTGAGAAAAAGAAAAGAAGAAGCAAAGTGTTGGTGAGGCTTAATGCAACATTCGGCCTAAGGGATTTTGGTGACCGAATTTGTCACCCAAGAAGTCCCTTGGCTAGCCAATTCTCCCTCTCTCCATTCAATCACCCTTTTCACTCTACCTTAGCTGAATCCTTAAGTTTTTAGCTTAATCTACACTTTATCTTTGAAGTGTCCTTATACCGTCCACTACCTCTCCTCCTTGCTACAATATAAAACTCCCATTTGCTTCCCTTGCTGCTCGAACCTGAGCCCTTCTCCACTGCTTGAGGCATCACTTGCCAAGGCCCTTAGTGGCGCCTCCTTGCCACTTTAACAAGCCTATTTGTTTGTCCAATTTTCCCTACAATTTTTCTTAAGGCCTCATTCGCCCAGCTTCCCCCTTTAATACTTAAAATTCGATAATTTCTAAGGCATTCACCTACACTCTAGAGTTCCCAAAAATTTATATAACATATTCAAACACACATACACATGCTTTAACAAATATTTAAGCAATAATGCACAACCCCTAAATCTCAGATATTACAGGCACACTGGCGTGTGAGGTTACTTCAAAGGCTATACGGCTTAGCACACGGACGTGTGGCTTGGCGGTGTGGCCGAAGTCAGTGAGTTACATGGGCACGAGTACGGGCATGAGCTAGGATAGGACTGTGTGTCCCTATTTTGAATGCCCACATGGCCTAAGACACGGGGCGTATCTCTTGGTCGTGTGAGTCACATAGCCTGGCCATATGGCCGTGTGGCCTTTGCAGCTTTGAAAATTTTCAACGTTTTTAAAAAATTCTCTAAGTTTTTTATTTAGTCCTGACTTGTTTCTAATGCATGTTTTGGGCCTCGATGGCTCGTATATGGGACAATATGAACAATTTTGATTGGTTTTTGATAAGTTATAAAATGTTCAAATTTCTATTTATTTGTACTGTAAACTCCAGTAATACTCTGTCACCCTATTTCGGTGATAGATACGGGTTAGGGGCATTACACTCCTTGTAAGGCACTACTATACAAGTTTTAGATTGGCACGATCTGTCCTTGTATGTTATGACGATATTTGTTAGCTTGTACTACTGCCTCTAATGTAATTAAATGTTCTTATTGGTTGTAATTCCCATGACCCTAATCTGATGATGGAGAAAGGTTAAGGGTATTACATTTAGTGGTATCAGAGCTACAGGTTTAGCCAATTCTTAAACTAGATCGAGCTCAAAATTGAGTCTAGAGGTACATGCCAAAGTTGAGTCGAGATTTGGATGTTGATTATAATTATTTTTGTTTTATAGTTAAAAGATGGCAAATGAATCAGATAATGAAGTTGAATAAGAGTTTTACTTTAGTGATGAGCATATTGATGATTGTGAGGAAGCAAAGTCGGTAACTCCGAATGTTAACCCATCCGGTGCTCAACAACCTAATGTTGAGCGAGATGATAATGATAAAGCAGGTGATTCAGATTTACTTAGAACTATAGCTGATGCACTTCAGCGTGTTGTTAAGAATTTTACCTGTAAACAATTATCGTAGAAGCTCTCCTAAGTTTTAACAGTTAACACCTTCGTTAGCAAGGAAGAATTCTTCTGGTTTCTTTGATGATAACAAGGTCTAGTGGAGAAGATGATTCAAAAATCTTCTCTCCACCATTACTCTATCCTATTTATAGCTAACTCACTGATAAGTCCTAATCAGAACTATTTCCAATCATTTTTAACTTTTGCACATATCAACTAATTAATCATATCCTACGAGGCCCTCCAATTGTCCTAATTACCGATACATTGCCTCCAATAGGACGTTAAATGACTTAAACGTGTCCCACAAGTTATTTTACTTACTCTATACGCTATGTAAAAACATGAGTGGCGATCTTATTAGCAAAACTGTCTGCCTAATAAGGTCCTCGCCCTAATCTCTACCTTGTAATTACTCACTAATATATCCCACGGCATTGGAGAAGTTCTACAAAGCACTTCGCCATACAGTCACCAACCTTAATTAGGATAGGTCTAGTAACCTAAGCATCCTTTACTGAAGTAATCTTCCTAATCCGACCTAATTTGTCAAATCAAGGTGTTACATTGTTGGAACCAAAGTTATAAGAATTCACCATTGGTTCTGTACGAGTTTTAACAATGGTTGGATTTTTAGATTTAAGTCGTTTAAGCATGTAATCAAAATAAAATCAGAAATATTGTTGAGATTTTAGGTTATTGTACCATCCAGAACTCGGACCTAACGATCGAGTCGGATAAAGGGTATTATAATTTAGTGGTATCAGAGCTTTGGTTTAGTTAATCCTCTAGACATGGGATTTAATGGAATAGCCCCTATATACATGACACGTTAGGTCTGGCTTAGTTCTTCAAGTTAGTATAAGGTTAATGTAAATTATGAAAATTTTGATACAATTTTAAGAAGTCTTATAACCCAAAACCAATCATATCAAAAACAATGGAAGGGAATATGAACAAAGATACAAAAGGCAAGTAAAGAAAGAAAGAGAAATCTTATTAAGAGGAGCAATGCGATAAGGCATAAATTTACAACAGAATAAATTTCAAGGCTCTCTTTGCGCGAAAAGATGGAGGCATCACCGAGGGTTTCATCCTCTGAGGCAGTGCCATCCGAGGAATTAGAGTCGGACGTGTCCAAATCCTTGTTATAGAAGAGCTTATTAGATTCTCTCAATTTTTTTGGAATTTCTTCCATACAACCCCTTTGGGATTTAAGACGTCGAATCCAAGGTCAATCTTGGCGAGATGTCACGTGCATTTGAAGTTTAAGTGGCGCAGAGCGAAGGAACTCACAGTGACTTGCATATGCAACATAAGGCTGGACCTTAAAATTGGCAAATGTACCTCAATATCCCTATTGGTATTCACCGTAAATTTTTCCATGGCTTCATTGCTCTATTTTTGTATTTGTTTTTTATAGGAAAGGTGTTGTTTCTCAAGGGCCTCAAGCTAGGGGACCTTTTCTTCTAACTTTTTTTCTTGAGCTGTCAATGCTTGGTACTTAGCTTTTCATGTGGAAACAGATTGGGTAAGTAATAGGATTGGTGAAGTTGGGCAAGTGATTGTTCGCCAGAATGGATGGTTCGCTTAGAATTTGCCTGCTTGGCCTCAACCTCTTTGCAGGTCTATTAGAGAGTCCAACTCATAAGTTCCCACTCAGCAGTCATCATAAAGAAAGAACCTGCTAACTTAGCAAGGGTAAACTTATGAATACCCTCGGATGAAGAAGATGGATAGGCGAATTCCTTTCATCTCTAGGGGCAAGTCTCTATCTTATTTTCACTGAATCATGTAACATCCCACCTGACGAAGTGTAGCACTCGAGTATTGTTAATTAGATTAAAGCTTCTAGTATGACCCCCGAGTAAGGAAAGTTTTAGAAATTTATTAAGTACTTAAGGTCTGTGAATGCTCCTTGGGTGAAACCCGATTAAGGCGAGCTTGGAGGTTTGGCGAACTCTTCGATAGAGTATACGTCACCTCAACGAATAGATGAAAATAGTAAGCCCTATTTTTAAACCCCTAGTCTGATATGAACGATAAATATGGTGTTATCTTATTCTCTGGAAAAACTATTTAGTTGGCCTAGATGACTAATCAGGATTGGAAAAAGTTTTTGAAAATAAAAAGATATGCATTTAAGATGAGAGAGAAAACTATTAGTCATGGATACCGAAAGAAAGTTAGTGAAGGGAAATAAGCTTGTCCACCAAGTTTTCCTTTTGTGTGCACATATATAAAGCCAACCTTAGCTTCCTAAACAAGTTCTATAATTTCTTTGGCACTTCATACTTCCTTTCAGTAATTCTCTCAGCATTTTTCAGGAAAGATTAGAGCCAAGGCATGTGTGATGACTAAAGTTTCTTGTAATCAGCTAACTTCATCATCATAAAACCTGGTAAATAATGATGAAACTCTAGTTGTTTTCATGATTATTTACAGGACCCTAAATTCCAAATTCTGGGTTTCCCAATTAAGTGTTCTTGAAAACTTGTTTAATTCTTCTAAAAAACATGATCTGATAAGTTAACTATTTATGTTATAGCTCAAAAACTCTCGAAAGCTCTCGAGACAAGGGCAAGGCACCTGTCGTTTAGTCTTTGTTGCATCTTCTGGTGAGTTTCTTCATACCCCATGCATGTGTTGTACATGTCTGGTTCAAGGTAAGTTTACCTGCCTGGTGAAAATTATGGCTTTGCATGTTTGTGTAAGAAATGAAAAGGCCTTACTTTATGTTGAGTCATTACCTACTTTACTCTGAAAAAGGAACCATATGGTAAGAACAAAAGAAGTGAATTCATGGAGTTGCCTTTATTACAAAGAGAATTGAACTAGAAAATTGTGATACATAAATGATGTTATGTAGCCTCTAGTAAGGCAAGAGTAATGCAAACCAGATTGGCAAAACGTAACAGAGGAAAAAGGAAAGAACGAACGAGCCTAACAATCTCTGAACATGGACTAGGGTTTTTTTTTTTTTTTGGGACAAAGGATGTTCTCTACATGAATGCATGGGCATAGTGTTTGCACCAAAATGAGTCATATTTTGTTGAAGTTTATAAAGTTCGGTACTTACCAATAGGCGAGCTACATGAAGTCAGTCTGTGAGGTGTTTTCTCTAATGGGTGAACTGTGTATCCCACTAAGTTAGAAAGAGTTCTTCTATCTGTGTGATGTATAGATATTCTAATTTTTGCTTTGGAACTCACTAAGTTCTATGAACTTACTCTGTTTATCTTCCCTTCTTAGGACCACCAATGAAGTGAAGGAACCCTCAAGGACTACACTTGAGGATACATATTGTGTGAGGCTCACAGTGATTTTGCATTATGCATGACAAATGAGTATGGCGTCAAGGCTTGAAAAATGAAGAATAATATTTTGTAACAAAAAAAATGTATCCATGAAACTGTGCTCTTTCCTTAAATCTTTACAATGAACTTTTATGTTTTAAAAGTGTTTGGGCCCTTAAGCTTAAATGTTTTATATATTACTATGATAGCAAATACATATTTGTGTTTGTAAACCTGAGGCTCTGTCAATTACATTCCCAAAAGGAAAAAACTTTAAAATTGTAATGCACCATTTTTATACCCTCCTTAAGGATTGAGAATGCGACGCTACAAATCATGAATGGGAAATAGGGATATTGATCCATACTCATGTGTTTTTCCATGGAAAGAAGGTTTGTACCTCATCGGAAGGAGGGGTGTAATAAAGATCACCGGTCAGAGATGTGTGCGAGATGGAACTAGTAGTGCCACAAGTTGGAACCCCGGGTAGAGACACCGATGGGTGTAGGGAAGAGAACGTAGTATTGTTTGGCTCAATAAGAGGTACGGAGATGGTTGGGGGAGAGACAGGGGGTTCTCTCTTTAGGACCAAGGGTTCCTTACTAGGTTTGTGGCGAGCCAAACCAACCTCACTCTTTATTTTGGCATTGGAAAACTCTTCGTTTAACCTCTACCACTAGCACCCTAACACTAACTATCGGCACAACCTCTTACGTACTTTTTATAAGAGCCTCCATATCTATGTATGGTGGAATTTGGGAAGAGTTAAAGAAAGCTGAGGAACTTACAATAATAGTAGAATGGTCAACAAGGGTTTTGAAGGTAATGACACCCCCATACTTAAGTGTTGAAGGGGATATGTGTCGAGTAGGTATACTTTGGTTTGCACAAGGGAGGTTTGAAGGCTCCCTTCATCTCCTTATTAAAGGCTGAGCCAGCTCATTGATGGCCCCATAAGGCCACGCTTCACTAGTAGGCCTTACTCTTTGGGGGTCTGCACCCAACGTTAAATCTATCGATCTAAAGTCATTGGGCTTTGTTCTGTTGGGAAAAACCCCCGATTTGAAAAGGGTTTTCTTGCACAGTGAAGAATAAAAATTTTGAAAATCGACCCAATTTTTATATTTATAGTAATAAACCTTAACCGAATTCGTACCTGTGTTTTTAGATAAGCAGACCCTTGATGTTTTTTGAATTTCAACCAAACGATATTCTCTACTATTCTCGTACTACGAACTATTTTGAGTGTGAGCTCAAACCAATTGAATCAAAACATAGAACTAGAAAAAGTTTTCCTTTTGGGGTAAAAATGAAAATTCTCTCTTCTTTAATAGAAATCGGTAAAATTGTTATTCTAAAAATTATGTTTATAAGTTGAGAATAAATTCTCTCTATTTTCAGCAGAATAACAACCTCAAAAGTTGTGTTAATAGCTATATCGGTGCTATCTATTTATAGGAAGAGAAGGTAGAACCCTTGTAGAGTTGTAAAGGTCTATTTTAAATAGAAAACAACATCCTACTTAAAGTAGGAGATGGGTGAATGACTCACCATTGTATTTCTACTAAGGTAAGTAAGACACTACAAATTTGAGCCAAAATAGTAAGAAAGAGTCTGTCCTACCATTTGCAATGGACTCTTAAAGCTAATCCAGTAACCTCTTTTTTTATATATAGCACATTAGGGACAATGTGTTGAATAAAGTTGAGGGTCACTTAGAAAATTTTCAATATTTTTAAAATTTTTATGTTTTTGTTAGTTGTTTCCATTAATTTTTGTTTTATGTGTTTATTGTGCATGAGCTTGTAGCAATACCGTATGGCTGGCATGGCTGTGTCCTTAGCCCATGCGCAAGCCTAACTTATGCTTCACGAGAAGCCAGGATGTCACAAGGCTTGGCACACGCCCGTGTCTATGGTTCGTGTCCCTCACACGACTATGACACGCCTGTGTCTCCGCCCGTGTGTTAAAACCTTGACATTCTATTTCTGACGTCACCTTCTAATCTCTGACACATTCCTCGACTGTTTCCACTCAACAATAGCCGAGATCTTACTCGGGTCAACTCTAATTCCATCACCTGACACAATGTATCCTAAAAATCTGACCTCTCGGAGCCAAAACTCACTTTTGCTAAACTTAGCATACAACTGCTTATCTCTTAAAGTTTGCAAAACAGTTCTCAAATGCTCCGCGTGCTCATTCTCACCCCGAGAATAAATTAATATGTCATCAATAAAAAACTACAAACTTATCCAAGTACGATCAAAAAATACGGTTCATTAAACCCATAAATATGGCAGGAGCATTCGTTAAACTAAAAGGCATGACGAGGAACTCATAATGGTCATACCTCATCCGAAATATAGTTTTCAGTACATCTTGTTCCTTAACTCTCAGCTGGTAATAACTGGACCTCAGGTCTATCTTAGAAAATACTATGGCTTCCTTCAAATGGTCAAACAAATCGTCGATCCTTGGCAAAAGATATTTGTTCTTCACAGTCACCTTGTTGAGCTGTCTGTAGTCTACACATAAACTTACCGACCCGTCTTTCTTTTTCACAAAAGTATCGGAGCACCCCACGGAGAATAGCTAGATCTCGCAAAACCCTTATCCGTTAACTCTTGTAGCTGAACCTTCAACTCTTTTAACTCCAACGGTGCCATCTTATATGGGGCAACTGAAATAGGTGCCATACCAAGAACCAACTCAATACCAAACTCAACTTCCCTAGTTGGAGGCAATCCGGGCAACTCTTCCGGAAACACATCCAGGTCCTCACATGCCACAGGCACTAACTCAATCTTTACTTCTGACACTTGAGTATTCAACACAAATGAGAGATAAGACTCATACCCTTTTCTTATACATTTCTCAACTGCTAAAGAAGAAATCCCTACAGGCAAGCTATCCAATTCACCTAATTTAACCTAAAGGATATCCTCATTTTCACATTTTAGTTTAATAAATTTTCTCCCACAATTTACTATCACATCATGAGCTGCTAACCAGTCTATACAAAGAATCACGTCAAATTCATCGATTAGCCAAAAAATAATGACCTCTAATTGTCAAGGGACAATTTCTATACACTTTAACAACTAACACATGCTTGCCTAATGGGTTTGACACTTTTATGACAATTTCTGTGGACTCAACATGCATATTCATACTAAACACCAATTTCATACAAACATACGAATGGGTAGACTCCGGATCAATCAAAGCAACAATAGAGATATCATGAAGAGAAAAAGTACCCATAATCACATCCAGCGACGATGCCTCTTTGCGAGCGCGAATGGCATAAGTCCTTGTAGGCGCTTAACCCTTGAACCTCATGGTGGAATCTCTAGGTGCACCTCTGCTGCTAGCCCACTTCCTAGGTTCTTTTGTGGTCTACCCCTCGAAGGTGCATTACTCGCTCTCACATCTTGCTTTCTGTCTTTCTCATCCATCTCAAGACAGTTTTGAATGAAGTGGTCTAGTGAACCGCATTGAAACAGCCTCTTTCATTCCCTCGACACCCACCGAAGTGACATCTACCATACTGCGAACACTCCAGTTTATTTGATTGAGCACTACCAACACTCGCAATGGAAGTGGTTTGAGCTTTAGATGCCGAGTACTGCTTACTCCTATTTCTATTGGAAAATCCAACTGAAGCATTAGATCGAGTATTGAACTCTCTCGATTTCATGGATAAGGACTGGAATGATTTCCACAACTATCTTTTCTTTGAGTCACGAGACTCAATATTAGCCTTTATTTTCTCTTTGTCCAATTCATCGGCCTTGCAAGCTCTCTCTACTAGCACAACAAAGTCCTTCAATTTTAGAATACCAACAAACAATGGGATGTTCTCATTTAATCCGTCCTCAAACCTCTTACACAAGATGGCTTCAGTGGATACGCACTCCTGAGCGTATTTGCTGAGCCTTACAAACTCACGCTTATACTTTATTACTGTAAATCGACCTTGTTTTAGCTCAAGAATTTTTTTTCTTTTCTGATCAATAAACCTTTGGCTGATATACTTCTTTCGAAACTCTTCTTGAAAAAATTCCCATGTTACCCTCTCCCTTGGTACAACCGACACAAGGGTGTTCCACCATTGGTAGGCCGAGTCTCGTAAGAGTGACACTACACACTTCATGCACTCCTCTGGTGTACAAGACAACTCATCGAATACCCTAATGGTATTTTTAGCCAAAACTCTGCCCACTCTAGGTCATCATTTATATTCACTCTAAATTCATCAACCCCTTACTTTCGAATTTTGTCTACCAAAGTTTTTCCTTCTAATCATTTCCACTACTTGAGGAGCTGTAGGAGCAGGCTGAGGGATTGGAGGGGGTGGAGGAGGTGGAGCGTTCGGGTTTGCACGAACAAACTCCAAATACCATACCTTCATCATATGGAGGAAGGCTTCTCTAGCCCCTCCGCCCTGACTCAGTGTTACGAGCCCACTTTCAATTGGCGTGGTCTTTCTGCGAGAGCCGGTGCATTACTTTCTACATCATCCGCCACTGCTCTGTTGGGATTCATTTTCTATATAAAAATACATTTTAAATTGTCAGGAGTCGTCATACTATCATAATTCATATATGGCATGTATAGCTAGACTCATACACACTAGGTTAGTCCAAAAATTGACTAAATTATAGCTCTGATACCACTAAATGTAACACCTTTTACCCGTGTTTGATACTGGAACAGGGTACGAGGCGTTACCTAACTTAAACACATACTAACATATATTTTCGGGTCATAAAAGGTCATTCAAATTTAAAAATTTTCAAACTTCATCTTAAAATCCCTAATATGGGCCTACGAGGCCCAAAACATAATTTAAAAATGGTTCGAGACCAAACCGAGCTCTTTAGAAAACTTTAGAAAATTTCATTGAAAATATGGTACACGCCCATGTGGACTTGGGACACGACCGTATGGCTGGCATGGCCATGTCCTTAGCCCGTGCACGAGCCTAACTTGTGCTTTGCGAGAAGTCAAGATGTCACACAGACTGGCACATGCCCTTGTCCATGGCCCGTGTCCCTCACACGGCCATGACACGCCCGTGTCTCTGCCCATGTGTTAAAACCTTGACATTCTGTTTCTAACGTCAGCAACATCTTGGGGTCACACGGCCAAGGAACATGCCCGTGTGCTAGGCCTTGTGGTGAATTTAATTTCGCATTTAAGGTGTAGACTTCACACGACCTGGGCACATGCCATGTCCTATGGTCGTGTCTTCCACATGGTTGAGACACACGCCGTGTCTCAGCCCGTGTGGTTACTACTGGGCATTCTATTTTACCAAACTAAGGTGCAAAGGGACACACGGCTGAACTACACGCCCATGGAGCAGACCGTGTGTCACACACGTCTTTGTGTCTACACGTGTGGACAAAAACAAGGCTATTTACCAAGCCATATTTGTCACCCTTACTTGCACCAGCATAAGCCACATCAAGCAAACCAATTCACACATACTTTATCAATTCAATCATGAAAAGCATCATCATTTGCACATATGAATAACAAGTATTAGCCATCAACTATGGCCTTATACAAAATGAATTCATCTTCAAAACAAGCCAACACATTTGGCCAAAACAATATGACACTTGACAAAAGACTAAGTCCCTATACATGTCATACTCAAAATGATAAATCTAACTATAGCAAATGTTCAAATTGATAGTGTGATTGAGTCTCCGACGTCCTTTGATCCCTAAGCTAACTTGGCGGCTCTATAAGAAAATGGAAAGGAGTGGGAGTAAGCATAAAACTTAGTATAGTCGCATGTAAATAATTAACAACAATTACCATGTATTATCATACTTATAACATATTATAAACTTGCACATGATTCTCGAATGAATAAAGGCATAACTTACTCATTTTCACCCTTACTAATCATACAACATAATTCAAGCTCATTTCTCATAAATCACATGTAGGTACCTATATCACTTATAACATTGTCATCACTTTTCTCACTTTTGGCACAAGCTTTAATTTACTCGTTGAACCTATTAGAATACCAAAGGATATCCGATAAGCCTCACACAAGAGGGTGAAATGTCAATGCCATGTCCCAGACATGGTCTTACACTAGCTCACATGTCGAGGCCAATGCCATGTCCCAAACATGATCTTACACTAGCTCTCGTCTCAATACTGATGCCATGTCCAGACATGGTCTTACACTAGCTCTCGTCTCAATGCCGATGCTATGTCCTAGACATGGTCTTACACTGGCTTTCATATTGTGACCAATGCCATGTCCCAGACATAGTCTTACACTAGCACACATATCAACGCCGATGCCATGTCCCAGACATGGTCTTACACTAGCTCTCTTATATCCCTAATGTCATGGCATAAATATCCGATTTATTCCTAAAGTTCAACCGGGATTATACCACATCAAATTTCATCACGCACATTTATAACAATAATCAAACATTTCATGCCATATCAATTGTTTAATGCATAACAACAATAGAGTTGTATTATTTACGTACAACTTACCTCGGTATACAAAATTTGGGCGACTAGTTCGACTTAGTCCAATAACTTGGTTTTCCCCCGGTCTAGGTCCGGACTCCATTTTTCTTAATCTATAATGACAAAATTTACTAATTTAATCACCACATTAATCAAGACATTCCAAAATTCCTACTTTGGTAAAATTACTATTTTGCCCCTAAACTTTCACATAATTATAATTTTGCCCCTAAACTCGTAAAACGATTTTAATCAAATTTCTTCATTAACCAAACCTAGCTGAAATTTTACTACTCTTATAACAACTCACAAATTTTCAATTATTTCACACATTTACAGCCTATTTTATAAACTTTACAAAATGGTCCATTTAGGTGTTTTCATGAAAACACCTTTCACAAAAGTTGTTTATTTAACAACCAAGATTCATTTTCATCCATAAAATTTCAGCAAGCAACATGAATACACACATGGTAAAACCCTAGGCTCTCAACCATTTTGCAAAATAGTCCCCCATTAGCTAGATAAAGCTACAAGGGTTCCAAAAGTATAAAATTTATCAAAATAATCACCAAAATCACTTACTTGCAAAAGAAAAGCTTGGCTGAAATTTGAGCTCTCAAAACCCCCCTTTTTGCTGAAAATTTCGATGGTGAAGAGAAGATGATAGCCTCCACTCTTTTTGTTTTATTTTTTTATTTAGCAAGTTACTTAATTTCACCTAATTTTTTATTATTTTATGATTTTGTCTCCAATTAAAATTTCCATGTCCAGCCACCATAATTTTATTGGTCTATGTACTTAATAAGGACCTCTACTTTAGTGTTCCATAGCTATTTAACACCTTTAGCTTGTAGAACAAAACTTTCATACTTTATGCAATTTAGTCCTTTTTAAAATTAAGCATGAAATCACTAAAATTAATTCACCAAAATTTTCATGCACTCATATAATCATGTTATAACACATAAAATAATATTAAAAATAATTTCTCTGGCCTTGGATTAGTGATTCCGAAATCACTGTTCCGACTAGCCCCAAAATCGGGTTGTTACAGGAAAAAGCTATGTGACCTAAGTGATACAATAGATGAAAATTAACTAAATTTTGACATTTCTAACTACTTGTATTCTTCGAGCATAAATATAAAATTTTGTGTACCTATTTTGATGGGTCAATGAACTTGAAATTCTTGAATTTGTTTACTTTGTAATTTTATGAACTAATATGTGTGATATTGCAAGTCGAGAGTCAATTGCATATCGTGTTAGAGTTACTTATTTATTCACATTATTCTATGTACATAGCTTCGAACTAATTTTTGTATGTGGCATGCTCAAGCACTGTTTAGTTGTTTTATTTTCTTGTTTTGTGTATTTTTTATTTTGTTACTTGAGGACAAGTAACGACGTAAGTATAGGAGAGTTTGATTTGTCATAATTCATTGTAACAATGGGTGCTTTCTTGGCCTAATCGATTAGTTAAGCAATAGAGGGTGAGAGATAATATTGTGTAGTTAACAATTAATTCTTCATTAAATCATGAGGTCCCGCTAATTACAACCACTAAAGCAAGTTAATCTTTTACCTATTAGTCAGCCATAGGCTAAAGTTCATAACGTTGACACTAGGAAAATGAAATTCTATTAGATTATTTTAGGTTAATAAAATTAATTAATTTAATTAGTTTAATTAATATTTTAATTATGCATCAACACTACTAATTTTAACTTAATTATATTTAAAATTATTTTAGTAATTTTTTAATAATAATCGAATATAAATTAATCATAATACTTTTGTTTAAATTTTTCATTTTAAATATTCAACATAAGATTTGAATGATAATTTTAAAAGGATTGAATTTATATAACATCAATAGTTTGAGATTTGTAATATAACTTTTGAAAATACTACAATTGACTTTTATATAATACACAATACCTAATTTTTCCAATGTAGATGGAAAATAGAAAGTGAGAAACAATGTTTGTTTTGGGATTCTTTTTAATGGTTTTAAATATTGAACATTACATAAAACTTTCAAACAAATCACAAACCAAATGCCAATCTTGACTAGACAGTCGTCGATTTTCGGTCATGAAAACTTTGATTACGGGTAACGGGGTGGAGGTGAGCTACTTTTTTAGGCAACAACCTGTCCGACACCCGATATAACACCATCTGATGAAGACCTTACATGTTTCGTTTTCTCGATTTCCTTAATCATCCTCTTCCATTCCTTCAAACCTATTGTCATCCTCTTCCACTCCTTCAAACATATTGATGTCGATGGGGATGACAAGTACGTAGAACCACAAATGGATCGATTCTCGTAGGATATACCTATACTAAAATGTGATCTCCTTACGCCTTTCGATATACGATTCTCTTGGAATAGGTTACGAAAGCCCATCGTGGAGATGCCACTTATGGCTGGGACATCTGAAGTCCGAAGAACTGATGCGTCGATGTTTATAACCCCTTGGAACCTATTGAAAGGTCGGCAAGAGTTGTGCTGCACTTAAGGGTGAACATTCGTTCGAATCGAATCAAATCGAATGAAAAAATTGAATTAATCTAGTTGACGAATCATATTTTATCATCTTAATTTGATTTGAAATTTTTCGAATCGAGTCGAATGAGATGGAAATCGAATCGAACGGAATATATTTGTTCAAGTTAAATTTTAAAAAATAATTTTGGGTCCTTGTAACCACTATCACCCACCGTAATAAAATTTGTCCATCGTAAACAAATTTTTTATTAACTTTCATTACCTTATAATTTATTTATTGATCTTTTATATACGCGTTAGCTTCTTTGTTTGTTTGGTTATTTCAATTATCTTCAGATTCTTGTCACTATGTATTTCAAAATTAAAAATATATTAAATGTAAAATGTGATTTTTTAATAAAATTATTTTAAAAATAAAATGTGAAATTGATACCAATATAAAATTTTAACACGAATATTTTATGGCATCATTGATAATTCAATTTTAATATAAATATTCAATATGACTAAACAATTCAATAATATAAATAATAAAAATGTAAAATTTAATTTAATTTAATAATATAAATAGTAGATATAAATAAAATTATTATTATTTATGTTTAGGTTTTTTTATAATTTTAGTTTTTTATTTGGGAGTAAAGGTGAGAAGTAAAAGTTTAGGGAAAAATAAAAATTTTGGAGAGCAAAAGTTAGAGAGAAAATAATAGGAAAGTAAAATTTTGAAGGTAAAATATTAAAAAAATTAAGGGAGTGGGTTAAGGGTAAATGGAAAGTGGGATAATAAGGCATTAAAAGTTTAAAGCAAAAAGTGAGAGTGAGAAAAAATTTTGGGAAAAATAAAAGTTTTAAGAATTTTTAGAGTAAAATTTAAAAAAAGTAAATGAGAGAGTAAAATTTTAATGGAAATAAATTTTGGATAAATGGAGAATTAATATGGGAGGAAGTAAAAATTTTAAGGATAAAGTAAGGAGTAAAAATTTTAAAATAAATATAAAAGTTGAGAATTTAAGATAAAATATAAAATATTATAATTTGATATTAAATTATTCAAATTATTTAAATTTAAAACCTAATTTAATTCAAATTTAAAATTTAAAAAATTAAATTAAATCGAATAACTCGTTTAACTTTAAAATTATTTTTTTTTTTATTTTTTGACTCGAATAAAATTTTATTGCTGTACTAAACGAAGGAACCCTTATAGCGAAGTAGGACGAGTCGTCCCGCAAAAGGTTACCAACGAGCAATCTAGCAATTCCAGCGAAGGTATCGCAGAAGATACTGTCGGAGAATATCTCAATCGAAATGCCGAAGGTTTCGCTGTAAAGAAACTTCGATGAAACCTCGAAGAGGAACTTATCGTTCCATATTGGGTTTTCATTGCCGACACGATCAAGGCAAAAACAGAGCTTGACAGAGGAATCAATCCGAGCGACAAAAGTTTTCACGTGACGGAAGGTCGTTGTTTTCTTAAGCCCTTTTGCGAAAGTGAGGGTTATTTCTAAAATGAAATTGTACTTCGTATCTTCAGCATAGGTCTACCTCTCTCTTTCTTTTCTGTTCTTGTTTCAGGAGCTTCAATTTTGATCAAGAAAAGAAGGAAGAAGTAACCTTTGGGTCAAGAGACATCTTGAAGGGAGGAGTATTGCCGGCAAGAACAAGCCAACAACGGAGATAAATTGATAAGAAATAGTCTAGGCAATGGAGAGAGAGAGTTGAGTAGCATTTATTTATAATCTCTAGTTTAGTACTAAAGAGACTTTCTTTTCTGTTCTTGTTTCAGGAGCTTCAATTTTGATCAAGAAAAGAAGGAAGAAGTAACCTTTGGGTCAAGAGACATCTTGAAGGGAGGAGTATTGCCGGCAAGAACAAGCCAACAACGGAGATAAATTGATAAGAAATAGTCAAGGCAATGGAGAGAGAGAGTTGAGTAGCATTTATTTATAATCTCTAGTTTAGTATTAAAGAGAGATGATTCTTATTGGGTGCCTTGTGGCTGGGAAAATGCGAGAAAATATTAAGCTGTTTGGATAGGTTGAAATTTACTTGAAAATTGTGAAATCTCAACGAAACACCAGTAGTAACGGACAAGAAAAAGCAACCTTGTTATTGATTTTATTTCAACATAAACAAAACATTAAACTTACCTTTAGACCTAATCAACATTAAACCTCACATTGCAACTCCACTAGCCTTCCTTTTGATTTTCCCAAGCTTGTAATAAGAAGGTGCATATCTTCCTTTTCTATACCCTGCTTTGCTCAACTTTTTGGTCTTACCCAACTTTTCTTCAAGCTCCTTCACTCTTTCAGTCAAGTTGGATACGACAGTGAGTTGATCTTTTCCAGCTTCCAATAGTTTCTCCATCATCTCGTTCAATTTCTTGTTCTCTTCAACCACCTTATTATCTTCTCCAATCTTCGCTACATTTGGTTTCCAAGGAGCATCGGCTTGAAGCAGCATGTTTATTTCCTTTTCCAGCTTTGCTTCTTCCTTCTCTTCACTTCCTACTGTCTGCTCTGCAGCTTTCATCTCCTCAAACAATACTAGTTTCTCCTGAGTTGCTTCGCTTCCTGCTTCTGATTCCGATGATGCCATATCATCAACAGGAATCACACCAGAATCATCCTCATGTCGTTGCAGGTCCTCATTATTTTCTTCACCTATTGTTGAGTGGATTTCCTCCGGTTTAAAGACCATTGTGCATTTGTTGTCATCATCGTCCACCTCCTTCTGGCTGATCTCTACTTCTTTCTCATCCTGTACACTGTTGTTTGATTTTCCTTCAAGTAAGTGCTCATCAATTACTCCAGCTGGCAACTCTTTGAACAAGTCGATCTCTTTCTCATCCTCTACACCGTTGTTTGGTTTTGCTTCAAGTAAATGCTCATCAAATTTGCAAATGGCTAGTTCCTCATCAATTACTCCAACTGGCCACACTTCTAATAAGTTAATCTCTTGGTCTTTCTCTGTGCACTGCAAATTCTCTGCTTCGTCTGGCGAAGAAGTATTGATTGGCAGATCAGATTCTTTCTCACCATTGTTATTTCCAATCTCCTTTTCCAGTTCACCAATGGCATCCGCTTGATCAGCTTTTGGCAATGACCGCAGTTTATTATCTTCTGAGTTAATATCCACTAGAATCTGATCATTCACTTCCACCACCCCGGGTTTTTCCTCTTTAATTAGATCATTCACTTCCATGACATCATCAGCGTTGAACTTGTGCTCGGGAATAGATGAGAAGTGAGTCGCATGCCCAAAGTTGGGTGATTGACCTCCATCTTCTATTCTTGGCGTTATATGACTTGCTTCCATACTATTATTCTCTGTTTTCCCATCTATGCCTTGTTCAACAAAAGGAAGCTCTGTGATCTCAGCATCCTTGCTATCCACCATATGTGTAATGCATTGCTGATCTAGCGCTGTAATGTCGTTTGCATTTTCCGTCGACTCCTCCAAAGCAGCTGATGCATTTTCACTCTTCTTTTCCATGCTGATATTTTCACACACTTGACCATTAGGACAATCAGCAGATTCAGTAGTGCCCAAATCCTCGGCCTTTTCTTCAGTCCACCTTCTTGTTAGAGAATCAAGCTTTTCTTGCAGACACACAAGCTCCTTGACTAATGATTTCCTTAAATCTCGCACACTTGAGTGCAAACCCTGAACCATGAACATAAACCAAGATTGAATAAGCATCCTCACTGGGACTGTCATCTCTAAATAACTGCAAGTCTTGATAACCAAATAATTACTAATAACAAATAGAAATTCATTTCTAATATATCACATTAGGTAGATAATAGTGGCAAAAAGATATGTTGTGTGCCTGAGAAACATAACAAATAAGTTTCCGAGATGTAGTTAATCGGAGATATACATACCTGAATAGAATCCAGTCGTAGAAGAAGAGTCATAATTTTTTCTCCTGCTAACAGTCTCAGCTTATCATCTTTGTTGTGATCAGTGGAAGACTCAAGAGACTGAATATGATTTCTGACCTCATTGACTTGCTCACGAACATCAGCTATTTGCTTCAGTTTTTTCAATGGTTCCCATTTTCTCACCTCAAATCCTCGAAAGGCAGATTGGATGAGCTTCACTGCTTCTTCATCTGACATTCTTCCTACTTCTGTTTTGCATTGATCGCGAGCCACTTCAACACTGTCAGCTTCTTTCTCAGCTCCCATGACTTCCTCAAAACTTGTTTTTGTTTCCTCTTCTGTTTTATTCTCATGATTATCTTCTTTAGCTTTTCCCACTGTAGGCTGCTTTAACACTTCTTGAGAGTCTCCTAAAACTTGAGCTTGATTCGTACTGATATTTTCTCTAGCCTTGTTTTCCTTGGTCTCCTTGGGCCTCTCTGCGATCACTGGAATTTCTTTTATCTTCTTTTCCACAAGTTCCACACTGTCAAGGCTACCACTGGTATTCCGTGTATTTACTGCACCGTCTTCTTTTCTGCCTGGTGCCGCAGAGGCCTTGGTCAATGTGTCTTCTGGTTGTCCTTTACGAGGACTAGAAGATTTTGAACTGCCATTGCCATTGCCATTTTTCTTCTTTGGAAGGGGATCAACTCTAAGACAAACAGGAGAAAACTTTGATGTTTTCGAAGGAGATGGAGATTTTCTTTTTGCAACGGTCCCACGTTCATTCTTTGTTGTGTCTTCAGCACGCTTCACACTTAAGTCCTTTACATCCTTCCCTTTCTTTTCAGTCCCTTCAGACTTGCCTTCCTTCACTTCAATAGGAACACATTTTTGACTAGTGGTTTTCCCCCTTGTCTCAGCAGCATCCTTATTCTGAGAAATCTCCTTGTCTGATTCAGGCTTATCCAATTTAACATCACTGACAGAAGATTCTCCTGGGATGAATTCAACTTTGACTGGAGCTTGTTTCGAATTATCTGAAGCAGTTATCATCCTTTGTTTGTCTCGATTTTCATCCTCTTGTTTCCTATCAGAATTTGGTAACCAAAAAATAGGAACTGGGAATTGCGTCATGTTGTCTTGATTATGTTGGTTTCGAGATTGTTTCTCCCCTTCTCCCTGCATCAAAGATTTCCAACCATTCATGTCAAGTGGAAACCAGCCATTCCGAACTCTTGGCTCCTGTTCAGTCGATTTTAGGCTTTTTGAGGGCCTTGCACAAGGCACCTTATCCGAGTCACTCACTTCCATCCTATCATTATGTTTCCCATGCTCCTTACTTTTCATGTACTCAGGTGGAATCCACATAATTGGATATGGGAAACTACTTGGTTGAATTGGAACCTCTGAATCACCTTCCTTTTTCTCAGCATCGTTCTCCTGCTCTTCAATCTTTAAACTTGTATCATTTTTCTGGTTGTGAAGATGGTTAGGACAGCCACAGCAATGGTAGTTGGTGCGCGGACCCTTGTCATATTCATATCGAGGTTGTTGGTTTACGTAATGTGGAGGGGTATAACAAAGAGGAAAAGGTTCAGGAAATGCAGGATAATTTGGATAGTGGTGAAATGCTGGTGATGGTGCAAAATGAGGGAAAGTTGGTCTGAAACTATAGTAACCAGGGAAATTGCCATGATTGCAGCAGCCATAGTAAGGAACAGGGGGGTACCTACTGCAATTGCCGCTACAAGGCCAAGATTCATACATCAAGGGAGACTTGAACGGGTCCGCCTTGAAATGAGGCGGAACAGCCTCGAAACCAGGGAAATAATGTGGAGGATTAGGCGCTTGATTTCTCAGGTGAGGATTTGAGTCCATGTAGCCAGAAGCAGGCATCATTTTTTGTTGAAAAGATTGAGACCTGGTAATATAGGTTGCTCAAAGGTACACTACAAAAGCAAGCGACAAAATAAATGTTAAAAGACTGCACAAAGGAAATTTATATCCACCGAGAAAATCAATTACCCGAACAAAAATAAAAATTGATATCACACTATGAACAGAAACCATATTCAAATCTCAAAAATGAAATATCTGCATAACGGAGTTCCGGGACATGTAAAAAACATATAATACCGACTCCATGAAAAAAAAAATACAAGCCCCTGAGAACTTAAATTAATTTACCATACCATACTACTGGCTATTGCAGCAAGAAAAGAAAGACATAAAAACGCATATGTACACATATGGCTTAAACATAGGAAAATGTCATTGCCAACAATCCACCGACTCCAGACAAGTTCATACATTTTAACATCCTTAAAAACTCAACATACAGTAAGCCCAGAAAACATATTCATCTTATACAAAAATTCATTACGCATAAAAAAAAAATAAAGCAAAGGGAAGGGAAAAGAGATACTTACAGCTGCAATTTGATCGGGAAACAAAGACTGAAGAACAAAGCAAATAAGAATCAATCCACCCGGTTCCACAACTCCACAGAACTCAGTTATCGGCTCTACTCTATCCACCAACCCAGTAGAATGAAATGGTTTGTTCTAAACCTTTGTGTTCGTGATCAGATTTTTTATCGTACTCGAATTTAGATAGAAAATGTGGAAGATTTGGGGTATTTATAGTAGATATGGGAAAAGCTTAGTACATGTTAGGAATAAAATCTTCTGGTTTCTAGATGTTTCGTGTTTTCTCTTTCCCGCGAACCGTCTGGAGACTTACTCCACGTGGATGTCTCTCCTGATGTCATGGATGAGTGCTTAGGTGGACAATGAAATTTTCTTGGATTCGCCAAGTTTGACTGATCGCAGATTTCTTGTTTAGAAAATGATTATCCTGCGTGTCGCTTTCTAATTTGATTTTGCTTCTGTGAATAATTCCACAACTCCGTCATTAGTGCTTTCAAAATCATTTTTAGTTTAACTCACTTTTTGATTTTGCACTCATTTATTTAATTTGTCATTTTAATAAAATTAAACTGTAATTGTAATTTGAAATTTTTTATTTCCATAATCAATTCTTATATCAAATATATTCCAATACTTTTTATTATTTTATCGCTATATTATTATAAAGTATTTACCTTGAAATATATATAATCAATAATTACACGTAATTAATTAGTTTATAAGCTATGCCATGTATGATTTTTTATAACCTTATAACAAACTAAATCATATTTAATTATTATATTAATTTTTAAAATTAATTACATAAAACTTTCACGCTTTGTCATAAATAATCTAATAGATTTTGAAGTATCAAATAACAATGTATTAAACACAAACCCAAAGAGGATACGCCCCCAACATTTTTTTCTATTTGCCGCATACAAAGTATGATCCAGCAGGACGGAGAAACAGCTGACGTGTAGCAGAGATAGCATGAAGCATGCAAGTGGGAGACTAACTTATTGATTTGCCATGCCTCTTAAGATTTCTTAATTAGTTATGTTCTTATGATGGCAGATGAGATAGTCATCGTCGTCATGATGGCATGGCCGACATCCCCTACGATAATGATGACACGGGCAGCATGGTGGTGGTGGTGGAAGCTTTGGATGTGGTGATGGTGATGGTGGTTGAAGCTCTGGATTAGGTGGTGGTGGAGGAGACAATTCAACGGGCGGAGGTGGCGTGCATAGCTGTGCTGGTGGCGGCGATCTTGGTATAGGTCTGGGTCCGGGTTTTGGTCCGAACTGGCACCGTGGTATCCAACGTCTATATCCGGTATAAGGTGGACAGCTATATTCCGTATAGGGTATGGCTGAGGCTGCCGGAAAAAAAGCAAGAGGAAGATAAACAACAATAGCAAGTACTAAGTCTAAAACAACTAAAAGACTAGTAGTTTGATTTCCTTTCTGTCGTCCCATATCAACTTACTGGATGGAAACTAAATTTTGATCATACTATTATACACTAATGCTACGTATATATATATATATATATATAGGCAGGCAAATCCATGGCTCCTACTGCCAGTCATGGTGGTGCAAAGTGTGCTGGCGATCATTAATTTTCATCCAACAAAAACGAAACATATTGGAGAACCTACAAGTGTGATAAACTGTGAAAATGAGTAGGGTGCTAAATAATTGAGTCTTCCATTATATTGTTGGTGAGCTTAATTACGTGGGAAGTAATTAGTAGTCTGGTTTATGATTAAGATTCGGCCATTGCCACATTAAGCAGTCCTTTATTTACTCCATAGGCTTTTTAATGGAGGAAGATGTGGCGGTGATTATAAGATAAAATATGATTATATTGGGTAAATGGATTCAATTTAAAAAAAAATTAAGGATATACTATGAGGGTAATACACTAATAATAAAATCATTTGATGTAGGGGGTGAGCACTTGATCGAAACGAGTGAAAAATTTTCGAGTTTGTCGAGTTGATAAGTCTTTTATCATCTAACACCATTTAAAAATTTTTGAATTGAATTGAGTCGAATAAATTTATTCGAGTTAAATTAAAAAATTTAAACCGACCATACTGAAATCTTGTTGACAATACGATCAATTTTCAAGTTGAAGAACATAACTACCATATATATTTGAAAACTTTTAAAAACAAAATAAGAAAAAAAATACAAGATAATTAGTATAACAAACTTGTTTTGATAATTTATTTGTTTAAGACTTCACAATTTTCATTTTCAATATTTTTAAAATAAAATTAGGAATTTTAATATTTTTGAATTTATATATTTATAAAATAAAAATTTTAGAAATATTTTTTGAATATTTCGACTGGATTTTATTAATCATAAAATAAATAACATAATGAATAATAAATTCCTTTAAAAACTATGAAATTGGGCCCTAAGTAAAGAAAAGCAAATAAAAAAAAAGAAATTTTGCCCAAAAGAGAGCAAATGGCCCACGATGAAACAAATAACAATCAGAATAAAAAAATAAAGAATGGAACAACAAATCTAGTCGCTGTCAATTAGCTGGTACCCATTAAGCATTTGACTTTTCGAGTTTCTATACCAGCGCTTCAAACGATAGCAAGCTTCAAGAAAGCTTTCATTTCTACTATCCTTATCTCTTCATATTTTCTCTAGATTCTCTTCAATCTGGGTTTATCGACGATCTCTCATCTCGTTCGCACTGAAGACGAATGAATTCTACCCCCTCTAGGTATTTTTCCTCTCCCTTTCTTAAAGCTTCTGTTGCAAGTTCATGGGCATAACCATTTCCTGATCTTTGAACAAACTAGAAGTTAATTTCTTGGAAGAAATGTTTTTTTTTTCCTTTGAATGTCTCGGATGATCGCCCCTATAACTGACTTGTCTGTCGCTGTTGAGTTGCATTTTTTTATCTATTGAATGAAAACCCATTGAAATCCCTAACTTCACTGCTTGTAATCCTGCATGTGCCTCTACCATGAACGAAGACGATATTGTGGAGTGGAGTACTATCTTTGAGATCAAAAACTCACCCATCTCCCCCCACCCACCATGCCCGAGGCCGATCTTAAGTATTTACTGTCGAACGCTGCATCAAAATAAATAGCTACTCTCGCATTTCTTTCAATCCGTCTCTGTCTTCTATCATCATCTGAGGTGAGTGGTTTTTCTTCCAACCCATCGATCTCTGCTATATAACTCTGGATTCGGTTTGATAAGTCTCTTCCTATTGTTATTTTCCCCTCATGAACTAACTAGTTTCTTGAACTCCAGATTGTCCAGGTAGCACAGCAAAAAAGACGACATTGTTTATTGTTACCCATGGTGAAGACCCAAGTAAGCCATTCCCACAGATCTTGAATATTAGTTAGTATTAATGACCCATGACAGGCTTAGATTTTGCCATGTTTTTGTTGTTGTAGGACATTTTCTGAAACCATGGTTGCTATCTTCTTCCGCATTTAGACACCGAGTACAGGATCTATCCGAAGCTATTCTTCTTATTCTGAGATTTTTTAGAGTAGGAATAAAGTTCCAGGAAATACGCCAAATAATTATGGCAATTTTTGATGGGAGATGTAAATTCCATAGCTTTCTGTAGAATTTTTTGTTTCGATCTATATTAAATAATCACTAGGATCCATATTTGCCTCTCGTAATAGTTTATAGGCACTTCTGGCTGAAAATTTGCCAGAATGTTCTCCTCGCGAGACTTGAAAATCATCATGTTCTTCTTTCGCCAGAGGAATTTGCAGAATCTTCTGTGCTGTGTTCGCCTGAAAGGTATTATCAATTAGATCAGCCTTCCATTTTCTTGTTGATACATCAATTAAGTTTGAAACTAACTCTATTTCTGCATTGTTGGTACTGTCATTGATCCTATCAATTTTGACTCCTGGTAACCATCAATCGCTCCAAACAGAAATATGGTCTCCTCTACCGACTCGCCAACATTAGCTATCTTTCAGTAACCCTTTTGCTGCCCAAATGCTCTTTCAGGTAAGTGAGGTAAATTCCTTAACTGTGCATGGATGAAGTCTGAATTTGGGTAATATTAGCTTTTAAGACCTTTGCTAATAAAGAATTTGGGAAATTAATAAGGTGCCAACCTTGTTTGGCTAATAAAGCAATATTAAATTGACCAAGATTTGAAAACCCAAACCACCCTTTTCTTTTGCGGTACAAAGATCCTTTCAAGCACACCAATGAATGCCTCTTTTACCACGATCCTTCTGCCACCAGAATTTCACAATAATACTCAATATCAACACATAAAGATTTTGGTTGTAAAAAACAAGCCATTGTGTACGTAGGAATAGCTTGAAAAATGGCTTTAATAAAAACTTCTTTCCCACCTTGGGAGAGATGCTGAATACTCTAGTTGTTAATTTGTTGCTTAAATCTTTCCTTTAAGTTTTGAAAAGATTCTTTCTTCCATCTGCCCACCATATTAGGTAATCCAAGATAATGTTTTGGGTTAATTGAGCTTCGTACTTTGAGTATGCGAGTAACTAATCGTTTATCTTCCTCTTGTGTATTAGTGCTAAAGAAAAGCATTGACTTATCAAAATTGACGCGCTAACCGAACAGGTTCCATACTCGCGTAGAATTATTTTTAAAAAACCAGATCCCCTTTTAGTAGCCTCTCCAAACAAGGTGCAATCATCTGCGAATAATAAATATGATACTTGTTGCCCTCTTCTACTGACCTTAACCTCTTTTAAATGCCCTTGAAGTGCCAATCATATAAGGCAAGATAAGCCTTCTCTGCATATCAAAAATAAAAACGGGCTTAAAGGATCACCTTGTCATAATCCTGTCGTTGGTTGAAAAATATCCCTAGCTTGACCAGTACCACTGAATAGGAAATGGTAGATACACACTTCATTATAGAATTGATCCAATGAGGGTCAAAACCCATTCTTCTTATCATCTCTTGTACAAATGTCCATTCGAACGTATGCTTTACTTATGTCAAGATTAACGGCCATTAATCTCTTTTTCCCAATTTTTTTCCTTTTAGAGTGTAAAATTTCGTATGCCAAAAAAAAATTATTTGAAATTAACCTTCTTGGCACAAAAGCACTCTGTTCATCGTCAATGCATTTCTCCAAGACTCCTCTAAAACGATTAGCAATAGCTTTTGTCATTATTTTATAAATTACATTGCATAAGTTAATGGGACGAAAATGAGTAAGGTTGGACGGGTTTGCTTTTTTAGGAATAAGCACAGTATGCGTAGTATTAATTGGATTAACCTCCATACCTTCGTTTAGATGTTGAAGACAAAAAAGTGTGACCTCATCCCCAATGATATGCCAGCATTTTTGAAAAAATAAGGCCGGAAAACCATTTGGTACTTTTGTAGGGCCCATGCTCATCAGCGCCTCCTAAACCTCTTCCTTTGTATATTGGGCTGTGAGCCTTTGATTATCCTCCTCAAAAATACAACGATCAATACTTATTTGGAGATGTTCATAATGGCCCTTTTCACCAGCCTTAAATAAATTTTGGAAATAGGATTAAGCGATTTCTTTCATTTCATGTGTATCCTCCATTTCTTTTCCAGTCATATTCTATAATTTTTTAATGCAATTTTTCCTTCGTCTTTGTGTAACTTGTGTAACTTGTGTAATAGCCTATTTTTAATCAAATCGAAACAGTAGTTTTGGGACAACAAATTTATAGTCGAAATAATTATTTTATTAATATTTTAATGTCTCCAGTATGATAACATGGTTGTGTGAAAGTTTCGTTCAGAAATTTTATTGTTTTAGTGTTTAATTTGATAAAAAAGACTAAATCGCGTAAAGTTTAAAATTTGTGTTCTAATAGCTAAAGGTGTCTAATAGCTATAGAACTTTAAAGTGAAGGTCCTTATGTGGTAAATAGCCCAAAAACATGTTAGCGGATGATAGTGGCTTGGTAATTTTGAAATTTGTAAGGTTTTTAAAGGTTAATTTTGGTATTTAGTAATTAATGTTAAATTAAATAAAACAAAATCAAATTTTTGTCCCATTATCATCTCTTTCAATCGAACGTAGGAAAAAAGAAGCCATTTTTCATCTTCTTCATTCGACCATGCTATTCTTGCCAAATAAGGTATGGTTTTTGTCCTGTTTTAAATTATTTCTATGTTTTTTAGATCGTTGTAGCTTAATCTAGTTAGCCCAGGACTAATTTAAAAATTTTTAAAGGTTTAGAATGTTTCTATTGATGAATATATACGAGCTTTAATGTTTGATGATAGATTATGAATGTTTGATGATGGTTATACAAGTTTTGTAAAGTGATTTTTAGTGAAAATGCAAATTAGGGATTAAATTGTGAAATGTGGAAACTGTGGTTAAAATGTGAAATAAATGAAAAATATGGGTTGTTAGGGACCCAATTGAAATTCAGCTAGCATGGGTTGTGGTTAAATTGCATGAATTTGTGATTTTATAAAATAAGGATTAAATTGTAAAAATGTGAAACATTAAAGGAAAATGTGTAAAAGTGCTTTAAAGTGTGATATGGATTAAATTGAATAGAGATATTATTAAATAATTTAAATTTGATATTATATAGATCAAGAAAGATGAAATACGAGCTTAGATCGGGGGAAAACAAAGTTTTGGATTAATTAACTCGTTTTGCCCTTTTTGCATTGAGATAAGTTCGTATGTAATAAGCATTGTTATATATGTATTTTAAATGCTTTGATATTGCATAAATTGTGAGTTACGAACTTGCAAATACATTCAACAAAGATTCGGTATTGGAAATCCCAGTTGAACCTTAGGAATAAATTAGGATCGAATGACATGTCATTAGGGAATACACTGATTTGGCTTCGAGCCATGATATTGGCACTTCGGGTGCGAGTTACATTGATTTGGCTTCGGGCCATGATATTGGCACTTCAAGTGCGAGTTACATTTATTTGGCTTCGGGCCATGATATTAGCACTTAGGGTGCGAGACTTTCGAGTATCCAATTTTTATTCTGAATGGTTCAATGGGTATATCGAATATATGAACTGGTGAGAATAGATACATATCGGTACAAGTATATACGAAAACTGAATGTGCACTGATCATATGAAAGGTTTAAGTTTATGGTTAAATAGATGATTGAGTATAAGTTAACATTTTGTTATATATATTTTGTGGTAAGTTTATGCATATTTGGAATAGAAATTAAATGGTAAGTTTTGTTTATTATTTTCATACGAGCTTACTTAGATATAAAGCTTACTTCGTTTATTTTACCTGGTTTTATAGTGATTTCAAAGTTAGCTGGTTTTGAAGTTATGTTTTGGTCATATGGCATGTATAGAAGTTGGTCATTTTGATGTATAGTTTGCTAATGAAATTATCCATTTAGTTTGGTTTGTATATGATAAGTATTTTGCTTGATGTGTAACCATGAAAGAAGGCTTATTTTGGTTCCATTTTGACAAATATACTGATGTATATATAAGTGCTAATGCTCCTTGGTGATGTGGTTTATAAATTCCTTGTGAATGTGAAATTGGTATGATTTGAATTAGCAAAACATGATATATTAAAAGCATGTTATTTGTTGGTATTGAAATGGCATGTTTTAGTCTTGGTTGTGGTTGTTTTGGATGCCTATTTATGCTATGACTTGAGCCATTTGGGTTATGAAGGTGTAGTGGAAAAATTGCTTGGAAAATAGTCTATTTTTATCCACACGGGTGTGTGTCTCAGTCGTGTGTGACACACGGTCACGTACACGACTGTGTGTCCCCTGGTGTTGAATTAAAAATCAAGTCAATATGCTCCACACGGCCTCACACACGGGTGTGTGACTTGGCCGTGTGGCATAAGTTAGTATACCCTATAGGATTGGCACGGCCTAGCATACGGCCTGGCACAGGGGCGTGTGTGTTGGCCGTGTGACCCAAGTCAGAGAGTTACACGAGGTCAAACACGGGTTGGGACACGGTCATGTGCTCCCATTTTGAATGTCCACACGGCCTGCGACACGGGCGTGTCTTTCACAGCCGAGCCACACGGGCGTATGTCCCCTATTTTTGGAAAATTTTTCTAAATGTTCGAGAAGTTTCTAAAGTTATCGGCTTAGTCCCGAACAACCCCGAATGAATGTTTTGGGCTTCGTAGGCTCGTATTAGGGACGATATGAATGTGTTGATTGATAATTGCATGAAATTTGAAAATGTATGAGTAAATGTGTGTGTAATTGATTTATAAGTTCGGTAATGCTCTGTAACCCTATTTTGGCTTTGAATACAGGTGAGGGGTGTTACAACTTCACTATGAAAAAAAGCTGTATTTCTATCCTCGAGTTTCAGCCAATTAACTCGAGCTCTTTGCTCTCAATATCTTTCATCCTTCTCAATCTCAAAATTCAATTACATCTTTGCATCAATCAGCTCTGCCAAATTATTATCACTTCTTCCAGCTTCCATCAGCTCAGACAGCTTTGAAGTTAAGAATTCCTTTTTCTGTTTTCTAGATTGACAAATGCGTACAGCCCACCTCTCCAAGCCCTTTTTAAGGTAATCCAACTTCTGTAGTAGACCTCTTGTTGTCGTTTCCCAAATGAACTTAACTTCAACATCGAATGACTCTTCCAAGACCCATTATGCCTCGAATTTAAATGATTTTCAACTTCTTCTATTGTCTTCTTTTTCCGTGGTAATTAGGAAAGGACAATGATCTAAGATCGAATGCACTAGATGTTGAATGGTGGCTTCAGGGAACATAGACATCCAATTCTCGTTGGCCACGCCTCTTGTAACACCTCGAATTTAGGCCTAGAAGTATTGGGCCTATTGGACTTTGGGCTTTGGGCTTCAGAAAAATTTTAAGTGAGCGAGAAAATGACGGTTGGTATGTAGGCTTTGATGGTTAAAGAATTTAGAGTGTCTAGGGGTGTTGGAGATGTCCTGGGATCAAGTAAAGGTATAGAAAAAATTTTGGTTTTAGCTCTGGGGAACAGTGACTTTAGTTAGTAGGCCTTTTAAGTAAATGAATAAGAAATAGGACACAAATGGGCTTGTGGTCCAATGGAAAGTGGCGTCACTTGGGAGCTATGAGTTGGCGTGTGTGAAAGCTGAAGATGTCTAAGGTTCGAGCAGGAGGAGTGTATTTTGGAGTGTTTTATTTTGCATGGGTGGACAGCAAGAGTTGTGTTGGTTTTGAACTCTTTCCTTGGAGAGTTTGAGGTAAGCAGGTGATATGGATGTGGAGGAAATTTCGGATAAGATTAAGGTGTTATCAGGGAGAAAAATCAGGAGATGAGGAAAGGGAGGAGTTGGTGCCGAATGGGACTTTGGGAGATGGCATGTTTGGCTTGTGGCTATAAAGAGAGGGGGGTCGAATGCTTGAAGGTCCTTTGAGCATTCTTTAATTTTTCTTTCTCCCCTCAATCGGTTTCTCCTATAGCCGAATTCTTCTACTTGCCGAAAAGAAACCCATCAGTCTTTTTACCAAAAATTCCTATCAGAGTTGTATTATATTTCTTTCTCTAGAATACACATTTTTATCATTTAGCTTCACTTGTGTCGATTCTTTGTTTGTTTTCCTTCATCACAACCGTTTGTTACCCACTTTTAGTCAAGCCAAATCTTGTTCAAAAGCAATCTAGGTCGCAAGATCAAAGGAGAATTTCAGTAAGTGTTTAGTTGAACTTTTTAGTGCGTTTTTTTAAAAGCCGAAGGGTTATCTAACCCCTCCTTGTCATTAATTTGTATTAACAAGAGTAAGACTCAACAATCGCAAGCGTGGTAGGTAAGGATTGCTAACAAGGTGGTAAGTGTTCTCGAATCAATCATGGTTTAGTAGATGGCCGAATCTAATGTGGCTCATAGAGATGACTTATGTTCAATATGGGTCACTTGGTTTTGACGACATAGGTACTTGAGTGCAGATCTAGAGGATAATCACCAATAGTAGCAAAGGAAGGGCTATTAGAACGTGAGGCACACGGTAAGGGTATAGTGAGGTTTTGGTTTTTGATAAGTATGTGTTAAAGCTTTGGTTAATCACTAGTAATATCGATTGTAGGTTCGTGACTAAGGGGTTTGCAGCACGCGAGGTTATCAGGTGTGTACAAACACTACACACACGATATCGACAATGCAGAAAAGCCAAAAAGTCGAGAGTGGCTAAATGGGCTCGGTGGGCCCTGAGGTTAGGTTTGATGAAATGGTTTGGTTGGTTATACGAATTGGGTTAATCATGCATGATACATGATCTGGATTTGTTTTGGGCCTAATAGGTCACATGATGATATTTTGGCCCAATGGGCCGTAAGGATGTGATTTGGGCTTGATGGGCTTATAGGGACGTAGACAAGTAAGTTAGGGTTAATGGACTTTAGGCCTAGTTTGAACCATTCTTAAATTTCATAAGACTTAATCTAATTAAACATGTCCATGAACAAGTCGCTGGGTTAGGGTGTGGCAATGGGCATACGCATATCTAGGATTGGATCTAGGGAGAGCTTGATACTTAAGCGATCCTAGTGGCCCACCTCCTCTTCTCTAGAATCCTACCTAGTGCGTGGTGTCTGTTCACTTTAGCCGCGAGGACTTGTTGATGGGCCAAAGTTCATAACTAAAACCCGAAAGGGACTAAAATATCCTTATATTTATAAAATTACTAAAATACCCTTATATTTGTAAAATTATCGAAATACCCTTATTTTGCAAAAGTATTAAAATACCCCTATTTTGCAAAATTACCAAGATTCCTTACTTCGCCAAATTACCAAAATACCGTGTAGGGTAGAATTACGAAAATATCCTTGGGTAGTGAAATGTCAAAAATAACCCTATGTGACGAATATGATTTTATGGATGTTACTCGTGTGTTTGATGCATTCATATGATATTCTACTTAGGATGCATATAGGTGGGAATTATGGTACGGAGGAAGATTTGAAGATTGCATAGTCGTATAGTCATGGATTCACCAGTGGCTTTAAGCCCATATATGATTAGCAACTTTGCTGCAACATTAGGTAATACTGCAACCGGGCTACCTTTGGTGTGTAGAGGATGGGTAGGTTGATTTAGAAATCCCTACAGGTGTACAATTGTTAGAAGGGAAATGGTGTGTGTGTGTAGTGGATGGATTATTGGGATGGGTTTTGCATTATCTTGTTTATATATGATACGATATGATATGATATGAGGTCATTGTGGGCTAAGGCCCAAGACCACTGATTTTTTGATAAGGCTTAGGCCCAATGTGAATATTTGTATGTGATTTGATTGCTAAGGGTTGTACACACTGAGTTTCAAAACTCACACCCTTTAATTTATTGTTTCAGATAATCCTGAATAGACGACTCGACGTGGGAGAAGACTCGGAGATGGCCACACTACAAGCTGATCAAATGTTTTAATTTGTTCAAATGAATACGTTTTTAATACTTTTTTTTTAGGTTGTAATAAGGTCATGTAACTCCTAATTGACTTTAGATTTTGGGTTTATTATTATTATTTTTGTTTCAATTATCCGCTTAATAAATTTCATAAAATTATTAAAGTTAACGTGGTTTTTGAAATAATTCAACATATGATCGTTTTCTTAAATTTTGGGTTTTTCCTCTTAACTTAACAAGATAAAAGGGTTTTGGGCTTTTGGGCCTTAAATTGTTAAATTGTAAAATCGTTTTGAAGTGTGCCTTTAATGTGACATTCCAAACTCGGTCCTAACTTTTAGGCCAGGTTTGGGGTGTTACACCTCTGTCCAAGCGCTCTTGAATATTTTTTTTGGTAAATTCCCCCTCTCCCAAGTAAACCAATTACCAGAATAGCCCACATCCATCAGACGACAATCTTCTAGAACATTATGAAATACTTCCATTCTTCTTTCATCTCTAGGTAACCCTCCCTTTTTTCAAAGCCGTACATGATTTCATTAAAATCTCCACAAACAAACCAAGGGAGTTCCTCATTGCTCCATAGGGATTTTAGTAGGTTCCATGATTCATCTCTATCTTGTGCATAAGGAGACCCATAAAAACCTGTAAATCTCCATTTCTTTCCATTATTAGGATCTTCAATAAGCACGTCAATGTTCCTTTTTGAAAAGTTCTGAAGTGTGATAGGAATGTCACCTCTCCAAGCCAAACACAAACCTCTTCTAGATCTCTAGGGATCCACATCAATGCCATTAGCAAGACCACAGCTTCTTCGCACTCTAACCATCTGAATTTTATTTATCTTTGTCTCAATGAAGAAGACCATTTGGGGATTATATGTTTTCAGCGTATACCGAAGCCTACGAAGTGTCCGTGGGTTCCCCAAACCACTAACATTCCAACTTAAAATTTTCATTGCGATCGGTCAGCTTGCCTTTTGGCAGTCGCCGATGATAAAAGGGTATTTTCCAACAATCTCCTACTTTTTGCCGTTGCAATATTGCCTTTTTCTCTTATTGTTTGGTCTTCACTTTCCCCCTAGGTCTTTTTTTTTCCTTCCTCTCCAATTAGCACCTTTTTTTCCAAATCATGTTCCATTACAGAATGGGCCTATTTGGCCAATAAGTTTTCCCCATTGTGAAGAAGAGGGCCAAATACCTTCTAAATTAATCCCCAGAACAGGGTCAATGGATACTCCAATTTCTGACTTATTCTTCATTCCCCATGGCCTATATTCTGAATTGCGTCCAGCTAAGAGGCTTCCACCAGTGTCATCTTATCCATCTTCACGTAACTAGATACTATTCATTGCCAAGGCTCTTTTGGATTACGCTCGTAAAGACAAGTCACAGCCCATTACTGCCACTTCCACCCCTAACGCCATTTTTGCTTCACAAAAGGAATCACTGTGACCAGCTGACCGCAATAGAAACAGAAAAGAGTCAACCTCTCATATTTGAATTTAACATATAAACAGTTCCCTAAGAAAAAAAAACTGATTTTTCCTTTTTAATGTGTGACGAACATCCAATTGAACTCGAATTCTCATAAAATTCCTTTTACCTTTCCCCAGATCTGAGCTATCATACTCTAGAAATTTGCCCAAAAAATCACCTAATTGCCTTGCCAAATTCTCAAAAAAAAAACCATTAGAATATCATGGATCTATACCCAAAAAGGCGAAAAGATTAAAGGGATTTTCAAAAGGTCCTCCCCCTACTATAATGGATGTAGAATCAATAAGTGATTATTAAAGGTCTATGGGGAACCCTTCAGAACTCTGTCCATACCCATAGCATGAAAAAATTGAAACTAAAAAGTTTTTCCCCTAAATCTCGGATCTGAACGCCTCTAACTAGGCGCCATAGATTTGCCATGGTGCTTTTCATTGCTGGGAAGTAAATAATGTTGGCTGTTAAAAAACATCCCACCAGTCGAAAATTTCTTTCTTCCTTTTCCAAATTCGGCTCAACTTGTGCTTGTAAAACTGCTTCTTCTTCTTCTTCATCAAGCGTTAATTCAACAAATTCTTTTTCCATGATTGCAGGCTTGAGATTCAGCCACTATATGCGTGTTGTCCTGATGGATGAGAGTAGATTCTGGTAGACGGTCACCGCCAAGATTGACTTTAAACAGAAGAACCCAAAAACCTAAGAGCATGCCAGAGAGGCAGACGAATTGTGTGCTAGGGTAGCAGACCTTTTTCACTCCATTTATAAATATTTTTTACTTTTGAAGATTATTTTGAATTTTTTGTAGTTTTTTTGAAAGGGACCAAGTTGCACATTTTCAAAATTGTTAAGTACCCAATGGTTATTAACATTAATCTGTTATTTGAGCCATTCAAATTATTCTAGTTGTAAAATTCAATTCAACTTAAACTTGAAAAATCAAATTACTTATTCAAGTTAATTCAAAAAAATCGAATAACTTAATTCAGTTAACTCAAATTTAAAAAAATTATGAATTTTTCAAATTGATTCGAGTTATAAGTTACTTTTACAATGACATATAATAAGGGAGAGTTTAATATATTTTTAGTGGATTGACTTAATAACTAAATAATGTTGTAATTAATAGATGAAGAGTGAAATTAAGTACAAATTATTTTAGCCCTAATTATATATGTTCAATCGGTCCATCTACTAGCTTATCACAATCAGTTACAGGTTGCATTTAGAACAGTTACATTAAATGAATGAAAACGATAAAAAGATAAATAGATTGCATGTATTACTATCCGTAGTAAATGCAGTTTCTTGCAATGAACAAGAGATGATTTAAGAAATAATTTAATTTCTTTTAACTATTATTTAATTGACTGTAATTAAATAATTGAATTTAAAGTAAAATAAATAAATTAAGTAGTCATTGTACTTTAATGAGAATGAGACAATTAAATTTATTTGCTCGTAGATTCTAATATGTTAAGTTGTCATAAATTTAATAGAATTAGAATTTGGTTAAGAAAATAATTTAATTTAAAAATTAATTAAATAAATAATATATTGGGAATAGAAAATTTGTTATTGGGTTATTTAAAAAATATAAGACAATTTAGGGTAAATAACCAATATATACCAAAAAAATAAAAAATGTATGGAATTGGGCCAATTTTTAGAAAATTTACAAAAAATGGTCATTTCCCATCAAAACGCGTCCACGTCAGAGCGTTTTGAGGGAAAATTCTTGCAAAGCGCGCCCCTCGGGATGCGCTTTGTGTCCACATCAGCAAAGCACGCCTACGTGGACGCGTTTTGCTAACGTGGACACAAAGCGCATCCTCAAGGGCGCACTTTGCTGGCCAACGATCAAAAGGCCCAACGGTCAAAATTTTTTCCTATAAAAACCCCCAACCCTTTTATTTTTTTCACACTTTAATCCTTCTCTCAATTTTCTCTCAATTTTCTCTCAATTTTCTCTCAAAGTGCTTGAAATTTACTCTCAAATTTCAAAATAGTCCTTTAGTATTTACAAAAAAGCCCTTTTTAATTTTTTTAATATATTTTTTTTGGAAAGTTTTAAAATTTTCGATCGTATTACAATGGCCGGGGATTTACTTCATCTAGACAACAAGCACATCTCCGTCAAGCAAATGCAAATGATAAGTTTTAATTTTAATTTTTCAATATTATTTAATATTTTTTAGAATTATGCAATTTTAATTAATTTTTTTATAATTTTTTAAACAATCTGTAGATCGGGTGTTGGAATGTTATATTTGCAACATGCATGATCCCCCATCGCCGTTGATCGAGAATTATCTGCAGGAAGCGGGTTTTTGGCACGTGGCGATGATAGGCCAAGTTGGAGCCGCCTTTGATTAGTGCGTTGATAGAGAGGTGGAGACCCGAGACGTACACTTTCCATCTTCTATGCGGAGAGTCTACCATCACTCTGGAAGATGTGCAGTTGCAGTTGGGATTGTCGGTGGATGAGTCGGTAGTCACCGGGTCCGCAACTTCTGGTGATTGAATGGCTGTATGCTACGAGCTTCTGGGTGCCATTCCGAATAAAATTCATGGAGATCGGATCGAGATGGCTTGGTTACTAGACACATTCCTCGATCTGAATGAGGGTTCGACCAAAATAGAGCGAATACGGCATGCTCGGGCATACATTCTTCAGATAATTGGAGGCTATCTGATGCCGGACCTTTCTAGAAAACTCGTACACTTGAGATGGCTACTGAAACTTGTTGATTTTAGAGCAGCCAGTGAATTGAGTTGGGGGTCTGCCGTGCTATCGAGGTTGTATCGGGAGATGTGCGGGGCGACGAGGCCGAGTAAAGCGAAAATTGGAGGTTGCCTATCACTACTGTAATCATGGGCATGATTTCGATTTCCATTTTTACGTCCTCGACTCGACCAACCATATTCATTCCCACTGATAACGAGGTAAATTTAATTTATATTTTACAATTATTACGTAGATTTATAGTATAATTGTATGCTAAAATTTATTTAATTAGGTGGAACCATTCGTGAGTCATGTTGGAATACCTACTCGCTTGAAGATATCGGCTTCTATTGGACCAACGGTCGGAATCACAAGTAAGTTTTGAATGTCGTATTTATAATTTAGTATTTCATATTTAGTGTTTAGTATTATGTATATAACTAATATTTTTGTAATGTTAATATAGTTTCAATGGACACCGTATGAGGATCCGGCAATTCGGGTAGTAATTTTAGAGGAGTTCTTCCAAAATCCAAACTGTTGGCACGCGAAGGTCCCATTGATCATCTATGCGACCGTAGAGATGCACCAGTTAGATCGGGTTCTGTGACAATTTAGATTTCGGCAACTGATTCCCGTGCCACCTGATGTGCTCGATGATGAGCACAAAGTGGACTTCTGGCGATTGCACATGGATTGGCCAAGATTTTGGTCAGAACATATCGAGACGTGGGAGAACCGGTATGACTACTTACCTATCCGGGAACCGATCATCATCCCTGAGTTAGCGTGCGTGCCAGAATACATGCCATGGTTTAGGATCCATGGTAAGCCGTATCTGTTGTTGGAAGAAGAGAGGCGACGGCAACTTCGTCAACAAAGGGAACGTCGAGGCCCCTTAAATCCAATGAGAAGGGGTGATGACACGGGGCCATCAACAGCGCCGACACAGTCACCGAGCCCATCAGTTCAGCTGACAACACCGACATCATAGCCTTCACCCTTTATGCCAAGTGCGTACTGTAACACCTCTTACCCGTATTCAACGCCGGAATAGGGTACGAGGCATTACCGGAATTACAAATTTATTTAGTTTTACATTTTATTTCATTTAGCATTTATATTTGAAACCAATCAAAATCAAGCATATTGTCCCTTAAACATATTTATTTTTCCTCGTCATGTCTTACATAAATTTATTACTCGTCTCAACATACTTAATTATCTTGTATTAACATATTAAAGATAATCACATATTTACTTGTCATGATAAATATCATTCACTTGCCGTTTCTTTATAAACATAAAACAGTTAATTCATCATATCAATATTTCACGTACCATCAACTTATATTTCTTTATATCACATAATTAAGTTACGAACTTACAGCTAAATTTGCGAAATATCAAGATTGAGGCACTTTGAAAATTTTCTATTTTCATCGATTTTTCAATCGATCTTAATCTAAATTAATAATTTCATTCAATTTTGAAATTTTAAATAATAAAATAACCCATTTCATGCAAATTGGTCATTTCCACATTTTACAAAATTAATCTTAAAGTTTTACTTTTATTCAATTTTGTCCCCGAGCCTAAAACATTACAAATTGGCCATGCTAGGTGAAAATTCATACATATCTTCCTCCTCTTTCTCTCCATTCCACATCCTTAATGTATATAACATGCTATAAGTAATATTATCAATAATTTCACTAATTACTCATATGTATATTCAAAACTGTCCATGTGAGTTATAGTTACTAAATTATTTATATCTTGAGATACAGAACTCGAAATTAAGATCCGCTAATTTTATTTGAAACTAGACTCACATATCTTGTTACTATAATTTTTACAGAATTTTTGGTATGGCCAATTAATACAGTTTATTAGTTAACTTCTCCCCTGTTACACAGTCCAATGGCTCTGACCTTTATTCACTAAAAATCAATTATCTCATAGTACGATTTTCATATAATGTTTTCGATTATTTCTAATGAAAATAGACTCATTAAGGAATACAAAATATAAATTATAACTCGTAATTATTTTTCTACAATTTTAGTGAATTTCTAAAGTAAGAACAGGGATCACGAAATTATTCTAAACCAGTCTTACAAACTTTAAATATCTCAAAATGTAGACCTCCTTTGCTTGCTATGTTTCTTTTATATGAAAATAGACTCAACAAGCTTTAATTCCATATCTCACTCAACTTCTAATTAAAATTATACAATTTTGGCACTTTTTCAAAGTTAGACAACTGCTGCTGTCCAAAACTGCTTTAGTGTAACATGTTGGTTTCTATTTTGTCCCTAATTCCACAATTCATACAATTCAGTCCTTACTGAATTAAGCCCTCAATTGAGTTAATTTTCTCATTTAATACTTTTGTCTATCATTTTAAACTACTTCATAACCTTTGAAATCAGAATTTTAATACTAAGCCTTAATTTCAGCTATTTCACAATTAGGTCCTAAAATCAATTTCCATCAATTTCACTTGATAAAATCATCATATAACAAAATTAAAGCTTCAAATCAATATTTATTCATCATATTCTTCCAGCACTAATCTACATCAACTTTAAAAATTAGCCATAGAATCATAAACTAATGACATAGTAAGTTGGATCCAATTATAAAGTCCAAAAACATAGAAATTTCAAGGATAAAGCAAGAATTAAACTTACATGAGGCTTGAGTATGAAAACCAACTTGAACTCTCTTCCATGGTTGTTTTTCAACCCCTTTTCTTCTTTCTCTTCTCTTCTTCTTTCTTTCCTTCCCCTGCTCTCTGCTTCGTTTGGTTTTCTGTTTCTCCTCTCCTCCTTTTTTTTCTCCTTTAGTTTGTTTATATATATAATAACATAATATAATAATATAATAATATAATAATAATATACTTTATAATTAATATCTTTTATACTAAAAAATCTCAGATTTTTTTTCATATAAACAGTAAACCGCCTCAAGATTTCAAAATGGCATAATTGCCTTTGTAGTCCTTTTATTTTCTTTAATCTATAATTAAACTTTTACACCTTTTTCAATTTAGTCTTTTCATTTAATTACATACCCAAACGTTAAAATTTCTCAACCAAACTTTAAAAATAACTTAATGACACTCCATAAATATTTTTAAAAATATTTATAGCTCACTTTATGAATTCAAGGTCTCAATACCTCGTTTTGGCCCAATTTTTCTAATTAACTCTTTTAGTTCACAAAATTCACTAATTTCAAAATATTTCTAATGCCATACTTGACTCATAAATGTTAATTTATTTAAATTTTCAAACTCACTTGTCGGATTTAGGATCTCAAATCACTATTTCCGATACCACTGAAAATTTGGTTGTTACAACTCTCCCCCCTTTTAGGAAATTTCGTCCTCGAAATTTCTCACCTGATAAGAGTTATCAAATAGAGTCTATCTCTTTTCTTCTAATTGATAAACCATAAATCATCATAACTCATTTCAAGACGGAACTCGTGTCATAATTCACATCAAAACTTTATCCATCACTTAATTCAATTTCCATTTAATTCAACAATAACACTTACTTCATACTTCACTTACTATACGCATAATTTAAATTTAACATTTAATATTGAATAATTTTGGATTATCATAATACAATCGTATGTTGAGCATGTCTGTATCTATATTCAGTGGTGTTACCATAATTCAAATTATAAAATTATATTAAATAATAAATAATAAATATCAAATATGTAACAATATAAATCATATGTGTTAATTTATACTTTAATTTCATACCTCAACAATAGTCTTTCATTAAACAGACATCATATATCATCTATATTATCTAATCAACTTATGAACCTTTGGTTCAAGTTTTCAATTTTATATATCAATTTTAATTCATAATTCCACTTTTTCGCATCTTGTCAATAATTCAATCGATCAAATTCATTCAATTTTCTCATTTCATTTATTCAACTGATTTCAATATCAATAATTTGATATTTTAGCAAATTTATGAACCTTAAGTTCATACTTTAATTTTCACATTTCAATTCGATGCACAATTCAACTCATAATTTCTTACTCATATTTTCAATAGTTCAATCGATCAAATTTATTTAGTTTTTCTCATTTCATTATTCACCCTATTAACAATCCGGACTTTGACGGATACACAGATTCAACCCAAACACACCGATGCGGCACATTGTGCCTAAAACGGTACATAGTACCTGATTAGTATACGACACATAAGTGCCTTAAACGACACACGAGGTGCACGAAATACGACACATAAAGTGCACGATCGGCAAAGCGGTAAATCCCATACTCTTCCAAATCCTATGGCATGCCAATTATATCCGACTAGTCCGACAAGTTAATAGGGAAATCAATTCTCATTTTAAATATTCATATCTATCCCTATTAACAAGACTCGGACTTTGACGGATACACGGATTCCAACCAATCACACCAAAATAATGAAATCCTCCCAAACACACCAATATATCATATCCTCCCAAACACACCAGTATATCATATCCTCCTAAACACACCAGTATATCATATCCTCCAAAACACACCAGTATATCATATCCTCCCAAACACACCAAAGTAATATAAATCCTCCATAACACACCAGAATAATATAGCCTCCCAAACACACCAATAAGGCATTAAATGCCTCTTCGGATAAACCGAAGTATATATAATAGAATTATCTTCTCCGCCGAGCTACAAATCTCCTCATCGCATCACAAATCCAATGGCATGCCATTTGTATCAAATCTGGTCCGATAAGTTAATAGGGTGTTCAAATCTTTTTTTTCTATTTCAAATTCACTTTTTTCATTTTCTAATCAGTATACAATTCAGTACCAATACATATTTCAAATATTCACATATAATCAGACTTCGATTCAATTCCTACCACTTTTCAATCAATACATGATTCATATATTTACACATATTCATAATTTAATGCATTTTTATTCAATTCAGTATTTTTAATTTATTATCCAATCAAATTTAAAATCACTAATTACTTTTCAATCAATATACATTTCAATTACTCACATATTTTCTTTATTTAATTCAATTTGATTCAATTCAAATCACTTTTAGTTTCCTATTAATATACCTTCAAATATTCACATAATTCATAATTTAGTTACGTAATTTAAATAACTTCCTAATTTCCAGTTCAATCTATTTTCACTTCTTATTTCGATCGGTTTCACGATTGTAATAATTCATTACATCGATAATTTCATAGCTTAATGCAATGCACATAACAATATTCAAGAACTTCACAATTTAGTTCAAGACTCAAAATAATATTCAAGATTCCATAATTGATTCGAAGATCGGTTTCAATTTCATTACCCAATCATAAATTTATCATTTTACTAAACACTTACCTTAAAATACTTACCACAAATAGTTAGTAAATTACACATAATAATGATAAAGTTTGAATTATAGTGATACAAATATCATCAACGTTAGAAGATATCACATTATCTCAAGTTATATATTAATAATGGCATATATTTCTAGACTCTACATATACTATATTTGGTCCGAGAACCGACTAAACTATAGCTCTGATACCACTAATTGTAACACCCCTTACCCGTATTCAACGCCGGAATAGGGTACGAGGCATTACCGGAATTACAAATTTATTTAGTTTTACATTTTATTTCATTTAGCATTTATATTTGAAACCAATCAAAATCAAGCATATTGTCCCTTAAACATATTTATTTTTCCTCGTCATGTCTTACATAAATTTATTACTCGTCTCAACATACTTAATTATCTTGTATTAACATATTAAAGATAATCACATATTTACTTGTCATGATAAATATCATTCACTTGCCGTTTCTTTATAAACATAAAACAGTTAATTCATCATATCAATATTTCACGTACCATCAACTTATATTTCTTTATATCACATAATTAAGTTACACGAACTTACCTGGCTAAATTTGCAGAAATATCAAGATTCGAGGGCACTTTGAAAATTTTCTATTTTCATCGATTTTTCAATCGATCTTAATCTAAATTAATAATTTCATTCAATTTTGAAATTTTAAATAATAAAATAACCCATTTCATGCAAATTGGTCATTTCCACATTTTTACAAAATTAATCTTAAAGTTTTACTTTTATTCAATTTTGTCCCTGAGCCTAAAACATTACAAATTGGCCATGCTAGGTGAAAATTCATACATATCTTCCTCCTCTTTCTCTCCATTCCACATCCTTAATGTATATAACATGCTATAAGTAATATTATCAATAATTTCACTAATTACTCATATGTATATTCAAAACTGTCCATGTGAGTTATAGTTACTAAATTATTTATATCTTGAGATACAGAACTCGAAATTAAGATCCGCTAATTTTATTTGAAACTAGACTCACATATCTTGTTACTATAATTTTTACAGAATTTTGGTATGGCCAATTAATACAGTTTATTAGTTAACTTCTCCCTGTTACACAGTCCAATGGCTCTGACCTTTATTCACTAAAATCAATTATCTCATAGTACGATTTTCATATAATGTTTTCGATTATTTCTAATGAAAATAGACTCATTAAGGAATACAAAATATAAATTATAACTCATAATTATTTTTCTACAATTTTTAGTGAATTTCTAAAGTAAGAACAGGGGATCACGAAATTATTCTAAACCAGTCTTACAAAACTTTAAATATCTCAAAATGTAGACCTCCTTTGCTTGCTATGTTTCTTTTATATGAAAATAGACTCAACAAGCTTTAATTCCATATCTCACTCAACTTCTAATTAAAATTATACAATTTTTGGCACTTTTTCAAAGTTAGACAACTGCTGCTGTCCAAAACTGCTTTAGTGTAACATGTTGGTTTCTATTTTGTCCCTAATTCCACAATTCATACAATTCAGTCCTTACTGAATTAAGCCCTCAATTGAGTTAATTTTCTCATTTAATACTTTTGTCTATCATTTTAAACTACTTCATAACCTTTGAAATCAGAATTTTAATACTAAGCCTTAATTTCAGCTATTTCACAATTAGGTCCTAAAATCAATTTCCATCAATTTCACTTGATAAAATCATCATATAACAAAATTAAAGCTTCAAATCAATATTTATTCATCATATTCTTCCAGCACTAATCTACATCAACTTTAAAAATTAGCCATAGAATCATAAACTAATGACATAGTAAGTTGGATCCAATTATAAAGTCCAAAACATAGAAATTTCAAGGATAAAGCAAGAATTAAACTTACATGAGGCTTGAGTATGAAAACCAACTTGAACTCTCTTCCATGGTTGTTTTTCAACCCCTTTTCTTCTTTCTCTTCTCTTCTTCTTTCTTTCCTTCCCTGCTCTCTGCTTCGTTTGGTTTCTGTTTCTCCTCTCCTCCTTTTTTTCTCCTTTAGTTTGTTTATATATATAATAACATAATATAATAATATAATAATATAATAATAATATACTTTATAATTAATATCTTTTATACTAAAAAAATCTCAGATTTTTTTCATATAAACAGTAAACCGCCTCAAGATTTCAAAATGGCATAATTGCCTTTGTAGTCCTTTTTATTTTCTTTAATCTATAATTAAACTTTTACACCTTTTTCAATTTAGTCTTTTTCATTTAATTACATACCCAAACGTTAAAATTTCTCAACCAAACTTTAAAAATAACTTAATGACACTCCATAAATATTTTTAAAAATATTTATGGCTCACTTTATGAATTCAAGGTCTCAATACCTCGTTTTTGGCCCAATTTTTCTAATTAACTCTTTTAGTTCACAAAATTCACTAATTTCAAAATATTTCTAATGCCATACTTGACTCATAAATGTTAATTTATTTAAATTTTCAAACTCACTTGTCGGATTTAGGATCTCAAATCACTATTTCGATACCACCTGAAAATTTGGTCATTACCGCATTCTACCCTTATATGTATCCTAACCCGTATATGTTTCTTTTCCCCAGTCCCACCCTAGGTTAGAATGCATGGCTAGGTTCGAGTCCGTTCCCGACTACTCCGACTGGCCAGCCGATCTTGAAGCCGTCATCGCGTGAGGGATCACAGGAGGCGCCGTCGAGGAGCACTTCTTTTTACTAGCCTCATTTGCCATACGGGATTCAGACTCCCCGTCGTGGTTTATGCAAACACCTCCGGGGTCGTTATTTTATCAAGGTAGGTCATCCTCGCAATACCCACAACTGGACCAGTGCGGAGGAACTGAATCCCCCCGAGGTTCCCGACCCCGTCGAAGCTAGAAGAAGGAGGAATCCAGTAGAATCACCATGACAGCCCCCATGTGGCACCGATTAGGTAGCAACAACATTGATTCGGATCGGGTTTTTTATTTTTAAATTGTAATAATTTTTTTATTTTTTAATAAAAAAGTTATTTTTTATTTGTGTTTGTAATTTAATTTTAATATCTTCACTAAAATAGAAGTTGTTTATTTTTTTTGTATATAATTTAATTTGAATTTTTTAATAAAATAAGAAGTCATTTTTATTTTATTGTAATTTAGTTTTATTATATTTAATAAAATAATAGTTGTTTAATTTTTATTGTAATTTAATTTTAATATCTTTAATAAATTAGAAATTGTTTAATTTTTATTGTAATTTAATTTTAATATATGTAATAAAATAAGAAGTTTTCTTTATTTTTTATTTTTGGTAATTTAATTTTAATATATGTAATAAAATAAGAAGTTATTTTTATTTTATTATAATTTAGTTTTAATTTATTAAATAAATAAGAAGTTTTCTTTATTTTATTTTTTATAATTTAGTTTTAATATATTAAATAAATAAGAAGTTTTCTTTATTTTTTGTTTTTGTAATTTAATTTTAATATATGTATTAAAATAAGAAGTTGTTTTTTATTTTTTATTTTATTATAATTTAGTTTTAATATTTTAAATAAATAAAAAGTTATTTTTATTTTTTATAATTTAGTTTTTAAATTAAAATAAATTTTCCATCAAAGCGCGTCCCTAGGGGAGCGCTTTGCTCGCATTTTCCCTCAAAACGCGCTGACGTGGATGCGTTTTGAGGGAAAACGGCCATTTTCCGTAAATTTTCTAGAAAACGGGCTAATTTCGTAATTTTTTTATTTTTTTGGTATATTTAAGATATTTACCCAACAATTTAAAAACATAAAATATATCAGTCTATTTAAATAACAGTGATGGGTGGCACACTAAGGCTTAGTTTGGATGGGCGGTGTGTTTACCTCCGGTGAGGTTAAAAATAGCGGTGGCGGTGAGATTAGTTACTATAGCGGTGAGATTGGATACTGTAGCGGTGAGATTAGAAATAATGGTGGAGTGTGTGTTTGGATTTAAAGCATTATTTGTGGCGGTGAGGTGAGAATATAAAATGACTATTAAGGACATTAGATTAGAAATGATATGTAATAGAAGTTTTAAAACTATTTAACAATTATAAAATTAATAAATGATTAAAAATATTACAATTATATTTATTTTAATAATAATTTTAATAATACATAATTAAAAATAAAATAAATCTAGAAAAATTTAAAAATTATTTTATTTAATATTTCAAAAATTAATAATATATTTAATTATAGGGCTCACTTTGTTCTTGAAATTATTAAACCTTTAAAAAGTAAAATATTATTGAAAGATAAAATAATGAAGCAATTGTAGAATAAGAAAGAAAAGAAATAATATATGGGTAAAAGAGGAAAAGAAAAAGCAACTGAAGTTGCTAATTTTTTACTGGACCAAAAAGCTCCAGTCTGAATTTGAGCCTCCAGTGAGTGCAATACATTGTCAACGCACTGAAAATTGCTTTCCAAACAGCCTTGCTTTTACTAACGTTTCAGTTGTAAATTTTTTTAGCCTAAAAAAGTCACTGCACTGAAATCCATCTGCATCCAAAGGAAGCCTACGTCCAGGAACAAATTGCGTCGACCACCATGTACTCTTCTAGTGGAAATTAATGTTTTCTATTAAAAATATTATTATTTTGTTTCTTATTATTCTAGTAGAACTCTTGTGGTTTTTCCTTAAATATAGTGACTATGGGTCGAGTCAAATATACACATTATTGAGCATAATTACTCTACCAAAATATAGTGAAATTTATTTTATTTAATAAATTTTATTTTTCGTGAGAACTAGAGATTTCACTTAGATTTCTTTTCTCATAGAGAGAATTAAATTTCCTCACAAAAAAGTGCAGAACACAAATAGTAAATTCGATAAAATTTATTGCTATAGAAAACACAAAGACTTAATTTTTAAGAAAAAATTTAAAATTACTTTGTGTAAACAAACACGTTTTCTAAACTGCTTTTTTCAACAAATCAAAGCATTGCTTAGCGGTATGGGTGGCATGAATTATTGAGGTTATACCCAAGGCAACCGGTACCGTACCAGTGGATGTATCAATTTTCTATTGATACCGATACATATTGATATTAGTTTGATTTAATGTATAATTTTAGATTTATTTATTTTTTTAAATTTTTGATATACTCATATTAAATATCAAATAATAAATTTAAATAAATCTCAAATATAAAATACGCTTTAATAAATTTAACAAATACAATTCGTGATTAAATAAATCAGACAATAACATTATTTCATGCTATGCGTATAACAATATTATTATAACTAGACCATAAGAGAGATCAGCTGTCTTTCAACCAGAAGTGAATTAGAAACCTTCAACTCGACTCAAGCCATTCCAACTCAATTCATCTTTTATATAAAATATAAATATGCATGTATACAAACAGATGCCGGCACCAGAAAAAAAGAAAACGTACCGGGAAGATGCCATGTCGTAGTGCTCAGTGTTTGGTGGAAACAGCTCAGATCCTAAAACAGTAACGTACCATGAAATATAAACGAAAACAAAAGAAAAAGAAATCAAGGTCAAATGAAAGGGATTACCCTGTTATTATATGGAAAACAAAAGAAAAAGTCCTCAATCTTTGATTCGGATTACAAGTTTTGTATATCAAGAAATCCCTTAAATTAGGATTCTTTTAAAAAAAAAATAAATCTTAAAATTTTACATAAATTTTAATTTAATATGTAATTTAATACATAAACTTTAATTTAGTGTAATTATACACATGAAAATTTTGATTGTGGTTCAAATGTATACATGAAATTTTAATTTTAATTTAATCATACGCATTCAAAGAAAATAAATACATCAATTTATTGCTATATTCAATAAATATAATTATTTTTATGCAATATATAAACATAAAATATTGTTATATCTATACTTGTGTTAATAATTTGTGAGAGCAAATATCAAACTCAAAATTTTATATGTAAAATTACACAAAATAAAATTCATGTATAATTTTGAGATTTTTTTTTTAAGATCATGATTTCAACTAAAAGTAATAATATTTTTATATTTAAACCAATTGGTATTTTTTGCTAATGTAGCAGAAAATAAGATAAAACTTCTATGATTTGGAGAATTTTTTTATTAAAAACACTTATTATTTTAAAATTTTCACAAATTTGTTAGTATATGAAATAGAATTTTAACTAAAAGGTAAATTTTCGGGCATAATAAATTAGTAATATTTTCAAATAAATCCTTATATTTTTTTAAAAAAGTTAAATAAGCCATATTCGTTTATTTGACTTTTAACTAAAAGTACCACTTGGCATTTTACGCTAATGTAGCGGAATTGACATGATAAAACTTTAATCATTTGGACAAAACAAAAACTTTGAATATTTAAGGGTAAATTATAAAAATAATTACTTTTGTTTGCCTCAGATTATATTTTAGTTGTAAGATCCATAATTTGTCCGACCCCATTTTACAACTAAATTACCCAAAAACAAACCCGAGGCCCAAATCAAACAGCCCCAAACCAATCATTACAACCCAAGTACTAACCCAACAAACCAACCCAATTAGACCCAAATTAAAACCAACATTAAAGCCCAAATTTACTAAACTAGCCCAATTACCAAACCCAGACAGAAAAAGAAAAAGCAGTCCGCCTCTGGCAAACATCATGTCCACCACCTGCCGCCACCCTGTCACCTGCTCCACCGCCCAAGCACCTGCAGGCCATAAACGCGAATAGACGGAAAGCAATAGAATGTGGCTATAAAAGCCGATCGAATTTCTCTGTAAATGCGACTTTTTTTTCCTAGATTATCAATCAAAAAAAAAAAAACAAAGATTCACACAGAAAAATAGAGAGATTATCAATACAAAAGAACATTTTCAGATACAAACACGAAAGAGCAGAGAAAATATTAAAAGCTACTAAAAAAACGAAACAGAGGCCAGAGGAAAGGTGATCCTTTTTTTTTTTTTTTGTATTTTCGAAGCTTTCCATTTATTTCTTTTTGATATATACACACACACACACACATAGTGTAACATCCTAAAACCGGGGCTATTTGTGATTAAATGATTTTTTCTTGTGTTTGAATTGCTATAGTATTAATCGTGGAATAATATGGTTTAATTAGGGGTCTTGAGTGGGCTTGGTTTAGTAGGAATTTTAATTTGGAAGCTTTAAAGATAGGGAGCCTTAGAAGATAGGGGTTAAGTATAAATTTTGGGCGAGTTATGACACAAAGCAGGCCTTGGCAAAGTGGCTGCACGGTGCCACTTAAGGGCTGGAAGTAGCGCCAGCAAGGGCCTGGGTTCGAGGCACGATGGCAGCAAGTGGCGTGTTAATTTTTGGTTTGGGCATGGGAGTTAGCGAGAAGGCCTTAAAATTAGTTCGTGAAGGATCTTGGCATCAAAGCCCAGATAGTAGGAGTGGCTTGGGTCGCCACTTGAGAGTCTAGAAGAGGCAGGTCGCGGGTTGAATGGCGATGTTAGCGATGCGTTTTATTTTATTTTGGGTGATGGGCTTAGGAAGAAAGGCCTTATAATTAAATGTGGTGGCTATTTGATATGAAATTCAATGAGGCCAAGTGGCACAGGCGTTGGAATAAGGGGTTGTCTCCACGGGTCCTGCGTTCGAACCCAAAGATGCATGCGGCGGTGGTTTTATTTTTGCAAGGTGGCGTGAAGGGAGTTGGCCCGCATATGGGGTTCCTTGTTCGGCTAGTTGTTGGGCACATGGTCTTTGTTTTGTTTTTATTTTATTTATTTATTTGTTATTATTAGATAATAAGAGATAATCAAGGATAGTAGTGGATTAAATGGATTATTGGATTATTGTTTGGAATTAATTCAAATTATTTGAATTAAATCAAACAAGTGGCCTAGAGTAATTAAGGTAGTGGAATGAATTTTAAACTCCTTGTTGAAAGGAGTGGACGGCAAGCATTAGGGGAGGGGTGCGAATCCTTTTAAGGCACATACCTATCACTTTATTTCCTTTTCTTCATTCCCGCACATAGTCAATTTCCTAGGAGCAATTTTTCTATTTTCATTCTTTTTACAAACTTGTGCAAGGTCTCAAAACTCCACTCTTTTGTTTCTCTTTTGCCGAAAGTTCACCACCTATCTCACTCCTTTCCTTCCTCTTCTCAAAACTCCAATTTGCCGAAACTCTAACACTCATTCTCTCCATTATTTTTCCTCTAGCCGAATTTCCTATTACTTCCCTAGTAGCCTTGGCCGAATATCAAGTGGGATAGATCACTTCAAGTTTCGTTGGCAATCGAGTTAGCAGAGGGTTTCTGGAAGATTTGGAATCGGACGATCTAGGCTCCATTCTCTGTCAACCGAATTGGGTAAGTATGGGTAAGGCCTATGTTAGTGTTTAAACACCGAAGGCTATCAGTTTTGTTTACTAACCGATGGAAGTTGGTGAATCAGACTCAGGAATCAAGTGCTGTGATTAGTAGCTAAAAGGGTAAAGGTAAGGATTCGGGTTCAAAGAGGACCCCTTTTAATTATTTTGGATTGGCCGAATAGGCCATAATACTAATCCTAAGGTTGGCCGAATAAGTGCAGAGAGAGATCTAGGAGGCCGACTTCTCTTTTCGGATTTAGACTTCTCATCGACATCGTGTGTACATACACACTTATAATAATTAATTAAATGCATGCTATGTGTAAATCGCTTTTTGTAGATATCGGAATTAGTACCTTAACTACATGCGAGGATCCCGTAAGTCTCTGTCAGTAAGAGATTGATAATAATGCTTTTGGGAAGCATGGATTATTTGATACATGTGATAAATGTATGTTCTGTTTATAACTGCTTGACATGGGTTGATGAGTGGAGGGGGCAGAGATATTGTGTCGACGGACACCAGTGTTTTGGTAACACACTGTGACTACGGTCACCAGAGGTTTGGTACCTCAGGAGGTTTGGCACCTCATCGCGCCTTGTCCCAAAGTGGCTTAGCACCACAGTGGGTTGGCCCCACAGATAATAATACGGGATCGACGCCAGTGATTTGGCATCACACGATGGGTTGGCCCCATCAATTGATTCGTGTCTTCGGACACTAGAGGTTTGGCACCTCCAGTGATTTGGCATCACATCTGTGACTTTAAGTCACCGATGGTTTGGCACCACCGGTGGTTTGGTACCACAACGGGTAGACAGAGGCGTTTGGTTGGCTAGGTTGGGTACATAATTTAATGCATGTTAATTGATATACTTTGTGTATGAGTTTGATTAAACCGGGAAGGGTTACATATCGAGTCTTGGTGACTCACCTTCTCCTTTACATTTTTCGGTGACGGTAGATCGCGGATGTGGACCTGAGACGGACTCGAGGTGGCCATGCAAAGGAATTTTATTAAGTGAACTTGAAATTTATTTTATAGTTAATGTTGGTTTATTTTATTCAAGTGTAATAAGGCCTCCTATAACTACTTTTACTATTTCTTTTATTTGAATGGTTGCTAAACTATTGTAATGAAATTAAAAAATATATATATACATGATTTTCTCAAGTTAAATCGATAAAAATATTTTATCGTGCCATCGGGCACACTTGAAACCTATAACAACTTGACTTAAATAATTTTTTAAAATAAACACTAAATATGGTTTAGCAAGACAATCCGAACGAAAGGTTTTCAACAAAACTTAAAAAGGTTTCAAAAAAATGTTTTCTCCGTAACAAACCAAATTTGGTCGTAGTGTTTGGGCCGAGTTTGGGTTGTTACAGAATTGGTATCGAGCAGGTTCAAAGCTTTCTGTGGGGCCCAAGGCCCAAAAATGTTTTAGTAGGCCTCTTTGAGTTATTATTGGGTTTTAAACAAAGATGGCACCGAGTCTCCGACACCTATCCGCCCTGTAAGTGTTCTTAACCAGTATGATTTATTTTACGTAGAAGGGTAGGAAGCATGGAACGTAGAATAGACTTATAGGAATTTGAACCCTAGGATTAGACTACTCAAACCCAAACAGAGCATAAGACTTAATGAACTCAACCAACCTATGACCAAGTCACTGAGCTAGGGTGTGGTAACCCTCAGACGCATGTCTAGGATTGGATCCGGAAGAGCTCGGTATTTAAGCGGTCCGAGTGACTCACCTCCTCTTCGCAGTATCCTACCCAGTGCGTAGCTTCTCGGCTCACCCTAACTCGAGGGCTCAGTGGTGTGGCAACCTCTCAGGCGCATGTCTAGGAAGGTTCGGTGGGAGCTTGGTATTTAAGCGATCAGCGTGACTCACCTCCTCTCCAATCGAATCTCGCCTCGGTGCGTAGCTTTGGTTCACCCTGACCAAGAAGGCTCGGTCATAGGCTAAACATAAACGACTAAAACCCGAAAGGGAACTAACCAAGTTTTTAAAAAAAAACAACAAAACTCTAGCTTTTCAAAACTTTTAAAATCACTCTTTCAAATTTGAGAACAACCATTTTCACAACTTGTTCCGAAAAAAAAAGATTTGTGAAAATTACAGAAATGCCCTTAGGGGTAAAATTACTAAAATACCCTTGGTTCATAGAATATTGACTCAATGGTTTTGCCCAAAAATTTTATTATTTCTAGAAATCACCAATAGAATACTTTGGTTTTGGAAAATTTCGAAAATGCCTCAACTTGTAAAATTATCAAAATGACCTCGAATTTAAAAATTTTTGCAACATCATCATTTCAAGAAAGGAAAACTCGCAAAAGGAACCCTCAGGGTTTTACAACTGTTAAAATACTCTGGATTTGTTAAAAATTACAAAATTTCCCCTGATTGACAAAATTACTGAAATACCCCTGGTTTCTAAAATGATGCCATATCAATAAATTTTACAAATTTTCAGCAATACCCTCCAGTTTTGGGAATTTTAGAGTGACCTGCTTTATTAAAGTTCTAAAATCCCTCGGATTTTTAATACAAAAATACCCTGTAGGAAATGACGAAAATACCCCTGGGATAGAAACAGGATAGAAATGTTCGAAGAGTGAATAAGTATGGAAAGTATTAGGGAATGGATGTGCCTTTTGTGTGAACTAGGGTAGAAGACTTAAAACATTGTTTGATCGAAAGAATCCTTATTAAACTTTTCATAAAATTCTTGGCGGATAATTAAAGCGGAACAAATTACTAATCCATAAAATTTTTCTTAATCGATTAAAAGCGCGTTAGATAGAATGAGTTCTAGAGGACGTACGACGTGGACATGGTAGGGAAGAATGACCGTGATCTCAACCCGTTAGGTCGAGACAGGTTCGAAAATGAGATACTATCACGCCACCACCCCCAACTTTTGGAGCCGAGGAGCAAGATCGGATGGGAGGTGAGGCGAAGATCGCAAGTCGTGGTTAAGTAGTCTTGGAGTTGGTGGTGGGCTAGTGGAAATTTAGGGCTCAAAATCTGTTCCCGAGCAACTCGATCTAACTGAGCTGAGGTATTTCGGGGTGTGTCGGGAGTGGCACCCAGTGCAGCGGAATATTGGCTAGAATCAATGGAAAGGATTATGGACGATCTTGACCTGACTAATGAGGAGAAGTTGAAAGGAGCCGTGTCGCTTCTGAAGGATGAAGCATATCAGTGGTGGCTCACGGTCCGAGATGGTGCCACGGCAGAGGATCTTACATGGGAGTACTTTAGAGTTGCTTTTCAGAAGAAGTACGTGGGTACCAGCTACACCGACGCCAAGAGAAAGGCTTTTCGGGGTTGGTACAAGGAACTAAGTCGTGGTTGAGTATGAGGCGAAATTTCTAAGGTTGAGTAGATATGCGAGAGGCATCGTGGCTACTGGAACATGAGAGCCAGGTCCGCTTTGAGGACGGGCCGAGATGATTTGAGGTTGCTGATTGCTCACAGACAGTTCGAGAGTTTCGTCTCTCGTAGAAAAGGCTAAGGTAGCCGAGGGTATCAAGGCATCTCGTGAGGCAAAACTATGATAGGCTCAAGCGTAAGAGAGGTTTTGGGCCATCCGGTCGTGGTAATGATCAGAAAAAGGCTAGGCAGAGTGGGCCAAGTCAGGCAACAAGGCCCATGGCTGCTAATCAGAAACCAGTTTAGTGTAATTACTGTGGAAAAGCCCATTGGGGAGGTTGTTGGACTGGTGAGCGAGGGTGCTTTGAATGTGGGTCTTTGGAACACCGCGTGAGGGATTGTCCCCGAAAGTGAGCTCAGAATCAGTCAGTGGGGTAGAACCGTACTCAGGATAGAAGTGTGGGACCACAGAGAGGTCGTGCTAATGGTAGAGGGGGAAATGGTGCTAATCGTGGTCGCAGAACTCAGGGCAGAGGCACAGGCAATACAGAGGCAAGGCAGCCTGGCTTAGTCTATGCGGCAAGGCGTCGCGAGGAGGGTGGACCTTTGGATGTCATAACTGCACGCTTCTAATTTTGGTCTTCCTTATGTTGCATTAATTGATGTGGGTTCAACGCATTCATACGTAGCGAGTAGTGTGGTAGAGACTTTGAACCTAGACTCGAGACCGCCGCTAGGGAGATGATCGTAATTAGCCCTTTAGGCCATTCTAGTTGTAAACAAGCTTTATAGGATGTACCCTAGAACTCCAAGGGTCGTGTTTATGGCCGATCCGATGGAACCGCCGCTTGGGGAGTTCGATTTGATCCTGGATGGACTGGTTGGTTAAGTACCAAGCGAGGTTGGATTACGCCGCTAAGCACATGGTTCTTAAGATGGTAGAAGGGATGAAGTGGTCATGATCGGAATCAAGAAATTACCATCTAATGTGGTGTCGACTTTGAAGGTCAGAAAGATGATCAGGAAAGGGTGTGAGGCGTTTATAGTTCAAATTTGTGCCTTGGAGGCTAAGGAGTCAGCAGTTGGAAAGGTCCGAACAGTAGGGGAATTGGCTGATGTATTCCCAGAAGAACTTTCGGGTTTGCCTCCAGATCGGGAAGTTGAATTTGGTATAGACTTGCTACCCGGGACGACACCTGTGTCTATAGCACCGTATCGAATGGCACCAAAGGAATTGGTGGAGCTGAAGGCTCAAATTCAGGAGCTCTTGGATAGAGGGTTTATTCGACCTAGTATATCTCCGTGGGGAGCACCTGTGTTGTTTGTCAAGAAGAAGGACGGTTCTATGCGGATGTGCATCGACTACCATCAGTTAAACAAGTTAACGATAAAAAACAAGTACCCGTTGCCTCGGATCGATGACTTGTTTGACCAACTAAAGGGTGCATCGGTATTTTTAAAGATTGACCTTAGGTCGCGTTATCATCAATTAAAGGTGAAGGAGGCTGATGTGTACAAGACGGTATTTCGAACTCGGTATGGGCATTACGAGTTCCTAGTGATGCCATTCGGGTTGACCAATGCACCGGCGGCATTTATGGATTTAATGAATAGGGTATTTCAACAGTACTTAGACCAATTTGTCGTGGTGTTCATAGACGACATATTGGTTTACTCAAAGACGGAGGAGGAGCATGACAAGCATTTGCGAATAGTTCTGCAAGTACTTAGGGAGAAACAATTATATGCCAAATTCAAGAAGTGCTAATTTTGGCTAAGGAGGTGGCTTTCTTAGGTCACGTGGTGTCGTGGAAGGATTAGGGTGAATCCCGCAAGATTGAAGCGGTGTTGATTGGAAACCGCCTAAGTCGGTGGCGTAGATTCAAGTTTTCTGGGTCTAGCCGGGTACTATCGAAGATTTGTGGAAGGATTCTCGTTAATTGCTGCACCATTAACTAAGCTATTAAGGAAGGAGTACCATTTGTTTGGTCGAAAAGGCAAAGAAAAAGTTTTGATAAGTCGAGGAAGATTACGTGAAGCTCGGTGTTGGTACAAACTGAGGCGTGGAAGTTGTTCACGGTTTATTGTGACATATCCCATACCGGGTTGGGATGTGTGTTGATGCGAGAAGGAAAGGTAGTGGCTTATGAATCCCGCCGCTTAAGACCGCACGAGGTAAACTATCCAACGCACGATTTAGAGTTAGCGGCAGTAGTCTTTGCTTTGAAGATATGGAGACATTACCTTTGTGGGGAGAAGTCGATAGTTTACACGGATCACAAGAGCCTGAGGTATCTCTTGACTCAGAAGGACTTGAACTTAAGGCAGCGCCGATGGATTGAACTGTTAAAGGACTACGACTGTTCAATCGAGTATCATCCGGGTAAGGCTAACGTGGTGGCTGACGCGTTGAGCCGGAAGGTCGTGGCGGACTTAAGAGCAATGTTTGCTCATTTGAGTTTATATGATGATGGAAGTCTATTGGCAAAATTGCAAGTTAAGCCAACGTGGATCGAGGAGATTAAGGATAAGCAGTTAGTAGACGAGGGATTAAATGCAAAGAGATTGCAAGTCCAAAATGGTGGTTTGGAAGGGTATAGTTTGACTGATCATGGTGTATTATGTTTTCAAGGACGGCCCTGTATGTCGAAGGATGTGGAACTGAGACAAAGAATTCTCCAAGATGCACATAGCAGCCCTTACGCTATGCATCCTGGAGGTAGTAAAATGTACGGAGATTTGGAGACGATTACGTGGCACGGGTTAAAGCGTGAAGTGACCGAGTTCGTGGGTAGGTGTCTCGACGTGTCGCCAGGTTAAAGCGAACATCGCTACCATCGGGTTACTTTAACGGTAAAGATTCCTCAATGGAAATGGAAGAGGATCACTATGGATTTCGTCGCTGGTCTACCCTCACGCCCAAAGAAGAAAGATGCGATTTGGGTAATTGTGGACCGCTCGACTAAATCACTCACTTCATCTGGGTGAGAATGGATTACTCACTCGAAGCTAGCAAAGTTGTATGTGGCGAGATAGTCGATTGCATGGTGTACCGTATCAATTATCTCGAGATAGGGATCCAAGGTTCACGCCGAGGTTTTGGAAAGCGTTGCATCAAGCTTTGGGTACGCGATTGATTTCAAGATGACTTTCCATCCACAATGGACGGGCAATGAAGGGTCATACAGATCTTAGAGGATATCTTTGAGGGTTGTGTCTTGGAATTCGAGGTAGTTGGGAGGAATTTTTACCATTAGCGAGTTCGCCTACAACAATAGTTACCAAGCGAGTATCCAGATGGCACCATCTGAAACATCAGATGGACGGAAATACCGAACTCCGACGTGTTGGACAGAGTTGGGTGAATGACAAGTGTTGGGTCCAGAGTTGGTTACAGAAACGGAGGACAAAGTTAGAGTGATTCGGGCTCGTCTTAAAGAAGCGTCAGATAGACAGAAGTCTTATGCTGATCTGAAGCACAAAGAAATGGAGTATGATGTAGGAGACAAGGTTTTTCTGAAGGTATCACCTTGGAAAAAGGTGTTGAGATTTGGGAGAAAAGGGAAGCTAAGCCCAAGGTTCATTGGCCCATATGCAGTATTGAAGCGAGTTGGACCGGTAGCTTATCAGCTCAAACTGCCGACGAAATTAAGTCAGATTCATGACTTCTTCCATGTGTCGATGCTTAGGCGATATCAGTCAGATCCATCGCACGTAGTGCCTATGGCAGAAATTGAAGTCAACTCGAATTTGTCCTTTGAAGAAGAACCGGTTCAGATCTTAGATAGAGATGTAAAAGTTCTGCGTAAGAAGTCAGTGCCCTTAGTAAAAGTGCTATGGCGGAACCATGATGCAGAGGAAGCTACGTGGGAACCCGAGAATGTGATACGGCAGCAATACCCCTACCTCTTCTGATCAGGTAATTTCGAGGCCAAAATTCTTTTTAAGAGGGTAGAACTGTAACATCCTAAAACCGGGGCTATTTGTGATTAAATGATTTTTTCTTGTGTTTGAATTGCTATAGTATTAATCATGGAATAATATGGTTTAATTAGGGGTCTTGAGTGGGCTTGGTTTAGTAGGAATTTTAATTTGGAAGCTTTAAAGATAGGGAGCCTTAGAAGATAGGGGTTAAGTATAAATTTTGGGCGAGTTATGACACAAAGGTGCCTTGGCAAAGTGGTGCACTAAGTGCCACTTAATGGTCGGAAGTAGCGCAAGAAGTGGGTTCGGGTTCGAGGCACGATGGCAGCAAGTGGAGTGTTAATTTTGGTTTGGGCATAGGAGTTAGCGAGAAGGCCTTAAAATTAGTTTGTGAAGGATCTTGGCATCAAACCCCAGATAGTAGGAGTGGCTTGGGTTGCCACTTGAGAGTCTAGAAGAAGCGTGTCAGCGGGTTCGAATGGCGGCAGCAGTAGATATGCGTTTTATTTTATTTTGGGTGATGGGCTTAGGAAGAAAGGCCTTATAATTAAATGTGGTGGCTATTTGATATGAAATTCAATGAGGCCGAGTGGCTCAGGCGTTGGAATAAGGGGTTGTCTCCACTGTGTCTGCGTTCGAACCCAAAGATGCAAAGAATGGTGGTTTTATTTTTGCAAGGTGGCGTGAAAGGGAGTTGGCCCTGCATGGGGTTCCTTGTTCTGCTAGTTGTTGGGCACATGGTCTTTGTTTTGTTTTTATTTTATTTATTTATTTGTTATTATTAGATAATAAGAGATAATCAAGGATAGTAGTAGATTAAATGGATTATTGGATTATTGTTTGGAATTAATTCAAATTATTTGAATTAAATCAAACAAGTGGCCTAGAGTAATTAAGATAGTGGAATGAATTTTAAACTCCTTGTTGAAAGGAGTGGACGGCAAGCATTAGGCGGAGGGGGTGCCGAATCCTTTTTAAGGCACATACCTATCACTTTATTTCCCTTTTCTTCATTCCTGCACATAGCCGAATTTCCTAGGGAGCAATTTTTCTATTTTCATTCTTTTTACAAACTTGTGCAAGGTCTCAAAACTCCACTCTTTTGTTTCTCTTTTGCCGAAAGTTCACCACCCATCTCACTCCTTTCCTTCCTCTTCTCAAAACTCCAATTTGCCGAAACTCTAACACTCATTCTCTCCATTATTTTTCCTCTAGCCGAATTTCCCTATTACTTCCCTAGTAGCCTTGGCCGAATATCAAGTGGGATAAATCACTTCAAGTTTCATTGGCAATCGAGTTAGCGAGAGGTTTCGGAAGATTTGGAATCGGACGATCTAGGCTCCATTCTCTGACAACCGAATTGGGTAAGTATGGGTAAGGCCTATGTTAGTGTTTAAATCCGAAGGCTATCAGTTTTGTTTACTAACCGATGGAAGTTGGTGAATCAGACTCAGGAATCAAGTGCTGTGATTAGTAGCTAAAAGGGTAAAGGTAAGGATTCGGGTTCAAAGAGGACCCCTTTTAATTATTTTGGATTGGCCGAATAGGCCATAATACTAATCCTAAGGTTGGCCGAATACAAGTGCAGAGAGATCTAGGGAGGCTGACTTCTCTTTTCGGGATTTAGACTTCTCATCGACATCAGGTGTGTACATACACACTTATAATAATTAATTAAATGCATGCTATGTGTAAATCTACTTTATGTAGATACGGAATCAGTACCTTAACGGTACAAGCGAGGATCCCGGTAAGTCTCTGTCAGTAAGAGATTGATAATAATGCTTTTGGGAAGCATGGATTATTTGATACATGTGATAAATGTATGTTCTGTTTATAACTGCTTGACATGGGTTGATGAGTGGAGGCGTAGATATTGTGTCGACGGACACCGGTGTTTTGGTAACACATCGTGACTACGGCCACCGAGGTTTGGTACCTCGCAGGTTTGGCACCTCATCGCGTCTTGTCCCGGTGGCTTAGCACCACAAATGGGTTGGCCCTACGATAATAATACGGATCGACGCCGGTGATTTGGCATCACATGATGGGTTGGCCCCATCAATCGATCCGTGTCTTGACACCGAGGTTTGGCACCTCCGGTGATTTGGCATCACATCTCGTGACTTTAAGTCACGGTGGTTTGGCACCACCAAGTGGTTTGGTGCCACAACGGGTAGACAGAGGCGTTTGGTTGGCTAGGTTGGGTACATAATTTAATGCATGTTAATTGATATACTTTGTGTATGAGTTTGATTAAACCGGGAAGGGTTACATATCGAGTCTTGGTGACTCACCTTCTCCTTTACATTTTTCGGTGACGTGTAGATCGCGGATGTGGACCTGACGGACTCGAGGTGGCCATGCAAAGGAATTTTATTAAGTGAACTTGAAATTTATTTTATAGTTAATGTTGGTTTATTTTATTCAAGTGTAATAAGGCCTCCTATAACTACTTTTACTATTTCTTTTATTTGAATGGTTGCTAAACTATTGTAATGAAATTAAAAAAATATATATACATGATTTTCTCAAGTTAAATCGATAAAATGTTTTATCGTGCCATCTAGCACACTTGAAACCTATAACAACTTGACTTAATTAATTTTTTAAAAGAAACACTAAATATGGTTTAGCAAGACAATCCGAACGAAAGGTTTTCAACAAAACTTAAAAAGGTTTCAAAAAAATGTTTTCTCCGTAACAAACCAAATTCGGTCGTAGTGTTTGGGCCGGGTTTGGGTTGTTACACATAGTGGCGCCGGCGACAGAGGCGCTGTGGAGGACCGCTGGAATCCTCACCTGAGACAAGGCCCTACAGAGAAATAAAAAAGGAAGTCAGTTTTTTTTTTCTGAAAGCAGCTAAAATGAAAATTTTATGGGATTTTTTTTACTTATATAGGCCACCCAAAACGACGTCGTTTTGGGACTGGCCTTCAACGCCAAAACGAAATCGTTTTGTGTCGACTCGCGCAACCCGACCCGCTTGAACCTCAGGATCCGCTTGTTTTTCAAAAATGGGGAATTTATGCGCACAATCCTTCCGCTTTTTTATGCTTTGCAATCAAGTTTTATTTTTTTCTTTTGAATCAACCCGTTAATTTTTTTAATTTACATTTTGGTCCCCTTGCTGCTGCGCGTTTTGGCCGGAGGAGTTTATTACATCTTTGGTGCCTCTGTTTCCTTCGCGCATGCAAATAGGTCCTTTTTCTTTCTATTTATTTCGAATTGGCCCTGAAATTTCGTTTTTAATGCAATTTAGCCCATTTTTAATTATTTTGCAATTTTTATTATCATAACTATTATTTAATATTTTTATTTTATTACTATTAATTATTTATTATTATTATTATTATTATTATTATTATTTCATTATTACTATACTATACTATTATTATTAGTATTACTATTTTTTATTATTACCATTATTTTATTTTTATTATTTAATTATTATCACTACTACTATTTTTATTTTCATTATTATTATTATTATTATTATTATTATTATTATTATTATTATTACTATCATTATAACATTTTTTTATATATATTTTTATTATTTGTTTATTAATTACCATCATTATTACTATTTTTTTCTTACTAGTATCATTAATATTATTTCATTTTTACTATTTCTTATTTTTAAGCATTCTTTATTATTTTATTATTATCATTAACCTTTATTCGATACATCAAGTTTTGAAATAATCGATATTTTGTATTTAGAAGTCCAAATAATCTTGCCCAATCGTGCTGGGTTTCGATTTTTCGTTCGTCTAAATGACTAACTATCATTTTAAGACTTTTTGACCGTGTTTTCTTAAATTAGGCAATATTTTATGTTTGGAAATCCGAAGAATCGTGCCCAATCGTGCTGGGTTTCGGTTTTTTAGTTTGGCTAAATAGTGAAATACCTTTTTTTTTTAAAATTGCAATGTATGAATTTTGAAAATCATGAAATGATTTTGGAATCGAGGGTTGAAACATCATGTCCTACCGTGCTGGATGTGATATTTCATCTTTTCGGAACAAGAGAATTTTGATATCCAATTCGAATTATCTAAACATTTTTTAAAGGGTTCATATTTTAAAATCTTTTCCAATTTTCGACATTAGGACATTAATTAATCAATTAAGTACCAATTTTGGGTGTATCGGGGGTGCTAACCCTTCCTCATACGTAATCGACTCCCAAATCCATTTTTCGAGTTTCGTAGACCAAAATCGTTGTTTTGATAAATCAAATTGTTTATTAAAAATAATCATTTTATGAGGTGACCCGATCACACCTCATCAAAAAGGATTGGTGGCGACTCCCGTTTTATTTTCATTTTCAAAGCCAAAGTCACCCCGTTTTTCAAAAAAATGATTACGACATCTTGGCGACTCCACTACGGGACGCGTCGAGAGTCAGACCATAAGATTGATTAATTTTTGTCCTTTTGATTAAAAATTTGGAAAACTGCCTTGAAAATGCATGTTTCTTTTAATGCATTTTTACGCTATAATTGTAATAATGTCGAGCCTCATAAAATACTTTGGCATTGCATTGCATGACCGTTGTGGTCGCACCTTTAAGTGGGAGTGAGAAGCTATGCCTTCGTGAGGTTTTCACCTACGCATGGGCTAGTGGATTGCTTCCGGGATATATCTGTACCTATGTCTTCGTGAAGTTTTCACTTCGCATGGCCATAGGGAAATGTATTCCCCTGAACCAAACTCGGTCCGTATGAGCCTATAATGGGTGAGGATCGAGGAATCTGCCGGTTCAGGTACTTGAACTTTAGAGCTAAACCACACGTAAAGAACATAAGAACCCACCATAAGTCAAACTATGTTAAACCTTAGTAGTTACCCAGATAGGTGTTTGTTTATTTTACTTGCTTTATATTTCATTTTGTGGTACTAATTGGTTATGCTTTATTTTTGTGCCTGTCATTTCATATTTTAAGAGGTATCGATTCACGGTCAGTTTTTAAGTTAGAAAGCTGGTTATGGAGAATGAATTCATTGATAAAGTGGAAGACAATGCAGCCGTCTGCATATGGTCAGAGCAAAGCCAATTAGAGAAAGGGGATAACTTAGATGAGGGGTATGTGTCAGAACTACGGGATTTCACTAGTATCAGTGTCACACAAAATAAGCTCCAAGGGTTGAAAGAGATATGAACTTGTGGGATGATAAGGCAAAACAGTTGTTCTATCACACTTATGGCGATTTACCCTACTTGCTCGACATCAAGGTAGATAAGCATCTATTCCGGGCTATGACTCAGTTTTGGAACTCTGCTTATAGTTTTTTCACTTTCGAAAAAGTAGATTTAGTGCCCACAGTGGAGGAATATACAACCTTACTTCACTGTTCAAGGGTCCAAGCCGATAAAGTTTCTTTTAGGTCTGCCAATGCCCCTGCTTTTGTGAAGAAGTTAATGAGTATCACGGGGATGAGTGAACGGTGGGTTGCGCCAGAATTCAAGAGAAATGTGAGGGTAAGTGCATGCCCTAGATAAGTTTGAGGGACCTGATCTTAACACATCCAGATGTAAAGAAGAAGATCGACATCTTTGCCTTATGTATTTATGGTTTGGTAATTTTCCCTAAAGTTCTAAGACATTTAGATGAAGCAGTTATTGATTTATTTGACCGACTTAACAAATGGGTCACACCTGTACCCGCGATCTTAGCCGAAACGTTTAAACATTTGAATGCATGTCGAAGAACAGGTGAAGTAGGTTCATTGGATGCGCGCAGTTGCTATTGGCTTGGTTCCATAATCATTTCTGGAAGGTGGAAAAAGTGCCTTATTAGGTTTTCTCTGAAAATTACTCTTCGTTAAAAGAGATAGTAGCTACACCAAGAAGAGAAGACGTGTCCAAGGAAAGCTGGATGGCGCTCCTTCAAAATCTTAAAGAAGAGGACATCGAGTGGAGGGCTCCTTAGATGGTTCCTAAAGAAATCATTTATCGATGTGGGAGTTTAGATTGAGTTCCTTTACTCGGAATTTGGGGAGCCATTGGGTATGCCCCTTAATTTGCTTGTACTAAGGCAATATGGTTCAAGATAGTTCGTACCAACGACATATGGGCTGGCTCAATGTGAGTTCTCATACAGGGGGAAAAGCTATAAGAAGAGGGTTAAGGAGATATCTAGTGCCTGAAATTAGATTCGTAGAATGAAGAGATTATTTGCAGGCCCAATTACGACCTTAGAATACAGTGGATGGAGGATTAGAAGGATTAATGATAACATCCCCAAGTCGAATCCAGAGGGCGCCCGATCAAGAGAAGAATGCTTGTGAGTGGTCCCATCAGAGTTAGAAATTGTGAAACAAGATTTTAAAAAGATGAGTTCAGAGCTTGGAAAAAGGATAGAGAAGTTGGAAGAAGAAAAAATGCACTTGAAATTAGATGCAGATGTTCAGAAATTGGAGGCCGAGAATCTAAGTAAAGAAAAGTGAAAGATAGAGGAAGATCGAGACAATTTAAAGACAGAATATAAGAAGATACGCCTGACGATGAAGAACGCTGGATTAGGAAAGACTCCGGAACAGTGGCAACAAGAGATTCGAGAGGAAAATGCCAAAGCTAACTGTTGGAAGAGGAAATTTTAAGAAATGCAAGAGCGAAACGAGGCCTTAGAGAAAATTTAGTAGAAAGCAAAAAAGAGAAAAAGGGATTAAAAGCTAGAGTGGCTGAACCTGGGTTGTCTCTTCATCACCACCGAAGTCGTAATTCTGAAATCGAACTAAAATCAAGTCTAAACAAGATCGAGGAAATGAAGGGTAGAATTGGAGAATTAGAATCAACATTGCACAGTTGTGAACTTCAGATTGAGCTTCTTGAAACAAGAGAAGGGCGTTGGGAGGAAGAGCTTCACCATTCTCATGATCAAATTAGAAATCGGGATTACCTCATGGGTGAAGCAATAGCTTAGATTCGAGAGGTAGCTGATCACCTACAGACTTTGGCAGCATAGGCTGATATACTGAGCATGAAGTATGAGCTGCAGTCAGATCGTAGTCAAGAGCTAACCTCTTTGCTTAGGAAAATCAAAACTCTAGGCCTGAGGGCGAAAGTATATTTGTAGTTTATTTTATGTAAAGGGTTTTGTTTTCTAATAAAGTTTTCTAAAATAAAGTTAAATCTGATTCGATGTCTTCTTTTTGCATTCATGCATTTTCATTGCATCATACCATATGCATTTAAGTCCATAAAGAGAGCCTAATTAGTTGAAATTATTAGAGAGAGTGTGTGAGAGAAAGAGAGAAGGAAAAATCTGGAAGCTGAACACCATTATGGTACACGTGTCAAAACAAAGAAAATGGATCAAAGACTTGAACAATTCTAGAAGGATATACAAGACCAAATGCAAGAGCAATTAGCAAAGCTCCAACAAGAAATGAGAGACCAAATGTTGGAAACTCAAAGAAACATGATGGCTCAAATGGCCCAGATGTTGAACGAGGCGACGGACAAAGGAAAAGGTCCCATGGCTATGGTTGGAGAAGATAGCGAAGGCATTCCCCCAGGTTTTACCCCACCACATATACAAATACAACTTGAAGAGTATCCCCAAAGGCCATCTGTCACGATTAGGCCTCAGTAAGGGCAAGCTGATACTAGACCGCCCATGAACTTTCACGTTGGCTCAGGATCCAATCTAGGAGACAGCCCAGCTAATCCCGTTATTCCTAATTTGGATATAGTAGAGAGGGACGGGACAAGAGTTGAATCCTTGAGGTAGTTAGAGGATCGCTGTAGATGGTTGAAGGAAAAGTTCAAGGCTTTGGAAAATACCGATCATCACCATAGTATTGACGCGAAAGACTTGAGTCTGGTTCTAGATTTGGTGCTTCTTCATAAGTTTAAGATGTCAAAATTTGAGAAGAACAATGGGACCAATGCCCTGAAGCCCACATCACTATGTTCTGTAGACGAATGAATGGCTACGTAAACAATGATCAACTTTTGATTCATTGATTCCAAGAAAGTTTAATGGGGCAGCGTCCAGATGGTACAATAAACTTAGCCGTGCTAATATTAGCTCTTAGAGAGACCTAGCCCAAGCCTTCATGAAGTAATACAATTATGTCACGGAAATGACGCCTGATAGAATCACCTTACAAAACATGGAAAAAAAGTCAAATGAAAGCTTCAGGCAATACGCGCAAAGATGGAGGGAAGTAGCCATGGAAGTTCAACCACCTCTCATAGAGAAGGAAACTACCATACTTTTTATCAACACCCTGAAAACTCCATCCATCACCCACATGATAGGGAGTACCACCAAGAGCTTTGCTGATATAGTAATGGCAGGAGAAATGATTGAAAATGCCATAAGTGGTGGCAAGATTGAAGTAGAGGAAAACACTAGAAGGGCTGCTCCTAGGAAAAAGGATAATGAGGTGAATAATACGAGTACATATAATAAAGGGTACTCAAAAGCAACACTGTTAGCCAGCCAAAGGTGGTTACAGCCGAGTAATAAGGGTCAATAAGACAGGAATCAAGCACTAGACAAAATTCTGAAAAGCTTTAATTTACGTCAATCCCAATGAAGTATAAAGAGCTATACCAAAATTTATTTAACTTGCACGTTGTGTCTCCATTCTATCTACAGCCATTGCAGCCCTCGTATCCTAAATGGTATGACTCAAACGCACACTATTATTACCATGCAAGAATGGCGGGACATTCAATAGAAAACTGCACTGCCTTCAAAAAGGTAGTCGAGAGGCTAATCAAGATGGGCATTGTAAAACTTGATGATACGCCCAGTGCGGAGAACCTATTACCCAACCATGGGGATAAAGGGATAAATACGATCGGTGAAAAGGTTGTGAGAAATATCAAGGGAGATATCTCGGAGGTAAAAACTCGTTGAGAATGGTTTGGAGAGAAATGATAAGAAGAGGATGGGTAGAATTAGATTTTGTGAAAGGATGTGAAGGAATAAGGGATTACTGAGAGTTCCACAAAGCGGAGGGGCATGAGATCCAGGAATGTGTTGAGTTTAGGATCTTGGTACAAAGCCTTATGGACATCAAGGAACTGGAGTTTTATGAAGAAAGCTCAGAGGGAGGAAACATACATGCAATCGAAGGAGAATTGACGAAGCAAGAAGTCAATTATCTGAGGATCATTATCTCTCGACCAAGAAACATAGAAGGCAAAACACAAGTGGTGCTAAAAGTTGAAATCTAGAGACCTATTTCCTCTCCTTACAAGGATAAAAAAAGGGTACCATGGAATTACAACTGTAATGTGACAATATCGAAAATGGAAATCTCAATTAGCACTTCCGATGAGGTCTAAAATAAAAGGTCTTACACACGTAGTGGGAAGCGTAACGATCCAAGAAATGTTAGAGCAGAACCAGTGAAATAAAAGACTATGGCAGTTGAATGAGAGAAATGACCTGGCGCCCTTATCAACGAACCTGTAAAGGTGGAAGAAGCTAAAGAATTTTTGAAATTCTTGAAGCACGATGAGTACAGCATGGTGGAACAACTGCGCAAACAACCGACTCGCATATCAGTGCTAACCTTGCTTTTAAGCTTAGAAGTGCATCGCGAAGCACTGATGAAAGTGCTGAATGAAACTTACGTTACTAAGGATATATCCGTCAACAAACTGGATCGTCTGATTAGTAACATAAGTGCTGACAATTTTATTTACTTCAGTGATGATGAAATCCTATCGGGGCATGGGATCAACAAAAGCTTTGCATATCACTACTCGTTGCAAGGGATACACTATGTTGAGTGTGTTAATAGATAATGGATCGACTTTGAATGTCTTACCGTTGTCTATGCTGAAGAGGTTGCCTATATACAGTTCTCATATGAAAACATGCCAGAACATAGTGAGAGTATTTGATGGCATTAAAAGAAGAGTGATGAGAAGAATTGACATACCATTATTAATCGGGCCTAACATATATGAAGTAGACTTTCTGGTGATGGATATTAAGCCCTCCTACAACCGCTTGTTGGGAAGGCCCTAGATTTATTTGGCAGGGGTAGTGCCCTCATCGCGACACCAAAAACTAAAACTGGTAATAGAGAATCGACTGGTAACTATAAATGTAGAAGAAGACATCATAGCGACTGTTACCAATGAGGCACCATATTTAGAGACAAATGAGGAGGCCACTGAATGTTCCTTTCGATCTTTGGATTTCATAAATGCAACATTTATTTTGGAAGGGAATGAAGTTTCAGTGCCTAAGATATCCAGAACCACGAGGATGGGCTTACAAATGATGATAGGGAAAGGAGCCCTACCAGGAAAAGGATTAGCAGACATCTCTAAGGGGAAGTTCAAGTTTCGATACTGAAAGAGAATAGAGACCATTTTGGCTTGGGTTTCAAGCCAGATGCTAAACAAATGAAGAAAAAAATAGAGAAAAAATAAGAGAGGAGAAGGGCACGATTGAATGAGGAAGACGTCAAGTGGGAATCGATGACATTCCCCCATATATCCCATACTTTCGTATCAGAAGAGATAATTCACCTGGAGAGAGGATTATCAAAAAATAAAAATCCTCACATCAATGCCATACACAATGAAGAAACCGAGCAAGGAAACCCGTTGGGCATTCGCCCGTATGAACCTAGAAAGCGTTCTGGACAATTGGACTACGGAGGAATTTCCTATAGTTTTTAGAGATTATACAGAGTAATATTCAGAACGCACTTGTTTTTTTTAAGCCTAGAAACAATAAGGCTTCTTTTGTGAAATAGGCTCGTGTTCAGATATTTTTGTTTCAATGAAATACATTTTTAATGACCAATTCTAGCAAACATTCTCTCATTTTTTATTTTTTTTTTTATTCCCATTCATATCATGTGAATAGTTGTCTTCAAATTCATTTGTTCTTTGTACATTCTTTGGTGCCCATCACAAGTCACTAGACATCAATGATATGAGCAACGATACAATAGATTCAGAGGTCCGTTTTGATCAAGACATATGTTTAGAGGAATCTCAAGATTTTGAAGGTGACAGAGATTGTGACTTGTCTCCAGATTTGTTGAGAATGGTAAAGTAAGAGGAGAAACAAATTTTACTCCATGAAGAGGAAGTAGAGAACATGGCCTTAGAGGAAGGAAAGGTGGAGAAAATTGAAACAGCGATAGTCGAGGAGACAAAACAAGACCTTGTTGAGTTGCTACAAAAATTCAAGGACGTCTTTGCATGGTCATACCAAGATTGTCTGGTCTAAGTAATGATATTATAGTGCATCGCCTTCCCATAAAAAAAGAATGCAAGCCAGTTCAGCAAAAGCTACGAAGGATGAGGCCAGATGTGGTGTTGAAAATAAAGGAGGAAGTCAAGAAACAGTTTGATGCTGGTTTTCTACAAGTGGTCAAATACTCAGAGTGGGTTGCCAACATTATTCTTGTCCCTAAGAAAGATAGAAAGGTCCGGATGTGTGTAGACTATAGGGACTTAAATAAAGCCAGCCCAAAAGATAATTTCCCTTTGCCTCATATTGAAACGTTGGTAGATAATGTACGGCGGGATACTCGTTGTTCTCTTTCATAGATAGTTTTTTCGGATACAATCAAATCAGGATGCACAATGAAGATATGGTGAAAACCACTTTCATAACGTTGTGGGGTACCTTTTGCTATAAAGTAATGTCATTTGGGCTAAAGAATACAGGGGCAACATATCAAAGGGCCATGATAACTTTATTCCATGACATGATACATAAAGAGATTGAAGTATATGTTGATAACATGATCGCCAAATCTCGAACAGAAAAGGAACATATTGTAGTTTTAAAGAAGTTGTTTTTGAGATTGAGAAAATTTCAATTGAAGGTCAACCGGCAAAATATACTTTCGGAGCTCGATTAGGGAAGTTACTGGGTTTCATGGTCAGCGAGAGAAGAATCGAAGTTGACTCAAATAAGGTCAAAGCTATACAAGAATTGCCTCCACCGCGCACTCAAAAGGAAGTTCGAGGTTTTCTTGGGAGGTTAAATTACATCGCTCTATTTATTTCACAGTTAACCGAGAAATGTGATCCCATATTTCACCTTCTCAAGAAACACAACCAAGGTGTATGGGACGATGAATACCGGAGAGCTTTTGACAAAGTCAAATAATATCTGTCAAATGCACCACTATTATCTTCGCCTAATCCAGATAGACCATTGATACTGTATTTATCAGTGTTCAATAACTCTATGGGATGTGTGCTTGGTCAACACGATGAATCAGGAAGAAAAGAAAAGACGATATACTATCTCAGTAAAAAGTTCACTGAATGTGAAATGAGGTATTCGTCGAATGAAAAACTGTGTTGCATTTTGATTTGGACAACCCAAAGACTAAGGCAGTATATGCTATATCATACTACCTGGTTAATTTTGAAGCTTGATCCTTTAAAGTATATTATAGAGTCAACTGCTTTGAACGGAAGGATGACAAGGTGACAAATTTTGCTGTTTGAATTTGATATAGTCTATGTGAACCAAAAGGCTATAAAAGGGAGCGCATTGGCAAAATTTCTGGCTAGCAGAGCTTTGAAGATTATGAACCTTTGAGCGTTGATTTCCCCAATGAAGAGTTGATGTATGTGGCAAATACTGAAGAATGTCCGTGGAAGCTAAATTTTGATGGAGCGTCAAATGCTGTGGGAAATGGAATTGGGGCAATCTTGGTATCCCTAGTGGTGATCATTATCCATTTACATGCAGATTGAATTTTGATTGTACAAATAACATGGCAGAATATGAAGCATGCATCATGAGAATTCGAGCGGCTGTGGAGCGCAAGATCAGAGTGCTAGAAGTATATGAAGATTCTGCACTAGTAATCTACCAGCTTAAAGGTGAATGGGAGACGAGAGATCCCAAACTGATCGATTATCGAAAGATAGTTTTGGGATTGATTGAGGAGTTTGACAACATCACTTTTAATTATCTCCCACGCGATGAAAATTAGATGGCAGATGCTTTGGTAACCCTGGCTTCTATGATCAAAGTGAATAAACTAGAAGATATGAGACCTATTCAGATAAGTATTCTCGAAGTTCCAGCTCATTGTTATAATTTAGAAGAGGAGGAAAGAGATTATCACCCTTGGTATCATGATGTATTGCGATGCATAAAAAATCGTGAATACCCAAAGCATGCAACTAAGAATGAGAAAAGGACACTAAGAAGATTGGCCTCTGACTATGTTTTAGATGGGGATATCTTGTATAAAAAGAGAAAAGATCAAGTGTTACTAAGATGTGTTGATGCTATAGAGGCTAGGAAAATCCTAGAGGAAGTTCATGAGGGCATTTTTGGAACACACGCTAATAGATTCACAATGGCTAGGTAGATAATTAGGTTTGGATATTATTGGTCCACCATGGAAGGAGATTGTATCAACTATGCCAAGAGATGTCATAAATGCCAAATTTATGGAGACAAAATTCATGTGCCTTCGTCACTCTTGCATGTTATGACTTCTCCATGGCCTTTTTCCATGTGGGGCATGGATGTTATTGGACTGATTTCACTGAAAGCTTCGAATGGGCATTGGTTCATCTTTGTGGTCATTGACTACTTCACGAAATGAGTAGAAGCTGTTTCATATGCTAGCATCACTAAGTCGATATGGAATGCCTGAGAGGATCATATCAGACAACGTATTGAACTTGAATAACAGCACGATAGTAGAAGTTTGTAGTCAATTCAACATCAAACACCACAACTCGTCTCCGTATCGTCCAAAAATGAATGGGGCAATGGAAGCGGCCAATAAAAAATCAAAAAGATAGTGGGGAAGATGACCGAGACTTATAAGGATTGGCATGAGAAACTATCGTTTGCACTCTATGCTTATCGAACGTCCGTCAAAACCTCTATTGGGGCAACGCCTTTCTCATTGGTATACGGGATGGAGGCAGTTCTACCTATTGAAGTGAAAATACCTTTTCTTCAAGTTTTTTCAGAAATAAAGCTAGATAAGGCCGAATGGATCCAGGCTCGATATGATCAGTTGAACTTAATTGAAGAAAAGAGGCTAAAGGCTATTCGTCATGGTCAGATGTACCAAAAACAAATGATGCGAGCCTATAATAAAAAAGTTCGCCCAAGAGAGTTTCATGAGGGGGACCTTATTTTAAAAAAGGTCCTTTCCATATAAAAGGATTTCAGAGGAAAATGGATGCCGAATTGGGAAGGACCATATGTGGTGAAAAAGGCTTTCTCTAGAGGTACACTGATTCTGACTGAAATAGATGGGAAAAGCTTACCTAATCCTGTGAACTCGGATTCAAAAAAAATACTTTACTTGAAAAAGAAGAAAAAGCCAAGGTGAAAACCTGCAAAGGGCACTTTGAGACTTCTAAAAATAAAAAAAAAGGGAGAAAGAAGAAAGGAGAGGCCAAGACGAAAACCCGCAAAGGGCGCCTTGAGACCAAAGGGCTTTGAGTTAAAAACCCAAAAAGGGCGGCTCAAATTTTGAATGGACATGCAGTGATCTTGCTATACTTGAATCAATAAGAAAGTATGTTGCATATTGGGGCATCAACAAAGTACTTTGAGTCTTCTAAATACATGATAAGCTCAAAGCAGTCTTCATGAAGTTTGTATATAGAGGCCCAATCTACGATATCTAGGGCACCTGATCTTTGTTTTATTCATTTTACTATTTTTTTGTTCTTTTTTTCTCCTCAAAAAGATATGTTCCCAGTCATCTTTGATAATTCATTTTAAATCTCTTTGAAATCCATTTATTATTACCCATCATTCATAAACATGTTGCATTGAAATAATGATTGATGAATTAATAATTTCACAAAAGAAAGTTCTACATATTACTTTGGAAATTTCTAGATAAAACAAGAAATCGAAACAGGACAATTGTTAGAATTTCCATGTACATAAATCGAAGATATTTGAGAAAAAAAGAGTCTTAAATGAAGACTATTTCTTTGAACTCTTTGTCCAATTAAGTGGTTGTGACAGAGATAAACAATTTCATCGAGTCATTCGGAGAATGATATGATAGACCAATTTTTGATGGAAATGATTCAAAAAACCCTAAATTGTGGTGGAATGAATCGAAGTTGAAACAAGTCCTATATCCTTTGAGTTACAATAAGGACAGACAGAAAAAGTTGTGATTCCTGAGAGGATGGTTGGAAGTCAATATGCGACCCGTGTCCCGAGGTTCAAGAGGAATGAGCCCTAAAATTTCCATGAGGGCAAATTGTTTGAGCAAGAAAATGATACCTCAAGGTGAACCAAGATGAAACCTTGACGGATAAATGAGTGATAACACCTTGAATAGGAATCATACTCATAACATTTCACATCATAGCATGTCTAAATAGGAGCATTTGACTCATTTCGGTCATGACATCCTAATTATTAAGCATAAGCATTCTACAGGTCATAGGACGATGTAGTAGGGTAAATGATTACTTTCAGCCTTGTCTCATTGAAGTTGCATCGGAGTAGACTGAAGACAATAAACCTTACCTTCCTAAAGTTGCAAGAGGAATATTGAAGGCATTAGCTTTAGCTCTCTGAGTTTGTAGTAGAGCAAGCTAAAAGATAACAGATTCTGCATTCCTGAAGTTGCAGGAAGCAGATCGAAGACATCAAATCATGTCTCTCTGAGTTTGCAGTGGAGTAGATTGAAGAAAGCAGATTGGCATTCTTGAAGTTGCAGGAGCAGATTGAAGATAGCAGATCTGACATTCCTGAGGTTGCAGGAGCATATCGAAGACATCGGATCTTATCTCCCTGAGTTTGCAATGGAGCCGATTGAAGATAGCAGATCTGGCATTCCTGAGGTTGTAGGAGCAAATTGAAGACATCAAATCTTGTCTCCCTGAGTTTGCAGTGGAGCAGATTTAAGAAAGTAGATCTGGCATTCCTGAAGTTGTAGAAGCAGATTAAAGATAGCAGATCTGGCATTCCTGAGGTTGTAGGAGCAGATCGAAGACATCAAATCTTATCTCCCTGAGTTTGTAGTGGAGCAGATTGAAGATAGTAAATCTGGCATTCCTGAGGTTGTAAGAGCAGATCGAAGACATCAGATCTTATCTCCCTAAGTTTGCAATGGAGCAGATTGAAGATAGCAGATCTGGCATTCCTGAGGTTGCAGGAGTAGATCGAAGACATCAGGTCTTATCTCCCTGAAGTTACAGTGGAACAGACTGAAAATAGCAAATCTTATTTCCCTAAAGTTGCAGTGGAACAGATTGAAGCTAGAAATAAACAGATCTTATCTCTCTGAAGTTACAGTAGAGCAGATCAAAACAAACCTTATCTCCCTGAAGTTGCAGTGGAGTAGGTTGAAGTTGCAAGTCTTATCTCCCTGAAGTTGCAGCGGAGCAGACTAAAGATAGCGAATCTTATTTCCCTGAAGTCGCAGTGGAACAGATGGAAGCTATAAATAAACAGATCTTATCTCTCTGAAGTTGAAGTAGAGCAGATCAAAACAAGTCTTATCTCCCTGAGGTTGCAGTGGAACAGACTAAAGACAATTAATTCTATCTCCCTGAAGTTGCAGTGAAGTGAATTAAAATGAAAAATCTTATAAACAAGTCTTATCTCTCTGAAGTTGCAGTGGAGAGGATTAAAATGACGAATCCTATACCTCTGAAATTGCAGCAGTGAAGTGGATTAAAGCAACAAGATGCAGTGGACTGGAATGAGGCTACATGAAGAATAGGAGCACCAAAGAATCAAGAATCAGCAGATCCGGGCAAATTTGTACCTTCTCTATGTCTTTGCTCTATTCCCATTACACGACAATGAGCAAAGAGAGGCAGCTGTAAGGCCCATAATTTGCCCGGGCCCATTTTACAACTAAACTACCCAAAAACAAACCCGAGGCCCAAATCAGATAGCCTCAAATCCAATTATTACAACTCAATTACTAACCCAACAAACCAACCCAATTAGACCCAAATTAAAACCAACATTAAAGCCCAAATTTACTAAACTAGCCCAATTACCAAACCGAGACAGAAAAAGAAAAATAGAACCCTAAGTGTGCCGCACCTAGGGTCTTCTGGCCTCTGGCAAACATCATGTCCACCGCCTACAACTGCCCTGTCACCTGCTCCACCGCCCAAGCACCTGCAGGCCATAAACTCGAATAGACAGAAAGCAATAGAATGTGGCTATAAAAGCCGATCGAATTTCTCTGTAAAGGGGACTTTTTTTCCTCGATTATCAATAAAAAAAAGATTCACACAGAAAAATAGAGAGATTATCAATACAAAAAAATATTTTCAGATACAAACATGAAAGAGCAGAGAAAATATTAAAAGCTACTAAAAAACAAAACAGAGGCAAAAGGAAAGGTGATCCTTTTTTTTTTTTGTATTTTCGAAGCTTTCCATTTATTTCTTTTTGACACACACACACACACACACACACACACACACACACACACACACACACATATACATATTAAGGTTTTTTTTAAAAAAGAAAAAAAAGGAGGAAATTTTACCTCGACGTCGGAGACAGAGGCACGGTGGCGGACCGCTAGAATCCTCATCGGAGACAAGGCCCTGCAGAGAAATAAAAAAGGAAGTCAATTTTTTTTCTGAAAGCAGCTAAAATGAAAATTTTATGGGATTTTTTTTACTTATATAGGCCACCCAAAACGACGTCGTTTTGGGACTGGCCTTCAACGCCAAAACGAAGTCGTTTTGTGCCGACTCGCGCAACCCAACCCGCTCTAATCTCGGATCTGCGTGTTTTTCAAAAATGGGGAATTCATGCGTGCAGCCCTTCCACTTTTTTATACTTTGCAATCAAGTTTTATTTTTTCTTTTGAATCAGCCTGTTAATTTTTTTAATTTACATTTTGGTCCCCCTTGCTACTGCGCGTTTTGGCCGGAGGTGTTTATTACATCTTTGGTCCCTCCGCTTCCTTCGCGCATGCAAATAGGTCCTTTTTCTTTCTATTTATTTCGAATTGGCCCTGAATTTTCATTTTTAATACAATTTAGCCCATTTTTAATTATTTTGCAATTTTATTATCATAACTATTATTTAATATTTTTATTTTATTACTATTAATTATTTATTATTATTATTTCATTATTACTATACTATACTATTATTATTAGTATTACTATTTTTATTATTACCATTATTTTATTTTTATTATTTAATTATTATCACTACTACTATTATTATTATTATTATTATTATTATTATTATTATTATTATTACTATCATTATACCATTTTTATATATATTTTTATTATTTGTTTATTAATTACAATCATTATTACTATTATTATTATTTTTTTTTCTTACTAGTATCATTAATATTATTTCATTTTTTACTATTTCTTATTTCTAAGCAATCTTTATTATTTTATTATTATCATTAACCTTTATTCGATACATCAAGTTTTGAAATAATTGATATTTTATATTTAGAAGTCCAAGGAATCGGGCTCAATCGTGCTGGGTTTCGATTTTTCGTTCGTCTAAATGACGAAGTATCGTTTTAGGACTTTTTGACTGTGTCTTCTTAAATAGGGCAATATTTCATGTTTGGAAATCCGAGGAATCGGGCCCAATCGTGCTGGGTTTCGATTTTTTGGTTTGGCCAAATAGTGAAATACCCAATTCGAGGGTTTTTTGGTTTGGCCAAATTGCAATGTATGAATTTTGAAAATCATGAAATGATCTTGGTATCGAAGGTTGAAACATCGTGTCCTATCGTGCTGGATGTGATATTTCATCTTTTTCAGAACAAGAGAATTTCGATATCCAATTCGAATTATCCAAACATTTTCTAAAGGGTTCGTATTTTAAAATATTTTCTAATTTCGACATTAGGACATTAAGTAATCAATTAGGTATCAATTTTGGGCATATTGGGGGTGCTAATTCTTCCTCGTACGTAACTGACTCCCGAATCCATTTTTCGAGTTTTGTAGACCAAAATCGTTGTTTTGATAAATCAAACTGTTTATTAAAAGCAACCGTTTTACGAGGTGACCCAATCATACCTCATCAAAAAGGATTGGTGGTGACTCTAGTTTTATTTTCATTTTCAAAGCCAAAGTCAACCTCGTTTTTCAAAAAAAATGGTTACGACATTAGTCACTTATGTTTGAAATGTTATGTTTTAGTCACTTACATTATTGTTTTGTTATGAAGTGGTCACTCTACCGTTAAGCTCTGTCACCTCCCTAATAGTGGTCCTACATGGCAGTCCAAATGAGTTTCAAATGTCAACTTGGATGTCCTACGTTGCAATCCAAATTAAATTTATTTAATTAAAAACTTATTTTCATCCCAACAATTGGACATTCAAGTTGACATTTAAAACCTATTTGGACTGCCACGTACGACTACCGTTAGGGAGGTAACGGAGTTTACTAAAACGTAACATTTCAAACACAAATAACTAAAATGTAATCTGACACAAACAAAAATAACTATTTTATAATTTACCCTATTTTTAATTTCGGCATTTGTCAATTGTCACAAATTTATTGGTATATAAACAAATTATTTAAGCCTCTATCTAAGCCAACAAAGTTTACATGTTTAAAACTTCTCATATCTCAATTACGAGGTCTATAATTAGAGATTTAGATTAATTTGATTAATATTAGGAATAATTAAATAAGAAAAAAGTTAAAATTAAGGTATTGTACAAATAAAAATAAAAATTAGTAATTATTGATCTAACTGAGTTAAAAATAATTAGTGCAAATTTTAATATAAATTATGTTACTTACACGTTAGTGAAATAAACAAGAATATAAAATATTTATTTAAATCACAAGATTGAACTAGAACAAAATATATATATATATATATATATATATGAAAAACAAAATTGTAAATAAAAATTGCACATGAGGAAGAACATTAGTTTAGTTATTTAATAACCATCAAGTTTGTTCATATATATAAACATATTTCACACTTGATATCTAACCAATGTGGAACTAGACTTTTCATTTTTCTCAACATAATTCACAAGTGGCTTACTTTGAGTATCAATTTATCATTCATCACTCAATCATTTTGAGCATATGGTATACCATTATAAAGATCTCATGGGGTAGAATATAAAACTATAATTTTATGATTCAAATCTCCACCTTTACTAATCGAGAATATGCCTCAAAGCTTCCAAAAAAAAGCTATTTTTTTCAACAAATTATTTATAAACTAAATTTTAATTATCAATTAAACAAATTAAGCTAAACTTTGTACCTACTATTTTAGATAATGTAAATTATTAAAACGATAGTCAATTGATTTATTAATCGCTAACTAAGCTAATAAACCTATACCAATTATATTGTTTATCACTCTTAGCTAAGAATCTCCTCTCAGTCTCATCCTAGACTCAAAGATACCACCTAAACTCTCCTCTCGGTCCCACCTAAGCATATAAGTCCCCTCTCGGTGTAAGAACCCGAAATTCAGTGGAGTTGAAAAATGTGGTTTATGAATATGTGCAGAAATAATATAAAAATATATTGAAAATTGACCGAGTAATTTTGTTGAATTAATAATTAATTAAGGCATAAGGATTAAATTATAAAAGTTCAATCGCTATAGATTTTTAATTGGAAAAAGGCTTGGGGACCTAGATAACAATTAGCCAATGGACTAAAATAATAAATAATAACTAGTGGACGATAATAATGGAATTCATTTAGGTTTAATTAAAAGATAAAATGTTATAATAAAACATAATTAAATTTATTAATAAAATTTTAATTATATATAAGATAACAAGGGAGGTAATTAGAAAGAAAAAAAAGGTTGTGGTTGAAGGTTGAAGTTTACATTCGGCCAAGCTAAAACCAAACGTAATTTAAGCCTTTTTCATGTAATTTTTATATATTTGAGGTCATGGGAGCTTCATTTAGCTAGCCCATATACCAATTTGTAAAAATGTTGAAGTTTTAGAAAGTCGTCATTTTTTATTTCTTCAAGAATTAGGTGTGAAATTGATAGAAATTAAACTTAGTTAATGAAAAGAATTAAATTGTAAAGTTTAATCGTTAGTTTCATGCATTAGGGATCAAATTGAATAAAATACAAAATTGTTATAAAATTTTGGTAGGAATAGAAAGTAGGAGCTCCCTAATGAATAAATGTGAATGTAATACCCCTTACCCGACTCGATCGTTGGGTCCGAGTTATAAGATGTCACATCCGTTGTCAGAGCAGCTACCGTCAAATATACTATAATTATATCATTCAAACATACATTCGTGTCATAAACACATTCATATTATAATACACAATCAATTTTGAGCCTCAATCGATCCTATGAAAGCTCTTTTGTTGACCCGAGCATAAAACAAGACTAAACTAAAAAGACTCAAAATGTGAGAAAAAGATATTACAATACCGAAGACAGTATCCAAACTTCAAAATATATTAGGTGTGTATTGCGATAACTAGTGCTTGATATCGCGATCTCGATGGCAATAACTAGATTTCCCAACCTGAAGATCAAATTGCAAAGTTTTCAAAATATACAACAAATGGGTATCGTGATATTCAGGATGTGGTATCGCAATACCCAAAATAGTCCACTAGTTCTTTTTTTTTTTTTCCAAAAGCACAACCTAACCAATTGCACCTTTGGTGCATGTTTGCCAAACTTTTGCTACACAAAACATACCAAATCACTTACCAAAACATTGCATTTTACCATTTCAAATCATTCAACCCAATATGTCATAATTTGGCACCCAAACATGCCAATTCAATCTAATCAAATTCAACCTATATAATCATGCCTTTTAGCTATTCAAAACCAACCTTTTAGCATTCCATTTCATGTTTAAATATGCCATTTAAATGCCATTCAAAATTTCACAAAATGTTATTAAAACAAACGCATACTTATAGGTATTAACTTTATCAAAGATCAAACACTGGTTCAATTAAAACTACATTTTAGGTTAATATAACAACACTTATGTACATGCCACATAATCGAACTTTAAAACATCAAAAGACTACTGAATCAAACACGGGATAGTGTAAACTTCTTGCAGATTCGATCGACACATCAATCTACAAGGAAAAAAGGGAGGCAAAGGGGTAAGCATAATGAATGCTTAGTAAGTTCATATGAAAATGTACTTAACTTACCTTCACAATTCAATAATTAAGCAATTAAAACATATTGGAATAAAGCATGACAATCATTTTGCATCCTTATACTTTCATATGCATATCAACAAATACATTCAAAGGTTAGTTCATTTACAAGACATGAACTTATAACATAATCATATACATATGTAACAATTCATTTTAAACATGTACTAAACAAATCATAAACCATATGCAAGCATATATATATATATATATATTTCCATTCATGTACAATCATTTCAACCATTTCATTTTCTCATTAAATTACCATTTTCTCACTTGAAAAATATTTAGTAAATTGAACTCAGATACTCGGGACTATTTCGCTTACACAAGCTTTTGTTTATGAATGACTCACACAAGCCCTCGTATTTGGGTTGCTCACACAAGTTTCATATCAAGGTTGCTCACACAAGATTTTGTTTATGAAATGGCTCACACAGGCTTTCGTATTTGGGTTCTCATTTTTGCAATTTAGTCATATTGGTGCCAAAATCAATCAATTCACATTTAAGCATACCAAAAAGAAAACCAAATAAAATTAATTCATAACATGAAAAAAAACAATAATTTCCATATGAACTTACCTGACAAAACAACAAGCGATTGAATCTTTAAGGACTAACCTGTAATTTTGTCTTTTCTCCGATTATCTTCAATTTGATTCAATTCTTGATCTATATAATAATTCAATTCAATTTATAAATTCAAGCCCTTTTATAACATCCTATAATATGCATATATCAACTCAAAATCATTATTTGAATGCCCTCTAAATTTTTACATTTTATTCAATTTAGTCCCTAAAACTGAAATTGCCATAACTTTTAAATTTTAGCTTCAATTTCGAAACCAATCCAAATTACATCTTTCTATAACCCTATATTATCTATAATTATAGAAATTTAACATCAATTTCTAAATTTATACACATTAATTCCTATATTCAAAAACTAGCAGTTATACTTTACAAACTAGTCCTTTTCACTTCTAAGCTTAAAATCTAACAAATTAACATTAATTTCTTCAAGTATTCATCAATGAAAACTTTTGAACACTTTAACAGTTTTACAAATTGGTACATAGTCTAGCTAAATCAAGCTCCCACGACCTAAAAACATAAAAATTACAAGAAAGGACTTGAAATCTTACCAATTTGAGGGATCGCATATGTTGCAGCTTTAAGCCCTATTTCGATGTCGCATCGAGAGGCTGGGCATCGCAACATGAAAAACTATTTGGCAACATCACAACGTGGAGGAGGTGATGTCACAATGTCAGCCCTAAAATTTTAAAACTTTACAATTTGGTCCTATTTCGTGCTCGGGTCAACAAAAGATCTTTCGTAAGCTCAATTAAGACTCAAATTTATTTTTGTATCATATTATGAATATGTTTAAGATATGAATATATGTTTGAATGATATAATTACTGTATATTTGATGATAGTTGCTGTAACACCCCCTAACCTTTATCCATTGCCAGAATAGGGTTACGGAGCATTACCAGACTTTTTAGATCAAATACGAACATTAAACAAATCTCTTAGCATACATTTCATGATTTAATCATTTCATCCCTTTATTGGGCCCTCGAGGCCCTAAATATGTATTAGAAACAATTCGAAACTAATTCGGGTTCTCTGAGAATTTTTCGGAAAACCTCAAAATTTTTCCTAGGTACAGGGCACACACGCCCGTGTGGCCAAGGGACATGCCCGTGTTTTAGGCCGTGTCCTACCCCGTGTAACTCTTTGACTTACCTCACATGGCCAAGTCACATGCCCATGTGCTAGGCCGTGTGCCTCACACAGCTGAGACACACGCACGTGTCTCTGTTCGTGTGAAATTACCTGGGCATTCTGTTTTGAAAATTTTAAGTTGCAGGGGACACACGACCAAACCACATGCCTATGTGATAGTCGTGTGTCTCACACGGTCTGGTCACAAGCCCGTGTGCCAGGCCGTGTGGACTCAAAATGAGCCTTAAACATCAAGTTTACCAACCCTGCAATCTTAAATAACAAGCAACTCAAAATCCAATCGTTCAACCACTTTAAAATACGACTACACATCTCCAAAACTTATTAAAATGGACATCCTAAGTGCCTAATTAATAAAATCTTATAGATATCTTACTCATAATATCAAAACAATTCAACAAGTCATCATTCAAACCAATTTTTTTGCCTATTTTATACACATTTATGCATTAGCTTAAACATATCGTTTTATAACCTCAACATAACACATATGTTTATATCTAACCAACCAATATCTTCTTATAATATTATTTACAAACACTTTCCAAAATGACAAACATAAACATCCTAGGTACATGTCATTACCAAAAAGAAATATACATCACCACTTTGAGTTTGGGATCGGCCTTGGATGCTGATTCAATTATCTGACTTTAACCTAGCTTGCACACGAAAAACAAACTGTACGCTGAGCATAAACTCAGTGATATTTCTATAATCCAAATGCACTTAAATAAGATAATATATCATACACATTTTAATCATACAATGTCCATAATCATTCAATTAATTAATTCATAGGTAAATCATTTATCACATATTCAATCTTCATCAATAGCTATCTCAATAGCTTTTCTCAACTTTAATTCTCACAACCATTTATCAATATCAATATCCATTCCATGAATCCATGATTCATGCTTCCCATTTGAATAATTCAATTTAATATTCCATTCCAATTTAATATTCAAAATCGTTCAATATCATTCGTATTGCCAATTCATTTATTTACCCCTATTAACACGACTCGGGCTTGGACGGATAGACGGATCCAACCAAAACACACCAGTTTGGCACCCAGTGCCTCATCGGATAATTCAAAGTATAATAATTTGACACCCAGTGTCTCATCGGCGTCATGCCGAAGTAAGTTGGTACCCAGTAGCTCATCGAATTTATCCGAAGTAATAATTTGACACCCAATGTCTCATCAACTCGAAGTCGAAGTATCCCTGAACACTTCCAATCCTATGGCATGCCAAGTATATCCGACTCAACCCGATACAGTTAATAGGGTTTCAAATCACTTTTCAATTTCCAACCAATATATACATTTCATTTCAAATAATCACAAATACTCATAATTCAATTCAATTCATTTCAATACCATAATACCAATACTCACCTCTATCCACTTACCATATACATGAAATAATAATTACAACAATTAATTATTAAATTCAAATTATAGAAATACAAACTGCAATTTCTGAGTCACTCCTCGTCAACTTTTTCCTTTCCTTTCTTAGCCAAGGTTTCCGCACAACGTTAGCTACGGAAACTAAAACAATTGAAATTTATTAATACAACACAATTTCACATTGAATATTTAAATTTTTATTCAACTTTTGCCTAATTTCTAATTTAGTCCCTAAACCGAGAGTAACTTTATTTCTTCAAAACTAATTCCATGTTTTCATTCAATTTCCACTTTATACTATTTTCAACTCTCTAATTTCACTTAAATCCATAAATTTCAAAATTTTCTCAATTTAGCCCCTATTGCACAAAACTTATAATTTATTTTACAATTGAATCCTTTTCTTAATTCTAACTCAAAATCCTATCAATTTAACCCCAATTACTTAAATTATCCAACATGAACAACATCTAAAAATTGAATAATATCTAAAATTTTAACATAAATCAAGTAGTATTTAGTTTTAGGATTCTAAAACATAAAAATTACAAGAAAATGAACTAAATTGACTTACCAGTTAAACTTCAAACGTTAAAACCCTAATTTCCTTCTTTCTTTTCTCCTTTCTTTTCTCCCTACTCTTTTATGTTTCGTTTCGATGGTTCTTTCTATTTCCTTTTCTATTCTTTTATTTCTTTATTTTAATTATACTAATATAATATAATAATATTTAATAATAATATAATAACATTTACTTATATAATAAGTAAATACATGTATTTTATTATATACATATGATTATTATTTTTACACATGTATTTTACAATTACCATACACTTGTCATTTATGGCTTAATTATTAATTTAGTCCCTTCATTTTCTTTTAATCTATAACTCAACTTTTATCCAAATTACAATCTAGTCATTATACCTAATTTCTTTTGATTTAGACAAATTCACCTAACCAAAACCTAATTAATCACATTAACTAATTTCATAAATATTTTTAATAAATATTTATGAATCCGTTTGTCGAAAACGGAAACCCGAAAATACACTTTCAGATACCTGTGACTATCGGGTCGTTACTCGCAACGATTGTGACATCTTGTAGCTCAAACCCGACGATCGGTTCGGGCAAGGGGTGTTACAACTATAATATTATACATTATTGTAGATTTAGTTTAAGTGTTATAAAGCATATAGTATATAAAAGTAAAATAATATAATATAATATAATATATAAACATAAAAAATGGGTTGTGTCGGACTTAGGGCTTGAATGTTTGAGCCTGAGTTCGACCTATATTTTAAATGGTTTTAATTTTTTTCCAACCCATATTTTTTGGCTTAATATTTTTGCCAAAACTTCCTAAATTTCAAGCAAACCTTCGAGATTGGGCAGATAGCTTAACCTAAGAATAGGTCTAAATGTAGAGTTGTCCATGGGTTAGGCCTAGCCGAGCCTTGACAAAATTTTAGACCCAATTGATAGGCTTGGGCCCGACCTGAAAAATGGGCCTAAATTTTTTTTCCCAAGCCCTGCTCATATAAAAGTGATAAAACCTGTCCGCCTAACTCGCCCATTTTGCATTAATTTTTAAAATTTTTAATTTTATATAACTTTTAAAAAAATATAATACACCAAATATACTAAAAATATTAAAAAATGTTTCTCAACAAATTGAAAAAAAAGTATTTATGCTTAACTACCATTAAGATAAGTGCCACTTAATAAGCAAATACCTCTAAAATAATAGCAAATTAGCCATAAAACAAGTGTTATACAATAATCAAACATTAACAACAAAATAGTAAGAAATAATAATGAAATGGTAACAAAACAATGGTAAAAGTGAGAAAACACAAGTAAAACATGAAAAATAGCAACAAAATAGCAGATTTTTTTATTGCAAAATTGCAAAACAAGGAAAAATAGCAACAAAATAGCAACATAATAGGGGGTTTTTAGTTGGCAACCACTTTTACTATTAATAAAATTAAAATATAAAATATTTTAAATATTTTATTAAAATGTACTAGTAATCCTTGTATTTATATAAATTTTAAAATTTAGTCCCTATACTTATATAAAATGTCATATATAATATGTATGAATAAGGAAAAATTCCATAGATATAGGGTTTATTTTAAAATTTTATTTAATATCATATTTAAACTTATTAAAAGTATACAATAATATTAAACATTTTTTTGCAGGTTAATTTATTTTTAGGAACAAATAAATAAACAAAGCAAATATTCCTTAAATTATTTCTACCCTTCAATAAAATCAATATTTGTACTTAATCCGAAGTTTTGAGCATTGGGAGATCAAACATGTTTTAAGGGAAGTCAATTTAGTTATAAGTCAAATTGTTAAGATGGTGTCAGCAGAGATCGAGAGAGTTAATATTTTGACATTTGCTCCTACAGATCTTCTAGTAGTTCTTGAAAGTGACAAAACTAATACTACTTTTAATTATATCAGTGTAGTATAATCTTTTTAAGTTTTGTTTTTTATTCACAAAAAAAGTAAATCGTTCTTAATCTGATAAATGTAGAGTATGTCCATCATTAAAATTATGATATTAAAAATGCTTCTAATACTTATTTTTTGTAAAAAAAAATTATAGGGATTTATTTGAAATATCACTAGGGAGAAAGAATTATAGGGATTTTATAATGTACTTCAGCGCACTCGAACCTATGTCCTATTACATTGGTAATAATACTCATGTCAATCGAGTTAAAACCTAATCGACTTTAAATACTAATTTTCAATATAGAATAATTTATTTATAATTAAATAAAAAATTTCAAATAATCATGTAAACTAGGAATTTTATTTTATTTTTGGTGAAATAGAAAATATAAGCAATTAAGCTATTCTAACGATAACAAAGATACCATTAGATTTATCCCTAACAATATCCTCTGATAGTTCCACAGGAGTTATTATCATCACATTAACACCCACCACATCGACAAAGACTATCTTAGCAATCTTGTTAGCAACACGATTAATTTCTCTTAGAATGTGTTTGACAACCCAAAACTCTTTATGTTATAGTAATTTTTGATTCGCTTAGTCAAAGCAGAGATCCAACTAATTGGAGAGTTCCTTTATAAAACTCGGGCCTTTTGGGTATTAGAGAGTTATGTTTTTAGAGGTTTTAGTATTAATATATATTAATAAAATATTTGGAATTAATATAATATAAATTATGTTATTTCAAGTTTAATCTATTTATATTTATGGTAAATTGAGACTTTCCAATGTTTAAATCGAATTAACTATACATATATTAAATAAAATATAATGAAAAGAAGTTAAACACATCAAATTAACTATACATATATTAAATAAAATATAATGAAAAGAAGTTAAACACACAATCGAACAATTTTAATTTAAATAGACTGATTCATGTGACCTCTTAATTAAAAATTAAAATTGATTTATTGAATGGTGACATTTGGTATTACTTTAACAATGCTACATCAACAAGGTTTTCTTATTTAAGGACTTTGCTTTAATATATATTAAATAATTTATATATATTTATTTATTTCTTCTGGAATGAACCTAATAATTAATTTTCTATCTTCTATAAATTCATTAAAATATTAATATTGTAAAACTTATATAATATAAAATATTAATATCTCAAATAAAAAAATAAACATAACAATCATCCTATTAGTTAATAGAAATAACAAAATTAAGTGGTAAGTTATAATAATTCCTAATCCACAATTACATTATGTAGTTGACATAGTAATAATGTGATAATTCCACTCCAAGATATTGGATATGTGGAGAGATTCTTTTCTTATTTTCAGAAAAGAAAAAACAAATTCCAGCTGGATGGAAAAGGAAAATATATTCCATCATATCCACCCACCGCCATAATCATTTCTCTATGATGCCATCAATGATGTTTCATACTTACTAATTTTGCTGCTCCTACGTTTACCCCACATTAATATGAAATTATTTTTCATTTATTTGGAATATATAAAAAGATTTAGGGTAAACTAAGCTACTAATCATCCAACTCGTAACTAATTATAACAAGTTACAAAATTGTTACCCTATTATTATTAAATTTTCTTTTTAATTATCCAACTATGAAAAGTTACAAAATGATCATCAAATTATTCAAATAATTAAGTGATTATTTTGTAGCTTTTCATAGTTGGATGACAAAAAAAATTTACTTTAAATCGAAACAGCCAAATACTCAACTTGCCAAAAATTGAAACGACCTTCCTTTAGGCAAAGTAATCTTCGGATTAAGATTAAGAAAGAGCGGTTAGTGATCTGACTTAATCTTTAGAAGATAGGTAATCAAGCTATTTGGAAAAAAAAATTTATCTATGCCTCATTTCCTAACTCGCAATCCAATCTCTCAAAGAGGTTACCTCTGTGTCAAGTAAAAGAGGGTCCTTTGAATCCCAAATCATGCAACTGAGCCATATCTATAAAATCCCTAAAATGGGAACATCTCTTACCAGGCGAAAGACCACCTATTTTCTCATTAGGTGACAAGATTACATTGAAATCACCAATACCCGCCCATGGAATTTGCCCTATAGGAAGTGATGAACTTAGCTCCTTCCAAAGGTCCTTGCGCTTCTGACGATTTGGACTCCCACACACAAAAGAAACAGCAACAGCCATCGAAGAAGAACCAGACCAAACACGGGTAATAATAAATTGAAAGTGATTACGAACCACCTCAACCCAAACATAATTTTTCCAACCAATCCAAATACCCCCAGAGTAACCAATAGCCTCCACACGATGCGAATATTGAAAACCTAACTTCGCAATAATTTTATCTGCTTTAATCCCACTTACTTTGGTTTCAAGAAAGCTAATGATATTTGACTTGTACTCCAAATTATACTATTGGAATACGCAAGGAAACCTGGGGCTAGCACATCCCTGACAATTCCAAGAAAAAATTGAAAATTTCATGTAAAAAAAAAGTAAACTAAACCATACCATTAGTGTCAAGAGACAGCATCACTATTAGGGTCTGTCTCATCTTGCACTCCATTTCCTGTTTCATTCGCGAATTTAGATGAGATTAGATTCACCGTCGTCTCTATAGAATCAGTTAGAGGAATCCAAGAGTTCTTAGAAGTTTTGAAGTGACTCCCTCGTCCTCTTAAAGCATTATTTAATTTTCAACCTCCCCGAGTAGTACCAAATTTACCACCATTTTTCGGTCTATATTTCCTGAATTGCCCATTCCCAATGTCTTAATACTTCATCCTTTAGAGTATTCATGGGAATTTGGATTTGGAATTTCCATAAAAATTACAACAGAGTGCTTCCTAAGATCTAAAATACTCTCAATCAATTGAACATTAACCTCATCTGGTCCTTTGAATGTCGGGTTAAATGTGCTTTGACGCCATCAAAATTATTAACCTGCATGGGTTGTCCAAGTCCTACCACAATTGTTCCTACAACAGATAAAATAGACACATGTTCTGAACAAACAAATTAAAACTAGAGTTAGAATGAACTTGATCTTTATCTACGTATGTCAATACGTGAGACCACTGCTGGCCACGTTTAGATCTGGAAATAAAATTTGGACTAGCTTGCTTTCCCTCCAGCCCATTACTTGGATTACCAGCAACCCCCGAATCTAAAGACACACCGAAATTAAAGTGCACGCTCCTTGTTAGACAAATCTGTAGCAACCGATCCAAAATTTAAATCATTCGGCCCAACTTCCTGCACTAGCCTTTTCCTCAATTTTTTCAACTTAAGCCCAACATCACCATGGCCCAATTTTGACCCTTCTTCAGCATGCAGAGCATCATCATTACTAGACCTCAGTTGGGCCTCTAAGCTCGTATCCAAATCCTTACCAGACCTAGTCTGTGCGCCTAGCAAATTATTGATATTATCCTTTGCCCTAGTTTTTTTAGTGATTCTATCAGACTTCTCATTCTGTGTAATTATTCCCTCCATGGTTTCTTCACTAATCTCACTTTCACCGTCGATCAACTCTCCACTCTATTAAGGGCTGCCAATTTTGAACCAAAATTTTCCTTTTCTGTATCCTTACCCCTGTAACTTTGTAAATCGCTCTTGCCTTGACAAGAACTTCGTTCCACCAGCATCCATGGTCCATACGCCTTTTTGAGCATTCTTTCGGTCCCGTCCTTGGCTTCTCTTGGTTCACCATCAACTATCGTTTTAGCACTGTCATTTTCAGGATCCATGTTCAATGATGGGTACATCTCTTTCACGTGCCCGTATTTACCACAATAAAAGCAAATCGTTGGTAAAGCTTCATATTCCACCCGTTGGATTTCGCCGTTAACAAGCACATAGGAGACGAGTGGCCTATCGAGATTAATGAACACCGCCATTTTGGCAAAGCGCCCCCTGATCTTACTATCGTTATTAAAATTGAATTTTGAAGCCTTACCTATTATGCCATCGATCACCTCAATGATCTTTCTTTTATACATAAACCCTGGTAGCCTAGTAACCTGATCCACGCCATCACCACAATTGGATAGGTTGGAACGGAGAAAATTCTTTAGTCCACGACTGAACAGTCAGGTACTGGCTATAAATGATCCATGGCCCCTGGGTCAAAACTTTCTCGTAGTCTTCGATAATCTAAAATTTTTCCAAATAATAGCCATTTTCTATATCCATTAATTGAAAAGGTTTTAATGGCTTTCAAAGGCTACTGGTCCCATTGTGAAAGGCATCATAACTAATGTCCTGACGCAGTAGTTTCAGAACTACCATCGTCTCCATTTTCTTATAAAGAATTTGCTTGACTCGGTCTAAAAATCTATTGTCGAAATTCCATTGACAGTGGATCTTATCACATCACCTTCAAACAAGATATGGTCTCCATCACTTCCCCCATCAGATTCCAAAATTCCTTAATAGACTCGGTTGAGCCTACACCTAGAAGTTTGTCCTTCTACAACATAGCTATACTTGGAGATGGATCAATGTCCACAGCCATATCCATCACTACTGTACAACCCAATTTTGGCCCGAGCCCGCTATAGCCCAACAAAACTAAAATCGGAGCCCATTTTACAACCCAATTCCCAAAAAATTAGATAACCTAATAACAAAAACTATAGACCCAAACTAACCCTACAAACCCAATAACCAAACCCATAACCCAATGACCTAACCTACTAAATTACCCTAGCCCAACACGGCCCAATCATCCCAACCCTAATTAGAAAAAAAGAAAAAGCAGAAGGAAACCCTAGGCGCCGCACCTAGGGCCACTTGCCCGGTCTTCTGACCCGCCACCTATGACGCCTGTTACGTCCACCGACTCTCCACCGCCCACGCCACTTGCCTACAAACAATAAAAATGAAATGATAGAAAGCATGTAAAAATGGCTATATAATCCGTGCTAAACCAATTGTAAAGGGGTTTTGTAACACCCCCTAACCCTAAACCGTCGTCGGAACAGGGTTACAAGGTATTACTGAACAAATCAGACAATTTACTAATCACTTACAAATAAAATAACATTCATAGTATAATTTAATAATTAAATCCCTATATCGGACTCTCAATGCCCAAAGCATATAGTAAAAGTAAAATGAAACTTGTTCCATCATTCTAGAAAATTTTTCGTAATTTTTTTTTATAAAAAAAACTTGACAATATTTCTGCTTATTTTCACCTAAATCCCCCTGCAAATTCAGACCAAAACAACCAATACTAATTTATCATTTTATAACTTTATATCATTTTCCTCATCCAAAACATTATAATCATTTAAATACAACCAAAATCATTTAACTTAAGTATATATATATGTTTATAATTCATATAACTATCTAGTACATGCCACTTATCAAAAGAAAGAATTTCATCACCAAAATCCTCTTGTTGGAGTCGGGTTTGATTTGGATCTTGGACGGATCGAAACTCTACTAACTCGCAGCACGGAAAACAAACCAGACATGAGTATTGGAATTACTCATGGTATTATCATAATTCAATTTATAACAATGATCGATATCGTGAACATACTTAGATAAATAATACATCATACATATAATTATACTAAGTTATTATATTTCCAATGTAACAATTTTAATATTTGAATTAATATCTCATCCATAGAATTCCAATTGTTCATAAACCTTTGGTTCATCTCTCAATCACATATAGCATAATTTCATTTCACAATATCTCGTTAACTATTCATTCGGAGGTTCAAATAATCAAATTCATATGATTTTCTCATTTCACATAATTACCCCATTAACATGACTCGGACTTTGGCGGATACTCGGATCCAACCAAACACACCATATCGGCACCCAAAGGCCTAATCGGATAGGTCGAGAAAGTATAGTGACACCCGGTGTCTCATCACCTAGCTAAAGTAAAGTGGTACCCAGACCTTATTGAATCTATCCGAAATAAATAATATGACACCCAGTGTCTCATCGACTCGAGGTCAAGTATCCTGAACTCTTCCAATCCTATGGCATGCCAATTGTATCCGACTCACCCGACTAGTTAATAGGGTATTGGTTCAAATATCAATTTTCTTTCTCTTTCAAATGATCACAATCAACCAAATTCTATTCATACATATTATCAATTCAAGCTCAATCTCAAATTCACAATTCAAATCACTTCCAATTCAAATATCAATACTTACCTAAATTTCATTTTCCATACACATACATTGAAATTAAACATATAATAATAAATAACTTGAATTATGATAATACAAACCGATATTTTCTCGAGCTACTCCTCGATCACTTTTTCCTTCCCTTCAGATTAGACGTCTTGGTTTCCTTGTTTGCTACTGAAAATAATAATAACAATTTACATTATTAATTATAGCATTAAATTACAACAAATAATCAATTTTATTCAATTCCTATCATTGCTCTTCATTCCATATTCTTTGTACACAATTATATTATTTACTTATAAGTTCTTTCAAGGCTATTTACCTGAGTCATTGTCACTAAATTATCTATATCTTGAGTTAAATAATTCCAAATTAAGATCCGTAAATTTTATATGAAACTAGACTCACATATCTTCTTTTAATAAAATTTTCAGAATTTTGATTTAACCAATAAGTACAGTTTATTCTTTAAAATTACCCCTGTTCTGTGTCTGACAGTTTCGACCACTCTTTGCTAAAATTTAATTATCTTTTGTACAGAATTCAAATGATGTTATAGTTTATTTCTCATAAAATAGACTCATTAAGGAATCTAACCATGTAAATTATATCCCCAATTATTTTTTACAATTTTAATGATTTTTCCAAGTCAGAACAGGGATCTCGAAATCACTCTAAACCAGTCTCACAAAATCTAAATATCTCAAAATACAGAACTTGTTTGCTTTCTATGTTTCTTTCATATGAAAATAGACTCAATAAGCTTTAATTTCATATCTAGTTCAACTTCTAATTCCATTTATACGATTTTTAGTGATTTTTCAAAGTTACTCTACTGCTGCTGTCTCTAAACTGTTTTCTTATGGCTTATTTTGCAATTAAATCCTAATTAAGTTTACTTATTTTCTTAACTTAATTCATGCTTTGATTCTAATTAAATTCTTTCCATATTCAACTTGATTATATAATTTTCATAATAAAGCCCTAATTTTAATTTCTTCCAAATTAATCCCTGTAGTAGAAAACTTATATCTTACCTTACAATTTAATCCTTTTACTAATTCTAACTTAGATTTCATTCAATTTAATCTTTAATTCATCTTTTCTTCAATATCAACTATACTTAAGAACCTAAAACTCTGAAAATATCCACTTAATTTCATCAAAATCTTGATTTAAAGCTTCTAAAACATCAAAATTAAGAGAATAGGACTTGATTGACTTACCAATTTAAGCTTCAAGCTTTAAATCCCTAATTTTTCCTTTTTCTTTTCTTTCCTTCCTTTCCCCTGTTTCGTATGCTCTCTGTTTCTTTTTCTGTTTCTTTGTTTTGTTCCTTTTCTATTTACTTTATATATATATTATAATTAAAATCTAAGTAAAATCTTAGATTTTTATTTCATATGCCGCCTCATCTTATGCTAAATGGCATATTTGCCATTTTGATCCTTTTTACTTTCTTTTAATCTATAATTAAACTTTCACTCTTTATTCAATTTGATCCTTTTTTTCCTAACTACTTTAAATTAAACTAAATTCACTTATCAAAAATCTAATTCAACCTATACTAGCTTCGTAAATATTTTTAATAAATATTTACGGACTCGGTTTCCTAGGACGGAGGCCTTAAACTCACTTTTTCGGTGCCCATAGAATTTGGGTTATTACAGGTTTTTTTTTCCCTCTTGGATTATTAATGCAAAAACAAAAAGATTTTCATCAATAAGAGAACCAATCACGACCAAAAAATAGAAATAAAATATTAACAAGAATAGCAATCAAAAAACCAAAGGGAGACAAAAAATCAGAGAACCAAAATACCAAAAAAATCGAAGTCGGAAGCCTAAGGTATTTTTTATTTTCTTCCTTATTTATGAATCTGTTTCTTCTTTGTTTATGCATGTATAAAATATGAAGTATTAAAAAGTAGAGGAAACAAATACCTAAAAAAAAGGAGGCCGAAAAGAGATTTTTTTTTAATTCACACGGTACGTGACAGTAGAGATCTGGAATGCACTCATGACGACTCAAGGATCCCACCGAGCGTAACCCGCAGAGAAAACAGAAGAAAGGAAATTTTTTTTTTTAGAATAACTGAAACCAAATGAATTTTTAAATTTTTCTTAAACTTATATAGGCATTGCAAAACGACGCCGTTTTGGCCGGCATCCATAAACCCCAAAACGACGTCGTTTTACTTGGCCCGACCCGATCCAACCCGCTACTTGAAGATCCGCGTATTTTTCAAAAAAAGGATATTTATGGGTGCAGTCCCTCCTCCTTTTTTGATTTTACAATCAAGTTTCCAGTTGTTTTTAATTTTGGCCCCGAATTTTATTCCGATTCCATTTCGGTCCCTTTGCTGCTGCGTGTTTCGGAAGGAATGGGTTATTGCCCATTTAGTCCCTTATGTAACTCACGTGCTTCAAATAGGTCCACCTACATTTACTTTTATTTCAGATTTTCCCAAAAACCCTTTTTTTATTCGATTTTAGTCCATTTTTTATTATTCTAACTATTTTGCTCTTAAATTCATGATTATTTAAAATTATCATTATTATTACATGAATTATTATTTACGTTATTATTATATTTATTGTATATTATGTTCCTATCATCATCATTTTATTATTTTCTTTGTTATTACTAATATATTCCCATTACCATTACTATCATATTTTGTTCTTTCTTTCCAATAACATTATTATTATTTTGTTATCATCATTTCTTATTTTTATCATTTTATTTATTATTATTATTATCATTATTATTATTTTTTATTATTTTTACATCTATATCTATTTTCTTAGTTTAATATTATATTATTAAATAAAAATACATTCTGCAAAATCATCTAAATGTTTCTAAAATAATGCAATGTTTTGTATTTAGAAATTTGGGGAATAGTGCCCTAACGTGCTGGGTTTTGATTTTTCGTTTGACTAAATAACTAAACATCCTTTTAATAAATTTTGCAAATCACGAGATGACTTTGATTACGAGATATTAAAATATCGTGTCCTAACGTGCTGGATGTGATGTTTATATCCTTTCGGAACAAAGAAATCTCAAATTTTAACTCAAACGTCTATATTTATTTTCTCAAGTTTAACACTATACTATTAAACAAGAATACATTTTGTAAAATTACTATATTTCATCCAAAGGTTTTTAAATAAGGCAATGTTTGTGTTTAGAAATTCGGGGAATAGTGTCCTAACGTGCTGGGTTTCGATTTCCCGTTTGACTAAATAACTAAACATCCTTTTAATAAATTTCTCAAATCAAGAGATGACTTTGATTATGAGGGTTTAAAATATCGTGTCCTAACGTGCTGGATGTGATGTTTGTATTCTATCGGAACAAAGAAATCTCAAATTTTAACCCAAATTGTTCACATTCTTAAAAGAGATCGTATTTTTAAAATCTTTTTCAAATTTTCAACTTTCGAGATTAAGATATCAATTAATCAATTAGGTACCAATTTTGGGCGTATCGAGGGTGCTAACCCTTCCTCGTACGTAACCGACTCCCGAACCCATTTTCTGAGTTTCGTAGACCAAAATCGTTGTTTTGATAAATCAACTGTTTATTAAAAACAACTGTTTTACGAGATGACCCGATCACATCTCAACAAAAACGATTGGTGGCGACTCCTGTTTTATTTTCATTTTCAAAAAAAAACCAAATTCGATTTTCGTTTTTCCAAAAAAAATGGTTACGACAACTACCACATCAAATCTATCCTTGAACCCCACTTTCTTAGTATTGTGATCCTCGGACGGTGGAGAATCATCATCACCTCCATCCGCTTCTAGAGAATTTGTCATAATTATTCTTAAAATTAATTGATTTTGTTTGGCAAAAGAGTGGAAAGGAAAGCATTAATTATAATGAAAATTTATAATTATAATTAATTTATAAAACTATTTATAAAAAAGGCAAAAAGTTATAATTTATATCTTAAATTTTTTTTTTTTTGTTTTCCTTTCCTTAACCGTCTCCTCAAATTGGAATAGATAAAAATTTAGCTTTTAAGGACAAGTAATGGATAATCAAATTTCCTTACTTTCCTTAGCCTAAATTAAAAGTATATCCAAACAATTATTTCCTTTACCCTCCATTACTTCAATCCAAACATACGATTAATGAATTCACATTTATTCAAATTCATACAAATGTAAAACTATTCTTTCTATTAACAATTGTTAAATATTGAATCTATAGTGTTGGTTTGAATCAATACAAATGTAGAATCTTTTTTTTTCCTTTCCTTAGCTTTCTCTTCATTGTTAAATGTTATGAGAGCCTCCTATGACTCTCCGCCTTTTGAGTGAACTGCCTTAAACTGCCACAACCTCTTTCTTGTATGAACAATTGATATGGTAAGCACAGACTCACTCCTGACCTTTAAAATTAGTTGCGAAAATGGCTTATCCAACAACAATTTCCCCAACTATCCAAACTTTAACAACTAAAATCTTCCCAAACCTTTGAAACCAAGCCAATCAGAATAGCCAACCTCCTCAAAGAAATAAAAAATTTGGCGAGCAATATGACGATTCTTACAATTCATTCAATCAACAATAATATTTCTCCAATGTAATTCATTCTCTAGGATACTACGATATTTATCCAAGATATCCCTCACCAACTTCGAGACATTAGGTACTAAACTAGAACTTTAGTCCGTAGTAGTTCTTAGAGCTCCAAGAAAAATTCTTATAACATCATGCATTTCAACACCAACAAACACAAGATTGATTGTCAATGGCAAAATCTTCTTCAATAGTGCATAGAAGAGTTGATGGAAGCTCAACGAGCTACTGACACATATAATGTGTTATACACATATAATATTATTATACATATCAAGTCTCAACAAGGGATCCACCAATCACATCCTCTATAACCCTATGGCAACCTAAGTAGATTAGGCCATCATTACCAAAGGACTTTCTTCTCCTCCAAACTTATTCTCTTCTCCATCTTTCTCCATATCTCTCCATGAAAGAGCTCACTTATTGCATTATCTTGTTGGGAAATATGTCCATCTTATAGTAAATATGTAGTTGTTTTCTATGTATTTGAATGATGGATAAATAAATAAAGTTAATTTCACATATCACTATTATATGTTTTGTGTTTTTGTCTTTCATGTTTTGCATACATAACGAAATTGTGACAAGCAAATATTAGCTCATTGATTGTCTAAGTTTGAACTAATGATAAGTGGTATTGTAAGACCGTTTACATTGTGAGAAAGACAACTTACTTCAGTAGATAATCTAAATGAGTCTGTAATCTTGTAAAAGAGTCAAAGTAAGCATTTGGTTCATGTAACATCCTGGAAAGGGCCTATGCATTTTCGGTTTAATTGTACGAAGTGACATGTTTTATGTACTAGGAATAAATTTCAAACATTTCTGTAAACCCGGAAATGAATGGAAATGATTTGGAAATGAACATTTGTGGAAACCTGAAAATGTATAGAAATGTCAAGTTTAAAAATGGAAAGTGAACATTTTAGGAAATGTAAGGAAATGTCAAGTTTACTGAGCCGAACGAAAATTTTGGAAACTTATAAATGACTTAGAAATGTCGAGTTTTAAAGTTTAAAGAGGAAATTAAAGCAAGGTGGCCTTAAAAGAAAAAGTTTGTGAAATTTGACACACAATCGGGCTTGGAAAAGTGGCACGAAGATGTCACTTAGGGCCTCGGAAATGGCGCCACATGCAAGGTGTTGGGCACAGGTTCGAGTCACTTGGGAAGCAAATAAAAGGAGTTTTATTTTTGCTTCCGAAGCGAGAGAGTGGGACGGCAAGGCTTCTAGAAAAAGGAGTTTTATTCCCTTTAAATTTCACAAGTAATGGGATAAATAAGGGATTTAAATTGGATTATTTTTTTGAAGAGATAATAGATGGATAAATATGGATTTATTTCTTTTATTTTGATAGATAAGGAAGAGATAAAGAAGATTATTATTAGTATTATTTTTATTAAGAGATAAGAGATAATAAAGGATATTTCTTTAATTATTTTAAATTAAAGAGATAAAGCTATCAAATAAAGAAGAGTGGTGGCCAAGTGAGGGATTACGAGTAGTAGTTCGGCTATAAAAGGGGAAAATAGGGCTACTCATCAATTTGTTCTTCCTTCTCTCTCTCTGCTGAAAATTCCCTAAGACATTCCCTCTCTCGTCGAAATTTTCCTAGCCAATTCTCTCTTTTCTCTGCTATTTTGTTAAAACCAAAACCCTAGTAAAGCAAGCCAATCTCTTCATCTTTCTTTTCTTCCTATTTCTCCTTACCAATCCATTCAAAAGTGAATCTTAGAAAGGCTTCAAGCATAGGTGTCGATTTCTTCAAAGGTAAGAGCAAGTTTGGTTTCCATTCTTTTCTTTTAGATTAGCCAGAGATAATCTAACCCCATACATATTTTGGTTGCCGAATATGGAAGGATCTTTCGGGATTATCAGAGTATTCAACTAAAAGGAGGAGTATTTGGGATTTCTAAGATTAAGGTAAGACATGTGAATATTCGGCCAAAGGCCTTGATTTATGATTTGATGATTAAGATTAAGTCTAACGTAAGGTTTTAAGGATTTCGACATTCCTAGGGAAACAAGGAGCAGTTTGAGGATTTGTTGGTGATCCAACCGCAAAGAAGGTAAGAATACTAATCCTACTAGGATTTGGAATTTTGGCGAATGGCTTTTATTAAGGTAAAAGTGATTAATCAATTGTAGGAACTTGGGATCTAAGGCGAGAGATCGATCTCGGATCTCAAGGAATCATTAGCGAATCGGTGTGTACCCACACTATTTCATAATATGTTTTATGGTCGTGTTAAATAATATATGTGATATTAAGAATATGAAAGTGGCTAAGGTACCATGACATGGTACTAAGTACTCGCACGTTTCCTACTTCTACTAGGAATATGAAAATGTTATTCGTAACATGAGAATATGATAAGAATGTGAACTTGGGCATGTAATTGCATAATATGTTAGGGGCATATGGGTTTGTTTGAAAGGGAAGTGAAAAGTGGTGACCTAAGACCACGATGAATGAAAGTGGTGACCTAAGACCACGAGAATCTGAACGTGGTGACCTAAGACCACGAATCGCGGTGACCTAAGACCGCAATTTGGAGTGTAGCGGAAGGAGGGTCGACTTAGTAGTCCCTGGTGTGTGTTGGCAGTGCTACTGGGGTGTGTAGCGGATGGACAATTAGGATTGGGTTTGGGAATGCATCATAACTTATATTTTATGTTTTGAATGTGTAACTATTGTATGCTGATTCTATTATGATTTAGTGTCGTGTACACATTGAGTCTGTTTGACCCACCTGTTGTGGGACCATGTTCCAGTGATGAATGAGTGATGGACCGGGACTGGCAGTACTTGTGGTGGCCATGCTCAACATGAAGTTTATATTTTATGGACTCTTGAATTTATTTTAGCACTTTGAAATATTTTGGAAACTATTTGATGTAATAAGGCCATAAGGCCATGATGAAGCGATTTTTTTATTTCTACTTGTTGTTTTATTATGTTACAAATTTTGATTAGGTTAAAGACTAAGTATTTTATTTTAAAATATACTCGATATGTTTATTACTTAAAATTAAAAAAGGGTTTTCTAATATAAAAATCCAGTTTGTTTTCAACACAAGCCCAACCCAAACAATATTTTTTTTTAAATCACACAAGTTTTTCTCTAAGTAACAAAAGAATTTGAAAACCAGTTTACTTGAGGAACATACCAAATCTGGTCAAAGCTCGTGGACCGGGTTTGGGGTGTTTTAGTTCAAATACATAGAAATATTAATATGTTGTTTACAATTCCGATTGGGAAGATGGCTAGTCTTGGTTGTTGAAGCAGTTGACTCCACGGGTAAAGACATAGATGTACTCATTTGAAGAATGATACATTGGACTGGACCGAAGTTGAATTAATTTTGAATCTGTTTGTAAATTAATTCACTTTTGACATTCATGGTGTGACTTATCTAAATCCTAAGTTAGTCACTGACTATGCATACGTAACTCATGTTGTAACACCCCCTAACCCTTATCCGTCGTCGCAACAGGGTTACAAAGCATTACCGGACATTACAGATCAAATACGAATAATTCTTAATTACTTACACATAAACATCATAATTCAATCATATAGTCCCTTTATGAACCTTCGAGGCCCAAAACACATGTTAGAACCAAATCGGGACTTAATCGGAAGTCTAGAAAATTTTCATGAAATTTCAAAAATTTTCCTAAGTATAGGACTCACACGTTTGTGTGGCCCAAGGACACGCCCGTGTGACCCAAAACACGCCCGTGCTTCAGGCCGTGTCTGACCCCGTGTAACTCTCTGACTTAGGACACACAACCAGCCACACGCCCATGTGCTAGTCGTGTATTTCACACGGTTTGGTCACACACCCGTGTGCCAGGCCGTGTGGACTCAAAATGAACCTTTAATATCAAGTTTAATCAACCTTGCAAACTTTAACATCAAACAACTCAATAACCAATATTCAACCAATTCAAAGCGCAATCAAATACATCCAAACCATTCCAAGTATTCTACCTAATGACCTAACCAAAATATTAACATAGGTATTTTACAAATACTTTCTAACTCAATTCATTTAACTTCATTTAAACCAATTCAAATTTTATACCAAATTTCAACCTAAAATTTGCATATATTAAATTCATTCATACCTCAAACAAAACATACAATTTTATAATCTCAACATAACTCATAACTTATACATATAATCAACTAAAATCATCTTATATCATCATTTACAACAATTTTCAAAGTGACAAACATAACATCCTAGGTACATGTCATTTACCAAAAAGAAATGTACTTCACCACAATGAGTTCGGGATCGGCCTTAGATGTTGATTCAACGTTCTGATTTTAACCTAACCTGCATGGAAACAAACCGTACGCTGAGTATAAACCCAGTGGTATTTCTATAATCCAAATATTTATTAAGTAAGAATCTATAATATTATATATATATATATATATCTAATCACACATAACAAAGATCATTCAAACAAATAATCAATTTCATAACACATCATTCATAACACTTTCAATTCTCATATCTTATTATTTCAATCTCATAATTACTATTCAAATAGCTTTTCTCAATAGGATACACAATTCATTTTCAATATCAATATCCATTCCATGCTTTTCATTTGAATAATTCAATTCCATATTCCATTCCAATTTCATATTCAATATCATTCGGACTTTGGCGGATACATGGATCCAACCAAAACACGGATCCAACCAAAACACACCAATATGGCACCCAGTGCCTCATCGGATAATTCGAAACAATAAGTTGACACCCAGTGTCTCATCAGCCATGCCGAAGTAAGTTGGTACCTAGTACCTCATCGAATTTATCCTAAGTAATAATATGACACCCAGTGTCTCATCGACTCGTGGTCGAACTATCCCTGAACACTTCCAATCTTATGGCATGCCAACTCAATTAATAGGGTTTTCAAATTACTTTTCAATTTCCAATCAATACACATTTCAAATAATCACATATACTCACAATCCAATTCAATTTAATACTAATACTCACCTTAATTTCACTTACCATATATATATAACAAATACAACAATTAATAATTAGCTTCGGATTATAGAAATACAAACTGTAATTCTCGAGCTACTCCTCGTTAGTCTTGTCTTTTCCTTTCTTAGCGAGAGGCCTCCAGCTCAACGTTAGCTACGAAATTAAGAAAATTAAAAATTATCAATACAACACAATTTCACATTGAATATTTCAATTTATACACAACTTTTTCCTAAATTCCAATTTAATCCTTAAATCAAAACTAACTATTTTTGTAACGACCCAAAATCATGGGCACTTAGAAAAGTGTATTATCGACCTCCGTCTTAGTAAATCGAGTTAGTAAATAATCATTAGGAGTAATTATGAGTCTAGTAGTGTGTTTAATTAGATTTTTATATAGTGAATTTAGCTTAATTTAAAGTAATTAGGAAAAGGATCAAATTGAATAAGGAGTAAAAGTTTAATTATAGATTAAAAGAAATTATAAAGGACCAAAATGGCAATTATGCCATTTAGCATAAGTTGAGGCGGCATAAGCTTAAAAAAATCTGAGATTTTACGTGTTAAAATATATTATTCATATTATTATATAATATAATATTAAATGTAACGACCCAAAATCTGTGGGCACCGAAAAGTGTATTATCGTGCCTCCGTCTTAGTAAATCGAGTTAGTAAATAATCATTAGGAGTAATTATGAGTCTAGTAGTGTGTTTAATTAGATTTTTATATAGTGAATTTAGCTTAATTTAAAGTAATTAGGAAAAAGGATCAAATTGAATAAGGAGTAAAAGTTTAATTATAGATTAAAAGAAATTATAAAGGACCAAAATGGCAATTATGCCATTTAGCATAAGTTGAGGCGGCATAAGCTTAAAAAAAATCTGAGATTTTATGTGTTAAAATATATTATTCATATTATTAAATAATTATATTAATATAATATTATATTATATAATAAAGTAAATAGTATAAAAGAAATAGGAAAAGAAACAGGAGAGAACAGAGAAACATTCGAAACAAGCAGGAAAGAAGAAGAAAAGAAGGAAAAAGGAAAAACTAAAGATTTAAGGTTTGAAGTTTTAAAAGGTAAGTCTATTTAGTCATTTTCTCTTAATTTTGATGTTTTAGAAGTTTTAAAGCAAGATTTTGATGAAACTAAGTTGGTATTTTGAGAGTTTTAGGTTTTTAAATATAGTTTATGTTGAAGAAAAAGATGAATTATGGATTAAATTAGATGAAATCTAAGTTAGAATTAGTAAAAGGATTAAATTGTAAGGTAAGCTATAAGTTTTCTACTATAGGGATTAATTTGGAAGAAATTATGAATTAGGGTTTTATTATGAAAATTATATAATCAAGTTGAATATGGAAGGAATTTAAGTGGAATCAAAGCATGAATTAAGTTAAGAAATAAGTAAACTTAATTAGGATTTAATTGCAAAATAAGTTATAAGAAAATAGTTTTGGGACAGCAGCAGTAGAGTAACTTTGAAAATTCACTAAAAATCGTAGAAGTGGAATTAGAAGTTGAGTGAGATATGAAATTAAAGCTTATTGAGTCTATTTTCATATGAAAGAAACAGAGAAAGCAAATAAGTTCTGTATTATGAGATATTTAAATTTTAGTGAAACTGGTTCAGGGTGATTTCGAGATCCCTGTTCTGAATTGGAAAAATCATTAAAATTGTAAAAAAATAATTTGGGGACATAATTTATATGGATAGATTCCTTAATGAGTCTATTTTATAAGAAATAAACTAGGACATAATTTGAATTCTGTATAAAAGATAATTAAATTTTAGCAAAGAGTGGTCAGAACTGTCCGACAACAGAATAGGGGTGATTTTAAAGAATAAACTGTACTTATTGGATAAATAAAAAATTCTGAAAATTTTATGGCAAGAAGATATGTGAGTCTAGTTTCATAGAAAATTTACGGATCTTAATTTGGAAATCTGTAACTCAAGATATAGATAATTTAGTGACAATGACTTAGGTAGACAGTTTTGAAAGAACTTATAAGTAAATAATAGAATCGTGTATAAAGAATGTAGAATGAAGAGGAAGAGTAGAAATTGAATAAAATTCATTATTTATTGTAATTTAATGCTGTAATTAATAATGTAAATTATTATTTTGTAGCTAACAAGGAAAAAGAGGCAAAGGCATCCAAGGGAAAAGAAAAGATCACTTAGGAGTAAGCGTGTATTTCGGGTTTGTATTACTATAATTCAAATTCTTTATTATTCATTAAATGTTAAATTAATTTATGTATATGGTAAGTAAATCATAAGGTAAGTGTTTTTATTGAATTGAATGGAAATTGAGTTGAATGATGGATATGTATTGAAATTGAATTGTATGTGGATTGAAATGGAAAAGTGTATTTGATATTGAAATTGAATTTGTTATGAAAATGAAAATGAAATTGAGAACTAAAATACCCTATTAACTAGTCAATTTGAGTCGGATATAATTGGCATGCCATAGGATTTGGAAGTGTACGGGATTTATCGGCTTTGCCGATCGGGCACTTTATGTGTCGTATATCGGGCACTTTATGTGTCGTATTCGGGCACCTCGTGTGTCGTGTCGGGCACCTCGTGTGTCGTTTGAGCACTTATGTGTCGATATCGATCAGTACTATGTATCGTTTTAGGCACAATGTGCGTCTTGGTGTGTTTGGGTTGGAACCGTGTATCCAGTTAAAGTCAAAGTGCATTAATAGGGGTAAATAAGGAAAAGGTTAAATTGAATAAAATGAAATGGTTGAGCCATTGGAAGTAATCTGAAAATAGAATATGAACTGAAAATGTGATTGGAATATGTGTATGAGAATGGAAAGTATGAACCATTGGTTCAAGAAATGGATAGTGGCTCAACATGATTGTGTATTATTTCAATTGTTGAATTGCTAAAATCGAATTGTATGAATATATTGAGAATGACAAACTTATGTTTGAATTGGTTTAGTAAAATTAAAGTGATATGATTTAATGATATGATTATTATGTTTATAATTTGAATTATGGTAATACCACTGAGTTTATGTATACTCATACGGTTGTTTCCGCTTGAGTTAATAGGTGTTCAAAGTTACGATTCAAACATCCAAGGCGATCCCGACTCGAACAAAACTCGGTGATGTATTCTCCTTTGATAAAAGTGGCATGTACATAGGTGTTGTTTGGTCACTTTAAATTACTATATGACTTTTGTTGTAAAGAATGATATTTGGTATTTGATGTTATAAGTATAATTTAAATATGATTAAATATGAAATTGCATTGGTTGAATTGTTGGATTTTGGAATTGGTTGAATTGGTTATATTTGGAATGAATACGGTTTTTAATTGCAGGGGGTTATATGTAAAAATAAGCAGAAATGCTGTCGAAATTTAAATAAAATTTACAGATAAAATCCGATATTCAAACAAGTCCGTCCCATTTTAATACATGGTTTAGGTTTTAAATGTCCTTCATTAGGATTTATTAAATAATTATACTATGAATGTTATTTTATTTGTGAATAATTAAATAAGTTATCGATATGTTCGGTAATGCCTTGTAACCTGTTAAATGACGGTTTAGGGTTAGAGGTGTTACAAATTTTTTCAAACTAATTCCATATCTTATTCAATTTCCTCTTTAAACTAATTTCAACTCTCTAATTTCACCATAAAACTCTAATTTCAAAATTTTCTCAATTAGTCCCTATTACTTAAAACTTATGATTTATTTACAATCAAATCCCTTTTCACTTCTAACTTGAAATTCTATCAATTTAACCCCTAATACTTCAATTTATTCAACATGAACAACATCTAAAAATCCACTAACTTTCAAAATTTCTACTTAAATCAAGTAATATTTTATTCTAGGATTCCAAAAACATCAAAATTACAAGAAAATGGACTAAATTGACTTACCAATTGAACTTAAAACCTTAAAAACCCTAATTTCCCTTCTTTCTTTCTTTTTCTTCTTTCTTTCCCCTATTTCGTTCTCAATTATGTTTCTTTTTCTATTTCATTTTTATTGCTTTTATTTTATTTTTTATATTAATATAATATTATATTAACATAATAATTATTATTTTTAAATAATAAGTAAAAACATATATGTATTACAAATGTATATATGTTTTTGTTACACATGTACATTATTATTACCACACAATTGTCACAATTTGGTTTATTTATTTAGTCCTTCTACTTTTCTTTAATCTATAATTAAGCTTTCACACTTTATTCAATTTAATCCTTATACCTAATTAACCACACAACTAACTTCGTAAATATTGTTAATAAATATTTACGAATTCATTTTAAAAACAGTGACCTGAAAATGCACTTTTCTAATACCCGTAAATTTCGGGTCGTTACACATGTGCTTTGATTTAAGTGGAGGCTTACACTCTAAAGATAATCGAGTCGATAGCCGGTATGTTGGGTACATAACTTGTGTATGTCATGACTTTACTAGCAACAATGGAATTCATAGCTCGATTAAAGAGTTAACGATATCCTCTCATTGGCATTGTATAAATTGATAAATATGAAACGTGGCCACGGGTTGCTTGTTCTTGAATGAGTAATTTATCACAGTCATTAGTTTGTAGTGATCATATTAATCATTAAGAAGACACAATGGTGGCAATGAGATAAAACATGATTGTATTGAGTGAACGAATTTAACTCAAAGGAATTAAGGATATCGTATGAGAGTAACACACATGGAGAGGTCATTGGATAAAACAGTTGGATGAATTGTTTTCATAAAGAGTATACAATAATGAGTTTTCAATCATGGTATTTCTTGTGGACTAACTCAATGATTAAGTAAATTACGAATTATCGAAACGATGCTTCTGGACATAATTGCAATTACTAGAGCCTAATTGTATATGTTTGATCAGTCCCTCCGCTGGCTCAACAGAAGCTCGACTGGACTGCACTTGAATCAGAAGAAAATTCTACGACTTTGAAAATAATTTAAATTAGTCGATTTATTCGATATGTAATTAAATTAAGCAATCATGAGAATTGTTCAACTAGAGAATTTGATTAAAGAATTTTCTTGAAAAATAATTTTGAAAAATCCTAGTGATTTTTGAGAAAATTAATTTTGATTAAGTAAAATAAAATTAATCATATTAATTAAAATTAATATGATATTTTTGAAAATTAATTTTCAAGTCAGGCAATTTGCTTAATGGCTAATTGAACTTGAAAATTGGAGTTGAGATAAAAAATTGGGCCTATAAACCCAAAGACTGGTCGAACCGGGCCTGAGATGTAAAATTGGGCCAACAATCCAATCGGTGGTAGGACCAGATCGACCAGGCCGTCATTGGCCTGGACCGAACTGGCAACAACCAAACTGACTCAAGGGTGCCATGATGGTGTCGCACCTGCGATGGCACCACCGGACATGACGGTGCTGGTGGCATTCCGGTGGCTGGTAGGTGGTCTTTCGGCGGTTAAGCAGTGAAAAAGTCACACCACTATTAGGATTCTATCAGATAATTTGATCTCAGAGTAACTACTCCAAAAATAATAATATTTTAATAGTTTTAATATTAAATTAAATTAAATTTAATATTTATCTTGATAATATTTTATTAATTTAATATTAAAGTGATTATCTTAATATTAAATTTAATTTAATATTTATCTTGTAAATAAATATTCTATTAATTTAATAGATTTAATATTAAATTTAATCTAATAATCATAGTTTAACTCTTTGAGCTTCCCTATATAAAGAGTCTTGGGTTATTAATTATTTTATAGAGATATTTTTCATATTTACAACTTAACCCTAAAATTTAGAGAAATTATGAAATTGCCCTAGTAATAATTTGGTGGAAATTTTTTTGATTCGAAGCGAGCCTGCACTCAGCAGACGTGAACATTCATCCTAGACGAATTGAAAAACTATAATTTTGATTAAATATTTATTACCATAAATATTAAAACTAAGTTGTTGTTTTGAAAAAAAATTAAAACTCTGATTTTTTTCTGAAATCTAGTTTCCGCTGCAATTTTTTAAACCTGTGTTTTCAACACTTCTTCCCTAACTAGCAAATCTCTTTATCATTCAACTTCGGAGATTTGTGAATGTCTTGATTTCTTTCTCTTTGTTTAATTTACTTGCTATGGTAGTTCATTTGATATCCATAAAGAGAAAAAGGGAATTTACAAGCAAAATCTGAAAAGGCAACCAAGAAAACCTGATTTGATTTACAAATTTATAAGCAAAGTTCAGAAAGTAAGATCCCAATTCTCCCTCTTTGTTCCCCCTTTGTAAATTTCTCTTCTCTTTTGCTTTAACTAGTTTATTCATCAATTTGAAACATTCCTCATTTTTTTTAGTGGGTATTTTAGATCTGGGCTTTTCAACTGGTGCAAGATTAGAATTTTCCTTCTCCAACTTTAAAATTGTTTCTTTTGGGCTGAGTTTAACATTATTATCCTTTTCACATTTCTCTGTGCTTATAGTGGAATTTGATTCCAGTGGATATCACTTAACTGATAACACCCACATCCATGATTCATTTGTCTAGTTAAAAGGTAAAATGTAAGCCAAGAAGAACAGAGAAGGAAAAACAGAAAAATGCAGCAAGAAGCATGAAAAATATCAACTTTTTCACTCTTTATTATTGGTTTGCTTTGGAAGCATTTAGCATAGTGGTTGTTTTAGCTTGAGTATGGATGTTGAGATGATGGTTGGTGCTGTTTTTGATAGTAACACTCTTTCACAATACTAGTGATGTTATTAAGGAAAAATATAATGTTATTATAATGGAATATAATGTTGGATATTTGGTATAATTGGATCTTCAATTTATAAAAAAATAATAGTATTCAATAAAAGTATAATTGAATAGAGGAGAGAAGGGAATCTAGATGCGCATGTGACGATAGAATAATGAAATAAAATCACCGAAACCGATTGTGTGAGTGAAGTCAGTGGAAATGTCAACCACCACATTAAACGCTAGCACTTTAGAATTAAATAAAACAGTAACCTTCTCTCTTTCTCTCTCAGTGGACAGTCATTTTCCCTTGCTTTTAACTCCAAATCTTTCTTCAACAATTCTCTTTCCCTGGAATTGCTTCCACTTCACTTTTCCTTTTAGTTTTTTCTTTTTTTGGGTTTTAAATTTTTATTTCTACTTTCTCTCTCGAGTTTGTTTAGCTATTCCACCAAAAACCTAACCCCAAATCTCCTTATTAGTCTCTTTCTTACCACTTTCATTCATTTAATAACTGCACCTTCGCTTCTCTCTTTTGGGATTCAGTTTTCCTTTTTCTTCTTTACGGTTTTATTTGAGGTTTAGGGGGTTTTGCGATTTTGATTCCCGAAATTTTTATAAGAGAAGGTGACGTAAATGGAAGTGGAGTTACCCAGGCCTGATAATCCCGCCATGACCTTTGACGAGGTGTCCATGGAGCGTAGCAAGAACTTCGTTAAAGCTTTGCAGGTTCATTTACCAGATCTGGTTAACTTTTTAAATTTTATTGTTTTGTGAAGATTTTGATTTTTGGGTTGACTTTAAGTTTAAAGTCACTGCTTGATTGCTGAGGGGAAATGTGAGGGAGAGAAAATGACCTGAATAAAGAAATTCCCTTTGTTTGGCTTAGAACAATTGTGCTCTTTTTTTTCCTTTTTGATTTTTGGCGACTTAATAATAAGGCTTCACGGTTTAATATTGGTAGATCTTTGCATTTATGACTAAAGTTAGATATGTTTCAAAGCTAGAAAGTAGAGTTGCAGCAATGGATGAATCTATTGTAAGTTAGATATAGTCTCTTATTGTGTTTATTGAAGAAAAAGAATCGCTTAATTCCCATTATTGAGTTTAGAGCCATGGTATTAGTCTAAGTAGAATGCATTTTCGAATTGAATTATGCAATGGAAAAGCTTTACATATTGTATTATCTAATAATATTTTATTAGAAGAAAATTGGAAAATTCATGTATCTGAATCTAATATCTGCGAAAGAGTTAAGATTTTAATTTGGTTTGCTAACTTGTTCTTCTTGTTGATGTCAAAATTTGACTTCATGAGTTTTTGAGCTTCCCAGCATTTCATTGTTATACTTATTGATTAGCTGACCCTTTGATTTTATAGGAGCTCAAGAACTTAAGGCCTCAGCTTTATTCAGCTGCTGAGTACTGCGAAAAGTCGTATCTCCATAATGAGCAGAAGCAGATGTAAGGTTACCTATTTTACTTAAATACTTGCTTAGTTCCTTCATTGTTTGTTTAACAGCCTTTTCATGTTCATGCAAGCAATACCATAATTGATTTTAGAACTTGATCGACTACCACAAGCACTGGCTTGCTTCTGTGATGTTTTTCATATCAATGCTTATGCAATGGATTGTGTTTACATTTGTTAGGGTACTGGACAACCTGAAAGATTATGCTGTACGGGCTCTTGTAAATGCTGTTGATCACCTTGGCACTGTGGCTTACAAGTTGACTGATCTTCTTGAGCAGCAAACATTGGAAGTGTCTACCATAGAGCTAAAAGCATCTTGTTTAAATCAGGTAATCTCTTTGTACTTCTCTGGTTTAATATATGCTAGTACAAGAAATTTATTGAATGGAGAGCCTTAGCTAATTTAGGCTTTTTAATGTCAGAAACTTCTTACGTGCCAAACATACACGGATAAAGAAGGTATCAGGCAGCAGCAGTTGTTGGCATTTATCCCAAGACATCACAAGCACTACATTTTACCGAGTAAGAGTAGTTGATAGAGGCCTTCTTTTTCTCCTGGAAGCTAATTAGTGGGTTGAAGTTTTGTATGTTTTCTCATTTCCATTTCCTTTTTGTCCTGTTTCTTTGCCTCTCTTCTATTGCAATTTTTTCTAAGCCAGATTCTGTCAGCAAGAAGGTACATTTTAGTCCCCAGGTACAGACAGATCTTAGGCAAAATTATCTCCATGCTAAATCTCGTCTTCAGCCTTCAGGTATAGTGTTTCTTAGCAGGCAGGAACTCTTCTATTTTAGTTGTTTTCTGCATTGTTGTGATATAATTTCTTAAAGGAAGAAGGTAAACATCATGGTACTGATTAAATGATTTTCAAGTATAGATACTCCTGCATCAAAAACTCTTTCTTGGCACTTATCCTCAGAAACCAAGTCTACTTTGAAAGGGACTTCACAAACTTTAGCAAGGTTAGTTTGGCTTAAAAATTCTATGTTGAATGGATATTTTCCTTTCAGTGTAGCTCTTCTAATGTTCAGCTGAGAGAAAGAAGTTATTAACATTGCTTACCATGCAGCAATGAAATCTCAAAACCTCCTGCTCCCGCTTCTGAGGTTTTCCAGTTAGTGGGTATGTACGTTAGACCATTAGCTCATTTTTAGTATTGTTAAAAAAGGCTTTAGATGATAATACTTGTATTTTGACTGTAATTCTGGCAGAGAATGGAGACAATGCAAGGGCAAAGTCTTCAGCAGCACTTTTTCCTGCTTCTAATGCACTTGTCCCATCACTGGGTATCACACATAGGGTAATGTTTAAATCAGCAAGAATACATACGTGCTTGATGTTTTTTAAATTGATGCTTCTATGTTAACAGAAGAATGGTTCATCTTGAACTGTCATCTTCTTTCCTATTAGTATACTAGTTGATCTTTGGCTAGAGAGGCATTTCATTTCATTTTCATTTGTGAATTCTGGAAAATGTTTTATCTTATTTCTTTTTTAGAATTCGAAACGTGTTGGGAACACCACAAAAATTGGGTTGTTCTCTTCGGGTGCTGCTAAAGAATTGACACATCCTCACAGTTTTGTCCCCTGGTTCTAAAGAGAGCCTACGGGTGTCTCTTAGGTTGCTAAAGAGCAAATCCAACCTCTATATCATAGAAGTCATGGTTTTGATCCATGCCTTGCACTCTTCAGCACCATGGATTTCCATCATACATCGGTTCATCAGCGGTGTGGTTGGATTTGTTCTTCAGCTACCTATGAGGCACCCTTAAGCTCTCCTCAGAGCTGGGGACAAAATCTTGAGGGGACGTCAGTTCTTCAACAGCACCGAAAGAGGACAATACCTTTATGTTATCAGCATGATGCTATAACTGGGAACCAACTTACGATTCCAAGTGGGTTGGTAAATATTCCTATGTACTTTGTTACATTGCATGTTTATGTAAAATCCTGTTATCATTGGCAGGAGTTGGAGGGTTCCAAACCTTTGACAGCATTCAGGTCATTTGATAACCCAAAGCGCGACATTATACGTGCACCTGTTAGGAGCAAAAGTGTGCTGTCATCTTTCTTTGTCAAACAAAAACAAATGAAGCTAAAGGCTGGATATGTTGCATGAATCTCCAAAAACAAACTTACGACAACGATGATGCCACACTATGTAAAATCTCTCCTTTATGCGGATGGAGTTGCCTGTAATTAGCCACCCTCGATGTTTTTCAGCAGTTGGTTCCTTCATCAGTAGTAGTAGTATATTAATTTGCCCCAGATTAAATTCTTTTTTTTTCTTTTTTTCTTCTTCTCTTAATTTGGGTTTTTAATAATGAGCAATTGGTATAATATATCTGATAATGAAGGTGAGTAACATTGTCCACTCTTAACAATAATTGCTTCAGCCTTGATCAATAATCCTATAATATGATCTTTATTCTCCATCTCATTTGAAATTTGGTTGAAGGTTTGGATGGTAGAAAAGGGTTTTTTGTATTCTAATTTGATGTTTTTGATTTAAATATTTGTCAATGTTAACAAATGTGTTATGTCAAAATTTGATATTAGTTACGCAGATAGATTTACATTTTATTTTCTTTAATTTAGTATTTTGTTTTTATATTTTCAAAATTTGAAGTGTCTCAAAGAGATTGAAATTTAAAATTCTAAAATTAAGGTGCTTGAATTAAATTTATAATTTATGGGTAATATAAAGACTAGTAGAATTATAGTAATAGCAAGATCTAACCTAATTCTCTAAAAAAAGAATTCTACTATTTTTGGTTAAATGTTGAAATTGGGTCTAATTTTTAGGGTTGTCTATATGAGGTTAAACTTTTCAAATGGTTATATAATGATTTAATCAAGTACTCAGTTGAAGGTTTAATATTTGAAGATGGTAAAATAAAAATCAAATCTTTTGGAAAGTGCTAAAATAAAAATCGATCTTTTTCAAAAGTACTCAAATAAGGGTTTTTAAATGATATATATATTAGGGTTCAAATAATGTTTTACTTTTTTTTTTTTCAAATAAGATTATATTTAGTTGTCATGTGTTTTATTCTAAACATGTCAACATTCACATAATTTTATTACAAATTAAGTTGAATTTCATGAAAATCTTTTGTTTGAAATTTTGTAAATATTAAGCCCTTATACAACAATTTCAAACATTATCCGTGTTTCAACATTGAATTTTAAAAGCGGTAAATATCTCATATATACCAAAAATATGAAAAATTACGAAATGTGCGGTTTGAAGAATATTTACGGAAAGTACCGTTTCCCCAAAAGCGTGTCCACGTCGGTAGCGTTTTAGGCGTCTGAAGCTAAAGCGCCCCGAGGACGCTTTTGTCCACCTCGAAAAAAGCGCCCATGTAAGCGGCGCTTTTCTTGAGTGGACAAAAGCATATCTCGGGGGCCGCTTTAGCCCTCCAACAATCAAATCTCAACAACCAATTTTTTTGACCATTGGGGCTAACGGTAAAAAAAAAGTATAAAAACCCCCCAACCCTTTATTTTTTTCACACTTCAATCCTTTCTCAATATTCTCTCAATTTTATCTCAATTTTCTCTCAATTTTCTCTCAAAGTCCTTGAAATTTATGCTCAAATTTCTAAATAGTCCTTTACTATTCTGAAAAAGCCCTTTATAATTTTTTAATATATTATTTTGGAAAATTTTAAATTTTTATCGGATTACAATGGTAGGAAATTACGTCGCCTAGACAACAAGCACATCTCCGTCGAGCAAATGCAAATGGTAAGTTTTAATTTTAATTTTTCAATATTATTTAATTTGTTTTCAATTATGCAATTTTAATTAATTTTAATTATATAATTTTTAAACGATCGTAGATCGGGTGTTGGAATGTTATATTCGCAACATGCATGGTCCCCATCATCGTTGATCGAGACTTACTGGGAAGCGGGTTTTTGCACGTGACCACGATAAAGTGGGGGTTCAAGTTGGAGCCGCTTTGATCGGTAGCGTTGATAGAGAGGTGGAGACAGAGACGCTTACTTTCCATCGCCATGCGGAGAGTGTACCATCACTCTAGAAGATGTGCGATTGCGTTGGGATTACGGTGGGCGAATTCGGTGAGTCACCGGGTCGCAACATCTACCGATTAGATGGCCGTATGTATGCTCAGGTGCCATTTGGATAGAATTCAAGGAGCTCGGATCGATATGGCACGGTTACGAGACGCATTCCGAAGTCGAGCGATGGTTCAACCGAAGTAGAAAAGAATACGGTATGCTCGGGCATACATTCTTTAGATAATTGGAGGCTATCGATCTTGGGACCTCTCTAGAAACCTCGTCCACGAGATGGCTCACGAAACTTGTTGATTTCAGGCGTAGGTGAATTGAGTTGGAGTCCGCCGTCTATCGAGGTTGGACCGGAGATGTCTTGAAGCGACGGCGGAGTAAAGTAAAAATCGGAGGTTTCTATCACTCTGCGATCATGGGCATGGTTTCGATTTCTATTTTACGTCCTCGACTCGACCAACCATATTCATTCCCCGATAACGAGGTAAATTTAATATTATATTTTACGATTATTTCATAGATTTATAGTATAATTGCATGCTAAAAGTTTATTTAATTAGGTGGCCATTAGTGAGTCATGTTGGAATACCTAACTCGCTTGAGGATATCTGACTCTATTGGACCAATGGTCGGAATTACAAGTAAGTTTAATTTCGTTATTATAATTTAGTATTTCGTATGTAGTCTCTAATATTATGTATATAACTAATATTTTGGTAATTTTAATATAGTTTCAATGGACATCATACGAGGATCCGAAAATTTGGTGATAATGCGGAGGAGTTCTTCCAAAATCCGAGCAGTTGGCACGTTAAGGTCCCATTGATCACCTACGATGACCGTGGAGATGCACGGTCGGATCGGGTTCTGCGGTAATTTGGATTCGGCAACCGATCCCGTGCCACGGAGGTGCTCGATGATGAGCATAAAGTGGACTTCTGGCGTACGCTGCGGATTGGCCAAGATTTTGGTCGGTCATATCGAGGCGTGGGAGAACGGTATGACTTTTTACCTATCAAGGGAACCGATCATCGTTCTGAGTTAAGCGTGCGTCTTGGAGTACATGTCATGGTTTAGGATCCATGGTAGCCGTATTCATTGTCCGGAAGAAGAGAGGCGATGGCAAATTCATGGCGAAAAGAACCTCGGGCCCCTTTAAATCCAAGGAGAAGGGTGATGAGGCGGGGCCATCAACAGCGCCTACGATCCGGGCCCACAAGCAGCGCGCCTACGATCCAGGACCATCGGTTTAGCCGACAACAACCAAACATCACGGCGTCCACCGTTTATGCCGGTGCGTACCCTACCCCTTATATGTATCCTCCTAACCGTATATGTTTCCTTTTCCCGGTCCTACCCCAGTTGGAATGCATGGCGGGTTCGAGTCGTTCCGACTACTCCTTCTTGACCGATCGTGAGGCCGTCTCTCATGGGATTAGAGGAGGGCCGTCGGGGCGATTCTTTCTACCGGCTCCTTCGCCAGACGGATCGATCATCCCCGCAAGTGGTTTATGTAAACACCTCGGGGTCATTATTTTATCAAGGTGAGTCATCATCGCAACACCAGAACTGGACCCACCACGAGAACAGATTTCCTTGAGGTTCTACGACCCCGTAGGAAGCTAGAAGAAGGAGGAATCCGGTAGCGTAACCGTGACCGCTCTCGTGTGCACTTGGTTCCCACCGCATCAACCCTAAACCCTAATTTAGTTTTGTAATTTTATTTTTTGTAATTTAGTTTTAATATTTTAATAAAATTTGTGTTTAATTTTTTATTTTTGTAATTTAATTTTAATATCTTTGATAAGATAGAAATGGTTTAATTTTTTTTGTAATTTAATTTTTTATATTTAATAAAATTTGAGTTTAATTTTATTTCTTTTGTAATTTAATTTTTAATTTAATTTTAATATCTTTGATAAAATACAAATGATTTAATTATTTTTTTGTAATTTAGTTTTAATATATTTAATAAAATTGAGTTTAATTCTTTTATTTTTGTAATTTAATTTTTTAATTTAATTTTAATATCTTTGATAAGATAGAAAATGTTTAATTTTTTTTGTAATTTAATTTTTTATATTTAATAAAATTTGAGTTTAATTTTATTTCTTTTGTAATTTAATTTTAATATCTTTGATAAGATAGAAATAGTTTAATTTGTTTTTGTAATTTAATTTTTTATATTTAATAAAATTTGAGTTTAATTTTATTTCTTTTGTAATTTAATTTTTAATTTAATTTTAATATCTTTAATAAGATAGAAATGGTTTAATTGTTTTTTTGTAATTTAGTTTTAATATATTTAATAAAATTTGAGTTTAATTTTTTTATTTTTTGTAATTTACTTTTTTAATTTAATTTTAATATCTTTGATAAGATAGAAATGGTTTAATTGTTTTTTTTGTAATTTAATTTTTATATTTAATAAAATTTGAGTTTAATTTTATTTCTTTTGTAATTTAATTTTTTAATTTAATTTTAATATCTTTGATAAGATAGAAATGGTTTAATTTTTTTTGTAATTTAATTTTTTATATTTAATAAAATTTGAGTTTAATTTTATTTCTTTTGTAATTTAATTTTTTAATTTAATTTTAATATCTTTGATAAGATAGAAATGGTTTAATTTTTTTTGTAATTTAATTTTTATATTTAATAAAATTTGAGTTTAATTTTATTTCTTTTGTAATTAAATTTTTAATTTAATTTTAATATATTTGATAAAATAGAAATGGTTTAATTTTTTTTGTAATTTTGTAATTTAATTTTAATAACTTGAATAAAATAAAAGTTCTTGTACAAAAATTCACCGTTTTCCTCCAAAAATAGAAATTACATAGCCATTAGGAGACAAAAAGGCTAAGAACACGATCAACTATTCCGATTTGGACACGGCGAGATGTATGGCCGAGTTCCTACACCATCCGCATACAGTAGAGCTTTGGTTGCTCGTTTCTGGATATCCATATTGTTGCGTATTCTAGTCGAGCAAGGTCGACCTTTTGGTTTGCACCTCAATTGTCTGTCCAACAATGACTTATACGGTGCAAGCGATCTGAAATGACCACTTACGTTCATCTGGGATTTGGTGGGAATCGTGTCCCCACACGTTGTACATGTTTTCAAATTTGTACACTTAAATCGACATAGCTCATGGGAACAAGATGGAGATTACGACAAGCAGCAAGTACATGAGCACATGGGTAACGAATTGCATCAAATATCTCACGGTCGCGGTCTATTGGTCAAGTGTACGATAATGCCCGCCAACAATACCTTGGTTGGTCTCATCAAACTCAGTGACACGAAACCATAGGTCGTCATGATCGTGACACACTGTGTGCATGGTGTTCGCCGTGCCTTCCCAGGTTTATTTCTTGCAAGACTTTCGGGCTCCATACATGGCCTCCTTGCATCGCCTCTATAACTCATTGCTCTCTTGAAAATAGTTCGCTAAGCGAAAATATGTCTCCGTACAACCGATGTAATCGACGGATGATGGGTTTCTTTTAGAACGTAATTTATGCATTGGTCAGTTTGTGGTCATATGACCATATCGTAAATATCGTCATATGCTTGTGTTGTAACATCCCAAACCCGCCCATGTGTTTTATTGGATCTGGTGTGTCACAGACTTGTACATTGAAAACTTTTGCCTTGTTGGTTTTGGAAGTCGTAAGTTAATTAGACATTATTAGAGTAAATAAGTGACATTTTAAAATAAAATCTTATATTAGTATTATTAAGTATAAATAAACCTTGACATAAAATTTATAAGTTGCATAACATTGAAAACTTCTTAGTTGAATAAAACTAGGGCCTTAAAAATCCCAAATAAAAATAAAATAAACTTAAAGAAATCCGAAATAATTTGTAGAAATAAAACTTGATGGCCCCTCGAGTCCGCCTCGGCTCCTATGTTCACGATCTCTGCTCACGAAATGTTGGGAAAAATAAAGGTTGAGTCACCAAGACTCGTTGTGCAAATCCGAGAACACATAAAAAGGCTTGAGGCCCACAAACACATTATGAGCCTTGGCCCATATACAAGGGCAACAAAATATACAACATGGCCCATCCCAAACCTATGAGTCCATCCTCTACACACCCCCGTACCAACCATCACACCGTGAGGATTTCTACAATCAACCTCCATCCACTACACACCATATCGACAATTTGTCTTTTTGTCATAAAGACCGATCACTATGTGACCTATGTAAGCGAAGCCACCGATCATTGTCGACCTTAATAATATATCGGCAATGTGTTGCCTGTCATAAAGACCGATCACTATGTGACCTATGTGGCAAAACCATCGATCGCCTCGCGACCTGCTCCTCTTCCGTAAATTAATCAATCTCATCCCATGCATACATGCAAGAATTAGAACATTAAACTATCTAAACAGATCACATATTTTATATACTTGATACACATAGAAGTTTCTATGATTACGCACTGCATCCCTTGCCTACCCTTTCAGGTGTCTGACTATTCATCTGACCTCATTTTTCGACTTTTAGCCCATAACATACATATAATTCAGATTAACTAGTGTGATAAAGATCTACACACCTTTTAAGCTTTTAGCCCATAACAAACATATAATATAACAAAGCTTATGTGTCAAGAATCTACACACGATTCCGATAAAGCGAGGCTTTCTATATCGACGCTATCCTTAGTCGACACAACCGCTATCTGCCTAAGGTGTTGCTTTAAATAGATCCACAACCAATTGGCCAATTTGAGCGATAAATCTGCTCGTTTCTTAAACTTAGGATTCTTTCTTTTGCCTTAAAAATCTGAAATTGGAGACTTATGAATTTTGGTTTTTAGATCTAGTCGACTAGGCTTCCTTCAAATCGACCTAACTTAGGAGATTCAGCTAGTACTAGAGAGAGAATTCGACAATGTCAATGAGGATTTAAATGCCGGAGGTATAGAACAATTTCTCAAATAGGATGAATAAAATAAAAACTATAGAGATTTCGGCTTTTTAGAGAAGGAAGAGAATAATGGAGTTTTCGGCTTTTAGAAGAAAGAAGAGAACAATGGAGTTTTCAAACTTTTAGGAGAAAGAAGAGAATAATGGAGTTTTGGCTTTTAGAAGAAAAAAGAATAATGGAGTTTTCGCTTTTAGAGAAATTGGAGAAAGAAATTTGGAGAAAAGAAGCTAAGGAATTTGGCACAAAAGGGAGAGGATTTAATGTCGAAACAAGGAGCTAGCCCCCCTTATTTATAGGAAATTCGGCAACCCTTTGCCATGTAGTAGCTGGTTTCTTTACTCCTCTCAGTTATGGATTCTTGGCCATCACTCTCTTTGCAGATAAATTCCTAACTTTTCTCCTTTATCTTAATCTACTAGCTCATCTAAAAGAGACTTAATTATCTCTAACTCCTCCTTCCTTTATCAGCATATTATCCACATATTTTAATCATAAAAATCCCTAAATCTTAGCCTTTATCTGCTTATTATCCACATAAAATAAATTCCTAAATAATAGCCTTGTTGCCATCCACTCCACCTAATCCTAATGCCCAAAATTTAGCTAACTTAAATTAAAAGAATTGGGTTCCATGAAACTTAAATTTGGGCCCCTTACTCCTTGTGTGTGGCGTCACCTCTTGCTCCATTTTAAGTGCCGAAAATTGGCCTAAAAACATGGGCTCCTTACGATCCAAAACTTGTTCCTTTTTAATCATTAATGATGCCATCTTAAAATAATTTAATCTGGGCCTTTGCCTAATTCTAAGCCCATATTTAGACCCCTTTTACTTAAATTAACAAATTAAACATATCTCCACACTAAATGCATAGACCCATAAATTTAGGATGTTACATGTGTCCACTGTTCGAAAGGAATATTGCATAGGTAGTTTGCGCCTTCAGCGTTATCTGAGTGCAAACTGGCCAACATCTCCTGAAAACGGTCTTTATTGATCTCGTTCCCTGCTAACATACGTTGATAGCGAATATTACATACCACTCTTCAATTGAGAATAAATTGAATATTACAAACGAAATTATATTAATAGATATTTCATACCCATATCAGTCACTTGTTGTTTCTGTCTTTTAGATCGATGTTGTCCATAGTAGTTGGATGAAACATGCCTCAGGCAATATCGATCGTGTGTGCGATGCCACATGCTTCCCTGGCGTTCTATTGCCACAAGTATTCCAGGGCCCCGATCCGATATAACGCATATGTCAGGTTGGGGACAGACATGCCTCCTTAACCTAGATAGGAAGAAGTCTCAGTCATCAGCTGACTCCCCCGGTGTTATTACGAATGAAATCGGAAGGATTCTTCCACAGCCGTCTTGTGCCACGACTATCAATAGCCGATCGTATATCTACCATACATAAAGTGCCGTCAATTTGTACCAATGGCTTGCGGTATGTAAAAGCATCTCGGCATTGCTTAAATGTCCGAACAGCGCTTGAACACTCGCATCCACGGGCGGACGATCGTTGTATACGCAGGTTCCATTTCAAGGTGCAGTCGTCTTTGCTGGGACATACCTCTCCGACTTGACATCAACGCCACACTTCATTATATGAAGTGTCCCATCGACAATGCAACTTTTCTAACGCCTCGCTTGGCTATCAAGCCTTTACGTAGAGGCGTGTACCCCAATTGATTCTGAATATTGCCAATTATGGCCGACATAGTAGTCTTGGGATCGATCTTCACCGTCGGGATTATTAAGTTAGCTAACATATACGAATCCATCTCGAATAATCTTGTGTTACACCTGTCATCGAAGTACGTTAAATAATACAACATTACATAATATTAGTGTTATTCCAAATCATTGAACACATAGTGGTACTGTACTGACAAGACATGTATGTGGACCTTTGTACTTTTTGACCTCCTAGAACCTGTCCTTTTCCTCGGCGACGCCATGATTTTCCATGAATATGTGCTTGTCTTGCCTTTATTACCGCCGCTTGTACTTATCGAGCTTGGATTTAACCACATTGTACTTAACACATTCTCGATGTTGTATTGTTTCAATGCAAGAAGAAAAGTATTCTTGTTGGAAAACTAGTTACCAACTTCTAATTGGTCCGAATCAACGAAGAATTTATACGGTCACGCGTCCGATCTGATGAGTTCAGAAACTCAATGCATCATCTTGAGAAAGATCAACATTATGCATGTGGGCTAGAGGTGAGTACGCCTTGAATAGCGATCTTCTTCTTCTTCGCGAACCGCCTCAACGTCTTGGTACAATTGGAGCGGGCTCCGGTTGAAAATAATCCAACTTCTTGACCGTCGTGCACTGGCTCGAGGTGGATCCACATCAGTTCATCGTCCGGCCTCCATAACTTGCAACAAGCGAGGGCCCTCATTGGTGGATGTCGTCGGAGTACATCATCCCTCCTTAAACATCTTTCGTAAAGATCTCAATCATATGTGGATTGCCAACCACTAGAAGTTGATGACGCCCCCAATACGTATTTCTATCATCGGACGTCGAAGGACGGATATGCATGTCCCATCCACCAACCAAGTGTCGTGCAGGGGTTATGTTTTCTATACTACTATCGCACACGAGCACTTCTGTGTTTTGCCTCATACTTACAGAGTGTCGACTTGGGGTCGTGTATTCCTTTCGAATGGCAGTAGATGTTGAGGTCGTAGAAAGATCATTTAGAGATGAAAATTCTACATATAACTCGAGATAGGGCGATCCACTGGCAAGGTAAGTCTCCACCATTGCCTCAAGGCTCCGAGGACCTTTGATGTCGAATGAGTCATATCTCACGGATCAACGAAGCACAAAATCTATACTTAATAGATGAACTTTCATTGGCGTTGTTAGAATATTTTCGCCTAATTCTTGTCGAAGTTCTATCAAATCGACGTTCGATTAAAACTTCGATGTATTTGTGTTCTCCGATAAGAAAACAACACCATTTTCGATGTCACGAACTTCACCATCGTAGTAAATATGACGTTATATCGTTCACTCATTTTTAGTTTTTTTCTTTTGCTGAATTTGCCTTCGCTAAGCGAGAATGAAATTTGGTGATTTATAGCCTAAGTTTCTTGGAGACCATCAGTAGCAAAAAGCGTCCCGTGGGAGCTCTTTTTGGTACTTGGCTGACAGTGCACCTCGCCGGAAGCATTTTCACCACTTGTTTGTTCAAAACGTCTCCTCAAATTAATTTTACCAGAGACTCATGAGTAAAAGAGCGTCTACGTGGGAGCTCTTTTCGATACTCTCTTGACGATGCACCTATTTGGAAGCGTTTTGTACATGTTTGTTGAAATGTCTCCTCAAATTAATTTTAGGAGACCACTTGTAGTAAAAGAGCGTACGTGGGAGCTCTTTTGATGCTCTTCGACAATGCACCTGCTGGAAGCATTTTTGTCCTTGTTTGTTGTAAACGTCTCTCAAAATTATTTTACCAGAGACTACTAGCCCAAAAATTCAATTAATTTTTCATAGGGGAAATGAGGGCAAAAACGCGTCCACGTCAGCGCATTTTACTTGTTATTCATGACAAAGCGCGCCCTGTGACAGCGTTTTTGGGAAGCAGTACTTTCCGTAAATATTCTTCAAACTAGCACATTTAGTAATTTTCTTTATTTTTGGTAAATATGGGATATTTACCCATTTTAAAACTTCAACCACTTATTTATTGTTATTATTGTTGTTGGTGTTGTTTTTTTGGTATTGTTAATCATTGTGCTAATACTAAATCATGCAAACGGGTTATAACTCTACCACTCCATTTATGATGAATCATTGGTAAAAATATGTTGTAATATAAATGATATATTTTATGGTGGTGTTGCAAAAGGGTAAATATCCCATATATACCAAAAATTAAATTATTTGAAATAGGCGGTTTGAAGAATATTTACGAGAAAGGGCGTTTCCCCAAAGCAGCGTCTACATCGGTAGCGTTTTAGAAACAACGAAAAGCGCCTTGAGACGGGCTTTAGCCCTCCAACGGTCAAATCCCAACGTTCAATTTTTTTTTGACCGTGGGGGCCTAACGGTAAAAAAAAAAACTATAAAACCCCCCCAACCCTTTATTTTTTTCACACTTCAATTCTTTCTCAATTTTCTCTCAATTTTCTCTCAATTTTCTCTCAAAATCCTTGAAATTTACGCTCAAATTTCTAAATAGTCCTTTACTATTTACGAAAAAGCTCTTTATAATTTTTTAATATATTTTTTGAAAAATATTAAAATTTTTATCGGATTACAATGGTAGGAATTACTTCGCCTAGACAACAAGCACATCTCCTTGAGCAAATACAAATGGTAAGTTTTAATTTTAATTTTTCAATATTATTTAATTCTTTTTCAATTATGCAATTTTAATTAATTTTTAATTTGATAATTTTTAAAGCGGTCGTAGATCGGGTGTTGAAGTGTTATATTCGTAACATGCATGGTCCCCCATCGCCGTTGATTGAGAATTACCTGCGAAAAGTAGGTTTTTGACACGTGGCCACGATAGGCCGAGGGTTCAAGTTGGAGCCGCCTTTGATCAGCGCGTTGATAGAGAGGTGGAGACTCGAGGACGGGTCGGTAGTCACCGGGTCCACAGCATCTACCGATTGGATGGTCGTATGCTATGAGCTTACGGGTGTCATTTGGATAGAATTCAAGGGCTCGGTCGATATGGCTGAGTTACGAGACACATTCTCGGAGCGAGCGAGGTTCGACAAGTAGAAAGAATACGGTATGCTCGGGCATACATTCTTGAATAATTGAAGGCTATCGATGGGACCTCTCTAGAAACCTCGTCCACTTGAGATGGCTCTTGAAACTTGTTGATTTGAGCATTGAGTTGGAAGTCTGCCGTGCTATCGAGGTTGTCCGGAGATGTCTTGAGGTGACGTGATCAAGTAAAGTAAAAATCGAGGTTTTCTATCACTCTGCGGTCATGGGCATGGTTTGATTTCCATTTTACGTCCTCGACTCGACCGACCATATTCATTCCAACGATAACGAGGTAAATTTAATATTATATTTTATAATTATTTCGTAGATTTATAGTATAATTGCATGCTAAAAGTTTATTTAATTTGGTGGAACTATTAAGTAGTCATGTTGGAATACCTAACTCGCTTGAGGATATCTGACTCTATTGAACCAGCGTGGAATCACAAGTAAGTTTTAATTTCGTTATTATAATTTAGTATTTACGTATGTAGTGTCTAGTATTATGTATATAACTAATATTTTGGTAATTTTAATATAGTTTCAATGGACACCGTCATTGAGGATCCGAAAATTGAGGCGATAATTCTGAGAGTTTTTCAAAATCCAACAGCGATTGTACGTTAAGGTCCTATTGATCACCTACGGCGATAGTGGAGATACACAGTCGGATCGGGTTCTGCGATAATTTGGATCTCGACAACCGATTCTCGTGCCACGATATGTTGGATGATGAGCACAAAGTGGACTTACAATTTGCTTACGGATTGGCCAATATTTTGGTCGGTCATATCGAGGACGTGGGAGAAGCGATATGACTTTTTACCTTACGAGGCCGATCATCGTTCTTGAGTTAGCGTGCGTCTTGGAGTACATGTCATGATTTAGGATCCATGGCAAGCCGTATCTGTTGTCGGAAGAAGAGAGGTGAAGGCAACTTCGTGAGCGAAGGAAATGTCGGGCGCCTTTAAATCCAAGGAGAAAGGGTGATGTGATGGGGCCATCAACAGTAAAGACACGATCAACGGCCCACAACGAGCGCCTACATAGTCCAAGGCCCATCGGTTCAGCAAATAATGTGACATCACAGCGTCTACCGTTTATACGGTCGTACCTACCCTTATATGTATCCTCTAACCCATATATGTTTCCTTTTCCGGTCCACCCAGGTTGGAATGGATGGCGAGTTCGAGTCCGTTCCGAGCTACTCGGTGATACTGGCGACCCGATCGTGAGGCCGATGTCGCATGTGGGATTAGAGGAGGCTTGTCGAGGCGATTCTTTCTACCGAGCTCCTTGGCAATGCAGGGATGCGATCACCCCACAGTGGTTTATGCAAACACCTCCGGGGCCATTATTTTATCAAGGTGGGTCATCATCGCAACACCAGAACCGGACTCACTGGGAGAATCCGATTCCCTTTGAGGTTCTCTCGACCCGTAGGAAGCTAGAAGAAGGAGGAATCGGTAGCGTAACCACCGACCGCCCCAGTGTAGCTTGGTTCCCACCAAGCATCGACCTAAACCCTAAACCCCAATTTTATTTTGTTATTGTAATTTCATTTTATTTGTTATTGTAATTTAATTTTAATCTCTTTGATAAAATAGAAATAGTTTAATTTTTTTTTAATTAAGTTTTAATATATTTAATAAAATTTGAGTTTTATTTTATTTTATTTTGTAATTTAATTTTAATCTCTTTGATAAAATAGAAATGGTTTAATTTTTTTGTAATTAAATTTTAATATATTTAATAAAATTTGAGTTTAATTTTTTTATTTTTGTAATTTAATTTTTTAATTTAATTTTAATATCTTTGATAAAATAGAAATGGTTTAATTTTTTTTTGTAATTAAGTTTTAATATATTTAATAAAATTTGAGTTTAATTTTATTTTTTTGTAATTTAATTTTAATATCTTTGATAAAATAGAAATGATTTAATTTTTTTGTAATTAAGTTTTATTATATTTAATAAAATTTGAGTTTAATTTTTTTGTAATTTAATTTTAATATCTTTGATAAAATAGAAATGGTTTAATTTTTTTTGTAATTAAGTTTTAATATATTTAATAAAATTTGAGTTTAATTTTATTTCTTTTGTAATTTAATTTTTTATTTTAATTTTAATATCTTTGATAAGATATAAATGGTTTAATTTCTTTTTTTGTAATTTAATTTTTTATTTAATAAAATTTGAGTTTAATTTTATTTCTTTTATAATTTAATTTTTATTTTAATTTTAATATCTTTGATAAGATAGAAATGGTTTAATTTCTTTTTTTTGTAATTTAATTTTTTATATTTAATAAAATTTAAGTTTAATTTTATTTCATTTGTAATTTAATTTTTTATTTTAATTGTAATATCTTTGATAAGATAGAAATGGTTTAATTTCTTTTTTTGTAATTTAATTTTTTATATTTAATAAAATTTGAGTTTAATTTTATTTCTTTTGTAATTTAATTTTTTAATTTAATTTTAATATCTTTGATAAAATAGAAATGGTTTATTTTTTTTTTTGTAATTTTGTAATTTAATTTTAATAACTTGAATAAAATAAAAGTTCTTGTACAAAAATTCACTATTTTCCTCCAAAAAATAGAAATTACATAGCCACCGGAGACAAAAAAGCTAAGAACACGGTCAACTATTTCGATTTGGACACGGCGAGATGTATGGCACAGGTTCCTACACCATCCATAGACGATCGACTTTGGTTGCTCGTTTCGGATATCCATATTGTTGCGTATTCTACTCGAGCAAGGTCGACCTTTTGGTTTGCGCCTCAATTGTCTATCTGGCAACATCTTATACGGTGCAAGCGATACCGACGACCACTTACGTTCATCTAGGACTGGTGGGAATACGTGTCTCCACATGTTGTACATGTTTTCTAATTTATACACTTCGTCGACATAGCTCATGGGAACAAGGCGGAGATTACGACAAGCCGCAAGTACATGAGCGCATGGGTAACAAAGTGCATCAAATATCCCGATCGCGAGTCCTATTTGTCAAGTGTACACGATAATGCCCGCCAACAATACCTTGGTTCGGTCTCATCAAACTCCGTGACACGAAACCATAGGCTGTCGCGATCGTTACACACTATGTGCATGGTGTTCGCCTGTGCCTTCCCACTGTTTATTTCTTGCAAGACCTTCGGGCTCCATACATGGCCTCCTTGCATCTGCCCTCTATAACTCGCTACTCTCTTTGAAAATTATACCGCTAAACAAAAATGTCTCTCGCATAACTGATGTAATCTGTAGATGACGGGTTCCTTTTAGAACAGAATTTATGCATTTGACCAGGTTTGTGGTCATATAACCATATCGTAGGCTGCCGTCATATGCTTGTGTCCACTATTCGAAAGGAAAATTGCACAGGTAGTTTGCGCCTTCGGCGTTATCTGAGCGCAAACTGACCAACATCTCGTGAAAACGGTCTTTATTGATCTCGTACCCTGCCAATATACGTTGATAGCGAATATTACATACCACTCTTCAATTGAGAATAAATTGAATATTACAAACGAAATTATATTAATAGATATTTCATACCCATATCGGTCACTTGTTGTTTCTGTCTTTTAGATCGATGTTGCCCATAGTAGTTGGATGAAACATGCCTCAGGCAATATCGATGGTGTGTGCGATGCCACATGCTTCCCTGGCCTTTCTATTGCCGCAAGTATTCTAGGGCCCCGATCCGATATAATGCATATGTCAAGTTGGGGGCAGACATGCCTCCTTAACCTAGATAGGAAGAAGTCCAGTCATCAGCTGACTCCCCCGGTGTTATTGCGAACACAATCGGAAGGATTCTCCCACAGTCGTCTTGTGCCACAACTAGCAATAGCCGATGCGTATATCTACCATACATAAAGGTCTTCATCAATTTGTACCAATGACTTGCAGTATATAAAGGCATCTCGGCATTGCTTAAATGTCCAGAACAGACGCTTGAACACTGCACATCCACGAAGCGGACGATCGTTATAATGCGACGATCGTTGTATTATGCTACAGGACATATCTCTCCACGACACGACACCGCCACACTTTATTATGAAGTGTCCCACCAACCATGCAACTTTTCTAACGCCTTTTGCTTGGCTATCAAGCCTTTACGTAAGATGGCGTGTACCCCAATTGGCTACGAATATTGCCAATTATCTCGTCTAGTAGTCTTGGGATCGACTTTCACCGTCGGATTATTAAGTCGACCAACATATGCGAATCCATCATCGGATGATCTTGTGTTACACCATCAATGAAATCGTTAAATAATGCAACATGACATAATATTAGTGTTATTCAAATTATTGAACACATAGTAGTCTTTATCTTGGCAAGGCATGTATGTGGACCTTACCCCTATCCAAGCCTTTTCCTCAATGACACCATGATTTTCTATGAACATGTGCCGTCTTGCATTGCACACTTCGCCTCATTCTTATCGAGCTTGAATTTAACCACATTGTAGTTAACCCGTTCTAATCTTTGTATTGTTTCAATGCAGCAAGAAACCGTTTTGTTAGAAATCGGTTACCAACTTCTACCGAATCAACGAAGAATTTGTCTCACGATTATGGTAACTCGAAACTCAATGCATCATCTTGAGATAGATCGACATTATGCATGTAGGCTAGAGGATGATCGCCTTGAATAGCGGATCTTCTTCTTATTAAATCGAACCGCCTCAGCGTCTTCGTACAATTGGGCGGACTCCGGTTAAGAAAATAATCCAACTTCGCACCATCGGGCCTTGGCTCCCTAGGTGGATCCACATTAGATTAATCGTTCGACCCTCCATAACTTGCAACAAGCGAGGGTGGTGGATGTCGTCGGGATTATTAAGTCATTCGAATCCATCCTCGAATGATCTTGTGTTACACACATCGTAATACGTTAAATAATACAATATTACATAATATTAGTGGAAATCATTGAACACTTAGTGGTACTATACCGACAAGACATGTATGTGGACCTTTGTACTTTTTGACCTCCTAGAACCCTGTCCTTTTCCTCAACGATGCCATGATTTTCCATGAATATGTGCCGTCTTGCACTGCACACTTTGCCTCGTACTTATCGAGCTTGGATTTAACCACATTGTAGTTAACCCTGTTCTTGATGTTGTATTGTTTCAATGCAGCAAGAAAAGTATTCTTGTTGGAAAACTGGTTACCAACTTCTAATTGGTCCGAATCCAACGAAGAATTTGTACGGTCACGTGTCCAGTGTGGTAGTTCAGGAAACTCCAATGCATCATCTTGAGATAGATCGACATTATGCATGTAAATTTTGGAGGTGATGCATACGAATAGTGGATCTTCTTCTTCTTCATCCGAACCGCCATCAACGTCTTGGTACAATTAGAGCGGGCTCGGTTGAAAATAATCCAACTTCGCACCGTCGGCCTTGGCTCTCGAGGTGGATCCACATCGATTCATCGTCCGACCTCCATAACTTGCAACAAGCGAGGGCCCTCGCCGGTGGATGTCGTCGGAGTACATCATCCTCCTTAAACATCTTTCGTAAAGATCCCAATCATATGTGGATTACCAACCACTAGAAGTTGATGGCGTCCCCAATCGTATTTCTATCATCGGACGTCAAAGGGCGGATATGCATGTCCCATCCACCAACTAAGTGTCGTGCGGGGTTATGTTTTCCATACTACCACCGCACATGGGCATACGTGTTTTGCCTTCCACTTACAGTGTCGGCTTGGGGTCGTGTATTCCCTCGAACGGCGGAGATGTTGAGGTCACAGAAAGATCACTTGGAGATGAAAATTCTACATATACCTCGATATAGGATGATCCACCGGCAAGATGAGTCTCCACCATTGCCTCAAGGCTCGAGGACCTTTGATGTCGAATGAGTCATATCTCACCGGATCAACGAAGCACAAAATCTATACTTAATAGACCGAACTTTCATTGGCATTGTTAGAATATTTTACACCTAATTCTTTTGCGAAGTTCTACCAAATCGACGTTAGATTAAAACTCGATCGCGTTGTGTTCTCGATAAGAAAACAACACCATTTTGGTGTCACGAACTTCACCATCATAATAAATAAAGATTAATCGTTCACTCATTTTCGGTTTTTTTTCTTTTGCCTCAATTTGCCATCCGCCAATTGAGAATGAAATTTGGTTGATTTATAGCCTAATTTTGTTGGAGACTCATGTAGCAAAAGAGCATCCACGTGGGAGCTCTTTTGGTACTCTGACGACAGTGCACCTATTGAAAGCGTTTTTGCCATTGTTTGTTAGAAACGTCTCCTCAAAATTATTTTACGGAGACTACTATAGCAAAATAAGCGTCACGTGGGAGCTCTTTTCGTACTTCTACCGATAGTGCACACCTAGAAGCGTTTTTTACTATTTGTTCGAAACGTCTCTTCAAAATTATTTTGCGAAGACTATTTGTAGCAAAAGAACGTCCGTGGAGCTCTTTTCAATTACTCACGACAAGCACCCTGCAAGAAGTGTTTTTGCCTTGTTTGTTGAAATGTCTCTCAAAATTATTTTCTTGGAGACCATCAGCAAAAAGCGTCCACGTGGGAGCTCTTTTCGGTACTCTGGCGACAAATGCACCCTCCGAGAAGCGTTTTTGGCCTTGTTTGTTGAAACGTCTCCTCAAAATTATTTTTCGGAGACTCATCGCCCAAAATTCAATTAATTTTTCATAGGGGTGGAGGCAAAAAGCGCGTCCATGTCGGTAGCGTTTTCTTGGTTATTCGAGCTAGAAGCGCCCCATAGATGCTTTTGTCCACCTCGACCAAAAGAGCTTACGTGGGCACGCTTTTTTTGAGGTGGACAAAAGCGCGTCCTAAGGCGGCGCTTTAGTTCGCATCCTCAAAACGCGTTGGCGTGGGCGCATTTTTGGGAAAGCAGTACTTCCTTTAAATATTCTTCAAACCGCACATTTCCGTAATTTTTCTTTATTTTTGGTATATATGGGATATTTACCCAAAAATTTGGGTAAAATATCTAAAAATACCAAAAAATAAATTATTTACGAAAAAGGCCCGTTTCAAAAATATTTACTGAAAAAGAGTTTCACCCCAAAGCAGCGTCCATATCGGTATTTTGGGGATATTAACAAAAGCGCCTAGGGACGCTTTAGCCCTCAACGGTCAAAAAAGGGCTAAATTTTTTTGACCGTTGGGGTCCAACGTAAAAAACCTATAAAAACCCTTCAACCCTTTTATTTTTTTCACACTTTAATCCTTACTCATTTTCTCTCAATTTCCTCTTAATTTCCTCTCAAAATTCTCTTTAAGTCCTTCAAACTTCCTCTAAAATTTCAAGTAGTCCTTTAATATTTACAAAAGCTCTTTTTAATTTTTTAATATATTTTTTGAAACTTTTAAAACTTTCGATCGATATTACAAATGGTAGGGAATTACTTGCCTAGACAATAAGCACATCTCCGCTCGAGCAATTGCAAATGGTAAGTTTTAATTTTAATTTTTAATATTATTTAATATTTTTAGGTCTATGCAATTTTAATTAATTTTTATTTTATAATTTTTTAAGCGTACTGTAGATCGGTGTTGGAATTATATATTCGCAACATGCATGGTCCCCATCGCCGTTGATCGAAATTACTTGAAGCGGGTTTTGGCACGTGGCCATGATAGGTCGGGGTCCAAGTTGGAGCCGCTTTGATCGATGCGTTGAGAGAGGTGGAGACTGAGGACGCACACTTTCTATCTTCCATGCGAGAGTGTACCATCACTCGGAAGATGTGCGATTCGATTGAGATTGCGGGTGAACGGGTCGGTAGTCACCGAGTCCGCAACTTCTGATGATTGGGGAGCCGTATGCTATGAGCTTACGGGTGCCATTCAGGATAAAATTCAAGGAGCTCGGATCGAGATGGCACAGTTACGAGACACATTCCGGAGCCGAATGAGGGTTCGAAGAAATAGAATGAATACGGTATGCTCGAACATATATTCTTGAGATAATTGGAGGCTATCTCGATGCGACCTTTCTAGAAACCTCAGACACGAGATGGTCAAACTTGTTGATTTCGAGCGTGACGGTGAATTGAGTTGGGGTCTGCGTGCTATCGAGGTTGTATCGGAGATGTCTTGCGACGTAGCCAAGTAAAGTGAAAATTGGAGGTTACCATCACTCTGCGATTATGGGCATGATTTCGATTTCCATTTTATGACCTTGACTCGACCACCCATATTCATCCCCAACGATAACGAGGTAAATTTAATATTATATTTTACAATTATTTTGTAGATTTATAGTATAATTGTATGCTAAAATTTATTTAATTAGGTGGAACCATTAATGAGTCATGTTGGAATACCTACCTCGCTTGAAGATATACTATTTCTATAGAACCAACGGTAGGAATCACAAGTAAGTTTCAATTTCGTATTTATAATTTAATATTTCGTATTTAGTGTCTAGTATTGTGTATATAACTAATATTTTGGTAATGTTAATATAGTTTCAATGGACACCGTGACGAGGATCCGAAATTGAAAGATAATTCGGATGAGTTCTTCCAAAATCCAGCAGTTGCACGTGAAGGTCTCATTGATCACCTATGCGACCGCGGAGATGCATCACAGATCGGGTTCTACGAAAATTTGGATTCGACAACCGATTCTCGTGCCACTTGAGGTGTTTGATGATGAGCACAAAGTGGGCTTATGGCGCTTACACGGAATGGTCAAGATTTTGGTCAAGACATATCGAGACGTGGGAGAACAGTGCGATTATTTACCTATCAAGCAACCGATCATTGTTCACGAGTTAAGCGTGTGTGCGGAATACATGCCATGGTTTAGGATCCATGGTGTCAGATCTGCTTGTCGGAAGAATTGAGGCGACAACTTCGTGAACGAAGGGAACGCAGGGCCTTTAAATCTAAGAAGAATGGGTGATAAGACGGGGCCATCAACAATACCGACACTGATACCACTGTGCCCATCGATTCGATCGACAACACCGACATCACGACCTTTACCCTTTATGCCAAAAGGCATACCACCCCTTATATGTATCCTCTAACCCATATATGTTTCTTTTCCCGGTCCACCCAAAGTTGGAATGCATGGCCTAGTTTGAGTCCGTTCGACTACTCCCGCCTTGACGCCGATCTTTGGCCGTCGTCACTTGAGGATCACAGGGCGCGTCGGAGCACTTCTTTCTACCACCCTCCTTCGCCATACGGGATTCAGACACCCCCGCCGTGGTTTATGCAAACACCTCCGGGGTCTTTATTTTATCAAGGTGGGTCATCCTCGCAACACCACAACCAAACCCAGTCTTGGGAGGAAAGAAATCCCTTCGAGGTTCCATGACCTCATTGGAAGCTAGGCGAATGAGGAATCCAAATACAGTAACCACCTAATAGCCCCATGTGGCACCGATTCCCCGGCATCAACACCGATTGGGTGACTTTTTATTTTTAATTGTAATATAATTTTTAATTTTAATTTTTTGTTGTAATTTAGTTTTTATATTTTAATAAAATAATGCTTTTTATTTTTATTGTAATTTGATTTTTATTTTTAATGTAATTTAATTTTTTAATGTAATTTAATTTTAATATCTTTAATAACATAGAAATGGTTTAATTTTTTATTGTACTTTAGATTTTATGTATTAAATAAAATAATGCTTTTTATTTTTTATTGTAATTTAATTTTTAATGTAATTTAATTTTAATATCTTTAATAAAATAGAAATGGTTTAATTTTTTTATTGTACTTTAATTTTTATATATTTAATAAAATAATGATTTTTTATTTTTATTGTAATTTGATTTTATTTTTAATGTAATTTAATTTTTAATGTAATTTAATTTTAATATCTTTAATAAAATAAAAATGATTTAATTTTTTATTGTACTTTAGTTTTTATATATTTAATAAAATAATAGTTTTTTTATTTTTTATTGAAATTTAATTTTTTAATGTAATTTAATTTTAATATCTTGAATAAAATAGAAATGGTTTAATTTTTTTTGTAATTTAGTTTTATATATTTAACAAAATAATGCTTTTTTAATTTTTATTATAATTTAATTTTTTCTTTTAATAAAATAAAACTTGAATAAAATAAAATTCTTGTACAAAAGTTCACCGTTTTCATAAAAAAATAGAAATTACATAGCAATGAAGAGACAAAAAAGCTAAGAACACGGTCAACTATTCCGATTTGGACACGAGCGAGATGTATGCCCCGGGTTCCTACACCATCCGCACAGCCTACTTTGGTTACTCGTTTCTCGGATATCAATATTGTTGCGTATTCTACTCGAGAAAGGTCGACCTTTTGGTTTGCGCCTCAATTGTCTATCCGGCAACAGCTTATACGGTGCAAGCGATATCGACGGCCACTTACGTTTATCTGGACTGGTGGGAATACGTGTCTCCATACGTTGTACATGTTTTCTAATTTATACACTTGATCGACATAGCTCATGGGATCAAGGCGGAGATTACGACAAGCCGCAAGTACATGGCGCATGGGTAACAAAGTGCATCAAATATCCCACATTCCTGTGTCCTATTTGTCAAGTGTACACGATCACGCCCCTAATAATACCTTGGTTTAGTCTGTCAAACTCGTGACACGAAACCATAAATTTGTCGTGTCGTGACATCTGTGCATAGTGTTGGCCCGTGCCTTCCCCCTGTTTATTTCTTGTAAGACCTTTGGGCTCCATACATGGCCTCCTTGTATCTGCCCTCTATAACTCACTACTCGTTTCGAAAATAGTGCCGCTAAACGAAAATATGTCTCTCACACAACCGATGTAATCGGCAGATAATGGGTTCCTTTTAAAACATAATTTATACATTCAGTCAGGTTTGTGGTCATATGACCATACCGTAGGCCGCCGTCGTATGCTTGTGTCCACTGTTCGAAAGGAATATTGCACAGGTAGTTTGCGCCTTCTTAGTTATCTGAGCGCAAACTCACAAACATCTTCTGAAAACGGTCCTTATTGATCTCGTACCCCGCCAATATAAGTTGATAGTGAATATTACATACCACTCTTCAATTGAGAATAAATTGAATATTGCAAACAAAATTATATTAATAGATATTATATACCCATATCGGTCACTTGCCATCACTGACTTTTAGATCGATGTTGCCCGTAGTAGTTGGATGCAACATGCCTTAGGCAATATCGATGGTGTGTGCGATGCCACCGCTTCCCTAGCACTCTATTGAAGCTAGTATTCCGGGCCCGATCCGATATAACACATATATCAGGTTAGCGGACATGCCTCTTAACCTAGATAGGAAGAAGTCCCAATATCATCCGACTCCTCCGGTGTTATTGTGAACACAATCGGAAGGATTCTCCCACAGCCGTCTTATGCCACAGCTAGTAATAGCCGATGCGTATATCTACCATACATAAATGTACCGTCAATTTGTACCAATAACTTACAGTATATAAAGGCATCTCGGTATTACTTAAATAACCAGAACAGACGCTGAACACTACGCATCCACGGAGCAAAAGATCGTTGTAACGTCGGTTCCATTTCAAGGTCGTTATCTTTGCACGGACATACGTGGTTTATGCAAACACCTCCGGGTCATTATTTTATCAATGTGGGTCATCATCGAAACGAGAACCGGACCACTGCCGGGAGAATCCGATTCCCTTTGAAGTTTTGACGACCCAAGAAAGCTAGAAGGAGGAGGAATCTAGCACGTAACCACCGAGCCCTGTGTAGCTTGGTTCCCATCGAGACATCGATACAAACCTAAACCCCAATTTTATTTTGTTATTGTAATTTAATTTTATTTGTTATTGTAATTTAATTTTAATCTCTTTGATAAAATAGAAATGGTTTAATTTTTTTTGTAATTAAGTTTTAATATATTTAATAAAATTTAAGTTTAATTTTATTTTATTTTGTAATTTAATTTTAATCTCTTTGATAAAATAGAAATGATTTAATTTTTTTTGTAATTAAGTTTTAATATATTTAATAAAATTTGAGTTTAATTTTTTATTTTTGTAATTTAATTTTTGTAATTTAATTTTAATATCTTTGATAAAATAGAAATGGTTTAATTTTTTTGTAATTAAGTTTTAATATATTTAATAAAATTTGAGTTTAATTTTATTTTTTAATTTAATTTTAATATCTTTGATAAAATAGAAATGATTTAATTTTTTTTGTAATTAAGTTTTATTATATTTAATAAAATTTGAGTTTAATTTTTTTGTAATTTAATTTTAATATCTTTGATAAAATAAAAATGGTTTAATTTTTTTGTAATTAAGTTTTAATATATTTAATAAAATTTGAGTTTAATTTTAATTTTTGTAATTTAATTTTTTAATTTAATTTTAATATCTTTGATAAAATAGAAATCATTTACTTTTTTTTGTAATTTTGTAATTTAATTTTAATAATTTGAATAAAATAAAAGTTCTTGTACAAAAATTCACCGTTTTCCTCCAAAAAAATAGAAATTACATAGCCACGAGGAGACAAAAAAGCTAAGAGCACGGTGATCTATTCCGATTTGGACACGAGAGAGATGTATGGCCTGGGTTCCTACACCATCCACACATCCGACTTTGGTTGCTTGTTTCTCGGATATTTATATTGTTGCGTATTCTACTCGAGCAAGGTCGACCTTTTGGTTTGCGCCTCAATTGTCTATCCGGAAACATCTTATACGGTGCAAGCGATACCGACGGCCACTTACGTTCATCTGGGACTGGTGGGAATACGTGTCTCCACACGTTGTACATGTTTCTAATTTATACACTTCGTCGACATAGCTCATGGGAACAAGACAGAGATTCTGACAAGCCGCAAGTACATGAGCGCATGAGTAACGAAATGCATCAAATATCCCACAGTCGTAGGTCCTATTTGTCAAGTGTACACGATAATGCCCTCCAACAATACCTTGGTTCAGTCTGTCAAACTCCGTGACACGAAACCATAGGCTGTCGCGATCGTTACACACTGTGTGCATTTGTTGGCCCGTGCTTTCGCACTGTTTATTTCTTGCAAGACCTTCGGGCTCCATACATGGCCTCCTTGCATCTGGCCTCTATAGCTCATCGCTCTCTTTGGAAATAGTCCGCTAAACAAAATATGTCTCTCGTACAACCGATGTAATCTGTAGATGTGGGTTCCTTTTAAGCAAATTTATGCATTCGGCCGGGTTTGTGGTCATATGACCATATAGTAGGCCGCATCATATGCTTGTGTCCTTTGTTGAAAGGAATATTGCATGAGTAGTTTGCGCCTTGGCGTTATCTGAGCATAAAGCGCCAACATCTCATGAAAGCGGTCTTTATTGATCTCGTACCGCCAATATCGTTGATAGCGAATATTACATACCACTCTTCAATTGAGAATAAATTGAATATTACAAACAAAATTATATTAATATCTCGGTCACTTGCCGTTGCTGTCTTTTAGATCGATGTTGCCTATAGTAGTTGGATGAAACATGCCTCAGGCAATATCGATGGTGTGTGCGATGCCACATGCTTCCCTGGCCTTTCTATTGCCGAAAGTATTCTAGGGCCCCGATCTGATATAATACATATGTCAAGTTGGGTGCAGACATGCCTCCTTAACCTTGATAGGAAGAAGTCCCAGTCATCAGTTGACTCCCCCGGTGTTATTGCGAACGCAATCGAAAGGATTCTCCTACAGCAGTCTTGTGCCACAGCTAGCAATAGCCGATGCGTATATCTACCATACATAAAGGTACCGCCAATTTGTACCAATGACTTGCAGAATATAAAGGCATCTCGGCATTGCTTAAATGTCCAGAACAGACGCTTGAACACTGCGCATCCACGGAGCTGACGATCGTTATAATACGTGGGATTCGTTTTAAGGTCATTGTCTTTGCTGGGACATATCTCTCCAAAGACCGACACCACTGCCACACTTTATTATAGAAGTGTCCCACCAATCGTGCAACTTTGCTACGAATATTGCCAATTAAGGCTGGCACCGTAGTCTTGGGATCGGCCATCACCATCGGGATTATTAAGTCAGCCAACATGTTTGAATCCATCATCGGATGATCTTGTGTTACACCTGTCAACGAAGTACGTTAAATAATGCAACATAACATAATATTAGTGTTATTCGAAATTATTGAACACATAGTGGTATTGTACCGGCAAGGCATGCATGTGGACCTTTGTACTTTTTGATCTCCCACAACCCTGTCCTTTTCCTCAACGACGCCATGATTTTCTATGAACATGTGCTGTCTTGCACTGCACACTTTGCCTTGTACTTATCGAGCTTGGATTTAACCACATTGTAGTTAACCCAATTCTCGATGTTGTATTGTTTCAATGCAAGAAGAAAAATATTCTTGTTGGAAAAGCGGTTACCAACTTCTAATTGGTCGAATCAACGAAGAATTTGTACTGATCACGCGTCCGTGTGGTAGCTCAGAAACTCAATGCATCATCTTGAGATAGATCGACATTATGCATGTGGGCTAGAGGTAGTGCATACGCCTTGAATAGCATATCTTCTTCTTCTTCGTCTGAACCGCCCTCAACGTCTTCAGGTACAATTGGAACGGGCTCCGGTTAAGAAAATAATCCAACTTCTGCACCATCGAGGATCCACATCGGATTAATCTTTTGACCCTCCATAACCTACAACAAACGAGGGCCCTCATTTGGTGGATGTCGTCGGGAGTACATCATCCCTCCTTAAACATCTTTCGTAAAGATCCCAATCATATGTGGATTGCTAACCACTAGAAGTTGATGGCGTCCCCAATACGTATTTCTATCATCGGACGTCGAAGGGCGGATATGCATGTCCCATCCACCAACCGAAAGTGTTGTGCGGGGTTATGTTTTCCATACTACCACCGCACATGGGCATACGTGTTTTGCCTCCCACTTACAGTGTCGGCTTGGGGTTTTGTATTCCCTCGAGCGGCGATAGATGTTGAGGTCGTAGAAAGATCACTTGGAGATGAAAATTCTACATATACCTCGATATAGGGTGATCCACGGCAAGATGAGTCTCCACCATTGCCTCAAAGCTCGAGGACCTTTGATGTCGAATGAGTCATATCTCATCGGATCAACCGAAGCACAAAATCTATACTAGACTAAACTTTCATTGGCGTTGTTAGAATATTTTACGCCTAATTCTTTTGCAGTTCTACCAAATCGGCGTTTGATTAAAACTCGATCGTGTTGTGTTCTCGATAAAACAACACCATTTTTGGTGTCACGAACTTCACCATCGTAGTAAATAATAGCATTAATCGTTCACTCATTTTCGCTTTTTTTTCTTTTGCCTCAATTTCCTTATGCAACCCGAGAATGAAATTTGGTGATTTATAGCCTAATTTTTGCGGAGACGATCAGTAGCAAAAGCGTCCGTGGGAGCTCTTTTCAATACTCTACGACAGTGCACCTATTGAAAGCGTTTTTGGCCTTGTTTGTTCAGAATGTCTCCTTAAAATTATTTTGCGGAGACTACTATAGCAAAATAAGCGTCACGTGGGAGCTCTTTTCGATACTCCTGGCGGCGGTGCACCTACTAGAAGCGTTTTTAGCCTTGTTTGTTGAAACGTCTTCTCAAAATTATTTTGCGAAGACTATGTAGCAAAAAGCGTCCCGTGGGAGCTCTTTTGATTACTCTGGCGACGATACACCTCTTTGGAAGCGTTTTTTGCCTTGTTTGTTGAAACGTCTTCTCAAAATTATTTTCTTTGGATACTCTGTCACAAAATTTAATTAATTTTTATGCTAATATATTTTGCCCAAAACCCTATATATATTTTTCCCTAGCCCAAAAATTTCATAAAGGGGGCAAAACACGTCGCGTCGGTCGTTTTCTGATTATTCAAGAAGAAAGCGCCACGCGAGACGCTTTGTGCCACCTCGAAAAGCGCATACGTAAGCGGCGCTTTGCTGAGGTGGCACAAAGCGAGCCCCCGAGGCGCTTTTACATTGTTTCCCCAAAAGCTACCGACGTGGACACGTTTTGGGGGAAAACAACCCTTTTCCTTAGATATTCTTCAAACTAGCCCATTTCTATAAATAATTTAATTTTTTGGTATATATGAGATATTTACCCGTTGCAAAATGATTTAACTAAAAATTTAAATTAATAACTCAACATCAACACTAAAATTATTTATGTAAGATAACATTGAAAATAAAAATGGAAGATCATTAAAATTTCGGACTCAAACACCTACAACCCGACCCAGTATCATATCCTTTCCATTACTGTTTTCCTCCTACTATAAAGCTATTGTCATCAACTATGGTTTACAGATCCGATCTCAGAACACGCTTCCTTAAACCCAAAATTTCCCCCTTCTTTGGAATCTTGTTGTTACTGTTAGTGTAAAACTACATAAACAAGCTCTTTTGTTCATGATCTTTAGTATTACCAGCAACAATGTCATCCTTCTTGCACCAACGACCCATCCAGAATCCATTCTCGAACGCCTACCCTGTCTCCCCACGTTCTTCATCAACCTCGCAAAGACCCATTTCGATCTTCAGTCCAACAGGCCTAATTCTCCTCCTCTCCCTCATGGTAATCCTCGGAGTGTTCGTGCCTTGGTCTGGCATGCCCGTAGCCACCTTCTCTAACTCTAAAAAGGCATCTTCTTCCCTTTCCAAATGGCGTGACTACACTTTGGCCGAAGCCGCTTCCTTCGTCGCCAAAAATGGTACCCTAATCGTTTGCGCCGTGAGTCAACCTTACTTGCCTTTCCTCAATAATTGGCTGATTAGTATTACCAGACAAAAGCACCAAGAGGAAGTCCTTGTGATAGCTGAGGATTACGCTACTCTTTATAAAGTTAATGAAAAATGGCCTGGCCATGCCGTCCTTGTCCCTCCCGCAATTGATTCACAAACTGCCCATAAATTTGGCTCTCAGGTTCTATCCCTGTTTCACATATCTGGGTTTTTGTTCTTGTTTCTCCCCCTAATATTTTCAATTGATGCTGATTGGGTGCTTGGTCTAGGGATTCTTCAATTTTACTTCCAGGAGGCCTCAACATTTGTTGAAAATTTTGGAGCTTGGCTACAATGTTATGTATAACGATGTTGATATGGTGTGGTTGAGAGATCCCTTTCCTTATTTGGAAGGAAACCATGATGTTTACTTCACTGATGACATGGCTGCTGTATGGATGCTAACTCTGCTATATGTTTTACTGTATTAGGCAATAATAGCCTAACTATATTCATTAATATTGAGCAATTCTATTAGATCATGAGAAATTAATGAACTCTAACTTATCTGAAGCCATGCCACAGTCACCATGATTTTTAAACTATGAATAATTGGATTGTATTCAGTGGGTAGTTGTAGTAAAAAGAATGGAGAGGATGGAACGAAGACTGAATCTTGTACTTAACCTAATAGTCGCCCCACTACCCCAGACTCTAGGCTGCTATATACTGGAAATATTGCTGCCACTGCTTCTTTATCGTAAAGTTGCTTCATGCTACTTCTCTTTGGTTAATCAGGTGAAGGCTTTGAACCATTCCCATGATTTGCCACCGCCGGGGAAAAAGGGTCGCACTTATATTTGTAGTTGCATGATTTTTCTGCGTCCCAAAGATGGAGCTAAACTAGTAATGAAGAAATGGATCGAAGAACTTCAAGCTCAGCCATGGTCCAAAGCAAAGAAAGCAAACGATCAGCCTGCTTTTAACTGGGCTCTAAACAAAACTGCTGGTTTGGTATGTTTATGCATCTTCCTATCATTTCCGTTTTAAGTTGTAGCATATACCCCTAATAGTTCTCATTTGTTTTCTTCTTTGTTAAGTTGAAATTTTATGCCACATTTGCCTGTGTTCCTGAATTGTGGCCAACTCCTCAAGGTTCGGAGTTTCAGACAATATCCCATGCATGTTCTACATGCCATAATTTGAAAAAACTTTGCTAATAGGTGTACATCCTTTGATCAGCGCTGCACTTAATGCATTCATATTCAAATGAATTCTCAGTAGTTCCATTTTAGGTTGTAGCATATACCCCTAATATTTCTCATTTGTTTTCTTCTTTGTTAAGTTGAAATTTATGCCACATTTGCCTGTGTTCCTGAATTGTGGCTAACTCCTCAAGGTTCGAGTTTCAGACAATATCCTGTGCTTGTTCTACATGCCATAATTTGAAAATACTTCGCTAATACATGGACATACTTTGATTAGCGCTGCACTTAGTGCATTCATATTTAAATGAATTCTCAGTAGTGTTTAATTGCATATTTTGGTAATCCGTAACTTGGAAATCAGCTTACCATAATGCTAAAGGAACATCTATTGTTAATCCAATCCAATGTTTAGAAAGTCCTACTTGCATTTCTGGTCCATTGCAAAGTGTTGCTTTTGGTTTGGGTATGTAAATCTCTGGGGTGTTAGATTTGTGGTTCTAAGAACCCTTTTTCTCTCTCGCTCTCTGTCTTTAATATTCATAATAGATGGTGTGTGATATATTATCAAAATTTGTGGTATTAAGATTTGATTTTCTGATTATCATACATTAATAATATGTTCTGCAGGTGGATCTCTACCTGCTTCCTCAGGCAGCATTCCCAACAGGAGGATTATACTTCAAGAACCAGACATGGGTGCAGCAAACCAAGGGCATGCACGTCATAATTCATAATAATTACATCACCGGCTTTGAAAAGAAGATCAAGCGCTTCCAAGATTATGGCCTTTGGTTGGTTGATGATCATGCCCTTGACTCCCCTCTAGGCAGATTATGAAAAAGCTGGATTACCATCTGATTGCATTCTGCATAACCAATTACATCCTCAAAAACCGTCCTAAGAGGTGGAACATCCAGTTTGATAATCTTCTTCACAAAACCATCTGCTTCGATGCTCTCGGATAAACATTGATCATTAGCAGCAGCAACTGCAGATGGATGTGGACCTTTAGCAGCTAAGAATGCTCAGTTCTTCAGCAAAATTTTTACATTTAAATAGTGTTCAAACAGGGCAAAGTCTAAATATTCTGTTGAAATTCACTATAAACTTTTGTTTCCAGAAAAGACTTGACCAATCAATCAAATTTTTGTCACAATGTTTTTACTTAATATTATGCAAATACAATATATATTCTTTGCTGTATCTGTCTCAGCTAACATCTATTCTTTGATAGAATAGCTTTGCTAAAAATACAATGCTGACACAGGATCTGATTGCTATATTATGCATAAAAAATGCTCTCACAAAAGGCAAAGAAAACAACACATGCGTTTGCCGGGAGTCGAACGAGGGTTTATTGCTTGGAAGGCAATTATCCTAACCGTTGGACTACAAATGCTTGCTTGAAATGGGTGGCAGATAGGATTAATTAGTACCATAAACAAAAAGTGTCGGCCAACTATTCCTGAAAGCAGATATATTGTTTTTCTGTCATTAATAAACTTACTGGTCTCAATAAAAAGCGTTAAACAAGAATCTATCATCTATCATACTGATTTTATTTTTATTGGTCAGAAGGAAAATTAAATAATTAACAGCAGCGCCTTGCCTATAATTTTACTGAAATTAGAATATATTATGAAAACGTGGCAGGAATATCTTAATTATTTAAAGCTAAAAACATAAATAAAAAATTATTTAAGACTAAAAAAAAAATTAAAGACAGAACACGCTAAAATAAAGGGGAATAATAATATTATAAGATTCTCGACCCAAGAGATTACAGCTCGCAGCCAAATTCTACTGATCTGATCTTACGTTTTTTTTTTTCTTTCTTTTTACTAATCTATTACTCTTTTGCTTTCCCTTCGTAGTAAAAATCTGTAAATCCCCCCGCCCCAAAAAAAAATCTCATGCCATCTGTCAATTATTGTGTATGTCACTCTATTCATCTTTGACAATTCAATGATCCATTCAAAATCCATCCAAATGCTATTGTTGCCATATCACAAGCTTCCTCTTTCTGTAATAAATAAACTTTAATACATCCCACTTTCTAGTCTTTGCTTTGCTTTGTTGGGTGTGTTTCTTTTATTTGTTTTAGTTATTTTAGATTGAGTTTTCTTTTTGCGTTTCAAGAGCTAAGTTTTTTTTTTTTTTTTGGATGAGAATGTAAATGGGTTCCTTAGAAAATGGGATCTCGTTGAAGAGAGCCGGTAGTAGGAACGAAAGGAACCCGTTTTCGAGCCGACCCAGATCGAGATTTTCTCGGCTTTTTCTCTTCAAGAAGCTAGATTATCTCCAATGGATTTGCACCGTTGCTGTTTTCCTCTTCTTTGTTGTGTTTTTCCAAATGTTTTTGCCTGGTTCAGTAATGGACAAATCTCAAGGTTCCTTCTTGGATGATAAAGATTCGGTATTTGGAGAATTGAGTTATTTGAAAGAGATGGGTGAGCTAGATTTTGGTGAAGATATCAGATTGGAACCGTGCAAGCTATTGGAGAAGTTTCAGAGAGAAAATAAACTAGTCAATTTGGATTCTTCATCTGGTTTCAACCGGAGTCAACACCGTTTCCATTATAGAAAACCTCAGCTTGCATTGGTTAGTTAAAATTGTCTCTTATTTTTGTTGATTCAATCAATGGATACATTTTAAGGGGTCAGTTTTTGTTTTTGGATCTTTTGCTGCGTGCTGATATTTATAGTGCTGTTTTACTTCAAAATGAAGGTGTTTGCTGATCTATTGGTTCACCCACAACAATTGCTAATGGTGACCATTGCAACCGCATTGAAAGAGATTGGCTATGAACTTCAGGTAAATGACAATGAGTTCTATGCAGTTCATCATTTGTGAGTTTGACATCTTTTAGTTTTAATTGTTGAATTCTGTTGTTTAGTCAAGAAAACCCTAAATGTCTTTTCAGCTGATAACTTAGTGCTTATATATTGCTGGGAATGTTTGGAGTGATAGCCTTGAATAGGGCTAAAAATCTCTTAGCAAATGAAGTTAACGGTTCATCTTAGCTTAATGTATTTTAATTACTTTGTTGAAAGGTATACTCCCTTGAAGATGGTCTTGCACACAATGCTTGGCAAAGCATCGGAGTTCCGGTCACCATTCTTAAAGTCGAACGGAATGAGATTGCTGTTGATTGGCTGAAGTACGTTTCTTTGTTTGTAATCTACCAAAAACCCACTTTAGGCTTGATATTTATATGACAAGTTATGTACATTAATTCCTATTTTAAGAAGTTTGATCAAGCGGTTGTGACAGTTTTTTCGTTTCATTCTGGATAAGACATCCTTTTCTTCCTCAAAATGGTTTGAGTTTTTCCTATATAAAGTTTTTTTTTTTTGGTATGTAATTGTGATATATTGTTCTGCAGCTATGACGGCATACTCGTTAGCTCTCTTGAGGCCAAGAGTGTCTTTTCTAGGTAGGTTATTCTATATTTCTTTAGGCAAAACTCTATACCTATTGCTTTCTGAAGTTTAAGACACTTTTCCATACATGCTGAAGATATTAATTTGTTTTATTTGATCTTTTATGATGCATGTTTAGAAATTTCACTAGAATGTTATTCTGTTCAAGTCAATTAACGTGAGTGAGTTTACTTGTTATAGTTTTATTCAGGAACCTTTCAAATCTATTCCACTTATATGGACAATCCATGAACGAGCGCTTGCCATACGTTCTAGAGAATACACTTCAAGTGGACAGATTGAGCTTGTGAATGATTGGAAAAAAGTTTTCAGTCGTGCTACTGTTGTTGTCTTCCCTAACTATGCACTTCCGGTAATATATCTTTGAAAATCATTTCATCATTGGTTCATAGTTAACATATTATTAACTAAAGTAGTGAAAGTATATAGGTGCTTTTTAGTCCTATTAAGATGGTCTGAGCAATGGAAGAAATGCATGCAACAAAGTGATAATGCTCCTATTTTATTAGAAAACATCCTAGTAACTGATTTATATTTTGAGCCAGTTTTTACTTCAATGCCTAGTTTATGTGATTTCAGTTTCCTCTAGTGTTTATGCTTCTAAGAGTGGTTTCTAACCTGGGTTTTGTTTCTAATGATCTGATTTCTTACTCTACCTTCTGCAGATGATCTATTCTACATTTGATTCTGGAAACTATTATGTCATTCCTGGTTCTCCAGCTGTGGTATGGAAAGGAGAGAATGCAATGAATTTGTTAAAAGATAGTCAGCGTATAAAGATGGGTTTTGGACCTGATGAAGTACTCATTGCAATTGTTGGAAGTCAATTCATGTACAAGGGCTTGTGGTTGGAGCATGCCCTTATTTTGCAGGCTTTATTACCCCTCTTTGCTGACAATAATTCAAATTCCCACCCGAAAATCATTATTTTAAGCAGTGATTCAACAAGCAACTACAGCATGGCTGTTGAGGTATGGCCATAATTACTACATAGAGTGCTGTGGTTAAATTTATATGTGGACATTGTTTTCAAGCTTCTCACTACCATTTCACATATATTTCGCTTTCCTAGAGAATTGCTCTCAACTTGAGGTATCCTAGTGGTGTGGTGAAGCATGTGGCTGTTGAGGAAGAAGTCGACAACGTTCTGAGCATGACTGACATCGTGATATATGGCTCATTTCTTGATGAGCCATCATTCCCAGAAGTTTTGACGAGAGCCATGTCTCTTGGGAAACCAATCATAGCACCAGAACTCTCCAATATCAGGAAATATGTAAGCCTATATAACTCTTTTTTGTTCATGCATATTCGGTATCATTAGGCAAACAAGTTACTGACTTTATGTTGGTAATAACAAATAGGTTGATGACAGGGTAAACGGCTATATTTTTCCCAAGGAGAATATTAAAGTTTTGACCCAAATCATTTTGCAAGTGATATCAAATGGAAAATTGTCTCCATTGGCACGCAATATTGCTTCGATTGGGAGAGAAACTGCTAAAAACTTGATGGTTCAGGAAACTGTTGAAGGATATGCCTTTCTACTGGAAAATGTTCTCAAGCTTCCATCAGAAGTTGCAACTTTTAAGGCTGTTGCTGAACTTCCTTCAAAGTTAAAAGAAGAATGGCAATGGAACCTGTTTGGGGATTTTCTAAATTCTACTCTCGAAGACAGGAGTGCCAATTTTTTGAACAAGTTAGAGGAGCAATGGAACCATTCTCGAAGGGAGAAGTTTGGTTCATTAATTGCTGTGGATGATTCATTTTCATATGAAATTTGGGAGGAAGAAAAAAGGACACATATTCTCGATACTAAAAGGAGACGAGAGGAGCAAGAGGTAAGAATTGTTTTGTGGGCGTATGTTAGCCAAAAGTTTAGTTGAACAATTTCAGCTTTTTTTTCTTTAAGTTGTTACTTAGTGAAGTTTCATGCTCTTTCAAATATGTTGTAGTTGAAAGATAGAACTGATCAACCTCGTGGAACCTGGGAGGACGTATATCGAAATGCCAAGAAGGCTGACCGTATGAGAAATGACTTGCATGAAAGGGATGAAAGGGAACTCGAAAGGATTGGTCAACCATTGTGTATTTATGAACCTTATTTTGGTGAAGGAACATGGCCTTTCCTGCACCTAAATTCTCTTTACCGTGGAATTGGATTGGTAAGTCAGTGAAAGAATCATATGGGTTTGTGTTTTGTTGTACTTATTGAATTACTTATAATGAAATTAAGAATCTCTTTAAAACTTGTTTGTAAACCATTGGAAACCTATTTCTCCTTCAAGAAATAGAAGTTGTAAAAGGAAAGCATGAAGGTGCTGTAATTCATAATTTTGACGAATCTCCATAAAGCAGTGGCACTTAAAAAATGTCTAATGCGTGTTGCAGTCCACCAAAGGTCGAAGACCCTGGATGGATGATGTTGATGGACCGTCTCGTCTGCAACTTCTTAACAACCCATACTACCGAGACACTCTTGGTGAATATGGGGCCTTCTTTGCTATTGCTAACCAGATTGACCGTCTACACAGGAATGCCTGGATAGGGTTTCAGTCATGGCGAGCAACAGCTCGGAAGGTAATGTAATATGTCAAACCCTTTTGTTTCTAGATTAATTTGTGAGAATCATGCCATTTGGCTTAGCAACACCTTAAATTAAATATATTTTGTCCGTTTATTTGTTCCCCTTTACTCTTACCTAATTGTGGGGCCAAAACAGGCATCCTTGTCAGGAATTGCTGAAACTTCATTGCTAGACGCCATCGAAAAGCGAAAGTATGGTGATGCACTATACTTTTGGGTTCGGATGGGCACTGATCCAAGAAACAACATGCAGAGGGACTTTTGGTCATTTTGTGACGCTATAAATGCTGGAAAGTGCAAGTAAGAGCTGTAAATTTGCTGATTATTTCAACTGCAAAAGCCTAAACATATTTGCTAAACTCGTTTATCATTTCATTGCAGGCTTGCATTCTCTGAGACTCTTAAAAGGATGTATGGCTTAAGGCAGGATTTCAACTCTTTGCCACCCATGCCTGAAGGAGAAGGCACATGGTCTGTCATGCAGAGTTGGGCCTTGCCAACAAAGTCCTTCCTAGAGTTCGTTATGTTCTCAAGGTGAGAGCCGTTACACTTAATGTCTTCTCTGCATGAACAGTTGAAACTGTTGCAATCCGTAAACACTTAATTTCTCATTTGCTATTTGCAGGATGTTTGTGGATGCATTAGATGCACAAATGTATGATGAGCACTATCAAAGTGGTCACTGTTATCTGAGTTTCTCGAAGGTAAACTATAAAGTGCATTATTATTATGAAAGTTCATCTCAAATTATATAATTTATACAATTATTGAATGGCATTCATCAATTGAGTTATGAATCCCATCAGGATGTTGCAAATTTTTGGATGGTAGACTACATTATTTTTCAAAACTCGGTCAATTCTTCTGTTGACATCGTTGTGTTTGTGTTCTACAGGACAAGCATTGCTACTCACGGGTGCTTGAGCTGCTTATAAATGTTTGGGCATATCACAGTGCACGTCGGATTGTATACGTGAATCCTGAAACTGGTGCGATGCAAGAATACCACAAGTTCAAGGATCGGAGGGGTAAAATGTGGATCAAATGGTTTTCATTCAACACTTTAAAGGTCATGGATGAGGATTTAGCCGAGAAAGCAGATTCTGACCAGCCAAAAAGACGATGGTTATGGCCATCAACAGGTGAGGTCGTCTGGCAAGGTGTTCTTGACAGAGAGAGAAATCTCCGGAACCGGCAAAAAGAGACAAGGAAGCAGAAAAGCAAGGACAAACTAGAGAGGATGAGGCGTAAACACCGTCAAAAAGCATTAGGGAAGTATGTGAAACCCCTTCCAGAAGATATTGAGATCTCAAATTCAACAACAGTAACATCAGTTTAATTTCATGTCTGTTTTTTGCATCTTTTGGCAATAGAACCTAGTTTGATAATTCTTTAATTTTTGATCTTCTTCTACCCTTTTCTTTTGCTTCTATGCCTTGTTTATGTCAGAAAGGATGCATCATTTGTTTAAATGTGAGTATTTTTGTATCTAGCTAACAGCATCCTTCTGGTCATTAATATTCATGAATGGCTCAAACTGTACACTAAGTTTTACCTTTCTCCTTATTTTCTGCCCTCAATTCTAAATTTTATTTTTCGATATTAAATTTTGTCTCTTTACTTTTAACTTAATTCAATATTCTGTTGACATAGAACATTAAAAATATCATTATAGCATAAAGCTCATAGCACGGTTACAAGATTAATAAATTGCAATCAAACATGGCTTTTGATAGAAGAGCTGTGTCCAGTTTGGTCATCATAGTACTTCGACCATAGCATAATACCTCCGTACTTGCTGGAACCTTTGATAGCAGGGAGCACTTTTGAGGTAAGATCAGCTACTGGAATGAAGCCGCTTCTGGCTGCAGCCGGGGCTGCTGGGAGTCCCAAGAAAATTTTAGTTGCAGGAATGTCTGTAGTCCATTGCTTCCATGCATCTACTAGATTTCCAAAACTTCCAGATGTGTATTGGCATGGTGGATTGTTATAGAATTGAACCCAAACGTAGTCAAATAGACCAGTTTTCAGGGCACTCCCGACCCAAGCATCAGGGAAGGGGCATTGAGGTGCTGCGGTTAAGTACACTTTTTTACCGCGTTTGCTGTATCCTGAGAGGTACTTTGCAAGGTCATCCCAATGTTGGATCGTTCCTCCTTCAATATCAAAGTCGATTCCATCCAAAACCGCATCCCCTAATGGTCGAGAAGATGACGTTCCCCCTAAAAAGTTGTTCCAAAGATAAGTAGCCACCTGCCTAGCATCTTCAGCCGAGGTAAGGTAGTAGCTCCCAGCACCTCCCCCGATTGAAAGCATTACCTTAATTCCTTTTGCCTGACACGATTTAATGTCGAAACTCAAACCAGTGCAGCCATAACTGTAGGGATCACAATGACCGGCAAGGTTAATCATCGGTGTCTGACCATTGCCAAACGTCGGAAGAAAAGCTATGTTGACAAAGTCATAGCTACCAGTGGCACAAGTTTCGGCCAAGGTACCCTCGTATCCGTTCTGACCCCAATAAATAGCAATTCCACCAGCATCAACAGTAACAAACAGTAAAAGAACCAGTGAGCAGAAAAAAGCAAGTGAGGTTGCTGGAGTTAATGCCATCTTTGATCCTACTCTGGTATATACTTGAATTATGATGCTTGGGGATATTTGTGAATAGCTGTTATATAGAGAGGAGAAAAGCATAGGGTAGTAGAGGATTTATTTGGAAGTGAATTTCCACGTCTTTACACATTCATCTTCCACCATTGTTTACTGTTTACTATTGGCTCCTTCCCTTGAGTTGAGTGTATATGGTGAATATCAAACGTGGCTCACCATGTCCACTGCAATGGTTGGTGGTTGACCAATAAAATGTGGTGTGCAATGTAAACCCTTAGACGACTACTTGACTTCTCCATTTCAGAATGTTTAATGGCCGTATGAGTTAAAAATACAACGCTAGCTTTTCACATTAGGCGACTGTTAAAAAGTAGTATTCTATCCAAGATGTTTCATACACAATTTAAAACTTATATTATTTGGCTGGCGATAAGTTATGTCCTATAAATATCATAATTATTCAAGTAACATTTAATGAATGATTGTGTTTATTATCCAAATAGAAACTTATTTGATAGTTATGCCCCTATATAGAGATACAAGAAATTAGACAAATTTCATTAGTAAGTTATGCAAATGCACACCAAAAATGGAAAACAAAAACTCTTTCTTTTATCTGTTCATGAAATTATCTAAAAATTTGACTAATACAAGTGCACCTTTAACTAAAGATATTGTTCCCACAAAGACTAAAAGTACTAGTAATTACCGTCTGTCTATTATTTAATCAATTGATTAAAAACTAAAATTAATTAACTAATTAACTAACGAATATGATAAAGATTAAATCAGGAAAATCGATTACACCCAAGAATCAAAATAATACCCAAGAAAGATTTCACCTAGATTTCATCTGTAACTATCAATCTAAATTACACAAGTTTTGTACTTAGTAACTTGGTCTATGCTAATATCTCTTTCGAGCCTAAGAGTAACTAACTCTAGGTTAATTAATTGAAATTTCTTTCTAATTAAAACCTCTATTATCATATTAACTCATGTTATAGATTCCCTTATTAGATTTGACTCTAATTCGATATATTTATGTCGTCCTATTTTTAGAATTGCATACAACTCCACTCAATTAAGCAAGAATTAGTTCAAACGACAAAATCCATCGTAGGTTCATCTCCCCTAGGTATTTAGAAAATTAGTTCATATTTGAAAATAAAAACATTCAAGATACAATATAACCAAAAGAAATAAAGAAACTCATGATAACTTCTAAGAAATCAACTGGGAATCTTCAATCTTGACGGAAATTTGCTTCAAAGTTGACTTCAATGGTGTTTTTCAAATTGTTTTCTTGAATATTTTATGATGACTCAATTTTATCTTTTTATCTTTGTCATGTGTACGTCTTAAAATACTCAAAAAATTTAAAAATCGCGATTTTTCGTAGTTTGGTGTGCAATCCTATGAAAACGACATGGCCTACAACACGGGCTGTAGAATGGGTTAGCTCGTGTGGGTTACACGGCCATGTGATCTAGTCATGTGGAATGGTTCAGCCTGTGTGGCTCTCGCAGCTTGCTCCGAAACTCCAATTTTTACTCGTTTTTCGCTCTTTTTGTTCCCAAGTGCTCTATTAAGCATTAAAACATGAATTTAAATGATTAATAGTATAAAATTTACAATTAAAATTGAATAATCACTTAAAATGTATTAAAAATAATATTAAAAGATATTACTTTTAGCACTTATCATTATTCTATAAAGAATTATCTACGAGAAATTCTATAAATTATTTGTACGGACACAAAAAGAATATGAAGAAGTGACATATTGATTAAATTTTTATAAATTTAGTTTTATTATCACGCACCTACAATAGCTATTGTGTACAGTCTAGAAGCTAAGAATTGTGTTTGTATTATGACCCATTTTCTTTGGGCAAATATCCCAAAAATACAGAAAAAAATCAAAAATTACCGGAAAGGACAGGTTTCAAAAATATTGACCTGGAAAGGTAATTTCCCCAAAAGCGTCACATCAGCGTCAAGCGTGTTTTTGGGGAAAACGCTCACGAACGCTAAAAGCGGCGTCCCGAGGGAGCTTTTGGCCATTTTCCCCCAAAAACGCGCTGACATGGACGCGTTTTTGGGGATTCTTTCCCGTCCACTTGCAATGTGAAAAATGAAATAAGTTTTTGGGCAGTAGTCTCCGGCAAAATAATTTTGAGGAGACGTTTCAGAACAAACCGTGGCCGAAAACGCTTCCACGTGGACGCGCTTTTGCTACAGTGGTCTCGGGCACAATTATTTTGAAGAGACGTTGCAGAACAAACCGTGGCCGAAAACGCTCCCACGTGGACTCTCTTTTGCTACAGTGGTCTCTGGCAAAATTATTTTGAGGAGACGTTTCTGAACAAACAGTGGCCAAAAACGCTTCCAGCAGGGTGCACTATTACCAGGAGTACTGAAAAGCGCTCCCACGTGGACGCGCTTTTGCTACAGTGCTATCCGACAAAATTAGGCTATAAATCAGCCAAATTTCATTCTCAGTTGGCAGAAAGCAAATTCAAGCAAAAGGAAAAAAAATTGAAAATGAGTGAACGTATTAATGCTGTTATTTACTACGATGGTGAAGTGCGTGACACCGAAAATGGTGTTGTTTTCTTATCGGAGAACACAGCGCGATTGAGTTTTAATCGGAACGTCGATTTGGTAGAACTTCGCAAAAGAATTAGGCGTAAAATATTCGGAACAACGCTAATGAAAGTTCAGTCTATTAAGTATAGATTTTGCGCTTCGGTTGATCCGGTGAGATATGACTCATTCGACATCAAAGGTCCTCGGAGCCTTGAGGCAATGGTGGAGACTCATCTTGCCAGTGGTTCACCCTATATCGAGGTATATGTAGAATTTTCATCTCCAAGTGATCTGGCTGCGACCTCAACATCTAGTATCATTCGAGGGGAATACACGACCCCAAGTCGACACTCTGTAAGTGAGAGGCAAAACACAGAAGTGCCCGTGTGCGGTGGTAGTATGGAAAATATAACCCCTGCACAATACTCGGTTGGTGGATGGGACATGTATATTCGTCATTCGACGTCGGATGACAGAAATACGTATTGGGGGACGTCATCAACTTCTAGTGGATGACAATCCACATACTATTGGGATCTTTACGAAAGATGTTTAAGAAGGGATGATGTATTACCGATGACATCCACCAGCGAGGGGCCCTCGTTTGTTGCAGGTTATGGAGGATCGGAGATGAATCTGATGTGGATCCACCTCGGGAGCCAGGGCCTGACGATGCAGAAGTTGGATTATTTTCTGAACCGGAGCCCGTTCCAATTGTACCTGAAGACGTTGAGGGCGGTTCAGACGAAGAAGAAGAAGATCCGCTATTCAGGGCATACTCACCTCCGGTAGACATGCACAATGTCGATATATCTCAAGATGATGCATTGGAGTTTCTGAACTACCACACCGACGCGTGGACCGTACAAATTCTTCGTTGGATTCGGACCAATTAGAAGTTGGTAACCGTTTTCCAACAAGAATACTTTCTTGGTGCATTGAAACAATACTGAGATCGAGGCGGGTTAACTACACTATGGTTAAATCAAAGCTCGATAGGTGCGAGGCGAAGTGTGCGGTGCAAGGCGGCACATGTTCATGGAAAATCATGGCGTCGTTGAGGAAAATGACAGGGATGTGGGAGGTGAAAAAGTACAAAGGTCCGTATACATGTCTTACCGGTACAGTACCACTATGTTTCAATGATTTCGAATAACACTAATATTATGTAATGTTGCATTATTTAACGTACTTCATTGACTGGTGTAACACAAGATCATCCGAGGATGGATTCGGACATGTTGGTGATTTAATAATCCGACGGTGAAAGTCGATCCCAAAACTACAAAGTCTTGGCCTTAATTGGCAATATTCGTAGCCAAATGGGGTACACACCCTCTTCGTAAAGGCTTGGATAGCCAAGCGAAGGAGTTGGAAAAGTTGCACGGTCGGTGGGACGCTTCATATAATGAAGTGTGGCGGTGGTGTCGGTGTTGAGACGTATGTCCCGAGCAAAGACAACAGACCTTGAAACCGACCGGCGACTACAACGATCGTCGCTTCCGTGGATGCGCAGTGTTCAAGCGCTGCTCGGACATTTAAGCAATGTCGAGATGCTTTTACATACTATAAGCCATTGGTACAAATTGACGGTACCTTCATGTATGGTTGATATCGATCGGCTATTGCTAGTTGTGGCACAAGACGGTACGTGGGAGAATCCTTCCGATTGCATTCACAATAACACCGGAGTCGGTGATGATTGGGACTTCTTCCTATCTAGGTTAAGGAGGCATGTCGCCTCAACGACATATCGTTATATCGGATCGGGGCCTGGAATACTTGCGGCAATAGAACGATAGGGAAGTATGTGGCATCGCACACACCATCGATATTGCACGAGGCATGTTTCATCCAACTACTATGGGCAACACCGATCTAAAAGACGAAATGGAAAGTGACCGATATGGGTATGAAATATCTATTAATATAATTTCTTTTGAAATTTTCAATTTATTCGCAATTGAATAGTGGTATGCAATATTCGTTATCAACGTATATTGGCGGTACGAGATCAATAAAGATCGTTTTCACGAGATGTTGGCTAGTTCTGCAGCAAATAACGCCAAGGCGCATAAGTACCTATGCAATATTCCTTTTGAGCAGTGGACACAAGCATATGATGGTGGCCTACGATATGGTCATATGACCACAAACTGGCCGAATGCATAAATTACATGCTAAAAGGAACCCGTCATCCGCCGATTACAATGATTTTACGGAGACATATTTTCGTTTAGCGACACTATTTCCGAAGAGAGCGTTGAGTTATCGAGGCGGATGTAAGGAGGCCATGTATGGAGCCGAAGGTCTTGCAAGAAATTAACCGTGGAAGGCACGGCGAACACCATGCACGGTGTGTCACGACTCTGACGACCTATGGTTTCGTGTCACGGAGTTTGATGACCGAACCAAGGTATTGTTGGCGGGCATTATCGTGTACACTTAACAAATAGGACATGCGATTGTGGGATATTTGATGCCGCCGTTACCCATGTGCTCATGTACTTGTGGCTTGTCATAATCTTCGTCTTGACCCCATGAGCTATGTCGTGAAGTCTACAAATTAGAAAACACGTACAACGTGTGGAGACATGTATTCCACCATCCCGGATGAACGTAAGTGGCCATCGGTATCACTTGCACCGTATAAAGCATTGTTGGGATATAGAATTGAGGCGAAACCAAAAGGTCGACCTTCCTCGACTAGAATACGAAACAATATGGATATCCAAACCGACCAACCAAAGTCGGTGATGCGGGTGGTGTAGGAACCCGCCATACATCTCGCTCATATCCAAATCGGACTAGTTGACCGTGTTCTTAGCTTGTTTGTCTCTTCTTTGGCTATGTAATTTCTATTTTTTGGAGGAAAAGCAGTGAACTTTTGTACAATAACTCAAATTTATTAAATATAAGATAATTAAATTGCAAAAATAAAAATTAAACCATTTCTATTTTATCAAAGATATTAAAACTAAATTAAAAAATTAAATTACAAAAGAAATAACATTAAACTCAATTTTATTAAATATAAAAAAATTTATATTGCAAAAACTAAATTATCAATGAAAACTTCTTATTTATTAAATATATTACAACTAAATTACAAACAAATAAAAAATAAAGAAAACTTCTTATTTATTAAATATATTAAAACTAAATTGCAATAAAATAAAAATAAAAACAATTTCTTATTTTATTACATATATTAAAATTAAATTACAATAATAAACTTAAACAATTTCTATTTTATTAAAGATATTAAAATTTAATTACAATAAAAAATTAAACAACTATTATTTTATTAAATATATTAAAACTAAAATAAAAATATAAAATAAAAATAAATTTTTATTTTATTAAAAATCAAATTAAATTACATAGAAAAAATACACAACTTCTATTTTAGTGAAGATATTAAAATTAAATTACAAACATAAATAAAAACAATTTTTTATTCAAAAATAAAAAATTTATTACAATTTAAAAATAAAAAGCCCATCCTAATCAATGTTGATGGGGTGGGAACCGATTGCCACAAGAGGGCGGTGGTGATTCTGTGTTGGATTCCTCCTTTTTAGCTTCCGCGGGGTCGTGGAACCTCAAAGGGGAATCGGGTTCCTCCGGCGGTGGGTGCAGTTCAGGTGTTGCGATGATGACCCACCTTGATAAAATAATGACCGGAGGTGTTTGCATAAACCACGGCGGGGTGATCGCATCCGTCACGGTGAAGGAGCACAGTAGAAAGAAGCGCTCCCGACGGCGCCTCCTCTAATCCCACACCGACGTCGGCCTCACGATCGGTGGCTAATGGGTGTTGTCGGAACGGACTCGAACCCGCCATGCATTCCAACACTGGGTGGGACTAAGAAAAGGAAACATATATGAGTTAGGAGGATACATATAAGGTGGTACTTTGGCATAAAGCTATGGACGCCTGTGATGTCGGTGTTGTCATTTGAACCGATGGGCCGGTGATTGTGTAGGCGCTGTTGATGGGCCCGGTGGATGTGTAGGCGCTGTTTTGGGCCGTCTCATCACCCTTCTCCTTGAATGTAAAGGGCCCAACGTTCCCTTCGCCGCCAATTTGCCGTCGCCTCTCTTCATCCGGACAACAGATCTGACTTGCCATGGATTCTAACCATGGCATGTACTCCGCACGCACGCTAACTCAGAACTATGATCGGTTCCGGTTAGGTAAAAAGTCATACCGGTTCTCCCACGTCTCGATATGTTCGACCAAAATCTTGGCCAATCGTGTGTCTTTCGCCAGTAAGTCCACTTTGTGCTCATCATCGAGCACCTCGGGAGGCACGGAATCGGTTGCAAACATCTAAATTGCCGCAGAACCCGATCGGTGGTGCATCTCCACGGTCGCGTAGGTGATTAGCGGGACCTTAACGTGCCTAACTGTTCGGATTTTGGAGGAACTCCTCCTAATTCTCGCCCAAATTTCGAGATCCTCGTACGGTGTCCATTGAAACTATATTAACATTACCAAAATATTAGTTATATACATAATACTAGACACTACATATGAAATACTAAATTATAATAACGAAATTGACACTTACTTGTGATTCGATTGTTGTTCCAATAGGAGCCATATATCCTCAAGCGAGTTAGGTATTCCAACATGACTCGTCGGATGGTTCCACCTAATTAAATAAACTTTTAGCATGCAATTATACTATAAATCTCGACATAATTGTAAAATATAATATTAAATTTACCTCGTTATCGGTGGGAATGAATATGGTGGTCGAGTCGAGGGCGTAAAATGGAAATCGAAACCATGCCCATGATGCAGTAGTGATAGGCAACCTCGATTTTTGCTTTACTTGGCGGCGTCGCCGCACATCTCCGGTACAACCTCGATAGCACGGCGGACCCCTAACTCAATTCACGGCTGCTCGAAATCAACAAGTTTCATGGACGAGGTTTCTAGAGAGGTCGGCATCGATAGCCTCCAATTATCTGAAGCATGTATGCCCGCATACCATATTCTTTTTCTTGGTCGAACCTTCATTCATTGCGGGAATCGTCTCGTAACCAAGGCATATCGATCCGAGCTCCTTGAATTCTATCCAAATGGCACTCGAAGCTCAGCATACGGCCATCTAATCGAGAGATGTTACGGACCCGGTGACTACCGACCCGCCCACCGGTAATCCCAATCAGAATCGCACATCTTCTAAGGTGATGGTACACTCTCCGCATGGCGATGGAAAGTGTCGTCTCGGTCTCCACTCTCTATCAACGCTACCGATCAAAGGCGGGTCCAACTTGAACCCCGCCTATCGTGGTACGTGCCAAAAACCCGCTTCCCGCAGTAATTCTCAATCAATGGCGATGGGGACCGGGCATGTTGCGAATATAACATTGCAACACCGATCTACTGATTGTTTAAAAATTATAAAATTCAAAATTAATTAAAATTGCATAATTAAAAAATTTAATAATATTGAACAATTAACATTCAAACTTACCATTTTCATTTGCTTCAAGGCAATGTGCTTGTTGTCTAGGCGACGTAATTCCCGACCATTGTACTCGATAAAAAATTTTAAATTTTCCAAAAATAGATATATTAAAAAATTATAAAGGGCTTTTTCAGTAAATAGTAAGGACTATTTTGAAATTTGAGCTTAAATTTCAAGGACTTTGAGAGAAACTTGAGAGAAAATTGAGAGCAAATTGAGAGAAAATTGATGAGAAAGAGAAAGGATTGAAGTGTGAAAAAATGAAGGGTTGGGGGTATTTATAGTTTTTTTCGATGGTTGGGGGCTAACGGTCAAAAAAAATTTGATTACAGACTAAAAGTGCATCCACGAGGAGGCGCTTTTGGCCACCTCAAAAAAAGCGCCTCGTGGGGTGTTTTTTTGAGGTGGCAAAAGCGCCCCTCGGACGATTTAGGGCGTTTTCCCAAAAACGCTACCGACATGGACGCGTTTTTTGGGAAATTGCCTTTCCGATCAATATTTTTGAAACCTATCCTTTCCGGTAATTTTAATTTTTTTTTTTGTATTTTTGGAATATTTGCCCCTTTTCTTTTCACTGTGACATACCCCCTTAACAGAGTTTGGAATTTATGGGCCTGAGGTTGCGGTTGTGCGTAGGGGTGTTTAACTCCCCTTCAAATCCATTTCTTCCACCCAATTGAAATCCGATTGAAGTTACAACTTTTAGGTTAATATTACATCGTTTTGATAATATCTATATAAACTATATTAATATTTAAATTTTCTAATTTATTCTCGAGTTTACTAAAATATTTTATTTTTACGGAGTTTATATGAAATTTAAAAATACCGCAAATAATGATATCCCAACTCAAAATATAATAGACTCTATTCTTTCAATTTTAGCATTAAAACTAAAAATATTATTATTTTTATAAATTTATTAGATAATTATTTTCAACCAAATCATGGATGTGGAGTAAATCTTATTGATAATGTTGTTGATTAGATTAGTATTGCAACTCAACTCGATACAACTCAATAAAATGATCATACCAATAATCGGTTTAAGTACATTTAATATTCTTAAAATGATTTATTTACTTATTTAAATTTCCTTTTACCTTTTTAGTTTTAATTCGGATATATTGCATATATGTTATTATTATTATTAGTTTCAAACCTTACATTTCATTATTTATAATATGTTACTTTCAAGCGTATACTTATATTCTAAATATGCAATTTCCTCCTGCATACTCATGGAGAGAATTTCTAGTATTATTAATACCGTTGATTGAATTGGTATTACAAGTTAACTCAATATCAACTCAAGAAAAATGACAATACCATGATAAAAAAAAATTGGAGTGTAATGTTCTTAATCGACGTATTTTTTAAAATAATTTGACGCTTCATTATTTATTGTATATTATTTTTAAACGCATACATGTGTTTCTAAATATGTAATTTTACACGCATATATATGTGATGAGATTTCTAATATTATAAATGTGTGTATATCTATACTAACATTTAAAATTTTTACTAAGTTGATGTTACTCTTTGATCGAGCTTCAACTCAGTCTTGAATTTACCAAAAATCTATTATTTTTACAAAATAATAAATATTATTTTGAAGGTAATTTTATCATTTCATATAAAATCTTTAAATTTTTATTGCACATAATGGGATTCAAACACACCATTATGATTTTAATAATTCAACTTCACTATTTTAACTAAAGCCATATTTAGCTTTTATATCCAATCTTCTTAAACTTTTATGCTTCATTTGAGAATTTGGATTTCATTTATTATGTAAGTTGTAAGAATGAAATGCATATATTAGGAATAAATTAAATGAGATTCAACATGATATATTAGAAAAGTATAAAGTCGTGATTTGCCAAATCCAAAAATATTTTAAGGATTTTAAATTTATTACTAAATAAGCATCAAGCAACCAACAAGTGTTGGTGTAGTAGTAAGACATATTACACTCTTAAAAGAGATATAAGTTAAATGCTTGGAAACAACATTATTGGTAAATATAGTCACAAACCTCAAACATGGATCGTAAAACAAATACGAACTATACCTAAAAAATAAAGCTTTTAGCAAATCCATTGTTTTATTTCTAAATAGCTTACTACTCAATTTGCACTATTTTTAAATTCCAAAATTTGAAATCCTAATTGTTAAGTGCTACTTTGAAAATAAAATTTACCGACGTGCCATAATTTAATATATGTTAAATATTTTGATTTGTTAGGGTATTTTAAGATGATGTTGACAAAAAGAAGTTTAATTTAGACAATTGAAGATGGACTTAATTAATCAATGTTAGTTCAATTTGATTAATAATTTTTCCCTAAAATTTTTGTTTAATTAATCGTTAAATTTTTAAAATTTCAATTAATCTATTTATTAACTAAACAAGTTGTTTAAATATCGTTAAACTCAGCTCAAGTAAAAATATAAAATTCAAATTTTGCTGAAGCTCGCTCATATTTGTAAACAAGTAAATTAAGTTTATTTTAGACTCATATATGTTTTGTGGGACACATAGGGGTGCAAATAAGGCGACTCATTCTCTAACTAGGGTTTTATTGTATGCAAATCATACTAAATGAGACTCTCCTCCTCTTTCACTTTTATCCAAGTCGATGCCACTGTTGATTATACCAGTGAGGAAGTAGGACAGTAGCGTCAAGTGAATGGGGTGCGCCTACTGACTCGAGTTTAATTATCCTTTTCCTTGTATGATGTTTATCTCGTTGTTTTTCCTTTCTATGTTTTCTTAATTTAATCTCTTTACCTTTCAAAAAAAACTTTATATTTAGCCAACATAACATATTTTTTAATGTTTACATCATAATAATATTTATAGTATTATCATATATTATAAGAGATTTAATTTTTATGTGACATAAATTACACAATTTATATAGATAAAACAATATAATATCTTACACAACTAAAAAACAGATCAAGCTCTTGCCTTGAATGTGAAGCTTAAATTTGGACCATATTTTAAACGGATCTATTCTTGTCTAAAATTATTTATCCTTTTAAAGATTTTTCTCCAAACATTTTAAATGCATTCGAATTTATTCTTTACTCTAGAGGGGGAGGGACAGGTGTATTTTTTTAATATTACTATAATTATTTTTTATTTAATATTAATATAAAAATTAATATTTATTTTAACAGCAATAATAAAATCAATATTTAAATCGATACTTAAAACAAAGTCAAGATATATTTTGCATGGAATGGGTGTGTTATAAACATTTGTCATTATTACTGACTTTATGGGTGGGAAAAGTTTTGGCATCCATTAATAGACCGACCAGTTAGGACCCCCTGTCCTTTTTTTTTTTTTTCTGTTTAATATTACTTTCCCATTGCATAGCCTTTTGGTAAAGATCCTCCATTTAAGCTGTACTGCCTTCATCTTGTACCTCCCCAAATACCCTTTGCTGCTTCATTTCTCTCAAATAGCAATATTAATACCACCTCCCCCAAATGCTACTTCTTTTTCATAATTCAATTTTGTTTATCATACATATCTTTTAAGCCATTTTTTTTCTTAGAAAATTATTTCAGTTAGGAATTTTTAGCTTTCACACATATAACATTTTAAATATATTCCTTTAATTTATTTGAATTTTCAAATTTTGCTATAGATATTTTTTTTAAAAATGTCAAATTTTGCTATTACTTCATGCACTGTAAGTTGTCAATTTAGTTTTATATTTTAATTAGTTTCTATATTTTAAACATGTAATATTATATCAGTTTGTTATTTTCATATTAAAAAAATGTCAAATTTTGTTATTAGTTCATGTACTGTGTGTAAGTTATCAATTTAGTTTTATATTTTAATTAATTTCTATACTTTAACATGCAATGTTATGTTACCTTACTATTTTCATATAATATTCATAAAAAAAAGTTACGTTCTTTTAGTTAATAAACTTAAAGGGTACGGTTTGGGTCTAAATTGAAATTTAAAATTTAAAACGATAAGAACTAAAAATAGTTAAATTAGAGACTAAATTCATAACTTATGCACTGTACAAGACTAATAATAGAATTTGACCTCACAGATTTAATTATTACCATTTGAGTTAGGACTGAATTTTTTTTAAAATTAAAAAACTAAATCCACTACATATGGTTAATGACCAAAGAATAAGATCTCATGCAATTATACTCTAACCTTTTGTTTGTTTCTCTTGTTTTCTTTTGGTTGCTTAAAATCCCACTTATATCAAAAGATGTATGAAAATTGCATTCCTCTTTTTATTTGGAAAATGGTCCCTCCTCATTTTCTTATCACGCAATCAAGTTGTATCTTTAAAGTTGGAAGTTAAATCAAATTCTTCAAATTCACTGATTCCTATACTCTAATTAATTTTTAACTCGGTCATGTAAACTGCTCAAGTTAACATAAAATATACTTGAATTGAATGGGTTTGGATGGGCATGCGTTTATCTACGATCAGTATAAAAATAGTAGTGGCAGTGAGATTAGATATTGTAACGTGAGACTACAAGTAAACTAAACGCACTGCACTACATCACACCCCGCCACCTATCCAAACACTTCCTAAATTATTAATCTAACTAGATTAACCTACTTCAAATTGAGCGCAAATATTTCTTATTTACATGCACTCTTGGTAAAAATATTATTAAGGCCCCTATGCTAAAAGTCAAATTACATTTTGTTCCATTGACTTTAAATATAAACAAATTAATTTATGTACATTAGATCAAAAAGTAAATTTATCATTTCTATTGTTTTTAATTGGTGTGACAGGTAAAATAATTACTTGTTATGTGTCACATATGCCTATTTTAACGTATTAAGATTAATCTTTTGCTGTAGAAATGAAAGGAATTGTCTCACTCATGTTACTTTTACTGCTAATAACTGTGTTTAGTCTTTAGAAAAGGGCTAGGTATATATGTGGTTGATGAAAATTGTGTCCGTACACGTGTGCGTTTGTTATTTATTGTTAGTTCCCATGCGCTCCATTTGCATGAGAGAGGACATGGTTTTGTGCACTCAAAGCACAAAGCATCAGTATCGGACACATGCAGCAATGTTTTTCTAATGCCGCTTGTGACCGACTCTTTCAATTTGCCTGCTGCGTATAACGACCACTTCAGTTTCATGGTTGTCAGTCAAACAGTTAGCCATTTTTTATTTAGTTTCAAATCCAATCAACAATACATATGGTAAAATCAATCTGGAAGAGCATAAAAAGCTTGGAGGGATCTTCCAAGTCACCATTTCAAAAGTTGGGCATTTTTCTCATCACAGGCATGAATTCAATGATATTAATGGGTAACTTACAGGGAACCATTTTTGACAAACAGATCATTCTTGTAATAACGGATTATCTATATATATAAGAAAAACAGATAAGAACACAAAAGCTACAGCCTATTACCTTGGCCCATTTGTCTCCTGCTTGACTTTGACAGAATAGACAATGTATGCCGTCGCGGTCACCATGGTTTTCTGGTCATTTCTAAGCTACCCATTATATAAGTTCTTTAAATCCATTCAAAACACATTAATGGTTGATGATAATGGAAAGCTCACAACCCTTAGCCACCGAGAGTTTTTCTTCTAGTTGGTTATCTGACCATAAAACCTCCTTAGATGGCCTGGTTGAGTCCCCCAGAGAATCTTTTGGGTATTATTATGGAGAGTCGTCAAACAGATTTCTAACAGACCAGAACTTCAATTTTGATGCTACTGCTCAAACTCCCGAACCTGTTATTATTCATGCTGATGAGCTTTTCACCAATGGCTTCATTAGACCTATTTATATTGATCCATCAAAGAGAGATTCTTGTAATACCTTAGATTCCATTTCCATACAAACCCCACCTTTTACTTCAAGAACTGAGAATCCAAAGGGGAGGAGTGGTTGCTGCTTTGTTAGAAAGTATAGGAAATCAACAAAGAAAGTCCTGAGAAGCCTTTTTGAACATCTCAGACCTTTGTGCCATAAGCTAGGGTGCTCGAGAAAAAGTACCAGGGTTGATGACATTGAGAGGAGGATGATGGGGAGAGCTAAGAGCTGGAACGGTTCACCACAGACATCTCCACAGCAGTTTCCATCTTGTGCTTCAATGGGTGCTTCATGCCATCTTGAAAACTCTATTTATGAGGCTGTTCTTCATTGCAAAAGATCAATAGGTATTTTCCAAGTTTTTTGTTAATAACTAAAACATAATTTCTAAACCCTAAACTTACTAAAACATCACAGATTCTTATGTTGTTTTTTTTCCTTGTTTCATTTCAGAAAAATGATTCATTCATGCTCTCAATATGAGAAAAAAGATGATAGCAGAATAAAGAAAGAGATGCATGATGGGTGGCAGCTGATCAAGTGTCAACTTTTTATTTTGTCTCATCTATGTGTCTTCTTCTTTCTTAGATGTTTATGAACGACAGCAAGGTTCTTTTCTTTTAAACTAATAAGAATTAAACTAATGTGATATGGATTTTTTCCAGCTTCTTGTTAGTAATGTAAATGAACTTTCATATTATATCTATAAACTGTTTTATAAGGTTACACCAATCCATGGATGGAATCACAGATTCTTTCCCTCATTGTGATTCGTGCTTATGAAAATAAAATGGTACGGTATTGATTAGATTTACATGGAAGTTTGGGATTTGAACAATGAAAATTATATGCTGCCATCGTTCTCTTACAAGAAATGAGAACATCTTTGGATGATGATGGTAAAAATTTCACCATTTTGAGAGGTTCCAAACTTAAAAAAATGTTTGTTTGTGCCTTTTCTTCCGATAATTTTTCAATATATGGGACATGGAGAAAGGACAATTCAGTTGCCCACCTAATGTTACACTTGATATAGCATTGATGGGGAGCTAAAAGTTTTCAATAGTAATTCCAATGGTTACCTTTACCAGCAGTAGTTCAAATTTCTTGACAAAAATCAATCATTTTTACACAATAAGTTAATCTAAAATCCAACACTAATTCAGTAACTCGCTTTGCAAACCCTTTTGCCTTGGTGTGAACGTTCGAAAGGATGTGTTGCCAATATCCACACGCAACTGTTGATATAGAGACAGAAAGAGAGGATCTTTCCAATGTTTCTTGCATGAAACAAGGTAGACAAGACAGGGAAGGGGCACATGGAGAAGCTATATATGTTAGGACAAATTAAATTCCATAGTCAATGCAATCAACTTTCTGCAACTTTTGTTGTCTTCTTCTTTGAGAGCTTCTTTAATACCTTCAAAGAAGCACTATAAAACAATTGTGACCTTGTCCAAATAGAACCAGTTTTTATTTTCTCTAGTGAGCTCCTATACAAACCTTAGCCTATCATCAAGATATGTCTTCACTTTCTGGTTTTCAGACACAGATTCTTCACCATTAAATGCAATGTCAAGAAATTTACTAGGCTCGTTTAGTATTACAATAAATTTCAACAGTAGTTTTGACAAAGATTTTCATTAGTCAAAAGCAACATCATGGTTTTGGTTGAAAAAAAGAACATTCCGGACAAGTGAGTAAGCTAGTTAGGGATGGGAATCTTACGTTAGAGAGGGGACCAAAAACATTGCATGTTGGAAATGTCGGCCATATGTCGTTCTTTTTGGTAATGAATGTGTGGCAATGTTTACCACTCCTTGCCATTGCCATTGTCTGTCTTTGATTCATATAGTATGATTATTGGAGAGCTGGCCCAGTCTACAAAATAATAAAACTAGCCCAGGCTTAGCTGAGAGAGAAGTTAAAAAAACTGACTCAAAAAGAAAAAAACATTAGTAAAGTATCAGAAGTGGGATATGAACCCACGGCCTCTCACGAAGACCAGAACTTGAGTCTGGCGCCTTAGACCCCTCGGCCATCCTAACTTTGTTAATTAACTTCCTAATTTTTTTTTATATAAAATCTGTCTTGAAAGATTGTAATATTAAACAAGATGTATCAATCTTAAATTATTTCTATGTATTGTCATTGTTGAGAAAATCACCCATAGTACTCCTTTTTGGGTTTTATACATTTTAATTTTTTATTTGAACTTTTATAAGGTTTTAACTGTTTTGTAATTATTTAAGTTTCAATAATGTTTGATAAATTAAAATATGTTCAATTTTTAATTTTGAATTTAATATGTATTGAATTTGAATTATAAAAAATGATGGATATTTACTAAAATATAAAACTTAAATATTAAATAAAAGTAATTAATTTAAATATTTATGATTATGGTTTTTTACTTAAAGGATAAATAGTCTCAAGATTTTTTTTAAAAGAGTAAACTAAAGATTGACTATCCATTACATTGAAAAGAAAAATTAAAGATAGTCTAATGTATGATAAGTTACATACAATATAATTTTTGGTGAATGTATCTCAAAGGTTTCTTAATCGAAGTACTTATGATGTACTTATCTTTCGGTGAGGTGAATGTACTTTAGAGGCCAGGACAAATTTAAATTAGTTCATCTACTATTCTTGTATTATTAAAAAATTAAATATCAAATCCAAATGGAGTTATATTTATTGTTTTAAAAATATAAATTATTGTTTAATGAAGTTAATTTTAAGTTTTATGATTTTGTAAATAAATTTTTTGTTTGGAATTGAACGCAATTAAAAAAATTAAGACAGATCAAATTAATCCACTTAATAAAGGTTAATTTGATCCATTCTTTACTGTGAAAAATATAACGTCGGTAATGACAATATATCGCAAAGAAAAGAGAAATAAAAATTAAAGAACACAGATTTTACGTGGAAACCCTTTCGGGAAAAACCACGAGCAGAGGAGAAGAAAATTCACTATGTCGAATTGAATACAAGAGAAATAGCCTATGTCTATTTATAAGCTTTGTAAAATCATATTCTAATAGGAGCATAGTAAGATTGAAACACCTCATTCTAATTAATATCAAATAGATGGAGTTTAATAACGTTTAAAAAATTGTATTTAAAATAAAATAAAAGAAGTGTAGTTCTATAGAGATTCTTCTTTTATTTTATTTAAATAAGGGTTCGAGTCACTTAATTCTAACAATCTCCACCTTGACACGAATTCTCAATGAACAAGTTTTTCATCGCGAACTCTCAACGAACAAGTTCTCCACCTCTTCCATAAAACCCCTTAAGGGTTTAACTTCAACAATGAACACCAACCAAGTCTAAGCAATGCTCAAACTTGGTTATAGGAAGTGAATTAGTCATCATATCTGCAGGACATCATATCTGCAGGACTTTTATGAGTACTAATTTTGCTCACAACAATATCACCACGAGCAATAATATCACGAACAAAATGATACCGAACATCAATGTGTTTTGTTCTCTCATGAAACATTTGATCTTTTGTAAGGAAGATGGCACTCTGACTGTCACAAAATACTGTGCTGATTTGAAGGTCTTCACTGAGCTCACTAAAGAGTCCCTTCAACCAAATAGCTTCTTTACAAGCCTCAGTAATCGCCATGTACTTAGCTTCAGTGGTAGACAAAGCGACCGTAGTTTGTAAAGTAGCTTTCCAACTGATTGCACAACCTCCGATTGTAAAGACATAACCAGTGGGAAATCTTCTTCTATCAAGGTCTCCAGCAAAATCAACATCAACATACTCAATGATTCCATCTCTAGTTCTTCCAAACTGTAAGCAAACATTAGTAGTACCTCGTAAGTATCTTAAAATCCACTGAACTGCTTTCCAATGTTCTTTATCGGGATTCACCATGTATCCGCTAACCTGACCGACTACATATGATAAACGGACGTGAATAAACCATAGCATACATGAGAGATCCCATTGCACTAGAGTATGGAACATGTGACATGTACTCAATCTCATCATCCGATTGTGGAGACAAAGCCGATGAAAGTCCGAAATGGTTGCTAAAGGAGTACTAACGAGCTTAGCACTCTTCATATTGAACACCGCAAAGAACTTTTCAATGCACCCTTCCGACTTAGGTACAATTTACTTGCTTTTCTATCTTGAGAATCTCCATACCAAGTATCTTCTTTTTGGTCCCAAATCTTTCATCTCAAATTCTTCACTTAGTTGGGCTTCGACCTTTCTTATCTTTCCTTTATCTTTTGCTGCTATCAACATGTCATCAACATAAAGAAATAGATACACAAAAGAACCATCACTGTTTTTCTTAAAGTAAACACAGCTGTCAAAACTAATTCTTTTAAAATCATGAGAAGTCATAAAGGAATCAAACCTCTTGTACCACTGTCTTGGTAACTGTTTCAAATCGTAAACGGACTTTTCAACAAGCAAACATAGTCCTCTTTTTCTAAGACTGTAAAACCCTCTAGTTGTTGCATGTAAATATCTTCCTCAAGTTTTCCATGCAAAAATGTAATTTTTACATCTAACTGTTCAAGCTTCAAATCATGCATGGCCACAGTACCAAGCAAAGCTCAAATCGAACTATGATTCACAACTGGGGAGAACACATCTGTGAAGTCCACTCTTGGAATTTGACTGTAACCCTTTGCAACAAGCTTTGCTTTATATCTAGGTTCTTCAACTCTTGGAGTCCCTTCTTTCTTTTTTAAACACCCATTTACAATGAACAACCTTTTTACCTTTAGGAAGTTTCACAAGATCCCATGTTCTATTTTTGTGGAGTGATTCCATCTCCTCTTGCATAGTAAACATCCACTTTTCTGAGTATTTACAGCTAACCGCCTTAGAATAAATAGATGGCTCTTGGATTGCATCTATATCTTCAGCCACATTTAAAGCATAAGCAACTAGATTAGCCTTGGCATACTTCTTTGAAGGTTTAATTTCTCTTCTAGCTCTATTTTTGGAGATAGAGTATTGTGGTGAAGAAGCAACTCTATTCTCAATTTTTATACTGGTTTGAGGAGTCGACTTTGTATTAATCTGATGCTCCACCTGCTTTTGATTTTCTTTATTGGAAGAGTCTTTAAGAGCTAAGTTAGGTAGCATAGCAGTTTCATCAAAAACATCTCTGCTAATCACAACTTTTCTATTTTCAAGACATCATAACTTATACCCTTTTACACAAGCTTTATAACCAAGAAAAACACATTTAATGGATCTCGATTCCAATTTTCCATTATCAACATGAGCATACGCAGGACACCCGAAGATCTTTAAATCAGAACAATTAGCAGGATTACCAAACCATACCTCTTGTGGAGTCTTTTTCTCAATGGCAACGGATGAAGATCGGTTAATCAAAAAACATGCAGTAGAGGCTGCTTCAGCCAAAACGACTTTGGTAAGTTGGCATTTGACAACATACATCGAACCTTCTCCATGATCATTCTATTCATTCGTTCTGCAACACCGTTTTGCTGTGGAGTATGACGAATTGTCAAGTGTCTCACGATCCCTTCTGACTTGCACAGTTTATTAAACTTATCAGAACAAAACTCTAAGCCATTGTCTATGCGGAGGTATTTTATTTGTTTTCCCATCTATTTTTCAATCATAGTTTTCCAAGACTTAAATGTGAAAAACACATTACTTTTCTACTTCAAGAAGAATGCCCAAACTTTTCTAAAAAAATCATCAATAAACACCTCTCGAAGGCACTCTTGATGGCCCCCATAGATCAGAAATAAATATACTCCAACGTTCCTTTCGTGTTATGGATTTCTCTGGGAAATCGAACTCTCTTTTGCTTCCCAAAACTCAGTACTACAGAACTTCAGTTTGTAAATTCCTTGCCCATCAAGAAGTCTTATTTTGCTCAATCCTACCATGTCATTCTCACTCATATGCCCTAGGCGCATATGCCAAAGTTTAATAATATCATCATCTGACAAGGAAGAGGAAGCGATAGCTGCATCACCAATAATAGTAGAACCCTGCAAAACATATAACTTGGCAGTCTTTCTCTGCCCTTTCATCACAACGAGGGAACCTTTAGAAATATTCAAAATCCCACTTTCAGCTGTGTATTTGTACCCTTTTGAATCAAGAGTACTTAACGAAATTAAATTTCTCTTCAATTTTGGAATATGTCGTACGCCACTAAGTATTCTGACAACTCCATCAAACATCTTAACTTTAATTGTTTCAAAACCTGTGATTTTACACGAAGCATTATTTTCCATCAAAACAACACCTTCAGACACTGTTTCGTAAATTGTAAACCAATCTCGATTGGGACTCATGTGGAAGGTGCAACCCGAATCAAAGATCCACTCATCGCTCACTTTAGAATTGTTAACAGAAGCGACTACAAGTTCACCATCACTGTAGTCTTCTACAACATCAGCTTCACCGGAATTTTCTGGTTGTTTTCCCTTTTGATTCGTAGCCTCCCTTTTAATCTTCTTTTGTAGCTTATAGCATTCAGATTTAATGTGTCATTTCTTCTTGCAGAAGTTACAAGTTTTACATCTATTTGAAAACTTCGATCTACCCTTAGATTTATCGCGAGGATTTCGTTCCTGTGTCCATCCACGATCATTATCAACATTCCGATCTTGTCCCCTATGAACAATGAGACCCTCTTCCTGAGAGTCGAGTTTAACCACAAGATGCTTCATCTTATCATACGAGGTCAAAGAATCATAAACCTCATCAACTGTGAGAGACTCGTGGTTATATAAAATCGTGTCTCTGAAGGTTGAATAAGACGGGGGCAACTAACAAAGTAGAATTAACCATAGATCTTCCTTATCATACTGAACCTCTATGGCCTTCAAGTTTGAGAGAATTTTTTAAACATTGTTAAGTGTTCGTGCACAGACGCACCTTTCTCCAAACGATGAGCATAAAGACGTTGCTTCATATGCAACTTGCTGGTTAGAGTTTTCGACATACATATTTGTTCTAGCCTCTTTCATAATGTAGCGACGGTCTTCTCCTTCATCACATCTTGCAAAATTTCGTTAGACAAATGCAAATGTAACTGTGTTAACGCCTTTCAATCCTTACGCTTCTTCTCTTCCTCTGTCAATGTCGAAGGCATTTTATCTACCCCTAGTAGGGCTTCCTCTAAATCCATCTGTGTGAGAATTGCCTGCATCTTTATCTGCCACAACGCGAATCTGGTGTTGCGATCCAATAGCGAAATTTCATACTTCAAAAACGTCATTACCGTGATCGAGATGAAAAAACCCGGAAGCTCTGATACCAATTTGTGAAAAATATAACGTCGGTAATGAGAATATATTGTAAAGAAAAGAGAAATAAAAATTAAAGAACACACAGATTTTACGTGGAAACCCTTTCGAAAAAAAATCACGGGCAAAGGAGAAGAAAATTCACTATTTCAAATTCGAATTATTACACGAGGATTAGACTATGTCTATTTATAGGCTTTGTAAAATCATATTCTAATAGGAGTATAGTAAAATTGAAACAACTTATTCTAATCAATATCAAATAGATGGAGTTTAATAAGGTTTAAAAATATTATTTAAAATAAAATAAAAAAATATAGTTCAATAGAGATTCTTTTTTATTTTATTTTACCATATATTTTATTTAAATAAAAATTGAGTCACTTAATTCTAACATTTACGATAAAGTATTTTATGGGTACTTCAACCTTTTATCCTTTTATAGAAAAAGATGAATTAAATGGCTTTTAATATTCTCAATATTTTAATTTTCAATGAATTGAATTTATCCATTGAGTTATCAAACAAGCTCTTAGATACTTTTAATTTTTATGTAAAGATTAATGTAATATAATATTTTAATTAATATTTTTCTGGAGAAAGTTTTCTATTTTGTGATCGAGTTGGAAGTATTAAAGTGGAGAAGGCATAAAATTCAGTTTGAGTTGGAGCGAGCAAAAACACAGCTCGTCCCGTTGGTGGAGAAGTGAAGGTAGCCGAAGGTTCAAGACGCTCCAAAAATTTGAGTAACCCAACATCCTACGAGTTCCCTTTGAGTTAGTGAGGTCTCCATTCATTGAAGTCCTCCCCTCCCTGCTGAGATCTTTCGCCAGTTTATAGCCAAAACAACACACATTCATTCCTTTTTAAGAACCAAATTCGAAAACCAGACCCACTTGACATACGGAAAAGGAAAACATGTCGATGTCTCTTCTAGTGATACAATCCAAATATCAAGACTATACCTAAGGTTTTTCCCGCATATAATCATTCAAAGGTATGGCTTCTCTCTTTGTTTGTAGCCAAAATTAACTTCTAGGAGGCTAACCATAAGGAAATTTTTCATAGTAGCATAGGAACAAGGAAACAACACAAGGTCATAAAACAGCACAAAATCTGGAGGAAAACATACATAAAAAAAAAAGCTGATTGTTATCCAAATGAAACAAAATGTCATAATAAAATCATCACCTGATAGTGGTGCCATCTGTAAGCTTGGCCTATCCCTAACAACTGATATTGCCTCTTACTCATATATGATATTTTGAATTGCAAACCAAAACATTTGTGAACAATTTGATTTGAGGACGAAATGCCTCTAGCTAATGTGAATCCAGCACATAAAACCACATCCCAGAACTAGTCAAATGTTGCTGGAGAGGTGAAGACTGAACCCCCTTCCTTGTTAAACCTTCTTGGCCTTCAAAGGGCCCATTGGAATTTTACTCAGAACCTTGGCGTCAAAAACTGCATATTGTTTTTTAATCTCGATCGCAGCCTTCTCTGCAAATGGGTCTACCTTATCCTCGTACTTCTCGTATAATACAGGTACCGTGTGCAGCGATACGAAACCTGATTTCATATAAAAGACAAATAAACTTCAGTATATGATATCATATAGATAAATATACTAAGAAAAGTCAGTGTCATTACATATATAGAACAAGGTCAAGAAGTTGCACCAACTCCCCACAATTGACAGGACCCAGAATGCAGCTATAACCTGAAAATTCAAATCAACGAATGGAAACATAAGTAATTCTCCCACCCATACTTAAGATGAAGCATATCCCCATACACACAAGAAATAAACACACCATAAGGAACTGCTTCAGATTTCTTCCAGATGCAATATCTCGCAGAAGTTTCAATCCCTGGTTAAGTTCACTTGCCAATGCAGAGGCAACTTGGAGGAATGGCTCCTCTGGCAAATGAATTTCGGGGATGCGAGGTGGAGACCTATAAAGAAAATGGGTGGGTGTCTTTAAGAAATCACACAATACCTTAGTCTGAAAAACCAAATAAACTAAATTTACTGCAAAGACTGTAAAACTTTACTTGTGGATGAAGGTATGAGCATTGGACCACAAAAACAGTAGTGCAAGACAGAGTATCGAAATGTGACAGATTAAAGTAAGTAGGTGGTATTCAATCAACTCAAAAAGGACCCAAATTGCAGTTGCTCCACCAAGGACACCAGCTGAAATCTTCTTGTTCCTCCACAAGAACACATCAGCAGCTGCACCAAATTATTGCCAACAAAATAAGATGAAAAGATACAACATCAGTATTGATCTATGCTTTAATCTATTCACCCAGAATGCAAACAAGAAAAAAGGTAAAAAAGCAAAAGACCTAAAATGTTTTAAGGTTGCATCTAATAGCATTATTATCAAGCAAAACTTCAAAGAAAAACAAATATTTTATATTTTCCAAAAAATTCAATAAAAATTCAAAAATGGGATCGAGTTCAGCAATGCAGTTTTCTAAACTATCAAACGGATCATAAAAGCATAAAATAAAATACAGATCCACTAATATAGCATCCAAGTAAACCATTTTAAACGTAACTGGACTATCTTTTTACTCTCATGTACATCAAGTCCACAAAACAAGCAAAATTAAAAGCATAAAACTCTAATCTCCATAATAAAAATTTGAAAATTAAAAAATGGAAAAAAAAAAAAAAGAAAGATGAAATGAGAGAGTTTAGAGTTCGTACGTTTTCCACCACCAAGCACATGATGAACTGGTCTCTCTCTTCCAAACAACCGATAAATCTTAGGCTTAACGGAAGAAGGGGAAGCCGGTTTCTCATGATCCGAATCCGAATCCGAAGATGACGATGAATCATGGCCGTGAATCTTCTCGCTGATCTTCTCCATCATCGACTCAACCGCCGACTGCTTACTCTCCGATTCCTCCGCCATTGCTACAAAAAATAAAATCCGAACCAAACCCTAAAAAGACGGATTCTCAGTCTCCGATTCTCACGGTGTCCAAAAAGTATCGAGGTGTGTGAGAGTTGAAGTAGGAAATGTAGGGTTTTATGATGGGAATATATAAAACGTCGATGTAGTCTGAGCCTGAGGGTTGGAGCCAAACCTGAAGGCTCGGAGGGAATTCGGAAATCTAGGAAGTTGACGGCGCTTAGATTTGGACGGGGTTATGGTACGGTGTGGTGTGGTGGGGTCCAGCATAAATTGATTCCTGAAATTTTTTTCTTTCTTTTATGTGATGTAAGAGGAACGTGGGGGCACATAGGGGAGGGTCGGTGCGGGGTTTTGAGAAAGGTTCACCGAGATGGAACACGTGTCGATTATCTAATGGATGAAGGTGTGTCATGGACGGCTATCACTCTTAGGGGTTAGCAGCAGTGGGCTCCACATTACCTTAACATGAAGGGTTAGCTCCTTTCCACCTTTTTTTTTTTTTGGACAATAACTCAAATTAGGCTTTATTTCTCGGATAGCAAAGAAAAAACAAATTGTAAGGCCCAATCACGTTGGGCCAGAAAGAAATATTAACTAAAAAAACCGAATGAAAAACCAATTAAAAAAATAGTGAAAAGAAAACTCTAGAATGTCAATTTGAAATTCAAAACTAAGTCTTGCAAAAACGCCCAATGAGCAGTCCTTTCGCTTGGCCCTGAAACGTCCCTTTCAGTCCTTTTCTTCATTAATGGCGATGGTTCCTTACCGAGGGGATAACGTGATATCTTTTACTTAGTTTTGTTTCATTTTGCAAGAAACCCCTCTTTCCTTTCCCATTTCTGCCTCTCAATCCGGCTCCCGAATGCTATCGTCCCTCATCTGATTCTCTGCAAATCGTGGCACACTATTCAGCAGGTAAAGTCCTTCATTTCTCTTTAATGTCTCCGTTGCCAGTATATGTGCTAGTTTGTTTGATAATCTTGGAGTATATGCAAATTTTAAAGCTACGCCTCGTTTTTGACCTTTGAATATCATGAATGAAAACCCCAATTTGTGATTTGTCAAGATCTTTTTGATTACATTTTTTTATGATTGTCAATGAATCGCCTTCAATGCTAATATGTTCTCTTCCCATGTCGATTGCGATATGAGTCAGCTCGTCGGCATGCAATCGCTTCAATGAAGAAACGCAGATTCGACCCCTTGATGAGCGCGTCATTGCGATGGCGAGAACTCGACTAAGATTGTCCTTGCGACAACCCCGGATCTTGCGCTTATTTTTCCATCAAAAGCCTTGTCAAAATTGATCTTTACTTCCTGATCAGAAGGATGTCTCCATTTGATGTTCATATCAGTGGTATGTTGGGTTGATTTCTTTGTTCCATCAAGCTCTTTGATATAACTGATAACAAAACGTGCTGTCTCCTGACCCGATCTTCTTATTTTATCATGTATGCGAGAGTTACGATCTCCCCAAATAGCCCACATTGTTACTGAGAAAAAATGACACGACTCCGGAGACAGCGAAAGCAGTACCATGGTAAGCCAGTCACCAAACTCTTCCTGAGTGAATATTGATAAGTCCAGGGCTAATAGATTCCTCCATACCTCATTTGAAACCGGACACATTCTAAATAGATGGTTCATGTTTTCCTCTTCCATTCCACAGCGGGGACATAAGCTATTAGCTGCAAGTCGACGGATCAGCATATTTAGCCAAATAGTTTCAAGAGGACTTCCTTATGAAGATTTTAATTTTCATTGGCAGATCTATTCGCCATAATTTTCTGTAAAAGTCTCTATAGTTACTTTGTAAAGCGTAAGCTGTAGGCTCTACATTTTGTAATAGTTTATAGGAACTTCTTACGGAAAATTCTCCTGATGTTTCACCACTCCAAGCTAGCAAATCAACATGGGGGTTCTGCGACAGAGGGATGCGAAGAATCAGATCCGCTACTTCTGCTGGGAAGGTATTCAAAATCAACTCTCTGTCCCATTCTCTATTATTACTGTTAATTAATTCAGCAACTCTATCACTCTGCAAAGTAACAAATCTGGACATTAATCTACCATTACTGTAATTTGGAATCCACGTATCTTCACTGATCGAAATACCCTGACTCGTTCCAACTTTCCATATCGAACCCCGCTGTAAAATATCTTTAGCTGCCCAAATACTTCGCCACACATAGGAGCATGAATTTCCCAAACGAGAATTAAGAAAATTACTATTGGAATAGTACTTCACTTTAAAAACTTTTGCAACTAATGAATCTGGACATAATAATGTCTAAATACTGTTTTGCTAAAAGAGATGTGTTGAATTGAGCCATATTCCTGAAGCCTAATCCTCCTTCATCTTTCAGCCTATACAAAAACTTCCATTGGCACCAATGTATACCTCTTTTACCTGCTCCTTTTTGCCACCAGAAATGTGCTATTTTGCTTTCAATCCTCTCACACAAAGCCTTAGGAAACAGAAAACAAGACATTGCATAGGTAGGTATTACCTGCAAAACTGATTTGATAAAAATTTCTTTGCCTGCCTGGGATAGTAACCATGAGCTCCAAGCCTCAATTCTTACTACAATTCTATCAATCAAATTTTAGAACGCTTCTCTCTTCCTTCTGCCGACCATATTGGGAAGGCCTAGATATCTCTCCAGACTATTTGAACTCCGAACTCCAAGTAAAGACGAAACCATTGCTTTGGATGCCTCAGCTGTATTTGCACTAAAGAAAACTGTAGATTTATTGAAGTTGACGCATTGCCCAGAACAGTGCGCATATTCCTGTAGTATCTCTTTAAGAATCTTGGCTCCCCTTTCAGTAGCTTCTCCAAACAGTATGCAGTCATCTGCAAATAATAAGTGTGAAATCTCTGGCCCGTACCTACTAGCCTTCGCCCCTTTGACTAAACCCTTTTGCTTTGCCATCCTCATTAAAGCTGATAACCCCTCACTACAGAAAAGAAATAAAAATGGGCTAAGTGGGTCCCCCTGTGTGAGGCCTCTAGAAGATTGAAAAGTACTTCCCCTATTTCCATTGATAATAACTGTATATGAGACACTAGTGATACATTTCATTATCAATTCGATCCATTTTTCCGTAAAACCTATCTTTCTCATCACTTGCATAACAAAACCCCATTCGACCCTGTCATATGCTTTGCTCATATCCAGTTTAACCGTCATATAACCCTTCTTTCCAGTTCGTTTTTGACGAAAAGTATGCAGCAATTCATAAGCAAGAATCACATTATCTGAAATTAAACGACACGGAATAAAAGCGCTACGAAGCTTCATCAATGCAACCCCCTATGACTACCGCAATCATTGGCAATTGTTTTTGTCACTAGTTTGTAAATAACAGTACAAAGACTTATAGGCCTGAAATTAACAAGGGCTGTAGGATGTGGGACTTTTGGAATAAGCACTATATCCGTCATATTTGCTGCTTCAAACCCTTTCCCATCATTCAAAATTCCTATACAATACTCCAGCACTTCTTTTCCAATAATATGCCAATATTTTTGAAAAAATAGAGCTGGAAATCCATCCGAACCTGGAGCCTTTAAAGGTCCCATTCCCTTTAGTGCTGCGTAGACTTCATCTTCCTTAAAAGGTAATTGTAATTCATCATTAATCTCTTGAGAAATACATCTATCAATTCCTTCTAGCACCTCTTTTGGATCAACCACACCCTCTGATGCAAAAAGGTTTTCAAAATAAGATTTAGCAGCCTCCTGCAAACCTATTTCATTAGTGATTTCTGTACCATCATCCGATATCAGTTTGGTAATTAAATTTGCCTGCTTTCGAGTTGTTGCGCTTTTGTGAAAGAAGGCTGTATTTCTGTCCCCAAATTTAAGCCAATTCACCCTAGCTCTTTATTCCCAGTACCTCTCGTCTTTGTCAATCTCTAAATTCAAATGAATTTTCGTATCGATAAGTTTCGCCAATGTTTCATCATCTCTATCCTCCATCAACAAAGCCTCAAGATCTTCTGTTAGTTTCTTCTTTATTTCTCCTTTTTTCAGTTTTAGCTCCTTAGCCCACTTTTCTAGCCCAATCTGTAAAGTCTTTAATTTTTCCATTAGAGGTTCTGACGAAAATTGCCAAATATTCTTTAGCACTTCTTCAAAAGACTCCTCCATGGTCCACCAAGTCTCAAAATGAAATCTACAATTACGTTTGAAAGGATTATCACTGTTTGTAGTAAGAAGTAACGGACAATGGTCTGATGTAACGAACGGAAGGTGCTGAATACGACCCATCGGGAATAAAGCCAACCATTTATCGTTTGCAACCCCTCGATCAAGTCTTTCTCGTATATTTATTTCCGGAAGATTGCCTCTTTCCCATGTGAACCAAGTTTCCGAGTAGCCAATATCTATTAAACCACATTTTTCTAATGTATCCCTGAAAGTCTCCATTCGTCTCTGATCTCTTGGCAAACTCCCTTTTTTTCTCAAAGGAATACATAATTTCATTAAAATCGCCTACAACTAGCCAAGGGTAGTCTCTATCCTGACTTAACCATCTGAGTAGATGCCAAACATAATTTTGATCTCTAGCATATGGTGAGCCATAAAATCCGGTAAACCTCCATTCTTCTTGGATACCATCTTCCTTTATCAACACATCAATGTGCCATTTAGAGTAGCTCCTCAACGTAACCTCAATACCAAACTTCCAAGCCAAACAAAGACCCCCTCGAGACCCTTCTGCTTCCACATCAATACCGTTAATGAAACCATAACTCTTCCTTACTCTCTCCATGCGTTTCGAAACCAACTTTGTCTCCATTAAGAAGACCAAATGGGGATGATCTTTGCTTTAGTAGATCTGTGACCTCCGAACCGCCGTGGGCTCCCCAACCCACGAGCATTCCAACAAATATGTTTCATTGTGTCCGGTCAGCTGGCTCACTGCTAGCTGCCGATTCTAAAGATCTTGAAACAATATTCATTTCCCTATCAACACACATGGTGTCAACATATTCTGTAATACTCCCTGCAGAACCAGTGCACTTTAACTTTTTCTTTTCATCACCACCAAAATCCTCCATGATTTCCTTCTCCCCAATTAGATATTTCCTCTTGGACCCAACACTAGCATGTGTAGAATAATCTTTCTGATTTGTTGAGGTAAGTCTTTTCCAGTTAGATCTACTCGAGGTTTTACAACAACTCTCCCTATCCGGAACTTCGTTTGTGATTGCTCCTTTCCCAAACCACTAATGCTTTCCTCTTTTTCCTGTAGACCATCAACCCAATTATTCAACAATTTCCCCTAGTAACTGTCCGTCCCTGCCAACACCATCATTATTTCCATCCTGTTCAAAACATGTTCCAGATTTTCCTATATAATTACGCTGCTCTCCCAATTTTTTTGTAAAAGCATCAAATCGTATACTCTCCTTTCCCACCATTCTTGATTCTGCTTTCAAAGCTACTGAATATGGAGGATCCTCTCTAATTCTGTTTTTTTCTACAGGGTTAAACGTCCGGCAGTCATTAAGGCCATGATCCATTCTCCCACAACCAAAGCAAAACAATGGTAATTTTTCAAATTTGAAAGGAATCCAAGACTTAACGTTATTATCACTAGAAACAAAAATACCTCTCCGAAGGGGTTTTTGCACATTCAAATTAACCCGAAGTCTGCAATAATCATCATTAATTTCAGATCTAAGAACACCACCAAATGTACTACCAATTGCATGCAACAGATCTTTCTTATCATACTCTGGTGCACATGCCCCAATTTTAATCCAATATGGCGATGTAATTAATTGAATCTGATCTCGTTCTATTGGACTATTTAATCTATCAAAAAGAATGAGATACTTACGAAATAACCATGGGCGCCCTTCCATAACAAGTTCCAGATCTTCCTCTGCGTCAAACACAATAGTGAATAAGTTCTGCCTAGCCACTTTAATTTCAAACTTTTTATTGGTCTTCCATATACTTTTTAACTGAGCCCTAAAACTTTCTGGATTAAAAGTTTTCTTCGTCCAAACAGAACAAATCAAAGTTGGTTTAGTATCAGGCACAACCAGAGATCTCTTAATAGACAATTGAATCAGCTCTTCTGCTAACAACGAGATATCCTCGCTGGTTTCCCTCTCCACACCACCACTCTCTGCCATCCCAAGCCAGAGCAGTTGCTGTTCTCTCTAGGGTTCTATTAGGGAGCACTCTTGGCTTTCAAGGGAAAACCCCTCGTTACCTTTTTAATTTCTATTTATATATTATTATTCATTTTATTTTAGACCCTTCCATGCTCTATAGTTATGTTGAATATTGAGTTGCGTAAAATTTTAATATCATTTTTATTTTATAAAAATTTGAATTTAATATCTTATTTTAAAATATGGAATTACAAATAATTGATTATAATATAATGTATTTTTAGAAGGTAAATATTTTTTACCATATTGTTTTGAAACGAAGATGTATAATAAATACATGAGATTTAGAGGTTGTTGAAAAGGCTATCTTTATTGTTCTTGTCGTAGTTGTGTGTTTTAAATCTTACTTTACAGTCCAGCATTATATTGTAAATTTGAATTTGAGTTTGTTAAAATGCATAGTTAAGAAATTATCATTTAGTTTCATAATTATTTGTCACGTGTTTTTATTGATTAAGGTTACGGCGATAAGATTCATAAAAGTTCAATCTCATTTTGTGCGGAATTTAGTTCACTAAGATTATATTAACTTTATAATGGTTAATGTGTCAACTTAATAGTATCACTTAATATTGTTTTATTTTATCAAAAAATTAAAATAATCTAATTTTTTATAAAAATATATTAATATTGAATACACATTCATGTGACAATAATTACAGATGTCATAATCTTTACTATAATTAATTTAGTCATATATTACAAAAAAATTAAATATTTACACACTTAGTTTAGTTTTATTTTTTAATATTAATTCTTTATATATGATTTTAATATCTAATATTTAAAAATATAAATATGTGTTTCAAAGTCTTTAAAATTTAATTTTACACATTTATTCATGTACTTGTTTTTTAATTATTGAAAATTGAATTTCATATATAATATATATCAAATATTTTTTAATAGATAAATGTGAAAGATATTAAAGATATTATTGGGATCATATAGATTAATTTATTAATTTAGTTACCAATGGTGTTTGTTGTAGAATCATAAAATTCTTATACAAAACTTAATAAATCGGAATCTGTCATATAAAATCATTAAAAACAAAACTAGATGTAGAAGCGTATCTGAATCCATCGATTTCTTGAAATCTTTGGATCCTATAGTTTTGATCTTCCAAATTAACACACAAGTAATTCAAAGAAGGTGACTCTTTCTTTCCTAAAGATAGAGATGTTAGAAAAGTTACGTATGTGTAATTTGTGAACCATAACCCTAATATATATAATTTTGCACATTAATCCAAATATTTAATCACCTAGTATCAATTAGAAATTAGTTATTAGAATATCTATACATATTTGACCCATACTTTATTTAATAATTAAAGCTCAATAAAGCTTAATCGGACCACTTTTAATTTAAGCTAATCTTTTATGATAGTAAATAATAACACGTAATTACTCTTATTATATATATGATTTCTATATTTTCCAATAATATTTTCTTTAGCATATTTTTATACAACTTTTCTTTATTTTTTTGTTTAATAACTTAATTTACATTTTTTTCTTTTTTAATCTTTAAATTGTATTATAACTTTTTTAGAGTTAACCTAAATTCATAATTTAGAGTAATATCAAATCATTCAAGTTTATTTTAAATATTAATTTTGGTCTTAATTTATAATGATTATTATTTAAACTACCGTCACTATAAAAATCAATTAATTATATTATATTTACTTTTCAATAATATCTTTTATATCGATTTTAATAATTTAATATAATATATTTTAAAAAGATACCTAATCAACCTATGCATATCACTCGAAGAAAAAAAAATTTATATTCTAAAATATATTTTCATAAGTATTTTATAGATGTGCTATATGGAATTTTTAAAAGGTGTTAGAAGAAACTTCATTGGTAGGATGCAATTGAATCAAGTTAAGATATAGAAAGCTCCAACTTATTTCGAAATTTGATAAAGTTTTATTTTCAAAATTTGAGTTGGAATCCAAAAGGAGAACTTCAAACTCCTTAGATTTAGTTAATTTACTTAGTAAAAATGGACTAAATTACCATAGTTGAATTTAAAAATCTATTATTTATATTTGAACTCGAGTTCAATAAGTTTACAAGCTATTCGCTATTTGAATATTATATTAAGATATTTGAATTATGATAAAACATCAAGGGATAAGCATGATAGTCGAAATAGTTACAATTTCCAATAATTTAAATTTTGTTACAATCAAAATTTTGATATGTTAAATATCAAATTATATTGATGCATATGGATTGATACAATATTTTAATATTTTAAACTATTATGAATATTTTATTAAGTAGATGTCTATCAAGCTTAAGATAAGTTTTAATCTACTTTAAATTTTAACTGTCATTAGAAGTAGATATCTACTTCATTTATTCTTCTTATGCCTATAAATAAAGGCTTTGGAGAAGCTTTGTAAATACTCCGATTGATCAATAAAATACACTCTCTCTTTGCTCTTTCATTCCCTTTATTCTTTATTTTCTATCTTTTTTATTTTATAACACGTTATCAACACGATTCTCTTTTAATTGTTTTTCTCCATAAATCACAATTTTTTTCCCTTTTACAAGCCTTACCCCTTTCAAGCAACAACCAATGCAATAGCTGGCCACTTAAATTTGCTACTCAAGCTGCTATCGATTGCCTTATAGAGTTACTGCTATTTCAGTCTTTAATTGAGGCATGCATATTATGTGTAATCATTATGCAAAGAAATTTATATAATCCTTACGCGGTATATTTTTCTCCTTTGTTAATGGATTTTTGATAAAATTATTTTATGAAAAATATTTTTACTTTAAAGGTTTCTTTTAAACTAAGATTCTTTTATTAAATAATAATATCATGATATTTGGATGATTAAAATTTTTATAATTAAATTATTGTTATTCAATATGCTTGAAATTATTATATTATATATTTTAAATTGAATTTATAAATATTTGATTAGAGCATCATAAGATTTTATAACATATATGTTGTATCGAAATTTGGTACAATGTGTATCAAATAACTTTCAAGCATTGTTCACAAAATTTTGATTTTGTTTACTAAATGATTTTCTTTTACTATTAGATTATAAATGTCATTGCAAAAACAAAATTGTTTTACTACTTGTAATAGTGCTTGTGATAATAGCCGTGGTGATAACAATGAAGTTAAAAAATCTCAAGTATATTTTACTATGATTTATTTATTATATCATGTTTATTATAATAGGAGACTAATCATAATAGATAGATTTTGATTTGAAATCCACGCATGTTTTGAGATGGTGATTATGAAATAAAGAATTAATGGAGGCGTTTAGAAATCTGTCCTACCAGATTTGTTGCATTCCTCGAAGTGAATGCAAACATAAATAAAATAAAAGATATAATCATGAACCACTGAAAGTGAGAACATAGTAATAAATAAGAGAACAATGAGAGTTCTCAAGATAACTCTTCAAAGGGTAAAAGATAACCTATGTTATCAACGTGATATCAAAGATTATTTGCCACATATGTGACGCATGCCCAAATATTTTGTTTCTGTTAATATTCTTTGAGAAAGGATATAAGAATGTAGTAATAAATTTTATCATTACAGATAGAAAATATTTATCTTATTTGGTATTGGAACAAACAAATATTATTCCAATATTTGATAGTACAAAATTAGTTGAAATCTCCCAAGGAGCTAATAAATCAATATTTAAAAAGCACAAAATTTGTGATGGTTAGTGCATTAATTTTAAAAGATATTCATTATAATGGATATCATATTGGGATTGTAAATGGAGAAAAATTATATTTCATATGAATTAAAAGAGGATTGAGTTATTGATTTATATTTATTACTCTTGTTATAAATTGAATATTGATCGTAACTATCTTTGTGATATTCTTTTGTTATCATCCCCGTTAAGTGATTGAAAGCAAAATATTTGATTATGAAAGATCTATTTATGAGTAATAGAATATGGTAAATCTATCTAAAGATCGTTATGGTTGGATGCACCTGAAGTTGTAAGTTTTTTAAAACTGTGAGTATAACTCTACAGTATTCAGAATAAGTTCTCAATTAAAATTACGTGGAAAAATATTATTGATAAGAACCTTGCAAGAGAGAACTTATTCAACTTTCCATGATTCAAATGTGCTTCTACGGTAGCAATATTATGAAAAAAATTTTACTTATGATTGAACAAAATTTTTTAACCACGAATCTAACCATTCCCCGAAGAGAATGTAACAATATGTAATAAATTTGAAAGTCACAATCTTTAACGTGGATGTAGTAAATTGGATTATAATAATAGTCATAGAGGATTGTCGTAATAAATTTTTTCACCAACAGAAGTGGAAAAATGAAGAACGTAAGAAAAGAACAAGAATTTCCAAGAATTTTTTAAGAAGAGAGATAATTTATTTATGAAGAGTCATTGGTTATGTACTTTTTATACACTTAGAAAATAAGATCCACTTTCAAAGTTTACTATTAATAGGTTTTGATTGGATTCAAAGTGTACTACTGAAGTTTAATTTGCTTACTTTTTATCGGCAAGACTCAACGTAGAACAAAAAAAAAAAAAAAAGTCGTCTTTAAATATTAAATCAACTTGATATATGATTTAAATATTTTGAGATGGTCTTCTTTTAAATTTTGATTACATGTGTTACATATTGTTTTAAGCATCTTATTTGTTCATGAAAATGAATATTAACTTATTTATTTATATTGTTATAATAGGTTTTATAATTAAATAATATATTTGATTAAAACATATCTAGTATGCAAATTTATGTTAACAAACCAATGAATTTTATGGTTATTTAGATTTGATTTAGTTCAAAGAATTGTCAAAGGTAGTATTTCATCGTTTTATATTATTCAATTTGTTAATTATTTAGAGAAATAAGATGAGAAATTGTAAATAAAAAGTTCTATGAGCTTGAATAGTTGGATTTTAAATTAAATTTCATGTATGTTTACGATGATGGTTGTGAAAAAAATTGCTAGTTTTCATTATGTCATATTTTTATGTTTGAGATGTGAGATTTATTGATATATTTAGTATAGGCTTGTTTCTATACATGAGTCAGACAATTATTCTTGGTAGTCAACTAATGACGCAAAACTCTTGTTAAACGGGTTTTAAAAGTATTTTGAATCGAACTCAAGACTTGTCGCATCCGAAGTGAGAATCATACCACTAGACCAAATGCCCTGCATTTGAAGATTTTGACATATTCCCTGAAGCGGATATTGCATATAATTATTTGGAAATTATATTTATTGATTTAGTGGCATTATAAACTTCACATTGATTTAGATATTTCTAGTTGTAACATCTCGAAATTTGGGGTTAGAAGTTTTGAGATTTGTAGATAGGGTCAGTGGCTAGATCAGACAGTTAGGTTTGTTGCTCTGTTTTATGTCAGAATGGGCATGCTAGTCTAGTGGTTGAATATGTGTTAGTTTACCATTGGGTTATGGGTTTGAATCCTCATGTGTGCTTAAGGAATTAATTTTATTTGAGTTTTTTTCTTTTTATTTTATGTTATATATATTTATGTTATTTATTTTATAGTATTTTTATTTTGAAAAAAAGAGAGGTTGTTTCTAAAAAAGAAATCTCTTCTCACGTTCTTCTCTTCTTTCTTCACATTTTTATCTTTTTCAATTTCCTTTGATTTTCTTTTTGCTTATTCCGCTTTGTCGTCTGTGAAGTGAGCGTTGTTCTCGAGTGTTCTGCTTGATTAGTTCCGAAATTGGGTCTATGAATCGGCTTGGTGGAGGAGTCGAACAATTCTGGGTGTTTAAATCGCGACTTCAGGTGTGGGTTTGAAAATTTTTCCTTTTTGTTATTGACGAAATTCTAATTTGGTTCTGTGAATTTCGACATAGTTTGTGGGTTTCTGAAATTATCATTTGAAGTTTCAATTGTTGCGGTTTTGCATAAAAATTGGTGATTAGGGTGTGTTTCTGCACTATTAGAGTTTAAGGATCATTTGATGTCGAAATTCATGTTTTTCGGGCTGTTTTAGGGTGGTTTCGCGACCATGTGGGGTTTCGGGCAAGATTAGGTGCCACACGGCCATGTGGCAGATTTGGGGAAATTAGTCGATTTTCACATGGTCGTATCTCTTAGGCACAACGGGCGTGTGTGTTTGGGAATTTAAGGTTTTGATGATTTTTGGTACCACACGGCCTGGCCACATGGACATGTGTCCCACACGGGCATGTGAGATCTCCACACGACTGTGTCTCCCCTGTTTTTAATTTTTAGCACTTTTGGACAGTGAGTTACACGGACTATTCAGACGGGCGTGTGCCCCCTCCAAACGGGCGTGTGGGGCCTTTAAACGGGCGTATGTGGCCTCCACATGGGTGTGTAGACCCCACATGACCTGGGCAAATCCACACGGCCGGGGTATACGACCATGTGGTTCTACCTTGCCAAAATTTTGTATTATGTTGATTTATGACCTATTAGTGGTTTTGTGTGTTCCAACCCTTGGCTAAGTCTTAGTAAGGGTAGTCGAGACTCTATTTGACTCGGACTTATCTGTTATATGCAATCGTTGCATTAGTTAAGTGACTCGTTATAGTGATATTGCCTAATAAATGAGTATCTGCTTCAGTGGTTAAGTGATGTAGGTTTGGGTGTGACTATCTAGAAACTGCGTACATTGATTCTAAAACTGATTGATTGATTATGAGCTTCTGCGTCTGTTTAATTGATGGTGTTTGGTGTGCATTCTTGCATTTGTATTATGATTTCGGGTTTGGGATATAAAGGGAAGGAAGTCTGATCTAATTTGGAAGTTTTAACTGCAATACGTTTATATAGCAGTTTACTGCACAATACGATACTTCTGGCAGCTCAGCTACATACTGCTATTTACGTAGCTTTGTTCCACATTCATGGTGTGTAGGGTTGGATGTGCCTTTCGAGGTCCTATGTGGTGTGCAAGGATGGTTGAGTTTCTTATAGGTCATTTGTGGTGTGAATAGGGGACGAAGAGGTGTTTGGCTGGATGGGTGGGTTTCATGTTGATGCATTTGTTCTGCATTTTGTCTGTTTGATTACGAGATTAATGGCATATAAATCGATGTATTCTGTACTGATGATTCTGTTTTGGTTTTGATGATTATTTGGATATCGGATTGCCATTGTGATATGTTTTTATTTAATTTAAATTTTTTTTTTTTGTTTTGATCTCATACTGGGCTCGTGTAGCTCACCCCCATCAGTTTCCCTTTTTCAGGTATTATTGTTTGCTGTTGCTGGACTAGGCACGTCGAAGGTCTCAGATAGTCACGTTTTAGAATCAAATAAAAGTATTTTCATAATCTTTCGCATTTATATATAAACAATTTGAATTGTAAGCTTTATTTTGAATATTGTGGTATGGATTTTGGGGTTTACGCACTTAAGCGTCTTTTGGACTAAATTTTTTGTAATATTGAGATTTTAAAACTAAGAGCTTTTACGTAACTTAAATACAGTCAAAATTTTCAGTTTGTTTAATTAAATTATATCAGATCACTTCGGAGATCAATGTTACCTCCGGAATCCAGTCTAAACTCCTAGGTCGGGTTTTGGGGTGTTATACTAGTAGTAAATGTTACAATAGTACTTATATGTGGATACAAAGTAAAAGAAATTATAGTAAAATTATCAATTTGTTACAATTTAGTACAATTGAAAAGCATGTTAAAGTAAATCAGAAGTTTACTGATGCAAATGCATTTACTACTTGGCGTGACCAGTTAGACCATCCTGGATTATATATGATGCGAAAATTACTTGAGAATTTATATGGACATTTATTAAAGAACTAGAAGATTCTTTAATTTAAAGAATTTTCATTTTTTGTTTGTTCTCAATGAAAATTGATTGTTAGAAACTCACTAGCTAAAGTTGAAATTTAATGTCTTGCATTTCTGAAATGAATATGGGCTCATTCATCCACCATGTAGATGATTTTGATATTATATGATTTTGGTAGATGCATCTACAAAATAATCACGTATGTGTTATCAACTTGAAACCTGTCATTTGTAAGATTGCTTGTTTAAATAATTAATTTCAGATCATGCAATTAAGACAATTCATCTTGCTAATACTGATGAGTTTATATCTCAGTCTTTTATTAATTGAGTTTGAAATTTTTTTTGTAAAAGTTTGTTATTTATACGCATAATGGTTTAGATAAATTATTGATTGAACGCCTCTGATTAATGTCTAAACCATTACTTATAGAACTAAACTTCCTATTTCAACATGAGATTATGTTGATTTACGTGTTTTACACATCAAGCCAATAAGTTATAAATACTCTCTATTACAATTGATTTTCAGCCAAAAGCTAAATATTTCTCATCTTCGAATTTTTATATGTGTGTATGTTCCAATTGCTCCACCACGACGCACAAAAATGAGTGAATCCTCAAAGAAAGTTGAGAATATATAATTAATTGCAAGTCTATTTGTATTATTAGATGTTTTTAATGTATTGGAGATCCAATTATGACATGATTTTTTATTACCATTTTGATTTGATAGTTTTCCCGACATTAGGGAGAGAAATAATAATGATAAATCATAAAAGTAACATATTTTAGTAACATATTTTAGGCCCACATTTAGTATGCTTTTGGATGATTTAGCCCTTGATTTATGTAAAAAGGTGCTCTTAATCCTTTCTTGTCATGTTTTTACTCAGGAAAGCACCCGAGGACGAAAAGAACAAAAAAGGGGCTTAAAACGGGGCCAATTTAGGCCAAAGAGAAAACTGACACGGCCTAAACTTCAAGCCACACGGCTGTGCCTCGACAACTAATTAAGACACGGCCATGCCACGATTTACACGGCCGTGCCCCAGTCAACAGAATCGAGACACGGCCTGAAGACGATTTACACGGGCGTGTACCATGACCGTGTCCCTACCGTAGAAAAGAGTAATTCTACTCGGAATAAGATACTTTGAGGCAAAGAAACACATTCCAAAGCCTATTCAAACACCCGAGTAGGAATTATACTTGAATTAGGATACTTAGGGCTAAGTAAGGCATCTTAAAGTTTATATAAACACCCAAGGGTGCAACTTAAGGGGAGTTCGGCAGAAGCCTTCTGCCAGAGCTTTTTTCGGGGCGATTAACTAGGCCAAGGAGCCGAGACAGAACGTCAAATTTGTGAAAATTACTCGAAGATAGCCAGTGGATCCATCTCAAGGAGTCGAAATTCTACTTAAGACGGCGAATTTCTCCTTCAATTCCTTCAGGGAGTTTCAAGGATTTCTTATGTTTTGTTTTATTTTTTCTTCAGATGTTTTCTTTATTCGTTATGAACTAAACCCTTCAGATACCTGGAGGAAATGAAACCTAGATTAATCTTGTTATTGATTTCTGAATTATATAATAAATACTTAGTTTGTTTTTAATGATGCATGCTTAATCCAAATCTGATGTGCTTCGGTGGAGGATGAATAGATCCTGCTTAAGAGTAGATCTAGTATAATTAAGCGGAGTTGATCACACGCCTAGAGATAGGGTGACGAGATTTTGCCGGATTAGGGTGAAACCTAATATGGGAGTCCATAGATCGATTTACTGCTATTCTAGGGGGTTATTATTCAAGAAAGAGATTTCCATTAATTAACCTAGGGTTAGACGTTATTCGCCTTGAGAGAGGGTTTAATATACGTTAGGGAGTCTTACGGATCAAACTAAGTGAATAAATCGTATGGTTCAGTGTTAAATAACAAGTGAAGTATAGGTGAATTTTTCCTGAGGGTATCGTTGTGATCAACTGAGTTTCCTTTCAAGTTATTTTCTAATTCATTCTTTCTGTCTTTGTGTCTTTAATTTAGTAGTCGTTAATTTAGATTAAAGCAACTTCACTTATTTTAGGCTAAATAATAAAAAGAAAGTAAGTATTAGTACTTTTAGTTCTTTTGGATTCGACAATCCAGTCTTGGCTAAGCTATACTACTGTTCGATAGGTACACTTGCCTTTAATCGTTGTCAGAGTTAGTTTTCAGGTTTGATCATTCTCTTTATAAATTTTAAAACTTGACAAAACAATGATCAAGTTTTTGGCGCCGTTGTCGGGGAACTAAAATATTAAGAAAACTCTATTTTTATTACTTTAGCCATTTTTTTTATTTTCTATAATTTTTTTATTATTTTTTTACTTTGCTAATTTTTCCTCTATTTTGCTTTTGGCAGATAATTTTAGTCTATAGAGAAGATGGAACTGAATAATTATCAGTGGCAAGTTATGAGGACAGCGCCAACAAAAGCCGCTAGTGTTTTCAATCTCGAAGTGGTCACCAGGTTATCTAACCAGCTAGAGATGATGAATAAAAAGATTGATGGTTTGTATAATCTCTCGCAGGTACACCCAATAATGCAAAATGATTTGAATTTAAGAGGCATGGCGAATCCTGAGTACCCACCCTACAGATATGGCATGAAAAACGAGCAAGCTCATTATACGGGTAACTATTCTAGACCACAAAATAATTTTTATAATGACACTTATAATGCAGGTTGGAGTTACCATCCCAATTTCTCGTGGGATGATCAAAGTAGCTAAAGACAGAGACTTCCTCCAAATTTTCAACAACCACCTCACCAACAGGAAGAGGAGTCGAGTCTTGAGGAGATGTTGACAAAATTCATGGTAGCCACAGAAACCCGTCCCCAAAAAATTGAGATAACGTTCGATAATCAACAAGCATCAATCAAAGTGATCAAGAACCAAATTCAGAAAATTACTAAGTCAATTAAACAGTTTGCAAAGTTAATGTCCGAACGACCGCAAGGGCGTCTACCAAGCAACATAGAGATTAACCCAAACGAGCAAATTCAAACCGTACCAGCTCATGACAGTGAAGGGCTAGACGAACCAAACCCAAGGGAAGAGCCTGTGGTAAGTGAAGGTAAGGTAGAGGTGTGCCATGATATACCAAAACTGCCAAGTACAGAGTACCAATCTCATGTGCCATATCCCGATGCAATAAAGAAAAACCACATAGAGGAAGAATTCGGTGAACTCACACTTCATGTAGAAGACGAAACAATCACTCTTCAAGCTCTTGACTCAGCTAGGACATCGAGTAATAAAGGTACAAACGTTAATTTTATTGATAACCATTTGGTTCAACTTTCTTCTGTGAAGTATCACGAAATCATCTAGCTGAGCTAGATCTTAGACCTCGTGCCAACAAAGAAGAATTATATGAGGAACGAAGCCTTAGGGTCAACAAACTAGAAGAGTGAAAAATACAATTTAAAAAAGAACCGGAACCACATGAAGTGAAATCGAAGAAAACCCCAGACGAGCTAATAGGAATAACAAATCACATCAAAATAGAAGATCAGGTATTGTTGAATAAGAAAGACCCTCGAATCACCAATTCAGACCTCAAGGCAAACGAAGAAATCACTTTTGAGGTACTTAATGTCTTCCTATAAGGCATAGTCGAGGTAAGAAATCTTAAATTCAACACTTTTGAGGTAAACATTACTCGACTTAAACTTTATATCCATAACCGAGTTGATCGCATGAGAAAGAATTTCCACCTCTTCAAACCACCATGATTGTGCTACAACAGGTAAGTCTAGCTCAAGACTTTAAACGAGCGCTTCTCGGGAGGCAACTTGAGTACTAACCGTACTAATTAGTTTGGTTTTATTTCTTTTCGTATTTAGGCATAGGTTTTCATACCCACACGGCCTTGCACACGGCCGTGGCCGTGTGGACACCACGGCTAGGCACATGGGCGTGGACCTTATCTCTATTTAATTATTTACTTTTATTCATATTTTATTTTTTTTTATTTTATTTTTACTTCATTTATTATTTTCTCTTTTTTCTCAATGGCATTTAGATTTAGCTTAGGATACAATAAAATCAAGCCGGCTACTTCGAGGATTCAATTTCAAACGGTTCGAGACATTTCCCCACGTTTACCTCCAATCTTATTCGATTTCTTTTCATTGACTTCATCCAAAAATTCAGGAAGTGTTACTTCTCCCATTCTCTTTTGATTTTATTATTACATAATTGTTTATCTATCTTTGTACATTGAGGCAATATACATCTTAAGTGTGGGGATAAAAGTACCTAACTTTTGTATTATTCCAAAATCCGAATTTTAGTCTTGTTCCTAAGTAATTTTCTCATATTATCAATTAGGGTGAAATTTCTAATGATTTATGATTTTTATTGATATGTTTTTGAGTAAGTCATTGATAATTGTACATTGATGATTTATATTTGAAGAATACTAGAGAATCAAGCATGATAATTCTATTTTTCAAGAATAAAAAATTTTCTAGGTTGTTGAACTGAATTTGAATATTACCTTGAAGTTTGAAATTTACAGGATTGATGTCAAATGCCCATAATTTTTGTGAGATTTGAGCCTTATAGAGCATATATTCTTTTTCATGCTCACTTTATTAATTATGAGTATGTCAACATTGAATTGATATTCTAGAACTTGCCTATACATATCGAGACCACATTAATGATTTGATATATTGAGATGATAAAGGCACCTAGGTTTTAACCTATTGACTCCACTAAAAAGCCTACCTTCACAAATTAATCCTTAGTGAACCCATTTGATCCTAACAACCCTTTTTATTGACTTACCCGCTAATATTAACCCAAAACCCTTTGTATTTGTTATCACCATTCTTTTGACTACCCTTCTATCGAAAATTGATTTGATCAGTTACCGAATTAATTTATTTCAGTTGATAAAGTTTTCTTTATTATGTTTCTATTTGATATAAAAAAAAGAATCGGAAAATCAAAGTATATTCAATATTAGTAGTATAAAAAGTGAACTTGTACATTTAAATTTCAATTATCAAAGAAAAAGCTCGTAGTATTATTAGTTCTAAAGTTTCATGTGATTATTAGTTCAATTATTTTTCTAAAAGTTAGGTAACTTGTCAGGTCAATCTCGATTTTAAACCTTCTAATTCAGCCTTTATCCACACCTTTAACCTAAGCCCTGTTACAACCTTGATAAAGACCTTTTGATTTGTGTATCATCTCATATTTTAGTAGTGGAGATTTGATTTTCAGGCAAGCCTATGGGATTAACTTTTTAGGTTCAACTTATGAGTGCTTTTTCTTGAACCTTAAACACTTCGAGTGCTTTGAGTGAATCTTTAGTGAGGATGTCAAATCTTGTTGGTTTTGAATTAAAGGTAATTATTTAGATAATGAGAGATGCTTATGTTTTTATGCTACAAATTTATGACTTAGAATTGTTTGAGCCTTTAAGAGTCTTTGAGTTAAAGTATCCATGTATAAATTATCTGTGAATTATGATGAGGCATTGTTGATAGGAACTGTGAATTATGGAAAGTTCGTTTTAATTATAAGTTGAGAATTTTGCTTGAGGACAAGCAAAAACTTAAGTGTGGAGGTATTTGATAAACCGTAAAAGTAACATATTTTAGTCCCACATTTAATATACTTTTAGATGATTTAGCCCTTGATTTATGTAAAAAAGTGTTCTTAATCCTTTCTTTTCATGTTTTTACTCAGGAAAGCACCCGATGACGAAAAGAACAAGAAACGAGCTTAAAACGGGCCAATTTGAGCCAAAGAGAAAATCGACACGGCCTGAACTTCAAGCCACGACCGTGCCTCGACAATTAACTAAGACACGGCCATGCCACGATTTACACGATCGTGCCCCAATCGACAGAATCGAGACACAGCCTAAAGATGATTTACACGGGCGTGTACCACGGCCGTGTCCCTGCCGCAGAAAAGAGCAATTCTACTCGGAATAGGATATTTTGAGGCAAAGAAACACATTCGAAAGCCTATTCTAACACCTGAGTAGGAATTATACTTGAATTAGGATACTCAGAGGCCAACTAAGGCTTCTCAAAGTCTATATAAACACTCAAGGATGCAACTTAAGGGGGAGTTCGGCAGAAGCCTTCTGCCAGGACTTTTGTCGGGGCGGTTAGCTAGACCAAAGAGCCGAGCCAGAAGGCCAAATTTGTGAAAATTACTCGAAGATAGCCAGTGGATCTATCTCAAGGAGTCGGAATTCTACTCAAGACGACAGATTTCTTCTTCAATTCTTTTAAGGGATTTTAAGGATTTATTATGTTTTGTTTTATCTTTTCTCTTGAAATGTTTTCTTTATTCATTATGAACTAAACCCTTCAGATACTTGAAAGGGATGAAACCTAGATGAATCTTGTTATTGATTTCTGAATTATATGATAAATACTTAATTTGTTCTTAAGTATGCATGCTTAATCCAAATCTGATGTGCTTAGGTGGAGGATGAATAGACCCTGCTTAAGAGTAGATCTAGCATAATTATGCAGAGTTGATCGCACACCTAGAGATAGGGTGACAAGATTTTACCGGATTAGGGTGAAACCTAATATGGGAGTCCATAGATCGATTTACTACTATTCTAGGGGGTTATTATTCGAGAAAGAGATTTTCGTTAATTAACCTAGGGTTAGACGTTATTCGCTGAGAGAGAGGATTTAATATATGTTAGGGAGTCTTACGGATCAAACTAAGTGAATAAATCGTATGGTTCAGTGTTAAATAACAAGTGAAGTCTAGGTGAATTCTTCCGAGGGTATTGTCGTGATCAACTGAGTTTCCCTTCAAGTTATTTTCCAATTCATTCTTTTTGTCTTTGTGTCTTTAGTTTAGTAGTCCTTAATTTAGATTAAAGTAACTTCACTTATTTTAGGCTAAATAATAAAAAAAAGTGAGTATTAATACTTTTAGTTCCTTTAGGTTCGACAATTCGGTCTTGCCTAAGTTATACTACTGCTCGATAGGTACACTTGCCTTTAATCGTTGTCAGAGTTAGTTTTCAGGTTTGATCATTCTCTTTATAAATTTTAAAACTCGACAAAACAACAATCAAACAACTTGTAATGAGTTAAAGGGAGAGTAATTTGAATAAGAAGTTCAATAAGGATAACTCATTACAAGTTAATTGTCAGATGTATTTACAAACTTAATGAGATTAACCAAATGTTTTATACTATCTAATATTTTAATTTGAATCAAAGTCCTAGTAGGACAATTAGTTAGAATAAATAATAGATTGATCGGTTCCAAAGATAAAAATTCTTCTAGATGGTCATACAGTAGAGGTGAGTGCTCCAGAAGAAACCCAATATATAACTAATAAGTAAAACTCCAGAAGAGATTCAAGTACCTGAAACTGAAGATTAAAATAATAAAAATAAGAGATCTCGATAAGTTATGTCAATTTCAGAAAATGTCAAACCGATAATAAAAGTGATTAACAATGGTTTTACATGCAATATTATTGAAATAATGAAATAAAATGAGGATCTTGAATATATCTATTGAGAAATATAGATATGGAATAAATTGGTCAAAATAAAAAACCCAACTCAAGTACAATTAAATTTGTGAAGTTTTTGGACCAATAGTCTAAATATCTAAATGTATAAAGCCAGTGAGGGTGCAAATGAAGTAGTTTTGCAAAACGAAATAAAATAAGAAATTTTTGCTAAGTCCTTGCATTGATTATGAAAAGATATAATTTTTTTTTTGTGGTGGATGTAATAACCTTTAGAAATATTATTAAACTAACAATTCATAAAAGATTTAACTTAAGTCTAATGGTTCTTTGTTACAACCTTTTATGAATCATTATATAATAAAGTTTATAATAAAATACTTGAAGGATTTAGAATGCCGAAGCATATTGAAATTATCGAGAAATTTTTCATTTATATGAATTGAAATAATTGAACATATATTGTAAATTTAGCTTAGTCAATAGTAGTTGAAAGAGGATTATAAAATGATCCAAAATACCTATTTGTATTTTTATAGAGGGATCATGATTAAAGTTTGTTATGATTATTGTTGAAACTCCTAAAGAGATCAAAATATATTTCCCTCAGAATTTTCCCTCACTCATGACTTTCAAAAGAATTTTGATACAAATACGTTCAAATGGTCATTTGAAAAGCTAGTATTCAAGATTGAATACATAGAATATGTGATATTATGTGATGTTTTCATGAGGGGGAGTAAATACACGTTGTACCTTTTTCCCTTAATCAATGTTTTGTCCTATTGGGTTTTCTTGATAATATTTTTAATAAGGCAGTATATTATGTGTATTATAGATGTGTACTCTTTTTGTAACATCTCAAAAATCGAGAGTTAGCAAAATTAGGTTCCTAAATCGAGAGAGAGTGGTCATGCCTTAAATTTTGATGCATTTTTAAGAAAAAATGAGGTATTGGTTTGTTGATTAAGTGTTAGTGAAATGTTTCTTGAAACCCAAGTTCAAATCTCTTTTCTCCCACCATTTTTATTATTTTGCAAATTTTCCCTTAAACCTTAGTTTGTGACATGTCTTATTTTAAAAAATAAATATTTCAAAATTATATCAAGAATGAGTTATTAATTTGATGGTTAAACATTAGTGAATTTATACTTGAGGTCCTAACTTCAATTCCATTCCCATGCAAATAATTTAATTTTTTTTGACAAAAACACCTTATTTAAATGTGTGGGCCATCCAAGCCTAGTTAACCTAGATATAAATATTAATTTTTCACTAATAATCATCCTTTAATCCTCCTCCTCATTGCCCTAGCCGTTCCTTTCCTCCTCTTCTTCTCTTTGATTTTTTTCCTTTCCTCTATTGTTGTCGTCGCCTACACCTAGTTTTACTTTTTTTTTTTTTTGCCACAAGATTTGTTAACATATTCTCCACCATATTGCTATCATTTTTCCTTATTAAAATCAGCCCCAAATCTAAAATCTTGAACTCCAAGATTGATCCCGAACATTGCCAAGAAAGTGTCATTGCCGTTTCTCTCAACTAACTTAAGGAAAACGTTCTTGATCGATTGGCCATTCGAAACCCACAAATTGTGAAGCGTGCTAACTGAAACGCTCCAAATCATCTGTAAAGGTGAAGAACGATTGTACGTACGATTTGCATCGATATAGTGTTTAAGGAATTATTAAGGAAAATTAGAAGATTCGCTAGTGTGCTACGAGAAAACAAAGAAAAAAATGTGTGTCCTAAACTCATAAAATTATTTGAAAATGTTAAATATCATGTTATATTAGATAAATTAGCTTGATGATTAGATTGGCTTGATTTCCAAATTATTAATTTTGTGAGTGGTCAAACTAGGTATATTTCGAGCCTTAAAAGATTGACATGTTGACAAAATTGCTAGTTTGATAGTATGAATGTTTGACTGAGTTTGTAATTGCATATTTGATTTATGAGATATGAGAATGTTTGACTAAATGATATAATGTGTTGAGATATTTGTTATATAGTATACTGAAAAAAGGTGCTATTTATGCTCAATGAAAATCCGTAAAGTATGTGAAATTGAACGATATTGATTGATACCAACACAATGGTAATTTGAAAGATTGGATCACCGTTTTCATTTACTGAAAGTATGTGATTATTGAGGACATGTTGAGCATGTCAAATGATTATGAAAAGTATTGAGATATGATTATTTGTGATTGTGTGACATATTGCATATGCATTGGATTATGATTTTGTGGTTGACAGAGGAGTTCCGTGGAGTACTGGCGACATATTAAGTCAGATTATTCAGTAGTCGATTCGCTTTGAGTATCTGGGGAATGACAATTTATCACATTTTTACTTGTAGCTTGTTTGCATTTTTACTGACAATTTTTTGCATATTGTTATCGATGGTTTTAACCACAATGGGCTTAAGCCCATAATGTTTTGGAATTTGGATGACGAGTTCTGGGGAAACTCGTGGTGTGTAGTGGATGGTATGGGTAAAAATCTTTTTGCATTACATCATGCTCACGACAAATTCAAATGTTATTGATATATGATATGTGTTGTACTGTGTTGTATTGGATGATATCGAAATTAATGATTGTTACTCGAATAAATGATAACCCATGCTCATACACCGTTTGACATCAATATTGATAATGGCTATGTAATTATATGAAATTCCTATTATGGTTCGGTTTCTTCTGTTAAAGCTAATCTGTTTCACTATATTCGAAATTTATGTTTGTTTAAATAATTGTTTGACTCACACTGAGCTTTTCATAAGCTCACCCCCAATAGTGTTTAACTTTTTAAGTAAACTTAGAAATTAGGACCAGACTTCGCATTCGGAGGATCACCTTGGACCTCAGATTATTTTTCTTAATAAGTATTATTAAGTCTTTATTGGTTTTGATTTGTAATTTGTAATTATTTTTGATTTGTGGCTTGGTAACTTTTTATTTGGGGATTTTTGCATGCATGGATTACTCAAGCATAATAACCGAAAAAACAAGATATCGAGCTTAAGTAAAATTTGACATTATTCCCTAATTTTTGCTGCATTAGTTTAACATCGAGTTTTTTTTTTTTTAAAGAAGAAGCGACAAGCAAACGATTTTTCTAAAACAACACTGTTAACAATAAAATGAATCCTAAGCATACACGACCTAATGAATGAATGCTTTTAAGCTAACTCAAAGTACAACTACGATTTTCTCTAAAATGAGTTTATTTAAAGTCTTCAAAAGTGACGTAAATTACTTTAGCCATTTCGGTGACTAATGTAGCCTTCTCAATCTAGCCATAACATCTAGGCCGATTTTGGGAGGTTATACATTTTCCTTCACTAGGAATTTTTTTTCATAGGATTTTATCTTAGTAAGGTTTTAATGAGACACATTATCTACCAATGGACATCCAAGAGGGAGTGTTATGAATATTTTATTAAGTAGATGTCCATCAAGATCAAGATAAATTTTAATGTACTATTCTAATAGTCATTAAAAGTGGATATCTATTTCATTTATACTTTTTATGCCTATAAATAAGGACTTTGGAGAAGCTTTGTAAATATTAGATTGATCAATAAAATCGTTCTCTCTTTGATCTTCTATTCTCTTTGTTCTTTACTTTCTTTTATTTTATAACATAAACTAATTTTTAAATTTTTATCTTAATTTTTTTTAAGTTTTAAGTAAAATATGAATAGCAATTGAAAATTAAATATGAGTTAGAAATTATATAAATATATAAGACTAAACACTTAAATTTAAAAGTTGAATAAGCTAATAGGTTTCAAAGAGTGTTAGATAATTGTATTGAGAGTGTTCAAAGTGCTTTTGTGCTTGGGAGGCTGATTATGATAATGTGCTACTTGCCTATGAGGTTTTACACTCCTTTAAACAGAAAAGGGTTGGCAAAAAGAACTTTATGGCCTTAAAGTTAGACATGAGCAATGCATACGATAAGGTTGAATAGAGTTTTCTTTGAGTTATGATAGAAAGGATGGGGTTTGTTTTGTCATGGACTGAGCTTGTTATGCGATGTATCTCATAAGTTAAGTATTTGGTGATCATCAATAAGCAATTTATGAAGGCTTTTCAACCAAGCAGAGAGCTACGGTAATGGGACTCTTTGAGTCCATTCTTTTTTTCATTTGTAATGAAATTGGTGGTTAGCAATGGTTTGTTAAAAGGGGCCAAGGTAAGTCGAAAAGGACCACAAATTTCGCATTTGCTTTTTGCTGATGATTGTGTCGTGTTTGGTGAAGCAAATGGGAGAGGAGTATAGGTTTTGAAGGAGGTTCTTAAGGAAGATGAGAATAGTTCATGTTAGTGCATAAATTATGATAAGTCTACAACTTTTTTTAGTACGAATACTAGTGAGAGTGAAAAGCTATTATATCTCGAGAATCTTAGGTGTTAGGGCTTCGAATAATCTAGAGTGATATCTTGGACTCCCAAATGTGGTGGGAAGACGAAAAATACTAGCTTTTCAAACTTTAAAAGATAAGGTCAAGTAGAAGATAGATAATTGGTTTTTGTCTCAAATGGGAAGGAAGTATTCATTAAAGCTGTCCTACAAGCCATTTTGACTTATTCTTTGATGTGTTGTTTGTTATCGAAATCCCTTTGTAGAGACTTAGAAAGCATAATGGCTAAATTTTGGTACCAAAAAGGTCATGGTAAAAGGGTATACATTAGTGTGATTGGAATGGTTTATGTGAATTAAAAGAACGGGGAGGATTGGGTGTACATTGGCAAAATTTAATCTCGCGATGTTAGCAAAATAGGGTTAGCGTCTTATTTGTAATAAAAATTCTTTGTTAGCACGAGTGTTAAAGGCAATACTATCCAAATTGTGATTTTTTTGGAAGCAAGATTAGGGAATCTACCTTCCTATACCTGGCAAGTATCTAGGTAGCAAAAGGTCTCTTTGAGAGGAGACTTTATTGGCGGGTGGGGAAGGGGGATAAGATTTCTATTGTGGATGATGCTTGGATCCCATGAGTTGAAAATTATTTAATTCATGGGGTTATCAAAAATCGTGATGTAACAAAGGTTTCTGACTTAATTAATAGTAGTATCAGAACATGGAAAGTTGGGGTTGTTGAAGATACCTTTTCTGAGTTGGATGCAAAAAGAATTTTGAGGATCCCTTTAGCTTTGGTGGAACATGATGATTTAGTGGTTTGGAGGGGTGAGCCTTCTGGTGAGGACTCGGTTAGGAGTGGATACAAACTTTTACTTGAACATACAACTGATCCTAATTCTACTGAGTTACAGAATGACATGATTAAATTTTATAGAAAACTTTGGACCCTTAAGCTTACAGCAAAACATAAAATTATTATATGGAAAGTTTCCTGAAATTTTATACCAACTCTATTTAATCTACAACATAGAAGGCTGCGAGTGCACATAATCTGTCCAAGGTGCAAAGAGGGGGTGGAGACCACTGGCCATGTTTTTAGAGACTACCCTGTATCAATTGAAGTATGGAAACAATTAAATCTTGAGTGGGTCATTTCGGAGGTTAATCTAGAAGATTAGGATTGGCTTACCTGGGTGTTTCAAAGAGCCTCAAGCTATCAATGCTAACTATTTTGTTGCGCAATATGGGTAATCTGGACTGAAAGACATAGAAGAGTAGACGAATGAAAATATACTTCGGGTAGAGGAATAGCTGAACAGATTTTCAAATATATCCAGGAAATTGAAGAGTTGGAGGTTAGGAATCTAACTAAACAGAATATGTCTGTGACTTGGAGACCTCCAGATGATGGGTTTGTTCACATTAACTTTGACTTGGCCTACAATTTCCACCAGTTCCGATCGGCATCTGGCTTGGTTGCTAGAAACAGTAGAGGCGAGGTTCTGGCTTCACAGGCAATTTTGGAGAAAGAGATGACAACTTCGTTTGCTGCTGAAGCTTGTGCATGTACTCGGGCAGTGAGATTGGGGATCCAAATGGGAGTGAGGAGGATTGAAATAGAAGGTGATGCATTAACGATTATCAAGAAATGTCAGTCCAACAGTGTTGATAAATCAGAAATCATGGCTTATATCAATGACATCAAATGTTTGCATTTAACTTTTAAAGCATTCGATTCAAGTATACTCAAACATCAGTGAATTAGATGGCACATTTAATAGCAAATGAGAGCTTTAAGCGGGGGAGAAATTTACCTGGAAATACAGAGAGAAAGGGAGCCTGATTAGGGATCGGAAGGAACTCAATCGATGGAGAAGATGCTGAGATTTAGGGTTTCATTTTGGTAGCATCATTTGGTCTCCTCGGGGAATTGGAATCGACATGGAAATGTTGTTTTCAGAAATGAAGATTGTTGCCAGTTCATTCACCGTGACCGGATATAATTCTAGAATGGTCTTTTGTTTTTTCCTACTTTTGACAGACATGCCTTGATTTATTTGGGCCATGGTTAAAGACATGATTTTTGTTTGGTTTGGTTTCTTTGCGTTTGTTTTGATAGTAAAAAGTCCAACTTGATTATTTCAAAATTTTAAATGTTAAATAAAATTATAATTGAAAAAAAATTAGATATATATATATATATATATATAATATGAATTGCCACACGCTAGTATGTAAGGGTAAAAAAGAAAAGTGAAAATAACAAAATGCATGTCAACTTGGTGAACATAAAGAAAAGTTTATTGTCATGGGTTGGGCATGAGAGCCTGCAACCATGGCACATTTGTGTGATCCATCATGTTCAAGGGAGCTAATTTGACCCAATTGGACTGGTCCATTGCTTGGAGAGATTGAATGCTCATCTACAAAGCATGAAAAATATAGAACGTAATCTTCAAAGATATGTAATCTTGGATATGACTTGTAATATTAGAAGATATGATTATGTAATCTTAGAGATTTAATTTTGTAGATATATTTTAATCTTAGCCATTGATATACTTTAATCTGTACTGTTGAATTTGGGGAGGCTCAAATATAAATAGAGGTATCTCCCCCTCATTATAAATCACTTCAATTTTGAGTAATAGAATTCTTGAGAGCATTCACTCAAACATTCTGTCTAGTGCTTTTGTTTTTTGTGGCTTTGTTCATCTTTGAAGTTCTTTCATCTTTGAGTTGCTTTCACTTTGCGTTGGTGAGCTAGAGGAATTCTGTTTGAATCCTCAATTGTTGGGAGTTAGGTTGACTTAGGTGTTTGTGTAACGCTTAATTTGTGCAAGTGTACACAGTCGTTCAAGTAATAAGTAAGTAAATGAAGGATTGTGCATGTAAATCGATTAGTTGTAAAATTATAAGTTAACAATTTGGTGATAAAAACACAATAATTTGAGTGATGATGATTAAACAAGATTAATTTAACTACTTGCAAAATTGATCCCTAATGCAATTTTAATCTGAGTATGAAAATCATCTAAATGTATGAATGAATTTAGTAGTAGAAACACAACTTCAACAATCAATAACATGAATAGACTAGGATAACTACATTAATCAACTTTGATTAATTTTCATCATGCTTAACAGTGTTCAGAAAATATTTCATGGCAACTCGATCTTTCATGAGTTTGGAAACCAAATTAAGTCCTTTCAGAATCTTTTTTACTTAGTGAAACATGCATTTTACTGATCATATATAAACTAAGGGTTTCTTAGTACTTTTGTGAAGTAGCAGGGACGGGTTAGGTTTGAAACAGTTTAATCACATAAACCTAAAAACTATGCAAAATAATAGAGCTCATTAAAGTTATTATGAACCTTCAATTTAGTCGGGTTAGGATCTAAATTAAGCATGTACTTCAAACACTTTAAACATGAATCAAACAAATCTCATTGAATTAATGCAATTAACCTAGCTAAACAAATTTAAACTACCATTGTTGATGTCAAGATCACAAAACACATTGCAAACATAATTAATTTAAATCAACAAGTAATGGAAGAATAAACTTTATTTCAAGTCTGCAGTCTTGCGGACTCTAATTGAAGGTGTTTTCTTCCGCTCCTCCTGTTGCATCTTTGCTAATGGCTTCTCAAGGTGGTCGGTAAAAGATGATCTCTTCACAGCTTTTTCTAGCTAAAAACTAAAGGAAAAATTGAATGATAGGCGTGGTGAATGAAGAAAGCAAGAGAGGGAATGAAGAATGTTGTGAAAATGTGGGATGAAAGGATGATTGAAAATGTGAGATAAGTGTGATATTTATACTTGAAGAAGGTGGGAAATTTTACTAAAAATAGTAGCAACAATCCCTTGGATTTCTCCCTCCTATAACCGACCATGATATGTGGAAGAGAATGTGGTTTGGTTGTTTGATTCAAGCATGTTTCATGCTTGAATCATTCAAGGGGTGGACTGTTTCTCAAGCAAATCTTGTGTGCCGATTTCCTATGTTCTTCCAATTGTAAGGAACTTCAAATAATTGCCCCAAAATTGATTTCTTGTTGGGCCTTTCTTCTCTTGAACTAGATGATTAATGGCCCAACTAGGTTGTAGACTTGACCAACATGTATCATCTTTTTTTATTGGGTCAAGGTGGCATCTTGATGACCCATTAAGTTTTGTCTTGCCGTCCAACAAATGAGAATAATATCTCATGTACATGCAACATTATAATAAACTCAACTTTATGGTCCCACTGCATAAGTAAATTTAACATATTAATACATAACATGAAATACTTTAATTTTATGCATAGAATCATATAAAAAGGCACGAATTCACATACTTTATAAATTCATGTCCATTATTAACATTTAAGAAAAATCCACTTAATTCATTAACAAATACTCAAGATTAATATTATTTTTAAGTAAAAAGGTGGTAAAAATTACTAGAAAAATCCTTTATAATTTCGAGTTTACACTTTGAAGCTAAGAAATTGCCTAATACCGCAGGGATTGCGAGACTAAAGTTCTCACCCCGTGACAGTTGGTATTCGAGCTAAGGTTGTGAAGGCACCGTTAAAAGATGTCGAAAAAGTTGAACCAATGGAAACCTGTGGAAGGGTTAGGAAATCTAGCAGTTTTAGGGATATGCTGTCGGCACTAGAAGGCCGAGTGGTCAATTTTGAGGAGTCCATGGGGGACATAAAAGAAACTCTCGAGATGATGGGGGGACTCATCGAGGAGCTTGGCTCGGAGAATGAGCAGCTCAATGAGCATGTGACAGAGGCCCTTAGTTCCAATGTGGATGCATTTCAAGCTTTCCTCAACACCACTGTGGTAAAGCTGACGAAAAAGAATAAGACTCTTGAAGTTATTATGATGGAAATAAAGGCAGATAACGAAGCTACAATGGCGGAGTTGCACACAAAGATTGAGAAGCTTGAGAGAGAGCTTACTTTGTGTCGTGTTGATGTAGGAAAATGGGTATCGAACCATAAGGTTGACGCTCCCAAATCGGAGAAGTTTAAGAGGGCTAGGTTTACAAGGGAGGTGAACAAATTCTTATGAAAGATTGAGCAATACTTTCATGACATAGGCATCATGGATGACGATGCTAAGGTAAACACTGCTTCTTTGTATCTCACTGATGTTGCTTTGTTATGGTGGCATCATAGGTTCACAAATGATTTAAAGCACAATTTTACCCAAAATATGTCGAGAAGGAGGCTCGGGTTAAGTTGCGTCGGTTCTTGGAACAAGGCACAATCAAGGAGTACGTGAAACAATTTAGTAAGTTAATGTTACAAATCACTAATATGTGTGAAGATGAGACATTCTTCTTTTTCATGGATGGATTGAAGCAGTGGGTAAAGTAATAACTAGAACGTTGGGGGTCGAAGAACTCTCCAAAACTATGACCGTTGTTGAATCGCTTTTTGAGCTAAATGTTAAGAAATCAAAAAAGTCTGAGTCTTCTAAGCCCAAATTCAAACCCAAGGGTAATGGTGGGGGAAACAAAGACAAGGAAAAAAAGAATGGTGAGACCCAAAAAGCTAAGTAAGACAAGCTATGAGAGAAGAAGGGCCTGATAAGTTGCTACCTTTATCAAGGCCCGCATAGGGTAAAAGATTGCCCAAAGCGATCTAATTTCTCTACTGACAATGGGAGTAATCAGTAGGAACAAGCAAGAAAAAATCTTGGTTCGATACTTAAAGGTGTCGAAAACAAGATGAATTATGGGCTGATGTGTAACATCCCAGATCTGACGAATCCAAATTTTTGGCGTATAGTAGTGAATAGTCTGTCAGACGTAACATTATCTGCCAAAAAGATTATTTTGGTGTATACGTGTGGGCGTATAGTATCTTCAACAATAGTAAGTAAGAATTTGATTTTATAAATATTTTACCATGTATTAAGGAGACATCCATGTTAAGGGATAAAAGAGAAATATAGGATGAGTATTCGCCAAAGGTATAGTATGCCTAAATTGTATGGAATAATGTTCTAGTTAGATTTTAAGTAATCTGGTTAGAAACCAACTGTATAGTTTAGCCTGATAAGTTTGATAAAGGGAACTTATTTATATTTTTCTCAAAAACTATAGGCCAATAATAAGGCAAGTTCTGATACGCATGACACTTGTTAAATTCCACTAAGTAAGATGGTTCATATTTATAGGTGAGAATATGTTCTGAAAGGGTTCTTCTTTCTTCTTCTTCCTCTTCCTTAAGTGGTATATGCTGAAACCTTCCTTAAATATGAATGTATCCTACCTCGATAATCTAGAGGCTAAAGTTCTTTTATGATCAATAGTTACTTCGCATCGGGGTAGGTATTTCAACGATACATGTTAAGTACTGAATGGATAAATATGTATTTGGTAAATGAACATCAAGATTGTAAGTATAACGTTTTTGCATGAGATGGTCAACGATTGAAATGATAATTAATTTGTATGTATGAGAGTATTAATGGTGAAATTATGTTTCTAAGCAATGGTTGCTGCTAGTTTGTGATGGATATATGAATCTGGAGCTTTGAACTGCAATAGGTAAGAATCATGTGAGTTTTTTATTTTAACTCTTGCATGTATACTATTCATATTCGAAGTATGCCTATAAGAAATTGATTAAACTCTGGATCCAAAGTCATGAAAAATGTGATGATTGATATACGAGTATTGAAACATTAAAGTGTGGCTGAGTACGTATATGTATGAAGGAGAGGTGTGTTTTGTTTGGATGTATGTTAGTGAAGTAAAAGGTTGAATTTAGATTATGTTAATGCATAAAGAGTCTGTCAAGAGAGTTTGTGTCTATTCACGGCGGTGGTGTCTGATGGAGTCCATTGGGACTGAAAACATGAACTCTAAAGGAAAAATCCATGGTTATGGCACCCTTTGAAAAAGAATTAAGGAATGGTGATTACCTAATGAGGTTCTCTACGTGTACTAGGATGATGATGGACAAACCTCACGTAATGTGAGTTTAGACAAATCCATATAGTAAACACGACAATTAATAATAACCTTTGTGGTAAACTCTGAAAAGTATAGCCTTTATGGAAAACTTTGAAAGGGATGAATTTATGGCAAATTCTGAATGGATCGCTTTATTGGCGTGATGTATGATGTATTCTTTTAATTCTATGTGGCATGAACTATCAAGGTAATCTATGAATCTTAATGTCTGTCTCTATGGTAAGATATGAGCAAGTTCTAATAGTTCTATAATAAGTATAACCAAGATAAGGTATTGATTTACTCTGGAAAAAGAGTTGAATAAAGTTTTAATGGTTTTCCATGAAAAAGAGATGTGTATTTGTATGTCAAGAAGGGTATTTTTTATGGTGTTTTGTTAGTTCAAAAAGTTAGGGTATCACATCTTCTTCTAAAATTATTTTGAATCAGAGTTAGTACTATTATAAATTATGAGATTTTGTAATAGCATGATATAGAGCTCAACTGGTTGTTATACCCTGTGAATTATCAATATGAATATGTATATAGAATTGGATCAGGGCATATCTAAGTGTGAACCAATGGTATGAAACTTTATGTAAGTATCTGCCGTATATATTTATCCTCCCAAGATTATGTCAGTGAGCAGTTGTTTGAAATAAGAGCATGGGTTAAGATGAGGGGTGTGGGAAGTAGTTTTTAAGGGTATGTTCTATTAGGTAAGTATTATGGGATAAGAGATTCATGAATTGATTGGAAGGATTCCTCAGTTAACAAGATATGGAAGATTAAGTATGATAAGTGCATGATAATAGTGTATAAAAAAATGATAAAGGTGATGGTATCAACTAAAGTAAATGGTGCAGACTGTGGTTGGCTCATAAAAATTCATACAAGATTGCAAAGTATCCATAACTGTATGGTTATATTGGGATTCACTAAGTACTCTTGTACTTATAAGGCTTGTTATTGCATTTTAGAGTTGTAACACCCATATCCCGTCTCCGTTGTCGGATTAAAGCTTGGAGTGTTACAGAACCAAAAAGAATAATTTATCTTGAGTCAAAACAAAAATTCAATTAATTTATAAACATATATCAATTCACAGAATAAATATTCACTTTGGCCATAATCCAGGTTTATGGGGCCCTAAAATTAGTTTTAAAGTAATCAGGGATCAAAAGGAATTAAAATATAAATTTTAGGAAAAACTTGAAAATTTGGAAAACATGGGTCACACGGTTGTGTGGCCAGGCCCTGTGAAATAGTTTAGATCATGTGAGCATTCGAAGTGGGGGCACACGGTCGTGCCCCATCTCGTGTCATATACCGTGTAACTTATTGACTTGAGACCCACGGCCATATCTCAGCCCATGTCTCAAATCATGCGAAACCTACACTAAAACTAACAGTGTAACAGCCCGATTTTGGAGCTAGTCAGAACAGTGGTTTTGGAACCAATGATCCGAGGTTGAAGAAATTAGTTTTAATATTATTTTATGTGTTATGGCATAATTATATGAGTGTATAAAAATTTTGGTGCATTAATTTTAGCGATTGCATGCTTAATTGCGAAAAGGGACTAAATCGCATAACATGCAAAGTGTTGCTCTACAAGCTAAAGGCATCTAATAGCTATAGAATATTAAATTGGAGGTCCTTAATGTGCAATTAGAGCCTTAGGAAAGGGTTGGCCGGCCATAGGGGACAAGAAAATAAGATTTTTTCAAGGGTAGGTGGAGTTTTGGTGACTTAATTAACTTGTAATAATAAAATAAAGAAAAGAATGATATCATCCTTTCCTTTCCATCTTCTCCATTGAAAATACCGGCAAGAATTGGGGTTTGAAAGCTTAAAATTTTCAGCAACTTGTCCTCCTTGCAAGTAAGTGATTTTGGTAGTTTTTCTTGACAATTTTTATACTTTTGGGACCCTTGGAGCATGATCTACCTAATAAGGGGATATTTTGTAAAATTGTTAAGAGTATAGGGTTTTGCTATGTGAGAATTTATGTTGTTTGCTGAATTTTTATGGAAAGAAATGAATCTTGGGTGTTAAATACACAACTTTTGTGAAAGATGTTTCCATGAAAACACCTAAAAGGACATTTTTGTAAAAGTTGTAAAATAAGTGGTAAATGTGTGCAATAATTGGTATTTAATAAATGTTCATTTAGGCTTGTTAAAGGAGGAAATTTGATTAGACTCGATTTACGAGCTTAAGGGTAAAATCATAATTCTGTGAAAGTCTAAGGGTAAAACGATAATTTTGCCAAAGTATGATTCATGAGTTATTTTAGTCAATGTGATCATTAAATAAGTGAAATTGTCATTATAGATCAAGAAACACGAAGTATGGACCAAAACTGAGGAAAGAACAAGGCGGTGGATTAAATTGAATAACTACATATATTTTGGTATCGAGGTAAGTTTGTGTGAAACTAAAGCTACATAATGCTATTATATTCTTAATTGCTTGATATCATGAGAAATGTATATTATTTCTAAGAAATTGATTAATGATGCCTCGATGAGAGTATAATGATATTATGTTAAGTCAAAACATTAAGAATAGCAAGGATATCATTGTCATAACATGAGATAAAGAAGGTCCGTATAAGACCATGCCTGGGACATGGCTTCGGCATCAAATGGAGATCTCGTGTAAGACCATGTCTGGAACATGGCATCAAAATCGATATATAATCTCGTATACGACCATAACTGGGATATGGCATCGGCATCAAGATATGAGATCCCGTGTAAGACTATATCTGGGATATGGCATCGGCATCGAGATGTGATCCCATGTAAGACCAGAGCTGGGATATGGCATTGGCATCGTGTTACATGTAATATGAGATTGAGTATCCTTTGATATTCCTAGTAGTTAAACGGGTAAGGAACTAAGTTTATGTTAAAGATAGCAAGGAGCTAAGTCTATGTTCAAGAGAATAAAAGTGCTAAAGTTATGTGATGAAGTGATACAGATACCCATGAGTAACTTACGAGAAATGAATGCAAAATGTGATATGTGATTTGTAACAATAAGCATGAGTAAGTTATGTCATTGTGCTTGAGAACTTGTGTATTATTTAGTGTGATGAATAGATGTTATCATGAACATTTATGTTGCTATTTATTTCATGCAAACTTACTAAGCTTTATGCTTACCTCTCTCTTTTCCTATTCCTTGTAGTATCGCCAAGCTAGCTCGGGGATCGAAGGAAGTAGGAGTTTGACTCACACTATCAACTATTCTTTTGGTATAGTAAAGTTGATTAATTTTTTAGTATGGCATGTATAGGAACTTGGTTATTTTGTGATATGTCATATTTGTTAGCCAATGTGTTGGCTATTAATGCTACTCATTCGTTTTGTAAATGGCCATTGGAATTGGCCAATACTTGTTAAGTTTTTATATAACCAATGATGAAGTAATTCATGAAGTACAAGTTGTGCAATTGAATGAGTTATGAATGAAGTATGTGCATGATTAAGTAGGTTGTTAATAAGGTGTGGATGTTTTGATTTTAGATATTAAAAGTGCCTTATTGTCATGTTGTGTGTTGCATTGAAATGGTATAAGTGTGGTTGTTTTTTTTAAGGTGGCAATTGGCTTGGTAGATAGCCTTATAATTGTCCACACGGGTAGACACACGGTCTGCTCCATGGGTGTGGGATGTGGCTGTATGTCCCCCTGCATCCTAAGTTAGCAAGTCAGAATGCCCAGTAGTAAACACACGGGTTAAGACACGGCCATATGTCTCAACCGTGTGGAAGACACGACCATAGAGCATGGGCGTGTGCCCAGGCCGTGTGAAGTCTGCACCTGAATTTGGAAATTTAATTACCACACGGTCTAAGGACACGGGTGTGTGACCTTATTGGGATGATGACGTTAGAAACAAAATGTCAAGGTTTTTACACACGGGAGATGGGCGTGTGTGACTACATGGGCGTGTGTGACTACGGCACACCCACAGGGGCGTGTCCCTCTCAACACTGGCGTGTGGCCCTGTTTTAAGCAAAAACTCTCCAAGTGTTCAAAAGTTTTCGATTTAGTCTCGAACCATTTCGTATGTATGTTTAGGGGTCTTGTGGACCTATAATAGGGACGTTATGATCTCGAATGAAAAGTTTTAAGTTGAAATGAAATTTTATGGCTCGATGTTGTATGTTTGAGTAAGTTAAGTACGGTAATGCCTCGTACCCGGTTCTGGTGTTGGATACGGGTAAGGGGTGTTATAAACAGAGTGCATACGACCATGTGGGGTGACCATGTGTGGCACATGGTCATGTGACAGCCAGTGTCCTAGGCCGTGTGCTTCCAAATTAAACCCCTTAAACAAGTTAAGACTTACACATCAATACACACCATTTCCACAAACATTCATAAGACCAAAACTCATTCCAAACTTACTCATAATATACCAAATCAATCATCCTATATGTTCTAACCAATATACCAACAATAGGTACCACAATTACAATCAATTTTGAACCTATTCAACAATATAATTTCCATCGTTTAGCATACCATATTGATCGTTTGTCTGTCGAGTCTTAAAAATTTATAAAAAGAATGATCGAACCTGGAAACTAACTATGACAATGATAGAGGCAAGTGCACCTATCGAACAGTAGTATAGCTAGCGACAAGACTAGATTATCGAACCCAAATAAACCAAAAGTACTAATATTAACTCTCTTTCTATTATTTAGCCTAGAATTAAGTGGATTTTTATCTAATTTAACTATTTAACTAAGCTAAAGGAGCTAAGACAAAGAAGAAATTGGGGAAAAGACTTGAGAAAAAACCGATTGATTTGGACAATACCTGAGGAAGAATCCACCTAGACCTCACTTGTTATCTAACTCTGAACCGGACAGTTTATTCACTTGACTTGATCCATAGGATTCCCTAATTTATATTAATACCTCTCTTCAAGGCTACTAACGTCTAACCCTAGGTTGATTAATTGAAATATCTTTCTAATTCAAACCCCTAGAATTGCATTAATTCGATCAATGGACTCCCATATTAGGTTTGACCCTAATCCGACAAATTTTCGTCACCCTATCTCTAGGCACGCCAGCAACTCTGCTTAACTATGCTAGATCTACTCTTAGACAGGGTCTTTTCCTCCTCTGCCTAAGCACATCACACTTGAATCAACATCCCAGAAATATCAAAACAAGAATTAAGACACATAGTTAAGAACAAATCAAATATTTATCATTCAGTTCAGATAACAATAATAAGATCCGTCTTAGGTTTCATCTCCCTCAAGTATTTGAGGGTTTAGTTCATAATTGTAAAAGAAAACATCTCAGAAGAAAAGATAAAACAAAACATAAGAAATCCCTAAAACCCCCTGAAGGAATTGAAAGAGAGATCCTCCATCTTGAGTATGATTCTGGCTTCTTGAGATGAATCAGCTGGCTTTCTTCGACTAAATCCCTGAATTTAACTGCTCTGGCTTGGCTCCTTGGCCTAGCTGAACGTGCCCTTAAAGGTTGGCCTCTAGGGTCTTTATATAGGCTTTTGGGATATGTTTCTTTACCTCTAAGTACCCTAATCTGAATAGAATTCTTATTTCCTGCGACAGAGACATGCCCATGGCACGTGCCCGTGTAAATCGTGGCCAGGCCGTGGTCAATCTTGTTGATGAGGCACGGCCATGTATTTCAGGGTCCAGGCCGTGGTTGACTTTTCCCTTGAGGTACGGCCGTGTAATCTTGGGCCCAGGCCGTGTGGATTTCATGTTTTGGCCCATTTTCTTTATTTTCGGCCCGTTATTCGTTCTTTTCATCCTCCGGTGCTCTATTGAGTATAAAACATGAAAACAAAGTAGTAGGAGCACCTATTTCCATAATTAAAGGGAAAAATAATCCAAAAGTATGCTAAATGTGGGATTAAAATATGTTACTATTTTGGTTTATCAAATACCCCCACACTTAAGCTTTTGCTTGTCCTCAAGCAAAATTCTCAACTCATAATTAAAACGAACTTCTTCAATTGAAAATATTCATTGATAATGCCTCATCATAATTGATAGATAATTTGTACATGGATAATTCAACTCAAAAAGTCCTAAAGATTCAAACAATCAAAGTCATGAGTTTTTAGCATGAAAACATAGGTGTTTCCCCTTACCTAAATAATCACCTTTAATTCAAAATCGACAAAAGTTGACATCCTCACTAAAGATTCACTCAAATCACTCAAGGTGTTTAAGGTTCAAAAATTAAGCACTCAAAAGTCAAACATGAAAAGTTATTACCATAGGTTTGCTTGAAAATCAAATCTCCACCACTATAAAATGAGATGATACACAAATAAAAAGGTCTTTAAAAGGGTTGTAACGGGGCTTGGTTAAAGGTGTGGATAAAGGTTGAATTCGAAGGGTTAGGATCGAGATTGAATTGACAAATTACCTAACTAGAAAAATGACTAATAACCTGAATACTTACATCAATTGAAAACTTGTAGTACTAATAATACGAGCTTCTTTTTTACGATGTTGAAATTAAACGTATAGGCTTGCTTAAATCTCATAACTAATAATGAATATACTTTCATAATAATGAATATACTTTGATTTTTTGAATTTTTTTAAAGCAAATCAAATATTTAATAGAACTTTAACAACTGAAATAATCTAATTAGGCAACTAATCAAAATAAATCTCGATAGAAGGGTAATCAAAAGGAATGGTGATAATAAATATGAGATGGGTTTTGGGTTAATATTAGTTGGTTGAGTCAATAAAAATGGTTTTTAGGATCAAAGGGGTTCATTAGGGGTCAATCATGAGGGTAGGCTTTTAGTGGAGTGAGTGGGTTGAATCCTAGGTGTCTTAATCATCTTTGTATATCAAGTCAATAGTGTGGTCTCGACAGTATAATCGAAGCAAGTTCTAGAATAACAAATCAATGTTGACACACTCATAATCAATAAGGTGAGCACGAAAAGAATGTATGCTCTAAAGGCTCAAAATCTCACAAAAATTATGGGTATTTTGATGTCAACCTCGTAAATTTCAAACTTCAAGGTAACAATTTAGATTCAGGTAGACATCCTAACAGAATTTTAATTTTTGAAAATAGACTCATCATGCTTGATTCTCTAGTATCTTAAAGTTTAAATCATCATTGCACAATTATCAATGACTTAATCCAAAACATATCAATAAAAATCATGAATCAACAAGAATTTCATTCTAATTAGTGATATGAGAAAATTACTTTAAGACAGAATATCATTCAGGGATTTGAGAATAATGCAAAAAGTTAAGCATTTTTTCTAATAAACTTTCACCCCCACACTTAAGATGTACATTACCCTCAATGTACTAAGATAGATAACAATCATATAATAAAAAAATCAAAAGAGAGGGAGAGAGGTGAAACTTCCTGAATTTTTGGATTGATTCCTTGAGTTGGAAGTGTGGAGGAGGTTAAAGATAAGTTGGAGGGAGCGCCTTTAGTTCTTGTGCTAGATGAAGAAATTGGGTAACTCGTGAATAATTAGCTAGGAAATAGTAATAATAATTTAAATTATACTAATTATATAATTAGAGTAAATAAAGATAACAATAAAGAAAATATGAATTAAAATAAAACTAAGAGAGAAGATGGATAGACTAGAAAGTCCTTATTGGTATATGGTTCGTGAGGTGGGTGTGATTTCTAAGGCCGTGGTGTGTGACTCCTTAGCAGCCTTTAGAACCTAAAACCAAGAAAATAAAATGAAATAAACTAAATTTAATATATGAAAAATAAAGAAAAGGAAAATAAAGGAGAAGAGAAAAGTAAAATAAAAGTTAAATGGTCTCAAAGACCCTTGGCTTGTCGAGTTAATGAAGTGGCCGACATGAACTTATGTTGATTTGTCTCGCACAGAGAGACAGTACTCGAATCTTTCTGTTTCTTCGTTATTGTTGAAGTGTGGATTTAAGGTTTTTATGGAATGAAGAAGGAAGAAAGTGAGGATGAAAGGAAGTGGGGGTGGATGAGGAATGGTTAAGAAGGGGAGAGAGGTGTTTTAAATAGAAAATTTCAGTTCTGGTACATCCCCACGCCCATGTATTGTAGGCGTGTCATGTCATACGGACATGTCACATGACCGTGTGGTGGTTCAATCACTTCTCCCACGCCTGATATTTAAGTCGCCATGCCCGTGCTGGTTCATCAATGTCGGCCACGGCTATGTCGCACGGCCGTGGTGTTTGGTGAGTCTGTGATTCAAAGATATTTTTCTCATCCTAGCTCGTACTATCTCTGCCATGTTAGTATAGAAATCCGTAGCATCCACACGGCCACGGCCACGGACGTGTGTAAGGCCGTGTGATGTGAAAATTTACGCTTCATTAACTTGGTTAGACTGTAGTTTAAATGCTAAAAGAAATGAAAATAAATGAGTTAATGCTCAGGTTGCCTCCCGAGAAGCGCTCATTTAAAGTCTTAAGCTAGACTTACCTCTCATTCGTACCTTCACGGTGGTTTAAGGAGTGAGAAATCCTTTTCCATGCTATCATCATATAATTTGAGTCGAGTAGAGTTTACTTTAAAAGTATAGAAAATAGAATTACTTACCTCGACTGTTCCATAAGGGAAAATATTAAGCACTGTAAAGGGGATTTCTTCGGTTACTTCAGGTTTGATGTGGCGATTCGTGGGTCTGTTCTATCTAGTAGTACCTGATCTCCTATTTTAAAGTGATTTGATGTCCCTTTAAGTTCTTCTGGGGTTTCCTTCGGTTTCACTTCATGTGGGTTTGATTCCTCTTTGAATTGTGTCTCCCACTCATCTAGCTCATCGGTCTGAAGCCGTCATTCCTCATGAGATATTTCCTTATGGGTGTGAGCTATAAGGTCTAGTTCTGTAGTGTGATTTCGTGGTGTTTCCTGGAAAAGAAGTTTAATTGGTTGCTTATCAACGAAATTTACGTCCTCACCTTTCTCACTCGATGTCCTAGCTGAGTCGAGAGCTTGAAGACTGATTGATTCATCACCTACACGAAGTATGAGTTCACCTGTGCTAACATCAATTTTAGATCTGGCAGTTGCTAGCAAAGGTTTTCCTAAGATTAAGGAGATATTATTATCTTCATCCATATCTAAAACAACGAAGTCTACGGGAAATATGAATTTATAAACTTTAACTAGTACATCTTCAATTATACCCTTAGGGATGTGAATAATTTTATCAACTAGTTGAATACTCATCTTAGTTTGCTTGGGTTTCCCTAAACCTAGCTGTTTAAACATTTTAGATGGCATAACATTAATATTTGCCCTAAATCAGCTAAAGCATTATCAACAGATAAACTATTGATTAGACATGGAATTGTAAAACTCCCTGGATCTTTTAATTTCTGTGGTAGTCTGTTCTGTAACATTGCTGAGCATACTGCGTTTAGTTCCATATGCGACTTCTCGTCTAACTTTTGCTTGTTTGTTAAGAGCTCTTTTAAAAAATTCCTTGAATCTAGCATCTGTGAAAGAGCTTTAAGAAGTGGTAAGTTAATATGTATTTTCTTTAAGAGTTTAAGGAACTTATCGAACTATTTTTTGTGTCGTTTTCCTTTATAGCATTGGGGTAAGGTATACGAGGTTTGTATTCTTTAATTACCAATTTTGGCTTTTCTTGGCTTACCTCAACCTTACCTTCACTTACCACATGTTCTTGCCTTGGCTCAGATTCAGATTCTACTAACATTTTACTGTTATGAGTGGTTATGGCTTGAATTTGCTCCTTGGGATTAGTCTCAGTGTTACTTGGCAAGCTACCTAGTGGTCGTTCGGAGATCAGCTTTGTGAGTTGCCCTAACTGGTTCTCAATTCCCTTAATCAATGCTTGTTGATTTTTAAGTGTTGTCTCGGTGTTTTGAAATCGAGTTTCAGACACCGTTATAAATTTTGTCAGCATCTCTTCAAGGTTTGGCTTCTTTTTCTGTGGGTAGGGCTGTTGTTGGAAGTTTGGAGGAGGTGGTTGTTGTCTCTAATTTCCTTGGCCACCCCACGAGAAATTGGGGTGGTTCCTCCAACCTGGATTATAAGTATTACTATAAGGGTTATTTTGAGGTCTAAAATTGTTACTCGTATAGTTTAATTGTTCGCTTTCCATGCCCGAATTATAGGGTGGGTACTCAGGATTCACCACGCCTCCTAGATTTGAGTTACATTGCATTACTAGGTGTACTTGCAAAGAACCACACAAACCATCAATCTTTTTATTCATCATTTCTACCTGATTTGATAGCATGGTAACTGCGTCAAGATTGAAAACTCCGGCTGCTTTAGTTGGGTTTGTCCTCGTAACTTGCCACTGATAGTTATTTAGTGACATCTCCTCTATAAACTCATAAGCCACTTCAGGAGTTTTGTTATTAAGGGTTTCGTTGGCGGCTGAGCCAATTAACTGCCGAGTTGAGGGGTTCACGCCGTTATAAAAGTTTGGACTTGTAACCACAAGGGTAAACCATGGTGTGGGCACTTTCTCAACAGATCTTTATATCTCTCCCTTGCATCGTATAATGTTTCTAAATCCATCTGCATAAAAGAAGAGATATCATTCCTTAATTTGGTCATTTTGGCCGGTGGAAAATATTTTAGTAGAAATTTTTCGGTTATTTGGTCCCATGTAGTGATTGATCCTCGTGGAAGAGAATGTAACCACTGTTTAGCTTTATTTCTCAAAGAAAAGGGAAATAACCGAAGACGAATGGCATCATTAGAAATGCCATTTATTTTGAAGGTATCACATAATTCTAGAAAATTAGCTAAATGAGTATTTGGGTCTTCTGATAAACTGTAAAAGTAACATATTTTAATCCCACATTTAGCATGTTTCCGGATGATTTAGCCCTTGATTTATGTAAAAAGGTGCTCTTAATCCTTTCTTTTCATATTTTATACTCAGGAAAGCACCCGAGGATGAAAAGAACAAGAAACGGGCTTAAAACAGGCCAATTTGGGCCAAAGTGGAAATCGACATGGCCTGGGCCCAAGCCCATATGGCCGTGCCTCATTAAAATACTAGAACACGGCCTGGACCCCGATTCACACGGGCGTGTGCCATGGGCATGTCCCTGCTGTGGCCAAGAGGAGTTTTACTCCAAATAGGATACTTGGAGGCAAAGAAACACATTCCAAAGCCTATTCAAACACCCTAGTAGGAATTCTACTTGAATTAGGATATGTAGGGGCCAAGTAAAGCATCTCAAAGTCTATATAAACACCCTAGGGGGCAACTTAAAGAGGGAGTTCAGCAGAAGCCTTCTGCCAGGGATTTTTTCGGCGAGAGAGCTAGCAGAGCTAGGCCAAGGGGCCGAGCCAGAAAAGCCAGATTTGTGGGAATCACTCGAAGATAGCCAGTTGATCCATCTCAAGAAGCTGAAATTCTACTCAAGACGGCAGATCTCTCCTTCAATTCCTTCAGGGAGTTTTAGGGATTTCTTATGTTTTGTTTTATCTTTTCTTCTGAGATGTTTTCTTTTATTGTTATGAACTAAACCCTTCAGATACCTGAAGGGGATGAAACCTAGATGAATCTTGTTATTGTTTTCTGAACTATATGATAAATACTTAGTTTGTTCTTAATTATGTGTGCTTAACTCTTGTGTTGATATTTCTGGGATATTAATTCAAGTGTGATGTGCTTAGGTGATGGAGCAAAAGTCCATACTTAAGAGTAGATCTATCATAATTAAGCGGAGTTGATCGTGCGCCTAAAGATAGGGTGACGAGATTTTACCGGATTAGGGTAAAACCTAATGTGGGAGTCCATAGATCGAGTTAATGCGATTCTAGTGGTTTTAATTAGGAAGATATTTCAATGAATCAACCTAGGATTAGACATTATTCGCCTCGAGAGAGGGTTTAATATAAATTAGGGAATCCTACGGATGAAGTCAAATGAATAAATCGTCTGGTTCAGTGTTAGATAACAAGTGAAGTCTAGGTGGATTCTTCCTAAGGGCATCGTCTTAATCAACTGAGTTTTCCCAACAGTATTTCCCCAATTCATTCTTTTTGTCTTTGCATCTTTAGCTTAGTAGTTAGTTAATTTAGATTAAACAATCAATCACTTAATATTTAGGCTAAATAATAGAAAGAAGGTTAGTATTAGTACTTTTAGTTCCTTTGGGTTCGACAATCGGTCTTGCCTAAACTATACTACTGTTCGATAGGTGCACTTGCCTTAAGTCATTGTCAGAGATAGTTTCCAGGTTCGATCATTCTCTTTACAAATTTTAAAACTCGACAATTTAGGACGATCAAGTTTTTGGTGCCGTTGCCGGGGAACAAAAATATTAGGAAAGCTCTATTTTTTTTACTTTAGCCATTTTTTTATTTTTTATTTTCTGTAATTTATTTTTATTATTTTTTTTACTTCGCTAATCTTTCCTCTATTTGCTTTTGGCAGATAATTTTAGTCTATAGAAAAGATGACACTGAATAATTATCAGTGGCATGTCATGAGGACAATTCCTACTAAAGCAGTATACCCAGTAATGCAATATGACTCGAATCTAGGAGGCGTGGCAAATCCTGAGACCGGAACTCCCTCTAGATTTTCAACAACCACCTCACCAACAGGAAGAGGAGTCGAACATTGAAGAGATGCTGACAAAATTCATGGCAGCCACAGATACCCATCTCCAAGACACTGAGACCACCCTTAAGAATCAACAAACATCGATTGAAGGGATCAAGAACCAAGTTGGTGAACTTGCTAAGTTAGTTTGGGAAGTTACTAAGTCAGTTGGACAACTTGCTAAGCTGATCTCAGAACTACCACAAGGAAGCTTGCCAAGCAATACTGAAACTAACCCGAGAAAGCAAAATCAAGCCATTTACGATAGTGAAGGGTTAGACGTACCAAACCCAAGGGAAGAACCTATGGTAAGTGAAGGTAAGGTTAAGGTGTGCCATGATATACCAGAACCGACAATTACAGAGTACCAACCTCGTGTGCCATATCCCGATGTAATAAAGAAAGACTACACAGAGGAAGAATTCGGTGAACTCACACTTCGTGTAGACGACGAAACAATCACTCTTCAAGCTCTTGACTCAACTAGGACATCGAGTAATAAAGGAACGAACATTAATTCTATTGATAACCATTTGGTTCAACCTTCTTTACAGGAAGCATCACGAAATCACCTAGCTTAGCCAGATCTTAGACCTCGTACCCATAAAGAAATAATTCATGAAGAACTAAGGCTTTAGGTCGATGAACTAGACGAGTGGAAAACACACTTTAAAGAGAAACTAGGAATACACGAAGTGAAACCGAAGGAAACCCCATACGAGCTGATAGGAACAACAAATCACTTTAAAATAGGGGATCAGGTATTGTTGAATAAGAAAGACCCTTGAATCACCAATTCAGACCTCAAGACAAATGAAGAAATCACTTTTAAGGTACTTAAAATCTTCCTATACGGCACAGTCGAGGTAAGCAATCCTAAATTCAATACTTTTGAGGTAAACACTACTCAACTTAAACTATATATCCATAACCAAATTGATCATATGCGAAAGGATTTTCACGTCCTCAAACCACCATGACCATACAAATAATAGGTAAAGTCTAGCTTAAGACTTTAAACGAGTGCTTCTCGGGAGGCAACCCGAGCACTAACCCTATTTATTTTTACATTTTTATTTTTTCTTCTTTCCTTTTCTTCTTCTTCTTTAGCACCGAACTAACCAAGAGACTAGATTTCCAGACCACACAAGGCCACGGCCGTGTGGTAACAAAAAAATCCCAAAACACGGGCTACATCTCTATTTAAACCTCCTTCTTCCTTTTTCTTTTCTAGCTGTCTTTCTTCTTTCATTTTCCATTATTTATTTTTATTTATTTTATTTTATTTTTATTATTTTACTTTATTTTATTTTCTTTTTATTTTCTTCTTATTCTTCATGCCATTTAGATTTAGCTTAGGATACAATAAAACCAAGCCGGCTACTTTGAGGATTCAATTTCAAACGGTTCGAGATGCTTCCCCACGTTCACCTCCAATCTTATCCGATTTCTTTTCATTGACTTCATCCAAAATTTAGGAAGTGTCACTTTGCCCCTTCTCTTTTGATTTCAGTATCACATAATTATTTATCTATCTTTGTACATTGAGGGCAATGTACATCTTAAGTGTGGAGTGGTAAAAGTGCCTAACTTTTTGCATTATTCTCAAATCCCTGAATTTTATCTAGTTCTTAAGAAATTTTCTCATATTACTAATTAGGATGAAATTTCTGATGGTTTATGATTTTTATTGATATTTTTTAGATTAAGTCATAGTTAATTGTGCATTGATGATTTAAACTTTAAGATACTAGAGACTCAAGCATGATAAGTCTATTTTTCAAGAATAAAAAATTTCCTATGTTGTTGAATTGAATTCAAATTACCTTGAAGTTTGAAATTTACAGGGATTGATATCAAATACCCATAATTTTTGTGAGATTTGAGCCTTATAGAGCATATATTCTTTTTCGTGCTCACTTTATTGATTATGAGTGTGTCAACACTGAATTGTTATTCTAGAACTTACCTCGATTATACATGTCAATACCATATTTTTGATTTGATATACTGAGATGATAAAGGCACCTAGGGTTTAACCCACTCACTCCACTAAAAAGCCTACCTTCATAATTAACCCTTAATGAACCCATTTGATCCTAACAACCCTTTTTATTGATTCACCCACTAATATTAACCCAAAACCTAGCTCGTATTTGTTATCACCATTCCTTTGACTACCCTTCTATGGCGAATTGATTTGATCAGTTGCCTAATTACTTTATTTCAATTGATAAAGTTCTTTCTTGTATTATGTATTTAATGATTTGTTCTTAATTAAAAAATGAAGTATATTCATTATTAGTTCTATGTTCTAAGAGCTTACATGTTTAAATTCAACATCTTGAAGAAAAAGCTCGTATTATTAGTTTCAAAGTTTTAATTGATGTAATCATTTATTTTCTAGTTCATTGTTTTTAGTTAGGTGATTTGTCAATTCGATCTCAATTCTAACCCTTCTAATTTAGCCTTTATCTACAACTTTAACCCAAGCCTCGTTACAACCCTGTTAAAGACCTTTTGATTTGCGTATCATCTCATATTACAGTGGTGGAGATTTGATTTTCAGGCAAGCTTATGGGATTAACTTTTCAGGTTTGACTTTTGAGTGCTTAATCGTGAACCTTAAACACTTTGAATTATTTGAGTGAATCTTTAGTAAGGATGTCAATCTTTGTCAGTTTTGAATTAAAGGTAATTATTTAGAAGAGGGGAGACGCCTATGTTTTTCGTGCTACAAATGTATGACTTATATTATTTGAATCTTTAGGACTCTTTGAGTTAAATTATCCATGTATGAATTATCTATGAATTATGATGAGGCATTATTGATAGGAATTATGAATTGTGGAAAATTTATTTTAATTGTAAGTTGAGAATTTTGCTTGAGGACAAGCAAAAGCTTAAGTGTAGGGGTATTTGATAAACCGTAAAAGTAACTTATTTTAATCCCACATTTAGCATGTTTCGGATGATTTAGCCCTTGATTTATGTAAAAAGGTGCTCTTAATCCTTTCTTTTTATGTTTTACACTCAGGAAAGCACTCGAGGATGAAAAGAATAAGAAACGGGCTTAAAACGGGCCAATTTGGGCCAAAGTGGAAATCGACACCGCCTGGGCCTAAGCCCACACACCGTGCCTCATTAAATTACTAGAACATGACTTGGACCCCGATTCACACAGGCGTGTGCCATGGGCATGTCCCTACCACGGCCAAGAGGAGTTTTACTCGGAATAGGATACTTGGAGGCAAAGAAACACATTCCAAAGCCTATTCAAACACCCTAGTAGGAATTCTACTTGAATTAGGATATGTAGGGGCCAAGTAAAGCATCTCAAAGTCTATATAAACACCCTAGGGGGCAACTTAAAGAGGGAGTTAATCCATCTCAAAGCTAGATTTGTGGTAATCACTCGAAGATAGCCAGTTGATCCATCTCAAGAAGCCGAAATTCTACTCAAGACGGCGGATCTCTCCTTCAATTCTTTCAGGGGGTTTTAGGGATTTCTTCTGTTTTGTTTTATCTTTTCTTCTGAGATGTTTTCTCTTATTGTTATGAACTAAACCCTTCAGATACCTGAAGGGGCTGAAACCTAGATGAATCTTGTTATTGTTTTCTGAACTATATGATAAATACTTAGTTTGTTCTTAATTATGTGTGCTTAATTCTTGTGTTGTTATTTTCGGGATATTAATTCAAGTGTGATGTGCTTAGGTGGTGGAGCAAAAGTCCCTGCTTAAGAGTAGATCTATCATAATTAAGCGGGGTTGATCGCAGGCCTAGAGATAGGGTGACGAGATTTTGTTAGATTAGGGTGAAACCTAATATAGGAGTCCATAGATCAAGTTAATGCGATTCTAGGGGTTTTAATTAGAAAGATATTTCAATTAATCAACCTAGGGTTAGACGTTATTCGCATCAAGAGAGGGTTTAATATAAATTAGGGAATCTTACGGATCAAGGCAAGTGAATAAATCATCTGGTTCAATGTTAGATAACAAGTGAAGCCTAGGTGGATTCTTCCTAAGGGTATCGTCTTAATCAACTGAGTTTTCCCAACAGTATTTCTCCAATTTATTTTTTTATCTTTGCATCTTTAGCTTAGTTGTAACATCCTAAATTAGGGCCTTTGCATTTTATGTGTTGTGTGTGAATGCTATGATTGTCATGCTAGTTTAGGGTACTTTAGGGTCCAGAAATAATTTAGGGGTAAGCCAGAGTCTTGGCAAAAATTTGCTTCTTGAGCACTTTTAAGGGAAGCTAGCTGAATTAGGCCTTAAGGGATTCCGTTGGTGTTGGATGACACAAGAGAGTGCCTTGGTAAAGTGGCAAGGAGGTGCCACTTAAGGGTTGAGGTAGGTGACGCCACAAGGGAGTTGGAGGGAGCAGGTTCAAGTTGCGTGGTACCCATTTTGAGAGCTCTTTTTGGCGTCAAGGGGAGTAGAGGTGGAGTTCGGCTGGGATGCTTGGAAAGGGGAGAGTTGATTGAGTCAAATGATTCAAAGGAATGGTGGAAAGGGCTTTAAGGAATTTGAATCATTCAAACTTGTTTGAATGAGTAGAGGAGAGGGAGTTAAGGAGGAAAAGAAGGGAGTGAAGAGGTGTGAAGTGTTAGCCGAATTTTTGAAGTGGCTATTGGTGGTTGAGCATTTGGTTTTAGGTGTGTGTGGGGGGTGTGCCAAAATTTGAGGGGGTTAGCTTTAGGTGTTAAACTCTTTTTGGTGTTTTTCGGTAGTTGGGTGTTTTTGCATTTCGGGCAGTGTGGTACATTTCTTTGGAGTAGCCAAAATTCTCAAGAGTGTTATTCATTCTTCTTCAGTTTAACTAAATCAAATCTTTTCTCTCTTCCTCCCTGTATTTTCGGTAATTTGGGTTCTTTGCTCTCATTTATTCTAATTTTGTAGCCGAACCTCCCCTATTATTTTACCATCTCTCTTTTTGTTCTTTCTTCTATTTGCATCAACAAGAACCGAAACTTTATTCTCCATTTTCTTCTTTTCATTTCATCTATTTCTTATTTAGCCGAACCTCATAGTCGAATTCTTTTCGCAATTTTCTTCCTTTATTCTTGCATAAATCAAAACTTATTCTCTCTTCTTTCTTCTTCAGTTGTTCTTTTTCCTTTGTGCTTCTAGTGGCCGAATCTTCCCTGAGTGCTTATCTCTTCTCTTTCATTTTTTTGGATCAATAGATTGTCGTCATCTTGCGGTACAACTTGTCAATCAGTTCTATTTGATCCCAATGAGTGTTCCTCTTGGTTTCAATCTCCTTTTTCTTCTTTCGGGTGTCGAAGGCATAAATCCCACTCTTTAAATTCTTGGCCGATTGTAGAGGGGGGCTTTTTCTTCGGGTTCTTTCGGCATCTACGCGGTGATTGAAGGGTGTTAAGGTATACGTAGTGGTGGTCAATTTGAGTATTCAATCGGTGCTTTGATCCAAGTCTTTGAACATCCTGGATTTGTTGATCTAGGAAAGGGATTTTACTTTTGTATATATTCCTATTTGTTTTTATTCAATACGTTAATCCAGTCTATTGACCAAGCCTTTTTCATGGACCCAAGCGCTAGCCAAGTAAAGGAAGGGGTTAAACCTATAGCCCCGATCCCAAAGTATAAGAAGCGAGCAGTGTCAGCAGTTCGAGATTGCCACCGGGCTGTGGGTCGACTTTTGAGCAGAGTAGTAGGCAGATAGCAGTAGTGCCTATTAGTGATAGCGTCGACGTAGAGAGTGTTGTGATACGGATTATCAGGTGTGCAACTCTTACACACTTTATATGTTATCTATGTTATTTTCTGTGTATTGCCAAAAGCCGGAGTGATGGTGTAGATCACTATGTTACCCTTGTGGGTAAAAGCGGGGACTCTAGGTAAGTTCTATTATGTGATGTTATTGATGGATGCATGTATGAGTGAATTGATTGTTGTTGTACATTGATAGCATGATCATACCATATTGTAAAGCATGAACATAAAGATGGGGTATGAAGTGAAGAGGGAGGAAATATGAACTCTTCAGGTGTCACCAAGTGGTTAGGTACCACAAGTGGGTTGGCCCCATATTATTATTCTATGACTAAGTCTCAGTGGTTTGGAACCACCAGTGGTTAGGTACCATATATATCTTATTTCTGTGACTCGTCTCGGTGGTTTGGTACCACAGTAGGTTGGCCCCACATATTATTATTTGTGACTTTTGTCACCAGTGGTTTGGAACCACCAGTGATTAGGTACCACCAGTGGCTAGGTGCCACAAATGTTGGGTAGATACAGGAGATACGGTGGATATGCATATTAGGTTGGTTGGGTTGCATGGCATACATGTCTAATATATGAATTTGTGTAAGAGACCAAAGTTCATTTGGACGGGGATTTACACACTGAGTCTCGATGACTCACTCCCTCCGTTAAAATTTTGCAGGTAATCCTTAGACCGCGGATGTGGGCCGAGATGGACTCGAGGTGGCCATGCATAATGTTTTAAGTAATTTTATCTTTAATATTTGTTTTGGATTAATACTACTTTAACTTGGATTTTTGGTATTGTAATAAGGCCATTTAAACATTAATTTGGGTTTCATTTATTTTTATTCACTTTTTATTTAAATTTTATTTTTATTTTATTTTGGGATATTAAGGCATGCCTAATAAATTGTCGAAATGAATGATTTTCAAAACTTAGGAACTTTGAGGCGTTACTATTGGCTAGCTTAGTTTGGGTTTTAGTAGCAAAGTAACTAAACTTTCAAACTAAGGCTCGAAATTATTTTCAATTGATCACTCAATATAAAATTCTGTTTCCATAAAATTAAAGATTTTCCTCAACACGTCACGTTAACTCGATTTTCAAAATTTTTCTTCTCTTGTGACATGCCAGATTCAGCAGTAGCGTTTTGATCGGGTTTGAGGTATTGCAATTGTGGTATCAGAGCCAAGTTCAAAAGCTCGACTGTGAGTGTAAGGCCCAAAATATTTTTAATAAAGTAGCTTGGAAAATGGTTGCAATAAAATGTTTTCGGAAGCATGACACCTGAGTCTCCGGCACTGATCGCGATGGTAGGTCTTTTAACTATCAATTGTATGATGTAGTGGAATTGTTGATATGATTGTATTGAGGTATGATTGCTAGTATTAGAAAATCTTACTCTAGAGATTGAGACCTGTAGGAATGTACGTGCTTGCGAAAGAAACTACTCTGAATATATACTCATAAGACAGTTCTGTAATAAACAGTGGAAGAAACTAATTCATAAAAATTTCTCCTAAGTCAGACTAAATCGGAACGTTAGTCATGATTACTTGAGGGCGTGGGCGTAATGTACGTGGACGTGGTAGGGGTAGGTTTACTGTATCGGAACCAGCAGGGTCTGGTCATGGGTCAGGAGATGAGGTCCCGCTACCGCCAGCTGCAGAAGTAGAGTTTTAGGGCCAAACGGGTGGAGACGATGCAGTGTCTCAGGCAATGTTACGGGTTCTAGAGAGAGTTGTCGGGCAGGCACGGGCACTGGGGCTCGAAAATCTGTGTCGGAGCGACTCCGAGCTAATGGAGTGGAAATATATAGGGGTGTTTTTGGTATAGCTCCCAACACAGCTGAATACTGGTTAGAAGCGACCGAATGTATAATGGATGATCTGGACTGTACCGCAGAGGAGAAATTGAAGGGTGTAGTATCTCTCCTTCAAGATGAGGCATATCAATGGTGGCTCACGGTTAGGGATGGCTCATCGGCTGACCACATCACCTGAGAGTTCTTTAAGTCAGCATTTCAAGGTAAGGACATCGGGTCGAGTTATGTGGACGCTCAACGGAAGGCATTCCTTAATTTGGTTCAGGGAAGTAAGACAGTGGCTGAGTATGAAGCGAAATTTTTGCGTCTGAGCCGCTATGCTAGAGGTATCGTGGCAACAGATCATGAGCGCTGTGTCAGATTTGAGGATGGCCTGAGGGACGAGTTGCGGGTATTAATAGCTCCGCAGTGAGAAAGGGAGTTTGCTGTGCTAGTTGGAAGGCTAAAATAGCCGAGGAGGTGAAGAGGTCTAAGAAGCAGAACCAGGATAGGAGTAGGAATAAAAGAAGTTTTTGGCCATCAGGGTCTACTAGGGGTTTTCAGAAGAGGTCTAGATTTGGAGGGCCGAGTCAAGCTACGAAGCCTGCTGCTGTTCAATGGCCACCTCAGTGTACTCGATGCGAGAAATTTCATTCGAGAGAGTGTTGGGCAGGTAATAAGGGATGTTTTGAATGTGGATCTTTGGATCATCGGATAAGGGATTGCCCATGAAGGCCAGTTAAGGTACCGGTAGAGGGTCAAAGATGCGCACCATTCAAAAGAGAGGTCAGCAACTGCAGAGAGGTCGTGGTTGACCAGATGAGAAAATAGCTTTGGTCGTGGGCATGGAACACCAAGCAGAGGTGTTGGAAATACAGATGTGAGACAGTCTGGTTTAGTCTATGTAGCTAGGCGCAGAGAGGAAGGCGACGCATTGGACGTCATAACTGGTACGTTCCTTATTTATGGGTTGCCATATACTGCTTTGATTGACATTGGTTCGATGCACTCTTATGTTGGTAGTACTATAGCGGGAACTCTTAGCTTAAACTATGAGACTTCTCCCAAGGAGATGACTGTAGTTAGCCCTCTAGGACAAACTGTAGTGGTGAACAACTGTATAGGGAGGTACCTTTGGATATTTAAGGGGTGGTTTTTCTGGCTGATATGATGGAACTGCCATTTGGGGAGTTCGATTTGATCTTAGGTATGGATTGGCTAGTGAAGTATTAGGCAAAATTGGACTGTGCAGCCAAGCGAATGATGTTAAGAACGGTCGAGGGTGAAGAGGTGGTGGTGATAGGTGAAAGAAGGAATTACCTATCTAATGTGATATCCGCTTTGAAGGTAGAGATTGGTGAAAAGGATGTAAGGCATTTATGGTTCATGTTTGTGCTTTGGGGCCAAGGAGTTGATGGTGGGGATGTTCGAGCGGTAAAAGAATATTCGATGTTTTCCTAGAAGAGCTTAGGGATTACCTCCGGACATGAAGTGGAGTTTGGTATTAATCTTCTACCGGAGCGCATGCGATATCTATTGCCCTATATAGGATAGCACCGAAGGAGTTAGTGGAGCTAAAAGCGTAGATTCAGAAATTGTTGGACAGGGGTTTTATCTGACCGAGTGTATCGCCTTGGGGAGCACCGGTACTATTCGTTAAGAAGAAGAACGGATCAATGCGTATGTGCATTGATTACCGTCAGTTGAATAAATTAACGATCAAGAATAAGTACCCGTTGCCGCGAATAGACGACTTGTTTGATCAACTTAAGGGAGCATCAGTCTTCTCAAAGATAGATTTGAGATCGAGCTATCACCAACTTAATGTCAATGAGGCGAATATTCATAAGACGGCGTTTCGTACTCGCTATGGGCATTACGAATTCTTGGTGATGCTGTTTGGGTTGACCAACGCACCAGTAGCATTTATGGACATGATGAACCGGGTTTTTCAACCCTACCTGGATCAATTCATCGTAGTGTTTATAGACGACATCCTGGTTTATTCAAAGTCTGAGGAGGAGCATGATTCACATCTACGGGTGGTTTTGCAGGTTCTGAGGGAGAAGCAATGGTTTGCTAAGTTTAGTAAATGTGAGTTCTGGTTAAGGGAAGTTACCTTTTTGGGTCATGTGGTGTCTACTGAAGTGATCAGAGTGGACCCTCAAAAAATTAAAGTTGTATTACATTGGAAACCACCTAAGTCTGTGGTGGAGATTCGGAGTTTCTTGGGGTTAGCTGGGTATTACAGAAGGTTTTTGGAAGGGTTCTCTATGATTGCAGCGCCGTTAACCAAGTTGTTAAGGGAAAGGGTTCTATTTGTGTAGTCTGACAAGCAACAGGAAAGTTTTGAGAAGTTAAAGAGGATTCTGACAGAGGCACTGATTTTAATTCAGCCAGAGGCGGGAAAAGCGTTTACTATCTACTGTGATGCATCGCACCCGGAGTCAGGATGTGTGCTGATGCAAGAGGGGAAAGTGGTAGCGTATGCTTCTCAGTAATTGAAACCTCACGAGGTAAATTATTCGACGCATGACCTTGAGCTAGCTGCAGTGGTTTCTGCCCTGAAGATCTGGAGACATTACTTATATGGGGAGAAGTCCATCATTTATACGGATCACAAGAGCTTGAAGTATCTCCTTACTCAGAAGGAGTTGAATTTTAGACAGCGGAGGTGGATCGAGTTGTTGAAGGATTACGACTGCTTAATTGAGTACCACCAGGGTAAAGCTAACATTGTGGCAGACGCGCTAAGCCGTAAGGTAATATCTGCCTAAGAGCAATATTTTCCCACCTTAACTTATTTGACGAGGAAAGTTTAGTAGCGTAATTACAAGTGAAGCCGACGTGGGTAAGTCAAGTTAAGGAGAAACAGTTAGTAGATAATGTTTTGAGTGCTCGACTTCTACAAGTGCAAGAGGGTGGAATAGGGGATTTCAGCTTGAACAACGATGGAGTGTTATGTTTTCGTGGTAAGGTTTGCATGCCAAGAGATGTGGGTTTGAGGCAGAAGATTCTTCAAGAAGCACATAGCAGTCCATATGCTATGCATCCTGAAAGTAGTAAGATGTACAGGATTTACGGGAATAATTTTGGTGGCCGAGTCTAAATAGAGAAGTAACCGAATTTGTGAGTAAGTGTTTGATGTGCCAGTAGGTAAAAGTAGAACATCAGTTACCTTTGGGATTGTTGCAACCACTCAATATTCCACAGTGGAAATGGAAGAGGATCACGATGGATTTTTTTAGTGGGCTACCCCTTACGCCTACTAAGAAGGATTCGGTTTGGGTAGTCATAGATCGTTTGACGGAGTCTACCCATTTCATACTGATACGGGCCAACTATTCTCTACAAAGATTGGCTAAGTTGTATATAGCAGAGATTGTAAGGTTGCATGGGGTCTCAGTGTCAATCATTTCAGATAGAGACCCTAGATTTACATCGAGATTTTGGAGGGCGTTGCACCAAGCGTTGGGTACAAAGTTAGATTTCAGTACAACATTTCATCCACAGTCTGATGGGCAGTCAGAGAGGGTAATTCAGGTCTTAGAGGATATGTTGAGGGGATGTGTCTTAAACTTCAGAGGTAGTTGGGAAGAATTTCTACCGTTGGCAAAATTCGCGTATAATAATAACTACCCGTCGAGTATTCAGATGGCGTCGTATGAAGCGTTGTATGGTCGGAAGTGTCGTACACCTACGTGTTGGACAGAGTTGGGTGAGCGTCAGTTGTTGGGTCCAGAATTGGTTTCTGAAATGGAAGACAAGGTTAAGTTAATTTAGACTTGATTGAAGGAAGTTTCGGACAGGCAGAAGTCCTATGCTGATCTAAAGCGTAAAGACATAGAGTTTGCAGTGGGTGACAAGGTTTTCTTAAATGTGTCACTATGGAAGAAGGTGTTAAGGTTTGGACGGAAGGATAAGTTGAACCCTAGATTTATCGGGCCTTATCGCGTGTTGAAATGTGTGGGACCAGTAGCCTATCAGCTCGAGCTACCTTCAGAGTTAAGTCATATCCATGATGTGTTTCACTTCTCGATGCTTAGACGCTATCGTTCAGATCCGTCTCATGTTGTATCAGTAGAAGAAATTGAAGTAAACCCAGACTTATCTTTTGAGGAGGAACCAGTGCAGATCTTGGGTCGGGATGTCAAAATATTGTGTAGGAAATCAGTTCATTTGGTGAAGGTGTTGTGGTGGAACCATGGATCGGAAGAAGCTACGTGAGAGCCAGAGGATGTTATGCGGCGGCAATACCATCAACTCTTTTGATCAGGTAATTTCGAGGCCGAAATTTTTTTAAGGGGGTAGAACTATAACATCCTGAATTAAGGCCTTTGCATTTTATGTGTTATGTGTGAATGCTATGATTGTCATTCTAGTTTAGGGTACTTTAGGGTCCAGGAATGATTTAGGGGTAAGCCGGAGTCTTGGCAAAAATTTGCTTCTTGAGCACTTTTAAGGGAAGCTAGCTGAATTAGGCCTTAAGGGATTCCGTTTGTGTTGGATGACACAAGAGAGTGCCTTGGTAAAGTGGCAAGGAGGTGCCACTTAAGGATTGAGGTAGGTGAAGCCACAAAGGAGATGGAGGGAGCAGGTTCAAGTCGCGTGGTACCCATTTTGAGAGATCTTTTTGGCGTCAAGGGAGCAGAGGTGGAGTTCAGCTGAGATGCTTGGAAATGGGAGAGTTGATTGAGTCAAATGATTCAAAGGAATGGTAGAGAGGGTTTTAAGGAATTTGAATCATTCAAACTTGTTTGAATGAATGGAGGAGAGGGAATTAAGGAGGAAAAGAAGGGAGTGAAGAGGTGTGAAGTGTTAGCCGAATTTTTGAAGTGGCTAGTAGTGGTTGAGCATTCAATTTTAGGTGTGTGTGGGGGGTGTGCCAAAATTTGAGAGGGGTTATCTTTAGATGCTAAACTCTTTTGTGGTGTGTTTCGGCAGTTGGGTGTTTTTGCATTTCGGGCAGTGTGGTGCATTTCTTTGGAGTAGCCGAAATTCTCAAGAGTGTTATTCATTCTTCTTCAGTTCAACTAAATCAAATCTTTTCTCTATTCCTCCTTCTGCATTTTTGGCAATTTGGGTTCTTTGCTCTCATTTATTTTAATTTTGTTGCCGAGCCTCCTCTATTATTTTACCATCTCTCTTTTTGTTCTTTCTTCCATTTGCATCAACAAGAACCAAAAATTTATTCTCTATTTTCTTCTTTTCATTTCATCTATTTCTTATTTAGCCGAACCTCCATAGCCGAATTCTTTTCGCAATTTTCTTCCTTTATTCTTGCATAAACCGAAACTTATTCTCTCTTCTTTCTTCTTCAGTTGTTTTTTTTCCTTTGTGCTTCTAGTGGCAAAATCTTCCCTAAGTGCTTATCTCTTCTCTTTCATTTCTTTGGATCAGTAGATTTCGTCATCTTGTGGCACAACTTGTTAATCGGATTCCTGTTTGATCGCGGTGAGTGTTCCTCTTGGTTTATATCTCCTTTTCTTCTTTCGGGTGCCGAAGGCAGTAATCCCACTCTTTAAATTCTTGGATGATTGTAGAGGGGGATTTGTCTTCGTGTTCTTTCGGCATCTACGCAGTGATTGAAGGGTGTTAAGGTATACGTAGTGGTGGTTGATTTGAGTACTCAATCGGTGCTTTGATCCAAATCTTTGAACCTCCAGGATTTGTTAATCTAGGTAAGGGATCTTTGCGTTTGTACATATTCCTATTTTTTTTTATTTAATTCGTTAATCCGGTCTATTGACCAAGCCTTTTTCATAGACCCAAATGCTAGCCAAGCAAAGGAAGGGTTAAACCCATAGCCCCATCCCAAAGTATAAGAAGCAAGCAGTGTCAGTAGTTCGAGATTGGCCACCGTGTGTGGGCGACTTAAAAGTAGTAGTAGGTAGATAGCAAGAAGTGCTCGTTAGTGATAGCGTCGACGTAGAAAGTGTTGTGTTACGCGTTATCAGGTGTGTAACTCTTACATACTTTATATGTTAACTATGTTATTTTCTGTGTATTGCCAAAAGCTGGAGTGATGGTATAGATCACTATGTTACCCTTGTGGGTAAAAGCGGGGACTCCAGGTAAGTTCTATTATGTGCTGTTATTGATGGATGCATGTATGAGTGAATTGATTGTTGTTGTACATTGATAGCATGATCATACCATATTGTAAAGCATGAACATGAAGATGGGGAATAAAGTGAAGAGGGAGGAAATATGAACTCTTTCAGACTGTCACCAGTGGTTAGGTACCACAAGTGGGTTGGCCCCACATATTATTATTCTGTGACTAAGTCTCAGTGGTTTGGAACCACCAGTGGTTACGTACCACATATATCTTATTTATGTGACTCGTCCCGGTGGTTTGGTACCACAGTGGGTTGGCCCTACGTACGGATATTAGGGATTGTCACCAGTGGTTAGGTACCACAAGTGGGTTGGCCCCACATATTATTATTTGTGACTTTTGTCACCAATGGTTTGAAACCACCAGTGGTTAGGTACCACCAGTGGCTAGGTGCCACAAATGTTGGGTAGATACAGGAGATACGGTGGATATGCATATTAGGTTGGTTGGGTTGCAAGGCATACATCTATAATATATGAATTTGTGTAAGAGACCAAAGTTCATTTGGATGGGATTTACACACCGAGTCTCTTGACTCACTCCTCCATTAAAATTTTACAGTAATCCTTAGGCCAGCGGATATGGCCGAGATGGACTCGAGGTGGCCATGCATAATGTTTTAAGTAATTTTATCTTTAATATTTGTTTTGGATTAATGCTACTTTAACTTGGATTTTGGTATTGTAATAAGGCCATTTAAACATTAATTTGGGTTTCATTTATTTTTATTCACTTCCTTTATTTAAATTTTTTTTTTATTTTATTTTGGGATATTAAGGCATGCCTAATAAATTGTCGAAATGAATGATTTTCAAAACTTAAAAACTTTGAGGCTTTACTATTGGCTAGCTTAATTTGGGTTTTAGTAGCAAAGTAACTAAACTTTCAAACTAAGGCTCGAAATTGTTTTCAATTGATCACTCAATATAAAATTCTGTTTCCATAAAATTAAATATTTTTCTCAACTCGTGACGTTAACTCGGTTTTCAAAATTTTTCTTCTCCTGTGACATGCCAGATTCGGCCGTAGCGTTTTGACCGGGTTTAGGGTGTTACATTAGTAGTTAGTTAATTTAGATTAAACAATCAATCACTTAATATTTAGGCTAAATAATAGAAAGAAGGTTAGTATTAGTACTTTTAGTTCCTTTGGGTTCGACAATCCGGTCTTGCCTAAACTATACTACTGTTCGATAGGTGCACTTGCCTTAAGTCATTGTCAGAGTTAGTTTCCAGGTTCGATCATTTCTCTTTATAAATTTTAAAACTCGACAATTTAGGACGATCATCTTCGTCCTGCAAACCATCAAATTGAACAAAATGTTGAATCATTTGTATAGTATTAGGTTTTAATTCAAAATTTTTAGAGGCTATAGCAGGCCTAACAATACTCGATTCAGCTCCTGTAAAATTAGGTTTAGCATAATCATACATAGTTCGAGGAGCATGATTGTCAGCCATATCTTGATGTGGTGGATTATTCTCAGCCATCCTTTCGGTGGTATTAGTTTCGTCCCCTTGCTCGTCTTATATGTAATTTAAGCTTCGCCTTACTTCTCTACGATTTCTGCATACGATTCCTTCAATATCATTGTCGTAAAGTAGTGGTCCTGTTGGGTTCCTTCTAGTCATAAACTAGAGGTACCTTCTAGGAAAAGAGAAAAAAGAAAAGTTAGAAATGTAAAAACAAAATTTAATTGCGAAAATAATAAAATATAAAATGGCTAAAGTAATAAAAATTGAGCGTTCTTAATATTTCAGTTCCCCAGCAACGGCGCCAAAAACTTGATTGTTTGTCTGTCGAGTCTTAAAAATTTATAAAAAGAATGATCAAACCTGGAAACTAGCTAAGACAACGATGGAGGCAAGTGCACCTATCGAACAGTAGTATAGCTAGCGGCAAGATTGGGTTGTCGAACCCAAAGGAACCAAAAGTACTAATATTAACTCTCTTTCTATTATTTAGCCTAAGAATTAAGTGGATCTTTTTATCTAATTTATCCATTTAACTAAGCTAAAGGTTCTAAGACAAAGAAGAAATTGGGGAAAAGACTTGAGAGAAAACCGATTGATTTGGACAATACCTGAGGAAGAATCCACCTAGACTTCACTTGTTATCTAATTCTGAACCGGACGATTTATTCACTTGACTTGATCCGTGGGATTCCCTAATTTATATTAATACCTCTCTTCAAGGCTACTAACGTCTAACCCTAGGTTGATTAATTGAAATCTCTTTCTAATTAAAACCCCTAGAATTGCATTAATTCGATCTATGGACTCCCATATTAGGTTTGACCCTAATCAGGCAAATTTTTGTCTCCCTATCTCTAGGCACACGAGCAACTCTGCTTAACTATGCTAGATCTAGTCTTAGACAGGTCTCTTCCTCCTCTACCTAAGTACATCACACTTGAATCAATATCCCGAAAATATCAAAACAAGAATTAAGACACATAGTTAAGAACAAATCAAATATTTATCATTCAGTTCAGATAATAATAATAAGATCCGTCTTAGCTTTCATCCCCCTCAAGTATTTGAGGGTTTAGTTCATAATTGTAAAAGGAAACATCTCAGAAGAAAAGATAAAACAAAACATAAGAAATCCCTAAAACCCCATGAAGGAATTGTAAGAGAGATCCTCCGTCTTGAGTATGATTCTGGCTTCTTGAGATGAATCAACTGGCTTTCTTCGAGTAAATCCCTGAATTTAACTGCTCTGGCTTGGCTCCTTGGCCTAGCTGAATGCGCCCTTAAAGGTTGGCCTCTAGGGTCTTTATATAGGCTTTTGGAATATGTTTTTTTGCCTCTAAGTACCCTAATCTGAATAGAATTCTTATTTCCTGCGACAGAGACACGCCCATGGCACACACTCGTGTAAATCGTGGCCAGGCCGTGGTCAATCCTATTGATGAGGCACGACCATGTTTTCGGGGTCCAGGCTATGGTCGACTTTTCTTACGAGGTACGATTGTGTGGTCTTGGGCCCAGGCCGTGTGGATTTCATGCTTTGGCCCATTTTCTCCGTTTTCGGCCTGTTATTCGTTCTTTTCATCCTCCGGTGCTCTACTGAGTATAAAACATGAAAACAAAGGATTAGGAGCATCTATTTCCATAATTAAAGGGAAAAATCATCCAAAAGTATGCTAAATGTGGGATTAAAATATGTTACTATTTTGGTTTATCACATATACATACCAAAAGGCCCTTGTAACATCCTAAAACCGTAACCATCACCCAAGTACTCTAGCCTATACATGCATACTTTAATATATACAACTTCAAAAGGTACCAAAAGATTGTTCGATAGTGTGGTGATGATCCTTGACGATCCCCGAGCTTCCCGTAGCTTTAATAATCTATAAAACAATGAACAAACACACACAAAGTAAGCTATCATAGCTTAGTAAGTCATAAGCAAGTAATGAACAATTGAACAATTACATTAAATCAACTAGCCAAATCAAAACAAACTTAACCAATTGTACATCTATTTTGTTTGTAACCTCAAATATTATCACATTTACATTGACATTATAACATCACTAGCCAAGTGCATATATGCTAATTATCACATATAAGTTCCTTCTTATCATAACTAATTCATATATTTATCTTAATCACAAATACTTACCTTACTTTCATATTCATATAACATAGCACGTACCTGAATCTTTTAGTTTGTTTTCACAAATAATTTTAGCTTGGTAATGCCCATTGAACCATTCGGAATTAATAAGGATACTCGGATAGTCGAAAGGCTCGTACAATGCCAACATCTTAGACGTGGTCTTACATGTAATCACATATCGATGCCACTGTCCCAGACAGGGTCCTACACGAATCAAATACGATGCCAATGTCCTAGACATGGTCTTACACGTAAACACAAGTCGATGCCAATGTCCCAGACATGGTCTTACATGAAAACACATATCGAAATCCTATGTCATGACATATGTATCCTAACTATTCGTAAGGTTCGTACGGGACTTTCGAACGTCGTATCTCGATCATTTCAAGCTCATAAATATTGCTCCCATGTTCAATTCATTTCAACATGTTAATTTACACAAAGAACAATTCAATTCGAAACTATTAAATTAAATACAATAGAATTTAACAACATTATTTACTTATGAACTTACCTCGGATAACGACGGATGAAATCGACTACTCGACTACTTTCGACTTCCCCCGATCTAATTTCGTTTTCTTTCGTTCTTGATCTAAATAAATTCAAATTTAACTAATTTAATCACACATTCATTCAATTTAATCCACAAACACATAATTAGGCCTTTTTACACATTAGCCCTTGTAGTTTCACACTTTTACAATTTAGTCCTTATTTCACGAAACACAAAACATTCAAAATTTAACCATATTATAGCTTGGCTGAATATACATGTAACTCATATAAGTCGACATATTTCATTTATTTCACATTTTAGTCCCTAAAAATATTATTTTCACAATTTAGCCCAAATTACTCAAATTCATCAAAAATCCAAAGACAAAACATATTAATCTATCACATATCTTTTATTTTCCATCATCAAACAACAAAAATCACAAGCTATCATCAATGGAAAAACACAAAATTATCATCAAATTCAAAAACTGAGACATGGGCTTGCTAGTACTCGAAGCAACGATCATAAAAACGTAAAAATCATTAAAAATCGAGCTCAAAACACTTACTAATTGAAGCTCACAAGTGCCGAACCCTAAGTAAACATAAAAGCTTTCTTTTTCTTCTTCAAATTTGGCTAGATGATGATAATGAGAGAAAATGGCTTTGTTTTATTTAATTTAGCTTAATTACTAGTTTACTAAAATACCCTTGGTTAAAAACATTAATAAACACATAATAAATGTCCATCTTTGTCCACTTACCCTTTTAATGGTTTATTTACAACATAAGACTTCACATTTATAAAGACATAGCATATAGGTACTTTTAACACATGGCATGCTAATTTTGTATTGTACGCGGTTTGGTCATTTTATCAAATTAAGCATACAAGCAGATAAATTAAATCACAGAAATTTCACACATGTCAATTCGCATACAATAAACATAGAAAATAATATTAAAATATTTTGTCGACTCGGATTTGTTGTCCCAAAACCACTATTCTGAATAGGGTTTAAACTAGACTGTTAAAATTCTCCCCCTTAGGTATTTTTGTCCCCGAAAATCTTACCGATGAATAGGTTAGGGTAACCTTCTCTCATAGCATCTTCGGCATCCAAAGTAGCTTCTTCCACCTCGTGTAACACCCCAAACCCGGCCCATGCGTTACGACCGAATCTGGTATGTCACAGGGTGAAGTAAAATCAAGTCTTAGTTAAATTTTAGAAAGAACCGACGGTTTGGAAGATAAATTTTTCGCTTACTGCGGTGTCTTGAAAACAATGATGCTTGGATTACTGAAAACTCCACTTTTTACTTTAATATTTACTCGGTCGAAGTGTCGCATTTGATATAAATAGCAAAATAATAAAATAAACCGAAGTACAACCTTGAGAGGCCTTATTACATAGCGAAAATCCCAAATTTAAAAAAAAACGTAAACTTATAGTATTGCCAAACTATAAAGAAAGGAAATCGAAATTTATGGCCTCCACGAGTCCGCCTCGACTCCTGCATCCAACGAGCTACTGCTCACCTGAAAAGTTAAGGAAAGGAGTGAGTCACCAAGACTCAGTATGTAAAAATCTCCCACATTATACATACTGCATCCAATCCACAATCACACATTGGCCTTAGCCCACATATCAACATACACATATGAAGGCAATAAGCCCAACCGAAACCTGGTGTTTCCATTCGCTACACACCAACCCGTACCAACCAATCACACCGTGGGGATTTCTACAATCAACCCTCCGTCCGCTACACTCCATCACGACAGTCATGCTACCAATTAAACACGATCACTAGGTGACCAAATAATATTTCGTGGCACATCCACCGATCACTATGTGACCAAATAAATATATATATACATTACGGCAGCGCCACCGATCACAATGTGACAAAAAAATAATGTATGAACATATGTATATATCGTGGCAAAGCCACCGATCACTACGTGACCAATTAAGCACTTCCCCTTCATATCAAACCCATACCCATGATCTACATACAAAACCTAACAATGCAACATGCTATTCATAACACATCAGTCTGCCACACATACATTCGACTATGCAAAGAAACGATCTGATCCACGCACAGCAATCCTAGCCCTACCCTAAAGGCATCACATTGTCTACGACCTTTTTTGGCTTTTCAGCCATACAAACGTTAGTACAATTATAGCATAGTGTGTTTGAAAGTTTACACACGATAACACGAAGCGACACTCTTTATGTCGACACTATCGCTAGTCGAAACTACGCTACACGCTCATCGCTCGCTCGAAGCCGCCCACAACTTCGGTGGCTAATCACGAGCAATGAGACACCACGCGTTTCTTGAACTTTGGGGCTGGGACTACAGATCCAACCCCTTCCTTTGATTTGATGACATTCGAGTCCATGAATGATCTTGGTCAGAATGTACTATGATGATTGCTTAACGAAACATTGGGTTAAGGCACGGATAACGAAAAAAACTGATTGATCAACTTAGGGAGAATTAAAATTCTTACCTTGAAATCCTGAAAGAAATAATATGGTTCGAATACTACCGATTTTTGACTTAGAAACCTAGGCGATTAGATCTCCTTCAAATCTCGGAATGCCGCCCAAAAAGAACACGAGGTTAGAGAAAACGTCAAACTAAAGATGGCCCTAACAACCAACTAGCCATTCGGCTTTGGCCTCAAAAGCCGAAGAAGATTACAAAAATAATAGCACAAGTCGACACTTACCTCTACAGAAGATTTCGGCTACCACTTGCAAGAAGATTCAGCAATTAAAGAAGAAGATTAAAACGTTGAAAGAAATAAAACCAAGCCACAAATGAGATCTAGGAGTTTTTGGCTTTTAAGAAAGATCCAAAAAAAGATGAACAGAAAAGAGGCTAGGTAGATTTGACAATGAATAAGGTAGAAAAGAACTGGATGAGAAAGTCGAAAGAAAAACAAAGATACTCTAAACAGTGACTTAGGAGTTTCGGTTTTGGTAGAAGAAGAGAAGAGGAAATCCTCTAATGCCGAAAATAGGAGGAGAAAAGAAGAAGAAAGAAAACTATGCTTCGAGAAAAAAAGAAATTTCGGCACACCCTTAACCAAATGAGAATTTCGGTATGCCCTTAGCCACTTCAACCGATTTTCCCCTTGCACACAGTCCCACATTCGGCCACCTCTTCCCCCTCTATCCTATCCCTCATTTTTCTCTTATCCTCATCTTCCTATCTTCTGACTCAATCCACACTCACTCCTTTAGAGTCTCAGCCAAAACCACCTCTCACTCCTCAGGCACACATATTAAAAAAAACACTCCTTTTGCTTAACATGGAATTCTAACCTGCTCCCTTCAAATCCCTTGTGGCGTCACCTTCCTATGCCCTTAGTGGCGCATCCTTGCCACTTTACCAACTAGATTTTTGTGTTAACTTTCCCATTCAAGTACCCTTAAGGCCTACTTCACCTAGTTCTCCCTTGTAGAGTCTAAAAATAAAATTTCTACCAAGGCTCAGGCTTAACCTTAGGCCTTTCTAAAAGCTCTAAACACACTAGACACACACACACATAGCATGGCATACACACACAACATATCACAAATGCAGAGCCCCCAATCTAGGATGTTACACCCGTGTCGATGCCATAAGACTTTCACGAAAGAAACTTTCTTATTTCTCAATTCCTTCACTTTACGATCTATAATCCGAATCGGTTCTTTTTTATATGTCATATCGGATCAAATTTCAATTTCAGACGGAGAAATTATGTGATGGATCGGATCGATATCGTCGAAGCATTGAAACATGGAATATATTATGGATCTTTTCCAACTTAGGTGGTAACAACAGTCTGTAAGCATCTGGCCCGATACGCTCTATAATCTTATACGGTCCAATGAATCTTGGACTCAATTTGCCTTTATGACCGAATCGGAGTATTTTTTTCCACTGTGAGACTTTCAAAAACACTTTGTCCTCTATCTAAAATTCAATATCTTTTCATTTTAAGCCTGCATATGATTTATAACGATCGATGTGGCTTTCAAACTATCACGAATCATTTTCACTTCTTGCTCAATTTCTTTAATCAAATCGACCCCGTTTATCTTATTTTCACTGAGTTCAGTCCAATACAAAGGTGTTCGACATTTGCGACCGTACAAAGCCTCATAAGGTGCCATTTTGATACTTGATTGAAAGCTACTATTTTTTGCAAATTCAATCAGTGGTAAGTATCGTTCCCATGTACTTCAAACTCGAGAATGCAACATCTCAACATATCCTCGAGTATTTGGATAATTCATTTAGACTGACCATCTGTCTGTGGATGAAAAGCAGTGCTAAAGTGTAGTTTTGTACCTAATGCATCTTGTAGTTTCTTCCAAAACTGCGATGTGAACCTCGGATCTCTATCCGAAACAATAGAAACAGGCAATCCATGTAATCTCACAATATGAGAAATGTACAACTCAGCAAGCTTTTCAAGTTAGTAATTTGTGTGAACCGAAACAAAATGAGTCGATTTAGTCAATCTATCCATAATAAACCAGATGGTACCTGATGCTCGGCTTTGACTTGCTGATAGATCAAACATCTCAAAACAAAATCAGAAATATCTCGTTTCATACTAGGCCACCATTAGAGCTGTTTTAAATCATTATGTATTTTTGTACTACATGGGTGAATAGATAACCGACTGCTATGAGCTTCATTCAAAATCATCTGAATCAACTCTGAATTTTTTGGAACACATATTCGATCTTTGAACCTCAAGCAACCTTCAGTATCAACCCAGAACTCTGAATCAATATTCATATCACATTGAGCCCGTTTTGCTATCAATTCATTATCAACATTCTAAGCCTCACAAATTTGCTGAATAAATAACGGTTTCACTTTCAACTCAGCTACTAGCGAACCATCATATGGTAAGGTCAACTGAGTATTGATTGCTCGTAAGGCAAACAATGATTTCTGACTCAAAGCATTAGCAACAGCATTAGCCTTTCCCGGATAGTAGTCAATCACAAGCTCGTAATCTTTTAACAACTCCAGCCATCTTTGCTATCATAAATTTAGATATTTCTGAATCATCAAATATTTTAAGCTCTTATGATCAGAATAAACGTGACATTTCTCACCAAACAAATAGTGGCGCCAATTCTTCAATGCAAACACAATAGCTACCAATTCCAAATCATGTGCCGGATAGTTCTTTTCATGTGGCTTTAATTGTCTTGTGGCATATGCTATACTTTTACTTTCCTGCATTAAAACACAACCTAAACCATTCAAAGATGCATCACTATAGATAACAAAATCTTCACCGATTCTGGCTGAACTAGTACTAGAGCTTCGGTCAATAAAGCTTTCAACTGATTGAAACTTTTTTGGCACTTGTCTGACCACTCAAACTTAACATCTCTTTGAAGTAATCTCGTTATAGGGGTCACAATCATAGCAAAAATCGTCTATAATAACCGTCTAATCCCAGGAAACTGCGGACTTCGGATACATTTTTCAGTGGCTTCCAATCCAAATTAGCTAAAATTTTGTTCGAATCGACCCAAATACCCTATATTGATACTATATGTCCCAGAAAACTGATTTCTCATAACCAGAACTCACATTTACTGAACTTCGCATATAACTGCTTATCACGCAAAGTCTATAACACTAATCTTAGATGTTCAGCATGTTTATATTCATCACAGGAATAAATCAATATGTCATCTATAAAAACAACCACAAATCGATCTAAATACTGTTTGAAAATTTGATTCATCAAATCCATAAAAAACAACAGGTGCATTAGTAAGTTCGAAAGGCATAACTAAAAACTCATAGTGTCCATACCTCATTCAAAAAGCATTTTTCGGTACATTAGAGTCTTAAGCTCGCAACTGATAGTAACTCAATCTTAAATCTATCTTAGAAAACACAGTAGCCCCTTTCAACTGATGAAATAAGTCTTCAATCCGTGGTGAAGGATATTTATTCTTTATAGTCACCTTATTGAGCTGTCGATAGTCGATACACATACTCATAGTTCTGTCTTTCTTTTTCACGAACAAAATCGGTGCACCTCAGAGAGAAAAACTCAGTCGTGCGAAACCTCTATCAGTCAATTCTTGCAACTGAGCTTTCAATTCTTTTAATTCAGTCGGTGCCATTTTGTATGGAGCTATCGATATCGGAGTCATTCCCAACACTAACTCAATACCAAACTCTACCTCTTGAATCGGTGGCAAACCACATCCGGATATTAACACACAACTGGTACTGATTCTATCTTCTTTTCGGTCACTTTAGAGTCTAACACATAAGCAAAGTAAGCTTCACAACCCTTTCTCACATATTTCTAAGCTAACATCGAAGATATTACTGCCGGTAAACCATTCATATCATTAGTCTCAATCCAAATAATCTCATCATTCTGACATCGCAAATCAATAGTCTTCCATTTGCAATTCAAAATAGCATCGTACAAGGTTAACCAATCCATACCCAAAATTATATCAAACTCGTCAAATGGCAACAACATCAAATTAGCCAGAAAACATGAATCTCGAATCATTAACGAACAATTCTTGCACAATTTATCAACCAAAACACACTGGCCTAAGGAGTTCGATACTCTAATCACCAACTCAGTATACTCTACAGGCAAAGTCTTACTGGATACTAAAGTCTCACATATATAAGAATGGGTCGAACCAGGATCAATCAATGCAACAACACTAGTATCATAGAGAGTGAAATTACCAGTAATCACATCTAGAGGCGAAGCTTCTTCCCAAGCACGAATAGCATAAGCTCTGGCAAGCGCACGAGCCTTCGATCTAACAGTTGTATCTTTAGTTCCTCTCTGACTGCTACTCACATTACTCGTATTCCTAGGTAGCCTACCACGAGCTGTCCGTATTACTCAGTCTGACATTCTGTACTGTGTTTTGCTCAACTAACTCAGGACATTCAAGGATAAAATGATCTATCGATCCACATTTAAAGCAAGCTCGATCATTCAATCTACAACTGCCAGGATTTCATTTACCATAATATTTTCACTCTAGTTGATTTGATCTAACGTTACCAACACTAGCTACTGATGTAGCTTTTGAACTCACGGGTGGTCTGTCCCTATCACGTCTAGAATAACTCGCAGTAGCCTTTGAACGGCTAGAGTCATCTCAAAATTTCTTTGATGCCTGATGGAAGGACTTACCCGATGATCTCTCACATGCATCTCTAGCTTCAAAGTCAGATTTTCTTTTCTCTTTCCTGAGCTCTATAGCTTTGCATACTCGTTCAACAAGAATGACATACTCTTTTATTTCAAGAATCCCGACTAACAACTTGATGTCTTCATTCACCCCGTCTTCGAATATTTTAAACATTATTGCTTAGTTGAAACACACTCTCAGGCATATCTGCTCAGTCTCACAAATTCCGTTCATATTCTGTTACGGTCATACGACCTTGTTTTAGCTCAAGGAATTCTTTGTACTTCTGATCAATGAATCTCTGACTGATGTATTTCTTACGAAATTCAGTCTAAAAGAACTCCCAAGTAACCTGTTCTCTTGGAACTACAGATATTAGTGTATTCTACCAATGATATGCGGAATCTCAAAGCAATGATACAACACATTTAATGCACTCATCAGGTGTATAGGATAGCTCATCAAACACACGGATCTTATTATCAAGCCAAAATTCAGCTTGCTTAGTATTATCATCAACCGTGGTTCTGAATTATTCATGTTTCTTGATTTTATCAACCGATGGTTTATTCATTCGTACTGGATCAACAACTTGTGGCATAACGGGTATTTGAGGAGGAACTAGTAGGGGAGAAGGTTGTGGAACAACCAGATTTGTATGAATGTTCTGTGTAAACCATTTGTTGATCATCTGATAAAAGGCTTGTTTAGCCTCACTCTCATGATCACTCGAAATAGGCCTAGAATCAGCCGGCGCTGCCCCCTGAGCAAGAGCGGGTGCATTACTTTCTACATCATTTGCTATGGCTCGATCGAGATCCATTTACTATATGAAAACACATTTCAATTGTCAGGAATCATCATACTAACGTAGTTTATAAATATGGCATGTATAGCTAGACTCACTCACGCTATGTTAGTCCTAGAATCGACTAAACCATAGCTCTGATACCAATAAAATGTAACACCCCAAACCCGTAACCATCACCCAAGTACTCTAGCCTATACATGCCATACTTTAATATATACAGCTTCAAAAGGTACCAAAAGATTGTTCGATAGTGTAGTGATGATTCTTGAAGATCCCCGAGCTTCGTAGCTTTAATAATCTATAAAACAATGAACAAACACAAATAAAGTAAGCTATCATAGCTTAGTAAGTCATAAGCAAGTAATGCACAATTGAACAATTACATTAAATCAACTAGCCAAATCAAAACAAACTTAATCAATTGTACATCTATTATGTTTGTAACCTCAAATATTATCACATTTACATTGACATTATAACATCAATAGCCAAGTGCATATATACTAATTATCACATATAAGTTCTCTCTTATCATAACTAATTCATATATTTATCTTAATCACAAATACTTACCTTACTTTTATATTCATGTAACATAGCACATACCTGAATCTTTTAGTTCGTTTTCACAAATGATTTTAGATTGATAATGCCCATTGAACCATTCGAAATTAATAAGGATACTCGGATAGTCGAAAGGCTCATACAATGCCAATGTCCCAGACGTGGTCTTACATGTAATCACATATCGATGCCATTGTCCCAGACAGGGTCTTACACGAATCAAATACGATGCCAATGTCCCAGACATGGTCTTACACGTAAACACAAGTTGATGCCAATGTCCTAGACGTGGTCTTACATGAAAACACATATCAAAATCCTATGTCATGACATATGTATCCTAACTATTCCTAATGTTCATACGAGACTTTCGAACGTCGTATCTCGATCATTTCAGGCTCGTAAATTTGTTCCCATGCTCAATTCATTTCAGCATGTTAATTTACACAAATAACAATTCAATTCTACACTATTAAATTAAATACAATAGAATTTAACAACATTACTAACTTATGAACTTACCTCGGATAACGACCGATGAGATCGACTACTCGACTACTTTCAACTTCCCCCAATATAATTCCGATTTCTTTCGTTCTTGATCTAAATAAATTCAAATTTAACTAATTTAATCACACATTCATTAAATTTAATCCAAAAACACATAATTAGGCCTTTTTACACATTAGCCCTTGTAATTTCACACTTTTACAATTTAGTCCTTATTTTAAAAAACACAAAACATTCAAAATTTAACCACATTATAGCTTGGACAAATATACATGTAACTCATATAAGTCCACATGTTTCATTTATTTTACATTTTAATCCCTCAAAATATTATTTTCATAATTTAGCCCAAATTACTCAAATTCATCAAAAATCCAAAGACAAAACATATTAATCTATCACATATGTTTTATTTTCCATCATCAAACAACAAAAATCACAAGCTATCATCAATGGCGAAACACAAAATCATCATCAAATTCAAAAATTGAGACATGGGCTTGCTAGTACTCGAAGCAACGATCACAAAAACGTAAAAATCATTAAAAATCGAGCTCAAAACACTTACTAATTGAAGCTCACAAGTGCCGAACCCTAAGTAAACATAAAAGCTTTCTTTTCTTCTTCAAATTCGGCTAGATGATGATAATGAGAGAAAATGGCTTTGTTTTATTTAATTTAGCTTAATTACTAGTTTACTAAAATACCCTTGGTTAAAAACATTAATAAACACATAATGAATGTCCATCTTTGTCCACTCACCCTTTTAATGGTTTATTTATAACATAAAGACTTCACATTTATAAAGACATAGCATATAGGTACTTTTTAACACATGGCATGCTAATTTGTATTGTACAAGATTTGGTCATTTTATCAAATTAAGCACACAAACGGATAAATTAAATCACAGAAATTTGACACATGTCAATTCACATACAATAAACACAGAGAATAATATTAAAATATTTTTTTGACTCGGATCTGTGGTTTCAAAACTACTATTCGACTAGGGTCTAAACCGAACTGTTACAGTCCTATCACAAACATATCAAACAACCATCTTCTTTCTACCTACATAAAAGTATGCATAGTTACTATCATCTCATATAAATACACATAATTTACAAGCCTTCATAAAAAAGACATAAACCAAATTGAACTTGGCACCATTCAAAAACAAACCAACCACCAAAACAACACTTAAAACCTTATTACATTCAAATCATACCAAAATTGCAACAGTCTGATTTATACCCTAGTCAGAATAGTGGTTTTGGGACCACAAGTCTGATTTTTGAATAATATTTTAATATTATTTTCTATGTCGTTGATATGTGACTAAGCATGTGGTAAATTTTCGTAAGCCAATTCGTATGTTTGTGTGTTTAACTTGACAAAAGGATTGAATTGCATTAAATATAAAATTGCATGCTTTTATGAAGGGATGCCTAATTGTTATGTCTTACTAAGTATGAGGACTTATGTGGCAATTTAGCCTTTATTGTTGTTAGTGGACGGCAAGCTATTAAATAAATGAGTTATATATGTTAAATAATGGTTAATATTTATATGTTAATGTATATGATATTTTGTATTATAATAAAATGAAAACTTGAGTAAGTGGCTTTATCATTATCATATGTTTGCCGAAAAACAAAAGAAAAAGAAAGAACAAAACATCAAGGGTTTCGGCTAATCCAAGCTCAAATTAAGGTATGTTTTTGTTTTAAATTTCGATGATTTTTATGTTTTTAAGATTGTTGCTTAGTCTACTATCAAGCCCATGTCTCAATTTGATGAATTGATGTTGTTCATAAGAAATGCCATTGATGTTATGTTGAGCTTTGTAATGATTTTTGGTGTTAAATGAAAGGTTTGAGCTAGATGAACATACTTTGTTCTTGAATTTTTGATGAATTTAGATAATTAGGGCTAAATTCATAAAATAGTAAATTGAGGGACTAAATTGCAAATTTGATGAAAAGTATGGGCTTGTATGATGTTCATAAGTATTCGGTTAAGCATGTGTATGGGTTGATTTTATGAATTTGATGTTTTTGAGAAGAATGGACTAAATTGATAAATTGTACAAGTACGAGGGTTAATTACAAATAGCCCTAAATGTGTGTCCTTGGATTGAATTAAATGAATTAGTAAATAAAATGGTTAATTCTGAATATGTTTAGATCAAGAACCGAGGAAAATAGACTTAGACCGCGGGAAAGTGAAAGTAACAGAGTAGCCGTTTTCATTCAGTTAAATCAAATCCGAAGTAAGTCACTATACAAATAAACGTACTTGTATGAAATTATGGCTGCTCATATGACTAATGTTGAAAATGAATGCTTATGAGAGGTTATGCATATGAATTTTAAGATAAGTTCGATATAGTGACAATGTCTGAAAAGTCCCGTACGAGCCTAGGAATGATAGGATTAGCTATGTCATGACATAGGTATCTATTCTGTTTTATCATGTAAGACCACCTTAAGGACGTTGGCGTTGATTTGAGATTTCGTGTAAGACCACATCTGGGACGTTGGCATCGATATGAGCTTTACGAGTAAGACCACGTCTGGGACGTTGGCATCGATATGAGCTTTACATGTAAGACCATGTTTGGGACATCATCATCATATTGATTCATATAAGACCCTGTCTGAGACAGTGGCATTGATATCTAAGTGCATGTAAGACCTCGTCTGGGACATAGGCATTGTACAACTATTCTGAGTTTTCTGAGCATCCTACTAGATTCCTATTGGTTCAATGCGCGAGTCTAAGATATGAATTATAAATCTGAGCTATGATCAAATAAGTGAACGAATATCTATTTCAGGTAAGTCGAATGAACATTAAGTGTGTATAAAAGGTAAGTACTTTTATGACTTTGATTTGAAGAAAAGTATAATTGAATATGAGAAGGTGAAAAAGATGCAAGAATGATTATGAAAGACCTATGTATTCATATGATTATTGAATTGTGAATGTGGCCAATATGGTCAAGTTTATGAACCAAAGTATATATGTAATGGTTTGCTAAGTGATTGAGATGTGCCAATGTATTTAATTGCATATATGCCTTTCATGATAAGTTTGTTTGTATATTGACTTACTAAGCTTTTGGAAAGCTTACTCTGTGTGTCTATTTTCTCTGTTTTATATGTCATCAAAGCTACTGAAGGCTCGAGACCGTCAAGGATCGTCATCACACTACTAAAATCTTTTTGGTACACTTTGAAAATATATATAGTTTGATATGGCATGTATAGGCTAGTATTTGGTATAAGTTGTTAAGTGAACTTAGCTATGTGATTTGGCTAGTTGTGAATTGAGAAATTGTTTGAATGAATGGGATATGTAAAGCATGTTTTGGTATGGTTAGTTGATACATGAAATGGACAAGTTTTGAATATGCAAATGAATGATTTATGTTTGTGATGATAAGAGTTTTGGTCTTGGAATTTGTCATGGTTGGATTTGGTATTGAAAGCATAGTTTGAATGGTTATTTTTGGTATGTTTTTGGTAGTCATATGTCCATGAAATGTGATGACAAATGTTGCTTGTAGGTAAGACCCAAGTGGATGGCATTTTAGCCTTGCAAATGGCCTATAATGTCACACGGTTGTGGCACGGGCGTGCCTAGTGATCGTGGGGTAAAGTCAGTAGCTAGCTTAAGGGCACACGACCATGGCACAAGGGTGTGCCTAGAAGCCGTATGAGATAGTCAGTATATGGATTAGTAGTACATGATCTTAGCACACGGGGGTGCTTGGTAGCCGTGTGGGTTTGGCAGGATCAACCACGGTCAAGGTACACGGGCGTGCTTGGTGGCCATGGTGTGTAGTCATGTTCGACCAGGGGGAGGACACACGGGTGTGTCTAGCAGCCGTGAAGGGCACACGGTTGGCTCCCGCGGGTGTGTATCGCTTGTATTTTAGAAAAGGTTTTAAGTTTCTGAAAACTTCTGTGTAAGTTTCGTTTTAGTCCCGACCCGGGTTATATGCAAGTTTAAGGTCTCGTTGACCTAGTTAAGGGACATTGTATGTATGATTGATGAATGAAATGTATAAAATGTTATGAAAGTTTCTGATCTATCTGGTAATGCTTTTAACCCTAGTCCGTTGACGGATATGGGTTAGGGGTGTTATATTTGGTTGGTATCAGAGCTACGGTTTAGTCGATTCTCATACTAACGTAGCATGTCAGAGTCTAACTATACATGCCATGTATTTGAATTGTGATAGTGTGATGAATCTTGACATATAAAATGTGATTTATGTATAGTAACGGATTCAAAGAGCCGTAACTAACGACGTAGAAAGTAATGCGCCTCCTCCCATGCAAGGGACAGTGCCTTCTGATCCGAGACCGACTACAAGCGGTCAAGAGGGAGAAGCTAAACAAGCTTTCTTCCAGATGATGAGTGAATGGTTCACTCAATTCATGAGGAATAACCCGACTATTTCGCAACCCCCGCCCCCGGTTAATCCCCCTTAAACATATGATATTCTTTCGATTGCAAATCTAAATTCGTGGAATAAGCCTCCAATTGACAAGATTCGTAAGTATAGGGCCGAAGAATTTCGGGCTACTAATGATGATGATGCTGAAAAGGCCAATTCGGTTAGAAAATACTATCCGGGTATTTGATGAAATGTCTCTGACTCTGGAAGAATGCATAAAGTGTGTTGTATCTTTACTCCGAGATGCAGCTTATCAATGGTGGAAAATTTTGATTTCAGTTGTTTCGAAAGAGCGTGTTACCTGGGACTTCTTTCAGATCGAGTTTTGGAAGAAATATATCAGTGAAAGATTTATTGATCAGAAATGGAAGGAATTTTTGGAACTAAAACAGGGCCGAATGACTGTTTTTGAATATGAATGAGAGTTTGTGCCATTAAGTCAATATGCTCGTGAGTGTATATCATCTTAAGCTATAATGTGTAAAAGATTTGAAGATGGTCTTAATGAAGATATCCGTTTGCTAGTCGAGATTTTAGAAATAAAAGAGTTTGTTGTACTCGTTGACTCAGCATGCAAAGCTGAAGCACTCGGGAAAGATAAAAGAAAAGATGAGTCTGAAGCTAGAGATATGAGAAAGAGATATCTAAGCAAGTCATTTCAGTCTGCCTCAAAGAGATTCAGAGATGATCAAATTCGTTCAAGAGACAATGTGGGACATTCGAATAGAAATCGAGCTAGATCACAAATGAGTTCTAAAACTTCAGCAACTTCAATGGCCAGTGTTGGTAATGTCCATATTGATAGACTTGAATGTAAACATTATGGATAAAGGCATCCGAGAAGCTGTAGATTAAACGACAAAGCTTGCTTCAGATGTGAATCGCTTGATCATTTCATCCGTGATTGTCCTGAGTTTATCGAGCTAGAGATTGTTCAGAATTTGAGACCTGATAATGCACTTGTGAGAGGTAGACCTCCAAAGAATGTAAGAAATGTTAGTGGTAGTCAGAGGACTACGAGAGACACTATTGCAAGAATCGGAGCTAGAACACCTGCCAGAACGTATGCTATCTGAGCTCTTGAGGAAGCTTCATCACCTGATGTTATAATGGGTACTTTTACACTTTATGATACTTTTGTGATTGCTTTGATAGACCCTGGTTCTACACATTCGTATATATGCATGAATTTAGTATACAGTAAGACTTTGCCTGTAGAGTCTACTGAGTTTGCTATAAAAGTATCGATCCCCTTAGGTAAAAGTGTTTTGGTTGATAAAGTATGAAAGAACTGTCCGTTAATGTTTAGAGATATCTGTTTCCCTACTGATTTGATGCTACTACCATTTGATGAGTTTGATATTATTTTGGGTATGGACTGGTTATCTTTGCATGATGCTGTTTTGAACTACAAAAGAAAGACTATAGATTTGAGATGTCTGAATAACGAAATTGTACGGGTTGAGTCTAATGATTTAAATGGATTGCCTGTTGTGATATCGGTATTGAAAGCTCGGAGTTATGTGAAAAAGGGATATGAGACATATTTTGCTTATGTAATTGATTCGAAAATGTCTGAAAAGAAAATCGAGTCAGTACCTATTGTTTGCGAGTTTTCTGATGTGTTCCATGAAGAGTTATCGGGTTTGTCTCTGATTCATGAAGTTGAGTTTAGTATTGATCTACTACCTGGTACGACACCTATTCGATAGCTCCGTATAGAATGGCACCAATAGAGTTGAAAGAGTTAAAATCACAGTTACAAGAATTGACTGAGAGAGGGTTTGCTAGACCGAGTTTTTCGCTTTGGGGTGCTCCTATTCTGTTTGTGAAAAAGAAAGATGGCATGATGAGGATGTGTATCGACTATCGTCAGTTGAATAAGGTGACAATAAAGAATAAATACCGTTGCCCAGAATAGACGATTTATTTGATCAGTTAAAGGGAGCTACTGTATTTTCAAAGATTGACCTGAGATCTAGGATACTACCAATTGAGAGTGAAAGATTCAGATATTCCGAAAACTACTTTTAGAACGGGGTACAGGCATTATGAGTTTTTAGTTATGCCATTTGGACTAACCAATGCTCCTGCTATTTTTATGGATCTGATGAATAGAATTTTCAGACCGTACCTAGATCAATTTGTTGTTGTATTCATTGACGACATTTTGATTTATTCACGGGATGAGACTGAGCATGCTGAACATTTAAAAATCGTGTTTCAAACTTTAAGAGAAAAGCAATTGTAAATGAAATTCAGCAAATGTGAATTTTGGTTACACAAGGTTAGTTTTCTGGGAAATATTGTGTCAGCTTCTAGAATCCGAGTGGATCTGAGTAAGATTTCTGATATTCTGAATTGGAAACCTCCAAAAAATGTATTTGAAGTCTGTAGTTTTCTGGGTTTAGCTGGTTATTACCGTAGATTTGTAAAAGGGTTTTCAGTGATAGCTACTCCATTGACTAGATTACTTTAGAAAGATGTTAGATTTGAATGGTCTGATAAATGTCAGAGAAGTTTTGATCAGTTGAAAACTCTGTTAACAGAAGCTCCAGTGTTAGTACAGCCAGAATCGGGTAAAGAATTTGTTGTATATAGTGATGCTTCGTTAAACGGTCTGGATGTGTTTTGATGTAGGAAGGCAAAGTTGTAGCTTATGCTTCGAGACAATTGAAGCCTCATGAAAAAAATTATCCAGCACACGACCTTGAATTAGCTACAATTGTGTTTACACTTAAGATTTGGCGCCATTATCTGTACGGTGAGAAATGTCTTGTGTTTTCAGATCATAAAAGTCTGAAATACCTGATGACCAAGAAAGATTTGAACCTGCATCAAAGGAGATGGTTAGAGCTGTTAAAAGATTATGAGCTTGTGATAAATTATCATCCGTGTAAAGCAAACGTTGTTGCTGATGCATTGAGTTGAAAATTATTGGTTGCATTACGTGCTTTAAATGCTTAGTTAGATTTGTCTGATGATAGTTCTGTGATAACTGAATTGAAAGTGAAATCGTTGTTCTTACAATAAATATGTGATGCTTAGAAGGTTGATAATAAATTGTTATCAAAACGAGCTTAGTATGAATTGAATTCTGAATTTGAATTTCAAGTTGTTGATGATTGTTTGAGATTTCGAGATCGTATCTGTGTTTCGAGAAATTTAGAGTTGATTCAGTAGATTTTGAATGAAGCACATAATAGTAGTCTATCCGTTCATCCGGGAAGTACTAAAATGTATCATGATTTGAAACGACATTATTGGTGGTCTGGTATGAAACGAGACATTTCTGAATTTATTTCGAAATGTTTAGTTTGTCAGCAAGTGAAAGCTGAACATCAAGTTTCGTCTGGTTTGCTACAACCAATTCTGATTCTCGAGTGGAAATGGGATAGAGTAACGACAGATGTTGTTTCTAGATTGCCTCCGACTACAAGAAAGAAAGATGCGATTTGGGTCGTGGTTGACAGATTAACAAAATCTGCCCATTTTATTCCGGTAAGATCTGATTACTCACTTGAAAGATTAGCCGAGCTTTATATTTCTGAGATTGTGAGATTATACGGGGTGCCATTGTCCATAATGTCAGATAGAGATCCGAGATTCACATCAAGATTTTAGAAGAAATTGTAAGAAGCTTTAGGCACGAAATTGCATTTTAGTACAGCTTTTCATCCGCAGAAAGATGGTCAATCTGAGCTGATCATTCAGATTTTAGAGGATATGTTACGATGCTATATACTTGAGTTTAATAGTTCGTGGGAATAGTATCTGCCATTGATTGAATTTGCGTATAATAATAGTTTTCAGTCAAGCATCAAAATGGCACCTTATGAAGCTTTGTACAGATGTAAATGTCGTACACGTCTGTATTGGACCGAGCTTAGTGAAAATAAGCTACACGGGGTTGACTTGACAAAAGATTCAGAACAGAAAGTGAAATTGATCCGAGATTGCTTGAAAGCAGCATCTGATCATTAGAAGTCTTATGCAGACTTGAAACGAAAAGATATAGAATTTGAGATCGGCGACAAAGTATTTCTGAAAGTGTCACCGTGAAAGAAAGTGCTTTGATTCGGACGTAAAGGCAAGTTGAGTCCGAGGTTCATCGGGCCATATGAAATCATTGAACGTGTTGGGCCTGTTGCATATAGATTGCTTTTGCCACCTGAGCTAGAAAAGATCCATAACGTATTTCATGTCTCGATGCTCCGTAGGTATCGATCTGATCCGTCACATGTTATTGCTCCATCTGAAATTGAAATTCGATCTGATATGACATACGAAGAGGAACCGATCCGTATCTTACCTCGTGAAGTGAAAGAGTTGAGAAACAAAAAAATTCACTAGTTAAAGTACTGTGGAATTGACACGGAATAGAAGAGGCTACGTGGGAGCCTGAGGACTCAATGAGACAACAATATCCGACTCTGTTTAAAGGTAAGATTTTCGGGACAAAAATCCCTAAGGGGGAGAATTGTAATAGTCCGGTTTATACCCTAGTCGAAATAGTGGTTTTGGGACCACAAATCAGAGTCCAAATAATAATTTAGTATTATTTTCTGTGTCGTTGATATGTGACTAAGCATGTGGTAAATTTCTGTAAGCCAATTTGTCTGTTTGTGTGTTTAACTTGATAAAAAGATTGAATTGCATTAAATGTGAAATTGCATGCTTTTATGATGGGATGCCTAATTGTTATGTCTTACTAAGTATGAGGACTTATGTGGCAATTTAGCCTTTATTGTTGTTAGTGGACGGCAAGCTATTACATGAATGAGTTTTATATGTTAAATAATGGTTAATATATATATGTTAATGTATATGATATTTTGTATTATAATAAAAAGAAAACTTGAGTAAGTGGCTTTATCATTATCATATGTTTGCTGAAAAACAAAAGAAAAAGAAAGAACAAAACATCAAGGGTTTCTGCTAATCCAAGCTCAAATTAAGGTATGTTTTTATTTTGAATTTTGATGATTTTTATGTTTTTGAGATTGTTGCTTAGTCTACTATCAAGCCCATGTCTCAATTTGATGAATTGATGTTGTTCATAAGAAATGTCATTGATGTTATGTTGAGCTTTGTAATGATTTTTGGTGTTAAATGAAATATCTGAGCTAGATGAACATACTTTGTTCTTGAATTTTTGATGAATTTAGTTAATTAGGGCTAAATTCATAAAATAGTAAATTGAGGGACTAAATTGCAAATTTGATGAAAAGTATGGGCTTGTATGATGTTCATAAGTATTCGGTTAAGCATGTGTATGGGTTGATTTTGTGAATTTGATGTTTTTGAGAAGAATTGACTAAATTGATAAATTGTGCAAGTATGAGGGTTAATTGCAAATAGCCCTAAATGTGTGTCCTTGGATTGAATTGAATGAATTAGTGAATAAAAGGGTTAATTCTGAATATGTTTAGATCAAGAACTGAGGAAAACGGACTTAGACCGCGGGAAAGCAAAAGTAACAGAGTAGCCGTTTTTATTCAGTTAAACCGAATCCGAAGTAAGTCACTATGCAAATAAACGTACTTGTATGAAATTGTGGTTGCTCATATGACTAATGTTGAAAATGAATGCTTATGAGAGGTTATGCATATGGATTCCGAGATAAGTTCAATATAGTGACAATGTCTGAAAAGTCTCGTACGAACCTAGGAATAGATAGGATTATCTATGTCATGACATATGTCTCGGTTCTGTTTTATCATGTAAGACCACGTCAGGGACGTTGGTGTTGATTTGAGATTTCGTGTAAGACCACGTTTGGGACGTTGGCATCGATATGAGCATTATGAGTAAGACCACATCTGGGACGTTGGCATCGATATGAGCTTTACGTGTAAGACTATGTCTGGGACATCGGCATCGTATTGATTCATATAAGACTCTGTCTGGGACAGTGGCATCGATATCTGAGTGCATGTAAGACCTCGTCTGGGACGTAGGCATTGTACAACTATTCCGAGTTCTCTGAGCATCCTACTAGATTCCTATTGGTTCAACGGGCGAGTCTATGATATGAATTATAAATCTGAGCTATGATCAAATAAGTGAACGAATATCTGTTTCAGGTAAGTCGAATGAACATTAAGTGTGTATAAAAGGAAAGTACTTATATGACTTTGATTTGAAGAAAAGTATAATTGAATATGAGAAGGTGAAAAAGATGCAAGAATGATTATGAAAGACCTATGTATTCATATGATTATTGAATTGTGAATGTGGCCAATATGGTCAAGTTTATGAACCAAAGTATATATGTAATGGTTTGCTAAGTGATTGAGATGTGCCAATGTATTTAATTGCATATATGCCTTTCATGATAAGTTTGTTTGTATATTGACTTACTAAGCTTTTGGAAAGCTTACTCTGTGTGTCTATTTTCTCTGTTTTATATGTCATCAAAGCTACTGAAGGCTCGAGACCGTCAAGGATCGTCATCACACTACTAAAATCTTTTTGGTACACTTTGAAAATATATATAGTTTGATATGGCATGTATAGGCTAGTATTTGGTATAAGTTGTTAAGTGAACTTAAACATGTGATTTGGCTAGTTGTGAATTGAGAAATTGTTTGAATGAATGGGATATGTGAAGCATGTTTTGGTATGGTTAGTTGATACATGAAATGGAAAAGTTTTGAATATGCAAATGAATGATTTATGTTTGTGATGATAAGAGTTTTAGTCTTGGAATTTGTCATGGTTGGATTTGGTATTGAAAGCATAGTTTGAATGGTTATTTTTGGTATGTTTTTGGTAGTCATATGTCCATGAAATGTGATGGCAAATGTTGCTTGTAGGTAATACCCAAGTGGATGGCATCTTGGCCTTGCAAATGGCCTATAATGTTACACGGTTGTGGCACACGGGCGTGCCTAGTGATCGTGGGGTAAAGTCAGTAGCTAGCTTAAGGGCACACGACCATGGCACAAGGGTGTGCCTAGAAGCCGTGTGAGATAGTCAGTATATGGATTAGTAGTACATGATCTTAGCACACGGGGGTGCTTGGTAGCCGTGTGGGTTTGGCAGGATCGACCACGGTCAGGGTACACGGGCGTGCTTGGTGGCCGTGGTGTGTAGTTAGGTTCGACTACAGGGAGGACACACGGGTGTGTCTAGCAGCAGTGGAGGGCACACGGTTCGCTCCCACGGGCGTGTATCCCCTGTATTTTAGAAAAGTTTTTAAGTTTCTGAGAACTTCTGTATAAGTTTCGTTTAGTGTCGAACCGGGTTATAAGCAAGTTTAAGCTCTCGTTGACCTAGTTAAGGGACATTGTATGTATGATTGATGAATGAAATATATGAAATGTTATGAAAGTTTCCGATTTTTTTGGTAATGCTTTTAACCCTAGTTTGGCGACGGATACGGGTTAGGGGTGTTACAAAAATAACACACAACTCTATACATGCCATTTTTAACTAATTTAATATATTCAAAAGCTACTAAAGTGGATTGATGGATAGTGTGGTCGTGCTCCGACAAATATTCCAACTGTTTTTTGGTGATCTACAAAACAAAGAAAACAACTATATAATCAACTAATGTTTAGTAAGCGCATATAAAAGAACTTAAACTTACCAAATGCATCGAATTAAACAACCATGAGAAAACTTATTTAATCATAGGCCAAATTTCCTTTTCCTATACATCATACTTCACAAGGTTAATAGGTGAAGCAGTACACATATAAATCTAGCCCAAACAAGGCATGTAATATATCAAACATTTCAATTTCGCCATTCATCTATTATATGAATACCATGTATCTTCGTCTTCTTTTAACTAAGCTTATCATAAATTCTATATTCTTACATTAAATCATAGATCATATAGTCATATATTCTGTAAAGCTTTAATTACACGTTCATACCATGAAAAGAATTTCACTATATAAATCATTCGTCCACATAACTCAAATGTTACCTCTTCAATCTAAATAAATCAAAACAATATTCATTTCAAAGGACTTTTTCATGCCATAAATCATATATTCTCAAAGTAACAATCCATACATGTAACTAATAAACTCATTATAATATATTTCACTAACCATTACTATAATTATGCCATAATATATAAGCACATAAATAATTTGCAATCAACTCTTTCCATAGCCCGATGAACTAGTAATTTTAACTCAAGTACTCGAGGAACCACACCAATCCAATGTAACAATCCATATCATTTAGTCTAAATCATTAGTGCTCGATTCACATACTAGGTCATCACTCCATTTTTAGGGGCATACATGCAGTTAGGGGTACAGACGTGAAAACAGGGACACCAAAGTGTATACAGGGGCACCAAAGTGAAAATAGGGGCACCAGAATGCGAACAAGGGCGTAGTCGTGCAAACAGGGACACCGAAGTGTATACAGGGGCACCGAAGTGCGAACAGGGGCACAACCGTGCAAACAGGGGCACTTCTTCATTTCTGTATACAATAGAACTCATTATATTCACAAATAATTTATTTCAAATCCTAGAATTCCTACTAACAATCTCTCCCTAATTTCATATATATATATATATATATATATATATGTATAATACTTGCAATTCTCATTGTTATATAAATAACCAAAGATATCTCATATATATATATACAATTCCATTAACTAGAAACAACATTATAAAACTTGAGTGAATTATAATCAATAATCGAATTACCATGAACTTTAATTAAAGTAATAATTTAAATAGACAATTTATAATTCAAAATCCCTAAATATATTAGTATTAACTCTCATATCATTTAATTTGATTAATTCCTCTATTTGAACCATAATAATAATTTATCACATCTTTATCAATTGTAAAAACAAACTTACCTCGATAAAAACAGTTGTAAAAATGAAGTCGATGACTAATCTGACACCTTAGCTTTGCCTCAGTTTATGATAAACCATAATATATACATATTTTAATCCCACATTTGGCATACTTTTGGATGATTTAACCTTTGAATTATGAAATTCGATGCTCCTAATCCTTTAATTTCATGTTTTATACTTAGGTGAGCATAAGAGGATGAAAAGAACAAGAAACGGGCCAAAAAATAGAGAAAACGGGCCAAAAAATGGAGAAATCGGGCCAAAGTGAGAAACCAACATGGCCTGGAGTTCACCACACAGCTGTGCCACTTTAGCAGACTCGAACACGGCCTGAGCTCGATTCACACGGGTGTGTCACACGGGCGTGTCCCTAGCACAGAAAAGAAGAGTTTTATTTGGATTAGGATACTTTCGGGCCAAGAAAGCCATCTCGAAGCCTATATAAATACCCTAGGAGACAACTTAAAAGGGGAGTTGACAGGACGTCTAATAGACGCCGAGTAGGAGGAGAAAATACTCCTAGGCAGCCGTTAGGAACAGTTTAGGAGAAGGATTTCCATCAAGACTGAGGATCTCCCATCAAGTTCTTTAGAAGTTTTTGGGTTTTCTTATGTGTTGTTGTTTTCCTCTTTTATGATGTTTTCCTCTTCTAGTATGAACTAAATCCCTTAGATACCTAAGGAGATGAAACCTATGATGGATCTTATTATTATTTGATTTATAAGATAAATACTTGTGCTTATTCTTAATTGTGAGTTTTATTCTTGTTTTGATAATTCAGGTTATTGATTCAAGTCGAATGTGCTTATTTAGTGGAGCAAATGTCTCTGTTTAAGAGTAGATCAGCACAATTAAGCGGTGATTGCAACCCTAGAAATAGGGCGATGAAAATTTGCCGGATTAGGGTCAAACCTAATATGAGAATCCATAGATCGAATTAATGCGACAATAGGGGTTTTAATTAGAAAGAGATTTCAATTAATCAACCTAGAGTCAGTTGTTAGTAGCCTCAAAAGAGGTATTAATATAATTCAGGGATTTTTACGGATTAAGTCAAGTGAATAAATCGCATGAATCAAAAGTAATAAGTGAAGTCTAGGTGGATTCTTCCTTAGGTGTCGTCAATCTCATATAAGTTGTCCAAAGTATTTTCCCAGTTTACTCCTTGTCAAGTTCATAAGTTAGTTAAATTAGTTAGTTGAATTTTAGATTAAAAGCAAATCCCTTTAATTAGTAGGATAGATAGTAAAAAGATAGTTATTACTAAGTATTCTTGGTCCTTGAGGATACGATAATCCGGACTTACCATAGCTATACTACTGTTCGATAGGTGCGTTTGCCTTTGTTGAAATAATAGTTGTTTCGAGCTTCCATCAAGTTTTTGGCACCGTTGCCGGGGACTAAGATATTAGGAAAACTAAATTTTTATTACTTTAGCCATTTTATTTATTTGTAATTTATATTGATTTTATCTTAACTTTACTAATTCCTTTTATTCGTTTCTAGCAGGTACCTCTAGTTTATGACTAGAAGGAACCCGACAGGACCCTTAATTTTTGACAGTGATGTAGAAGGTACCATTTACAGAAATCGTAGAGAAATAAGGCGAAGCCTACAGTACATAGAATTTAGTATTGTTAGACCTGCTGTGGCTGCAAATAATTTTGAACTGAAACCTAACACTATACAGATGATACAACAGTTTGTTCAGTTTGATGGTTTGCAGGATGAGGACCCTAACAATCACTTGGCAAATTTTCTGGAATTCTACTACACTATTAAAATAAATGGCGTTTCTAATGATGTCATTCATCTTCATTTGTTTCCCTTTTCATTGAGGAACAAAGTTAAACAGTGGTTGAACTCGTTACCACGAGGATCGATCACTACATAGGAACAAATGACCAAAAAATTCTTATTAAAATATTTTCTGTCGACTAAAATGGCTAAGTTGAGGAATGATATCTCTTCTTTTGTGCAGATGGATTTAGAAACACTATACGATGCATGGGAGAGATACAAAGATATACTGAGAAGGTGCCCTCACCACGGGTTACCATTATGGTTACAGGTTCAAACATTTTGCAATGGTGTGAACCCCTCAACTAGGCAATTAATCGATTCGGCAGGCGGCGGTACCCTGAACAACAAAACACCTAAGGCTGCCTACGAATTCATTGAATAGATGTCACTGAATAACTATCAGTGGCAAGTTACAAGGACAAGGCCAACAAAAGCTGCTTGTGTTTTCAACCTCGACGTAGTAACCATGCTATCAAATCAAGTAGAACTGTTAAATAAAAAGATTGATAGTTTGTGTGGTTCTTCGCAGGTACATCCATTGATGCAGTGCGATACATAGGGAGGAGGGACGAACAATACAGAATACCCGCCCTACAACCTTAGCATAGAAAGCGAACAGATGAACTATATGGGTAACAACTCTAGACCTCAAAAGAACCTTTATAGTAACACTTACAATTCAGGTTGGAGGAACCACCCAAACTTTTCATGGGGTGGCCAAGGAAATCAGAGACAACAACCCCCTTCAGACTTTCAACAGAAACCTTACCCACAAGAGAAAAAGTCGAACCTTGAGGAGATGCTAACAAAATTTATCGCCGTATCAGAAACCTGTTTCCAAAACACCGAAACAACACTTAAGAATCAACAAGCATCGATTCAAGGGATTGAGAACCAATTAGGACAACTCGCTAAGCTCATATCTGAACGGCCACAAGGTAGCTTGCCAAGCAATACTGAAACTAACCCCAAGGAGCAAATTCATGCCATTACTGCTCACGATAGTGAAGGGTTAGATAAACCAGAATTGAGGCAAGAGTAAGTGGTAAAGGAAGGTAAGGTTGAGATAAGCCATGATAAACCAAAATCGGTAATCACAGAGTACCAACCTCGCGTTCCATACCCTAATGCGATGAAGAAAGACAACATAGAGGAACAATTAGGTAAATTTCTGAAACTTCTAAAAAAATTACATATTAACTTACCGTTTCTTGAATCTCTTTTGCAAATACCCAATTCAAGGAAATTTTTAAAGGAGCTCTTGACAAACAAACGGAAGTTAGACGAGGCATCACATGTGGAGCTAAACGCAGTGTGCTCGGTAATTTTGCAAAAGAAACTACCACAAAATTAAAAGATCCAGGGAGTTTTACAATTTCGTGCTTAATTGGTAGTTTATCTGTTGATAATGCTTTAGCTGATTTAGGGGCAAGCATAAATGTCATGCCTTATAAAATGTTTAAATAGCTAGGTCTCGGAAACCCTAACAAACTAGGATGAGCATTCAATTGGCAGATAAAACTATTAGAATTCCTAGGGGTGTAATTGAATATGTACTCATGAAAATTGATAAATTTATATTCCTAGTAGACTTTGTCGTTTTAGACATGGATGAGGACAATAATATTCCATTAATTTTAGGAAGACCCTTTTTAGCAAACTGCTAGAACTAAAATTGATGTTGGTACAGGAGAACTTATACTTCGTGTAGGTGACGAGACGATCACTCTTCAAGCTCTTGACTTAGCCAGGATATCAAGTAATAAAGGTGAGAACATAAATTCTATTAATAACCATTCAATTAAACCTTCTTTTTCGAAAGCACCACAGAACTACACAACTGAGCCAGATCCTAGACCTCATGCCAACAAGGAAATAACTCACGAGGAACAGAGGCTTCAGATCAATGAACTAGACGAGTGGAAGACGCATTTCAAAGAGAAACTAGGAACACACGGAGTAAAATCGAGGCAACATTATAAGCCAAGCCAATTTAAAATCGGAGATCAGGTATTATTGGATACGAAAGACCCTTGAATCGCCACTTCTGACATTGATAAAAAACAAGAGATCCCTCTCATAGTACTCAACATTTTTCCATACGGAACGGTCGAGGTAACTCACTCTAATCTCGGCACTTTCAAGGTAAATATCACTCGACTTAAACTGTATAGTGTTAATAGAATTGATAATATGAAAGAGGAGCCTCGACTCCACGAACCACCTTAAAAACACAAATGAAAGGTAAGTTGAGCTTAAGACTTTAAACGAGCGCTTCTCGGAAGGCAACCCGATCACTAACCCTACTAATTATTTTAGTTTATTTCTTTTCATGTTTAGGCGAAGGTTTTCACACCCACACGGCCTTACACACGGCCGTGTGGGCACCACAGGTAGGTACATGGGCGTGTCCATAACTGTGTGGCAATAGGACAAAATTTTCCCCAAACACGGGCTGTGGTAAAATGCCACGGCCCTGCGACGCAGCCGTGGTCGACATTAATTAAACCACATGGGTACAGAAACCTCCACACAAGCGTGGGAGAAACGAATGAGCCACCACACGGCCATTTGATACGGCCGCGTGACATAACACGCCCATGACATATGGGCGTGGGATGTACCAGATCTCAGATTTCTATTTAAACCCCCCTCACCTACTCCCCAATTTCCTCTTCTTCCATACCCCTTGAAGCTTTCCCCTATCATTTTCCTTAATTTTCCCTTCCCCTTACTCTTTATCTACACCGCCATCACCATGTCAAAGAAGCGAAAGGATCTGAGCACAGTTTTCCTGTGTGAAACTGATCTACATAAGTTCACGCCGACCGCTTCATTAACTCAACAAGACAAGGACCTTTGAGTCGATTTACTTTTTCTTTTTCTTTTCTCTTCTCCTTTATTTTCATTCTCTTTATCTCTCTTGTGTTGAATCTATATTATTATATTTTGATTTTTTTTATTTAGGTTCTTCAGGCTACTTGGGAATCACAACACCACGACCCTAATAACCACCGCCACCAACGCCTCCTCCTTCAACTCGGCTTGAATTTCCCCCGTTTCTTTTCTTTGACTCCACCCAAACTTCAAGAAGTTTCACTTCTCTCCCTACCTTATGATTTTCTTACTATATTATGAGTATCTCTCTTTGTACATTGAGGGTAATATATATTTTAAGTGTGGGGGGTAAATTTCAAAATTTCCTAACTTTTTGCATTATTCTCAACCCCTGAATGATATCTTGTCTTAAGTAAATTTCTCTTAGTACTAATTAGGATGAAACTTCTGTTGGTTTATGATTTTTATTGATATGTTTTGGATTAAGTCATAGTTAATTGTGCATTGATGATTTATACTTTAACATATTAGAGAATCAAGCATGGTAAGTCTATTTTCAGAATTAAATTTTCAGGTTGTTAACCTAAATTTGAATATTACTTTGAAATTTGAAATTTCCAAGGTTGACATCAAAAACCAAAATTTTTGTGAGATTTTGAGCCTTTAAAGCATATAATTTTCTTGCTCACTTTATTGATTATGAGTGTGTCAACATTGATTTGTTATTCTAGAACTTGCTTCGATTATGCATGTCGAGACCACACCTTTGATTTGATATACTGAGATGATAAAGGCACCTAGGATTTAACCCACTTACTTCATAAAAAGCCTACCTCCGTAATTAACCCCTAGTGAACCACTTTTTAGCCTAATCAATCGTTTCTTGATTTGCCACTAATATTAACCCGAAACCCCGTTATTAACTTGTTTATCCCATTTTCTTGACTCCCCTTTTGTCGAGATTTGATTTGATCGGATCGGTTGCCTAATTATAGTAGTTGAATTCATCTCTTATTATGTACTTATTCTTGATAAAAAACGTTAGAAAATTTATCCATCATTAGTTCTTTGTTCTAGGAGCTTAAACAGTTAAATTCACATCTTTAGAAGAAGCTCGTGTTATTGATGTAATTATTCATTATCGGTTTATTGTTTCTAGTTAGGTAATTTGTCAATTCAATCTTGATTCTAACCTTCTAATTCAGCCTATATCCACACCTTTAACCCAAGCCCCATTACAACCCTTTAAAAGACCTTTTGATTTGTGCATCATCTCATTTTATAGTGGTGGAAATTTGATTTTCATGCAAGCCTATAGGATTAACTTTTCATTTTTGACTTATGAGTGCTTATCTTGTACCTTAAACACTTTGAGTGGTTTGAGTGAATCCTTAGTGAGGGTGTCAATCCTTGTCGATTTTAGATCAAAGGTAATTATTTAGATAAGGGGAAACACCTATATTTTTCGTGCTACAAAAATTTATGACTTTGATCGTTTGAATCTTTAGGACTCTTTGAGTTAATTTATCCATGTATACATTATCTATGAATTATGATGAGACATTGTTGATGAGAATTATGAATTGAAGGAAATTAGTTCTAATTGTAAGTTGAAAATTTTGCTTGAGTACAAGCAAATGCTTAAGTGTGGGGGTATTTTATAAACCGTAATATATACATATTTTAATCCCATATTTGGCATCCTTTTGGATGGTTTAACCATTGAATTATGAAATTCGATGCTCGTAATCCTTTAATTTCATGTTTTATACTTAGGTGAGCATAAGAGGATGAAAAGAACGAGAAATGGGCCAAAAAATGGAAAAATTGGGCCAATGTGGCTATGCCACTTTAGCAGACTCAAACACGGCCTGGGCTCGATTCACACGGCCGTGTCACACGGGCGTGTCACTTCGCAGCAAAGAAGAGTTTTATTCGGATTAGGATACTTTCGGGCCAAGAAAGGCATCTTGAAGCCTATATAAACACCCTAGGAGGCAACTTAAAAGGGGAGTTGACAGGACCTCGAATAGACGCCGAATAGGAAGAGAAAATACTCCGAGACAGCCATTAGGAATAGCTTAAGAGAAGGATTTCCATCAAGACTGAGGATCTCCCATCAAGTTCTTTAGAAGTTTTTGGGTTTTCTTATGTTTCGTTGTTTTTCCTCTTTTATGATGTTTTCCTCTTCTAGTATGAATTAAATCTCTTAGATACCTAAGGAGATGAAATCTATGACAGATCTTATTATTATTTGATTTATGAGATAAATACTTGTGCTTATTCTTAATTGTGAGTTTTATTCTTGTTTTGATAATTCAGGTTATTGATTCAAGTCGAATGTGCTTATTCAGTGGAGCAAAAGTCCCTGTTTAAGAGTAGATCAGCACAATTAAGTGGAGTTGATTGCAACCCTAGAAATAGGGCGACGAAAATCTACTGGATTAGGGTCAAACCTAATATAGGAATCCATAGATCGAATTAATGCGACAATAGGGGTTTTAATTAGAAAGAGATTTCAATTAATCAACCTAGAGTCAGTTGTTAGTAGCCTCAAAAGAGGTATTAATATAATTTAGGGATTTCTACGGATTAAGTCAAGTGAATAAATCGCATGAATCAAAAGTAATAAGTGAAGTCTAGGTGGATTCTTCCTTAGGTGTCGTCCATCTCATATAAGTTGTCCAAAGTATTTTCCCAGTTTACTTCTTATCAAGTTCATAAGTTAGTTAAATTAGTTAGTTGAATTTTATATTAAAAGCAAATCCCCTTTAATTATTAAGCTAGATAAATAAAAAGATAGTTATTACTAAGTACTCTTGGTCCTTGAGGATACGATATTCCAGACTCACCACAGCTATACTACTGTTCGATAGGTGCGCTTGCTTTTGTCAAAATAATAGTTGTTTCGAGCTTCCATCAGTTTAAATCCATTTAATTTGTTTCTTGATCTAATAAAAATTTTCATTCAATTAATAGTCCAATTAACTTAATACCATTAATTCTAGCTTTTAACCCACTTTATTATGAAATTATAAAATTACCCCTAATATTTTAACTTTTGTGCAATTTAGTCCCTAAACTCAAATATCCAAATTTATCAAAATTTCCGAAATACCCAATGCTAGCCGAACTTAGTTCTATTTTGATACAATCCAAAAGTATTCAAAATTCACAAAAATTCCATGTCAATTTTAATATTTTATCAAATTAATCCTTTAACTAAAAATTAAATAAAATCACTTTACAAAATAGTCCTAAAAAATCAAGACTACAAAATCATCATTTAACATAAAAAATAACAAAGATTCATGAATGGAAAAATCTAAAATCTTTAACAATTTCAAAAAGAGAGATACGGGTTAGCTAAACCAAATTGTAACGATATTAAAAATATAAAAATTACAAAAAACGGGCTTAAATCAAATACCATGCAATATGAGACCAGCTTGGCCGAACGCTTATTTCAAGCTCCAATGGAGTTTCGATTCTCCGACTAAAAAGATGATGGCAATTTTTTTTTTTGTTCTTTTCATCTTTTGTTTTATGTTTTAATTTAATTGATTTATATAATTACAAGTTTACCTTTTAATTATACTTAAAAGTTCATTAAAAGCAATTCCACTACCGTCCATTACAAACTAATTTAGTATAATTATCACATTAATCCATTAATTTAAGATTCCTTAGCCATTTAACCCTTTTTAGTTAATAGAGTTCAACATTAGCATATTTTACAATTTAGTCCTTTTCAATTAATTAACTATTTAAACATTAAAATTTCTTAACCAAAATTTAATATGACCCTATTAACACTCCAAAAATATTTAATAAAATATTTACAGGCTCGGTTTATAGAAACGAGATCTCAATACCTCCTTTTCTAAACCCACTTGACTTTAGGGATATATCACTTGAACCTAAATATTCGTTCAAATAACATAAATTATCAAATGAAAATTTATTAAAACACTATATTTTACTCGCAAATATTAAATAATAATAATATTTATGGACTCGCTCGTCAGATTTGTGGCCCCAAAACCACTATTTCGACATTATTAAAAAATGGGTTGTCACAACTCTCCTTTTAAGAAAATTTCTTCCTCGAAATTTCTCAGCTGGTGATAGCAATCTAGATCAAATCTTTCTTTCTCATCTTCAAATGTAGTCCATATACGAAATTCATCTTGACTTACTCCCATTTCCAATTAGAACTCATATCAAATCGTAATAACTCAGATAGAATTTGCTATTCAACTTTGACCTATTGACATACTAGACATCTCAGTAAAAACTCTGAAATTTTTCGTCTTAATTCCGACCACTAATAATTCTATATCCAATCATTACACATTTTATCACTGTCTGACTTAAATTAAATAGATGTTGCTGATAACCTTATGTAAAATATCTTTACAATCTCAAACTATTCAGTACACATTTTCGATTTCGAAAATATATATTATTATCACAATCTACACTAAAATTTAATGTTCTAATTATTTTGAATCTGCTCCCGTTTTACTAACAAATTCTAATATTTTCTTTATATCACACAAACTCCCTGAACAATTTACGATCTAACTATCGAATTTGCAATAATCGAACTAACATAATTCAAGATCATCTGAATGAGGCATTGCTGTAAATAATACATTCCTTCATGAACTTAGACTGAAGTGGTTACTTGACTTGACCAAAGAAATTTGATGTTTTCTTGTAATAGCTTCATCATCTATAATATAGATTTTCAAATGCTTAGTATGCTTTGAATTAGTCTTATAACATATCAGTATATCATCAATATAGAATAACAATGATTCCGTCGAAACATGACTAAAAAGAAACCTGATTCACTGAATCCTCAAATGCTATTGAGCATTAATTAATACGAAAGACATAACTAGAAAATCGTAATGCTCATAACGGATTCTGAATGTTGTTTCGATACATTTACATAAGTAATTCGCAACTAATAGTAACCAGATCTGTAATCTATCTTCGAAAATATTGTACAATTTTTCAACTGATCGAATAGGTCTTGAATACAAATTAACTAGATGTTTATTCTCTATCGTGACTTTATTCAACTACAAATAATCTATATACAAACTTATTGACTCGTCTTCCTTTTTCACAAAATAATATAAGCGTGTCCCAAAGTGATACACTCACTAAAATAAAACCTCTGTCGATTAATCCTTGCAATTGAACTTTTGATTCATTTAATTCGATTAAAGACATTTTACATAAAACCACTAAAATTGGTGCGGTTCTGGTGTTAATTAATGCATACATAGTAACATAAAAGACAGAAAAGATACTACTAATATCATCAAGGACTGAAACTTCCTTGTATACTTAGATCATACAAGCTTTGGCAAGAGTTCCAGCTTCAGATCAAATGACTATGTCTTTTATTCCACTTCTACTGGCTCTAGTCGTACTTCAAATTCTTGGTCATCTGTCTTTCATAGAATTAACAAAACATCTTACATTTTTGACACAAGTGTGTTAGATTTGTTTATGTCCGAAGGGACTATTCAAGATCTAGAATGAATCGGATTGGATCAAGATGGTGAACTTAAATAGTGTTCCAATAATGGGTGTAGTAAATGGTGTGGATCTCCAACTTGGCTATTGGATCGGTAAGGCAACCATTAAAGTAATACCACCTGATGACTATGACTTTATGGTTGGATTGAGTTTCCTTGACTGGATTTATGCATCTATTTTTTCTTCTAGCAATTACATGGTGATACCAGATTCAAACCATTAATGTATAGTGCGAATGAAAAGGAAAAAAGGCATGGAGGGAAACACACTGTCGGTAATCCAATTTTCAAAAGAAGCATAATGGGTTTTTGAGTTTGTGCATAAATTATCGGGTTTTAAATAAGATCACTATGAAGAATAGGTACCCAATTCCTCTTATTGTAGATTTGTTTTATCAGCTTAGAAGTGCGAGATGGTTTACCAAGTTAGATTTGAGATTGGGGTACCATCAAGTTCAAATAGACGAAGGGGACGAGTCGAAGACAGCTTTTGTGGTGCTATATGGTTTGTATAAATTCCTTGTGATGCCATTTGGACTAACGAATACTCCAGCCAAATTTTGCACCCTAATGATTAACAATCATTCCTAGATCATTTTGTGGTTGTTTACCTTGATGATATTGTGGTGTATAGTAAATCGTTTGTGGGAAAATAAGATGTATGTCAAAGAGAAGAAATTCTAATTCACCCAACGAGAGGTGCAATTTTAGTCCACATTGTGAGAGGTGGCAAGATCTGGATGGATGAAAGTATGATACGGGCCATTTTTTATTGGGAACCACCAACCAAGATGACGGAGTTGCGATCTTTCCTTATTTTGGCAAACTATTACCGACATTTCATCGAAGGCTACTCTAAAATCGCCGCACCCTTGAAGGATTTGTTGAAGAAGAGTAAGGTCTGGGATTGGAATCACCAGTGGGAGAATACAATTAACCAAGTGAAGCAAGTGATGACAAGGGAACCAATACTTACTTTGTCAAATTATTCAAAGTCTTACGAGGTATACACGGATGCATCAGACTATGCGATTGAAGGAACATTTATGCTGTCCCATCCCAAATTTATGGGGCTTTGCATTTAACGTACTGTGATGTATTGTTGTGCTTATTATACTTGTTAGAATGTTTTAGGGGTCTAGAATGGGCTCGAAGTTGGGCCGAGGCCTTAGCAAAAATTTTCTGTTTGGGCACTCTAGTGGAGAGTCAGGTGGGATAGGGCTTAAAAGATATTATCTGTGAAGTAAGACGCAAAAATGGGCTTGTGGCCCAGTGGTCAGTGGCGACATGCGGGGATTAGGAGGTGGCGTGTCAAGCAGTTAAGGAGGTCCAAGGTTCGAGTCGCATGATACCTTTTTGTTTTAGTTAATTTCGGCAATAACAAAGAGCAGTAGTGGAGTTTGATTGGGATGCTTGGAATTAGGAATTATTTAATGTGGATAATAAGGTTGATAATGTGCTAATAAAGGGAGGAAGAGGTTGTGTTATCTATGACACTGTGGATGAGTAATCGGATAAAGATAAGGAGAAAATTTTGGATTTATCTACTGGTCACAGTGGTGGCCAAAATTCCAACACTAAGGGGGGAGGTGAAATCGGTTCTGATAGGTTCAAGGGGTGCCAAAATTACCCTTGATTAAATAGCTTAGTTTTAATTTTAAAGAGGGGCATTTTCGGTTTTTAGGCAGTAGGTGCCGAAATTTGGTTTAAGAAGGGGGGATACCTCTTCAATGCCGGCATTTGATTCTATTCTCTTTTTCTTTCCTCTAATCTCCACTGTTATGCAAAAGCCAAAATTCCATTGTTCTCTTCTCTCAATCATCTTTTTCTCAAAAGCTGAAACTCATAACTCTTCTCTTCTCCATTCTTTTCCTATAACCGAATGATTATTATTTTTCCTTTATTCTCTCTTTACCAATTTCTTCATAGCCGAATACCCTTGTCCACTTTTCTCTTTGGTGATTTCTTTTTTCTATCTTGATAAGTGCCTGAATCTCTAAGGGTTAGTCAAATCTATGGTGTTAAGGTAAGTGTCGAATTCTCTCTTCACTTTTTCTCTTCCGGGTTCTGGAGACCAAAGCTGAAAGGCTAGATAATATTATCTTTGGAGTAATGATTTGATCGTTCTCGTGTTCTTATTTTGGGGCAACACATCGAGAATCGAAATAGATTGTCTAGATCTAAAAGCTGAAAATCGCTAGTCTCTAAACTCCACCTCTTTCGAGATTTTTAGGTAAGGGATCTCTGCCCTATGGATGTATATTTGAGTTTGTATTCGATTCCATGTTTTAATCCAGTTTGTTGACTAAGATCTGTTCCATGGATACAAATGCTAGTCAAACGAAAGAGGGAAGTAGATCCGTAAATCCAACCCTTAAGTTTAAGAAGCGCGCGGTGCCTGTCGTCAGAGATTGGCCACCGGGTTATGAACCAGCTTTGGAACAAAACCTTAGACAGTTAGCAGTTGTATCGACTTCTGATAGTATCAACATAGAAAGTATCGTCTTGTAGGTAATCAGGTGTGTTGATCTCTATTACACTAGTTAATCTGTACTATGTATATGTTATGGGCTAAAAGCCGGAAAAAGGCTGTATGAACAGTCATGTTACCCAAAAAGGGTAGGCAAGGGATATCAGGTACGTGATCATAGAAACTTCTCTATGTGTATCGAAGTATGTGATAGACTGTGATCTTTTTAGGTAGTATGTTGATTTATTCTTGCATGTATGTATGCATGGGATGGGATTGATATGATGAAGGGGAAGAAGGTCGCATGGGATTGATATATGATTTTTCTCCTTACACTGCATTGATTGACATTGGGTCGACGCATTCACATGTTGCTAGTAGTGTGTCTGAAACTTTAAGTTTAGATTCGAGATTACCCCTAGGGCGATGACTGTAATTAGCCCATTAGGACAATCTGTGGTAGTAGATAAACTTTATCGGGAGGTACCTTTAGAAGTTCAGGGAATAGTTTTCCTGATAGATCTGATGGAATTACCGTTCGGGGAGTTCGACTTAATATTAGGCATGGACTGGCTGGTAAAGTATCAAGCTAATTTAGATTTTGCAGCCAAGCGTATTGTGTTAAAAACCCCCGAGGGTGGTGAAGTGTTGGTGATAGAAGAAATGGGGAACTGTCTGTCCAATGTGGTGACTACCCTAAGAGCAGAAAGGATGATGAGAAAAGGATGCGAGGCAGTTTTAATGTTTGTTCAAGCTCTGGAAGCCGATGACCTAACTATCGGGGACTTTAAGACGGTGAAAGAATTTCATGATGTTTTCCTAGAAGAGCTTCCGGGATTACCCCCAGATCGTGAAGTGGATTTTAGTATCGATCTTCTTTCAAGAATAGCGCCAGTATCTATTGCTCCATATAAAATAGCGCCAAAGGAGTTGGTGGAGTTGAAAGCGCAGATTCAGGAGTTGCTGGATGAGGGTTTATTCGACCAAGTGTGTCATCGTGGGGAGCGTCGGTGTTATTTGTTAAGAAGAAGGATGGATCAATGCGTATGTGCATTGACTATAGTCAGTTGAATAAGTTAGCAATCAAGAAAAAATACCCGTTGCCAAGGATCGATGACTTGTTCGATCAGTTGAAGGGGGCCTCAGTCTTTTCGAAGATAGATCTGAAATCAGGGTACCATCAGCTTAAGGTCAAGGAGGCTGATATTCATAAGAGGCATTCAGGACTCGCTATGGACACTATGAATTCATGGTGATGCCATTTGGGTTGACTAACGCACCAGCAGCGTTTATGGATATGATGAACCGAGTGTTCCAACCCTACTTGGATCAGTTTGTCGTAGTATTTATAGATGATATCCTGGTTTATTCAAGATCGAAAGAGGAGCATGATTCACATCTGCGAGTGGTTTTGCAGATTCTGAGGGAGAAGCAGTTGTATGCCAAATTCAGTAAGTGCGAATTTTGGCTGAGTGAAGTTACTTTTCTAGGCCACATTATGTCGGCAGAGGGGATTAGGGTTGACCCTCGAAAAATTGAAGCGGTGTTGGAATGGAAGCCGCCTAGGTCTGTGGCAGAAATTCAGAGTTTTCTTGGTCTGGCCGGGTACTACCGAAGGTTTGTTGAAGGATTTTCTTCAATTGCGGCACCATTGACTAAGTTGTTACGGAAAAGGGTTCCGTTTGTTTAGTCTAATAAGCAGCAAGAGAGTTTCGAGAAGTTAAAAAGAATTTTGACAGAGGCTCCGGTATTGATTCAGCCGGAGGCTGGGAAGGAATTTGTAATTTAATATGATGCTTCACACACGGGACTAGGATGCGTGTTGATGCAGGATAGAAAGGTTGTTACGTATGCATCTTGGCAATTAAGACCGCATGAAGCAAATTATCCCACCCATGATTTGGAATTGGTGGCGGTGGTTTTTTTTTGAAGATTTGGAGACATTATCTGTACGGGGAGAAATCTGTTATAAGAGCCTAAAATATCTTTTGACCTAGAAGAAGTTGAATCTAAGGCAGAGGAGGTGGATCGAGTTGTTAAAGGATTATGACTGCTCGATCGAGTATCATCCGGGTAAAGCTCACGTGGTGGCGGATGCTTTGAGTCATAAAGTAATCTCTGACTTGAGAGCAATGTTTGCTCACCTTAGTTTGTACAATGATGGGAGTTTATTAGCTGAACTTCAAGTGAAACCCTCTTGGGTCGGTCGGGTAGGATAGGGAGTTAAGGAGAAGCAAGACGATAGCGATGAGTTCTTGAAGAGAAGTTTCAGATAGGATCGAGTGATTTAGGGAGTAGGTGCCGAAATTTGGTTTAAGAAGGGGATACCATGTTTGGTTTTAAGTAGTAGGTCTTGAAATTTGGTTTAAGAAGGGGGGATACCTATTCAATTCTGGCATTTGATTCTATTCTCTTTTTCTTTCCTCTCATCTCCATTGTTATGCAAAAGCTGAAATTCCATTGTTCTCTTCTCTCAATCATCTTTTTCTCAAAAGCCGTAACTCATAACTCTTCTCTTCTCTATTTTTTTCCTATAACCGAATGATTATTGTTTTTCCTTTATTCTCTCTTTGTCGATTTCTTCATAGCCGAATACCCTTGTCCACTTTTCTCCTTGTCGATTTCTTTTTTCTATCATGATAAGTGCCAGAATCTCTAAAGGTTAGTCGAATCTGTGGTGTTAAGGTAAGTGTCGAATTCTCTCTTCACTTTTTCTCTTCCGGGTTCTGGAGACCAAAGTCGAAAGGCTAGATAAGATTATCTTTGGAGTAATGATTTGATTGTTCTCATGTACTTATTTTGAGGAGACACATCGAGAATCGAAGTAGATCGTCTAGATCTAAAAGCTGGAAACCGCTAGTCTCTAAACTCTATTTTTGGGATTTCTAGGTAAGGGATCTCTGCCCTATGGATGTATATTTGAGTTTGTATTCGATTCCATGTTTTAATCCAGTTTGTTGACTAAGATCTGTTCTATAGATACAAACGCTAGTCAAACGAAAGAGGGAAGTGGATCCGTAAATCCAACCCCTAAGTTTAAGAAGCGCGCGGTGTCTGCCGTCAGAGATTGGCCACCGGGTTGTGGACTGGCTTCGGAACAAAGCCTTAGACAGTTAGCAGTTGTATCGGCTTCTGATAGTATCAACATAGAAAGTATCGTGTTGTCGGTAATCAGGTGTATAGATCTATATTACACTAGTTAATCTGTACTATGTATATGTTATGGGCTAAAAGTTAGAAAAAGGTTGTATGAACAGTCGTGTTACCCGAAAAGGGTAGGCAAGGGATGCCAGGTACGTGATCATAGAAACTTCTCTATGTGTATCGAAGTATGTGATAGACTGTGATCTTTTTAGGTAGTATGTTGATTTGTTCTTGCATGTATGTATGTATGGGATGGGATTGATATGATGAAGGGGAAGAAGGTCGCATGGCGATCGGTGGCTTTGCCACATAGGTCACACAGTGATCGGTCTTTATGACAGGCAACACAGTTGTTGAAATACCACAATATATTATTAAGGTCGCACAACGATCGGTGGCTTTGCCACATAGGTTACATAGTGATCGGTCTTTATGACAAGCAGCATAGCTGTCGATATGGTGTGTAGCGGATGGAGGGTTGATTGTAGAAATCCCCACGGTGTGATGGTTGGTACGGGCTGGTGTGTAGAGGATGGGCTCTTAGGTTTGGGATGGGCCATGTTGCATGTAAATATTCTGTTGCCATTGTGCATGGGCTAAGGACCATAATATGTTTGTGGACCTCAAGGCTTTTATGTGTTTTCGGGATTTGCACATTGAGTCTTGGTGACTCACCATTTTATTTTTCCCAACTTTTCAGATGAGCAGTAGATCGTGGACATGGGAGCCGAGGTAGACTCGAGGGGCCATCAAGTTTTTATTTTCATAAACTATTTCTGGTTTTCCTTTTAGTTTTAATTTTGGGAATTATTTATGTAATAAGGCCTCCGTAGCTTAGGTTATCAAGTTATATTTGTTAAGGTTACATTTTATAAATTTGTGTTTAAAGTCTTAATTATAAGAAGAAATAAAATGGAGTTTCAAACACGTTCAACGCAATAGTTAAAGTTTCTTTCAAAAATATCACAACTAATGATTAGTCGGTTAGATAAACTGAGATTTTCAAAACCCTTCAAAGTAAAGTTTTCAACATTTAACCCATAGCATACCAGATCTGGTCATGGCGAATGGGCCGGGTTTGAGGTGTTACATATGAAAGATGCGCATCCAGTTAATTTTGAGAGTCGAAAGCTTAGTTAGATAGAGCGATGATATACGATCCAAAAGAAAAAAATGACCACTGTGGGTTCTTGGTTCATGATCTTTACTAATAATTTTTCAAATAGTTATTTTCTTTCCCAAATAGGCTTGTTGGTAGGTTTTCTTAGAAGAGTTTGATTTTAGCATGGAATATAAGCCAGAGAGTGCCAATACAGTGGTTGATACACTTAACTGAAAGATGGAGTTTGTGACAATCATCTAGCCTGATAAATCTCTTTTAGAGCGCATTCGAGAGGGATTGTCCCATGATCCCATAGCCAAAAATTTGATCGAGCTTGCTAAGGAGGGGAAAATGAGGAGATTTTGGCTTGAGGGAGAGTTACTACACACTTAGGGGCATCGCTTTTATGTGCCTCAAGATGGGAAATTACACAAGGAATTCATAAAGAAGTGTCATAACTCGATATGGGTTGACCATCCAGGTATGCACTACACTTTGGCCCTTTTAAAGGATCGTTACTATTGGCCTCACATGGGTGATAATATAGAGACCTATGTGAAAACTTGTTTGGTATGCCAACAAGATAAAGTAGAGTTGAAGACTCTGGTCGGATTGCTACAACCTTTGCCCATTCCGAAACGCTCTTGGGAGAGTGTATTCATGGATTTTATTCTTGGTTTGCCTAAGTCTGATGGGTTTGCAAACATTTTTGTTGTGGTGGAAAGGTTTTCCTATTATGGAATGTTTATTCTAGCGACCGAGGAGTGCCCTGCTGAGGAGGTAACTCGTTTGTTTCTTAGACATGTGGTGAAATATTGGGGAGTGCCACAATCTATCATTAGTGATCGAGACGGGCAATTGACGAGTCAGTTCTAGATGGAATTATTCAAGCTGATGGGCTCAGACTTGAAATTTTACATTAACATGCATTCGCAAACCGATGGGCAAATCGAACGAGTGAATGCGTTGTTGGAGACATACATTCGACATTATATGAGTGCCACCTAGAAGGATAGGCCAAAGTTGTTGGATGTGGCCCAATTTTCTTACATTTTGCAGCAAAATGGGGCCACAAATCAAAGTCTGTTCAAGATAATGATAGGCCAACAGACACTTACACCCAATGCTATTGCGACTTGTAATGGAGGACCAAATCTAGTAGTTTATAGATTTACAAAGGGGTGGTAAGAGCATAATTACTTTGCCAGAGCTTGCCTACACAGGGCGAGTAAATGCAACAAGAAGTGGGTTGTTCAGAGTCATAGGGATGTGGAATTTCAGGTTGGTGATTCTGTCCTTGCAAAATTACACTTAATATTACATCATAATGGCTTGCATAAAGGGCTTGTGCGACGGTATCAGGGACCTTTCCAAGTCGTGAAGAAAGTAGGCAAGGTGGCCTACAAACTTGAGTTGCCAGCAAAACTCAAGGTCCATTCGATGTTCAATGTCAGTATGCTTAAGCCATTTCATAAGGATCAATAGAATCTAGATCGAAGCAAGTCCGAACAAGCTCCAATGGGGGTAAATAACTCTTATGATCTAGAAGTAGATTGCATCATGGTAGATCAAGTTATCAGACGAAAGTATTATCGGTTGAGGCATGAATACTTAGTGCGATGAAAGGGACTTCCTAATAGTGAAATAAGTTGGGAACCTGTCGAGGTCTTATGACAGTTCCAAACAAGATAGACTCGTTCAATTTGGAGAACGCGTCGAGGGCATGATTAGAATAGGTGGGGGAGAATGTCATGGGTTGTACATGGGAGCCCACAACCATGACACATTTGTATGATCCATCATGTTCAAGAGAGGTAATTTGGCCCAACTGGACTAGTCCGTTGCTTGGAGAGATTGAAGGCTCATCTACAAATCATGGAAAATATGGAATGTAATCTTCAAAGATATGCAATCTTGGATATGACTTGTAATATTAGAAGATATGATTATGTAATCTTAGAGATTTGATTTTGTAGATAGCTTTTAATCATAGCTGTTGATGTACTTTAACATGTACCGTTGAATTTGGGAAGGCTCAAATATAAATAGAGGCCTCTCCCTTTATTGTAAATCGCTTCAGTTTTGAGTAATAGAATTCTTGAGAGCATACGCTCAAACATTCTCTCTAGTGTTTTTTGTTTTTCTGTGGCTTTATTATCTTTCAAGTTCTTTCATCTTTGAGTTGCTTTTGCTTTGCATTGGTGCATTGGAGGAATTCTATTTGAATCGTCAATTGTTGGGAGTTAGCTTGGCTTAGGTGTTTTTGAAGCGAAAAAATCACCTAAGGCTACTCAAATTGTGAGACTAAAGTTCTAGTTCCATGACACTTAACATAAAGTAAAAATGAAGATAGACAAAGAAAAAGAAGACATAAATGCAAAATAAAAAATTAAGAATGTTTTTGTTAGGAATGAGCAGGTGGTAGACAACTTGCATTGATGAATACAAATGGTGTGAGGAATGCCTTCTCCAGGATCACAACTACGAGGGCTGCTGTTAGAGATCATGAGGGAAATGGTTGGTACAGGGTTTCACCCATAATATTGGCTGTTGCTCGGTCTTTGAAGCTGAAATATTTTGGGGGGGGGGGAGAGGTTGCAAGTGAACCATTTCTATCGGGAAGGTAATGTATTGGTAGATGCGATGGTGAACCTTGCCTTCGGTAAGTTTATTGATCTCTATACCTACCATGCTGAGCCAGATGAAGTCTTGACGACGAGACAAGGGGATCGGGATGCTTCAACTAAAACGAGGATGATAGTGGTGTAATTTCTCCATTCTTTTGTTTTCATACCAAAAAATAAAAGTTTTTGAAATCTTAGTGGTTAAGCCATCAATTTAAAAATTAAATATTAGAAATACCTAATTTATTTAATTTCAAAATTTACAGGGACATAAAAGATATTTAAGAAAAAAAGGGATCAGGGCTCAATTGGCATAACTTAAAGACGCATTTAAACCAAAAAGTAGCAAATGCCCTTCCCCCCCCTCCCCCCCCCTTTCCATTTAGTTCCGTCCCTGTCGACAATGATCAAACCAAATTCAAACATTTTCATCTTATAGCAGTGACAAAGAACAGAGACGAGGATTCAGAAATTACTTAGGAACAAGATGATGTTACTGTAATATTTCTAGTTGGCATCTACAAACATTTTGATTCCAAAAAACTAAAATAAAATCGAATTCTGTAAAGAAATTAAGAAACTTGTACCTGTGTTTCTAACATGAGACTATGAACTAAAAGATAACAGTATATATCAGAATGGCCTTGGCGGCTTCTCTAACACAGCTGAGAAAAACACCTCTCTATCATCATCTTTATCTCGCTTTGGAACAACGACCCATTTGTGTTTTCTGTACCTCAGCACCTTGAATGCCTCCATGTAATCTTCCAAATCTTCTTTCAAACAGAAGAAACTGTCGATCCACAGCAATCCCCCTGGTCTCAAAACCCTGTCCCAATCAAACAACACAAAGTCCAAAAGCACAAAATCAATCCACCCATCCAGAAACCTCGTCGTGTGTACCAGATCCAGGGTGTTGTCGAAGAAGGGTAGCCGCTGGTTTATTGACAAATAAAGAGGAACTAATCCTCGAAGAGCTATCATCTCGTTGAACGGTGCCCCGAGGTTGAGGGTGGCTGAAACTATCGTCACGTTGAACTCCCTCATCCTCGCTGCAAATGTCCCGGTACCCACACTGAAATCCAATCCGATTCTGACCTCCCCAGGCTTGATTTTAAGCACTTCGGGTATTAAAAAGTCTGCGGTTGTGTTTGTTTCGGGGTCTAAATCCGTGGGTTGGATCCATCTTGGCATTTCATGGTGTGTGAGATTGAAGCAATCTGCACATTTGAAGAATCCTTTGCGGGTTCCGTTGTTTGCTAAACAAGTGAAGTTCTTGCACCGATATCCACTCCATCGGACGTTCCGATCGTCGGGCAGTTTCCAGATGGACTCGTTGATGGGGAAAGGCTGAGTGTATAGCCGCGGGGCTCTCGCGAGGCACCGCCTCCTCGGTAACGGATCGCAGCCGTGAACCATTAGTTTCTGAGCTAGTTTCCAATCGTCGTTGCAGATTTCGCCAACGTCGTAATCCATGTACTCTTCCAGCTCCTCTTTCATTGCGAAACAAGCGTGGCCGATGCTCGTGAACGTACCATTTGCTCCCATGAAATTCTGTTTCCCTAGTCTGTTCGGCTTCACCCGAACGTACTTTCGAATTTCCTCGATCAGGAAGTAATCCGCAGGCTCATCGGATTGATGATTCAGTTTTACCAATGGATGGTCGACGGTCGCGTTTTCGACGTCGGGACCCAATGCCTGCATCGACTCGATTAGACCAAGAATATCAGCAAGAAAAGCACTATGTCTAAGCAAGATTTCCGATGATGACGACTCTTTCAACGTGCCGTTCTTCAACTCATCCATTTCTTGTCGTATTTTCCGAATAACAACCTCGAAATTCATCCTCGCTTCGCCTTCATTCAAAGGGTTCACACAGTCGCAGAAGGAATTAGTAACAAGGAGAGATCTAAAAGAATAAGACCCAGACAAGGTAGCCACTGAAACCAGAAGAGCACAAATACCCAATATAAAGATTGTCCTATTTACACTTTTCCATGTCCCCATCTTCACTAGGCTATTTACTTTAGCCATATTATCGAGAACGAGAAGTATCATCTCCAATCGGCGATTGAATCCAACCAATAAGAGCTACCTATTGAGTTAACTCGGGAAAGAAATCGCTTAATGTACAAAACAAGCAATCATGAGACAGCAAAGACGATGAGTAACAAAGCAGAAAATGAAAGTGAATTTGAGCCAAGTTGATATATATTTTAATTTGGAAAACAATGAGCTTTGAGCTTGGGGCACATGCGTACTATTTTATACTATTCTTCATTGAGGTTTGCGCTTTTGAGAATGCATTGTAATGCATGTCAACGCTTCCGAGACTCACACGTCAGTCCCATGTTATAAAAGCATCAATCTGCAAGTTTCTGACTTTCAATCTCCCACAATTTGCGTTGTCTTTATAAACAAGTTAGTGATCTTCAATGGATATTCATAATTTAAGGTTTCTGGGATTTGAGAGAGCTTTCAGGCATATTTCCAACTTTGTTTTTTTTTTTGGGGGGTCAACACTCACGTTGTCTCAACAAAAGCATACATTTTTTTACACACTATGGGTCTCTCTGTATACGTTTCCCAGTTAAACAGGTTTATGTTTCAATGAAGTTACAAACTTTAGGCCGATTAAAACTCAAGAAGGAGACATTGATGACAAGTCAAGTTCTAAAAATCGGATCTAATTCGATTCGAGTCCAAACATGATCGAAACCCGAAACTCGACTGTACTTTTAAGTTGGCATAATTCTTGTCAAATGTCAACTGCTTGAAGAAGAATATGAAACAATCAGATAAGGGGGAACCAAAGCAACATGGCAGTTAAATCAATGTTTCTCTGTCAAATAAACAACACAAAAAACAAAAATTTGTGCAATTATGCATATACAAATTTACTCTCTTTGACTGAAACAACCCAAAAACACAACCGGAAAACAACCACTAAAAACGATACGTCACCTCCGACTCCTTCGATCCGCAGCGTATTGAGACAAAGGAACGACTTCCGACAAAGGTGTAGAAAGCGGAGTCGGTAGTGGCGAGTTCCGACAAACGGGACAAGACCCATTTAGTTTCAACCAAGCATCAAGACAAGGAACATGGAAATAGTGCCTACACTCAGGCATCATCCTCAACATCTCCGAATCTTTATACTCGCACAAACAGATCGAACACGTCGTGTTAACATTACTGGAATCCACCGCAGCCGATCGATCTTTACTGAACTGGAACTTTGGGTAAGAATTTATAACGGCTTGGTCAAGCCCCACGATGGCGTTTTCGTTGTCGTCATCTTCAGCAACGAAGATAATCCTGGGAAGGTTGATTCCATCGGAAGCGGAGGCAACGGTGGCGTTGGGAGAGAAAGCGCGAGGGGAAGAAGAAGAAGAGGAGGAAGAGCGGCAACAGATGTAGGAAGCGAGGAGGATGGTGGAGAGGAGAACGAGGAAACCGAGGGCTATGGCGATGGAATAGCCGAGGCCTAAGTTAGTGAGATAGTTAGGGGAAGGGGTGGACATTTGAAGGGAAGATGATTAGAATCCATTAGGGGGAAAGAAAAGGGAAAGGAGGTAGGGAAAAAGGAGAAGATGAAAGGTGGGTAGAGGCTGCTGCTGCTGCATTTAATACTGGGTTTGGAAACAGCGAGGGTGGCATTTATTATCGTGTTTTTGTGTGTTGTTGCTTTGGATTTATGATCTTTGCATGGGATTTTATTGCTAATTCAATGGAGTTTATTAGAACTAAGGAAACTCAAGGGCTGCACATGTATTGTTGAATCGTGCAAAAACCTTGGAAGATTTTCAGTTGTTAATTAAATTGCAGGAAGGTAGTTGACATGCTAATCTCATATTCATTGCTTTTTTACCTAGAAAGACTTCCTTAAGGATTGGACTTAAAAACTTTAATAAACTTATTCATACATCACATTTTAATATATATATATATATATATTGTAACTTTTAGTTATGTATTTGAAATTTAATTAATATTCAAAAAATTATGATTAAATTTATCGAATTAACTGATTTTGAATAAACATGCAATTTAAATTCATCCAATCCAATTATTTTACTCTAAGCCGAATATAATATGTAATTTATATTAAAATAAGGCCCATTAACCTACCGAATCTAAGTTAATAATAGATTCTTTCTAAGGCAAAACTCATCCGATTAAATTAAAAGTACCATAAAAACAAACAAATAACGAGCAAAGATTTCGAACCATAGCCTGGACCACTATTCCCGAGCCAATATGCTCACCCCAAACACCCACACCTATGTCGATTGGCTCCGGTAAAACCTATTGACAGACTATTCGAAAAACAACTAGGAACCTCAATCAATGTAAAGTAGTTAGCACGCAACAAAGTTGCCCCAGCAAATCTAGGAGCTGCTCTATTTGCTATCTTACACGTCCATTGGAAAGACAAAGAAATAAAATGTCATCTTGCTTCGAAACTGTCCCAAGCTATTTACCCAACTCGGAGACAATCGTTTGGACGAGTGCTTCCAAACACATCATAAGCTAAACCTTTGCTAACGAATAACCAACCCACGATGAATAAGGAAGGTATAGTAATACTATGAATGACCTAGTATCGAATACTGTCAATAATATTAGCAAAAGAACGTTTTCCTATGCTTCCAGACATGCCAAGGGGATCGATTCCGTAAAAGATGGGATCATTAAATGGAAATTCACAAAAACTCAATCTTATTCGTCAAACTATTACACAACTCAACAATCCGAGAGCAATTCATCTTTACAATAACCACATCAAAACTCATCTCCCTCAACCATGCAATAGCCTCTTGAGCCGCTAATGCTTTTGAAGTGTTGGCCTCCATACACCTATCCCAAATCCCAAACAACACCCAATGAAAGCTCCCTCCGGATCTCGCACCATCAATGCCCAAGCTGGCACATTGGCCACATCCATATTGCATTTTAGCTTCCACATTGGTGGTATGGTCTAATGAGCACATCATTCTACACTGCCTACGCGACCAGCCTACAGTTGGGAAAAAAGTCTATGCACATAGCTCCAGCCATGCAGGAAATTATCTGAAAAGAAACAATATGAGAGGCAGAAACATCCTTTGATTTTCGTACCAACATATTCGAAAAACAAATCGACCAAAGCAAAGTAAAAAAATGCATAGAGTGTCTACTATCTAAATCCAACAACACTATTTCGATTTGATTCGACACCAACCCTTGCAATCGTCCAAATTTAGCATAATCACCCCTTTGAGCCTAGGACACAGGCATTGCCCATTTGAACCATTCCATTTACATTCATTTTACCATATCTCAACCAACTTCCAAGAAGCATGAAGCAAATAACAAAAGGCATATATATATATAGACATACAAGCCAAAACAAATGATATATATACATATCCACAAGTATGCTCACTACACCAAAACAGACTTTTAGCGGCGTTTATAAGCGCCACTAATAGTATTTATGTACTTTTGAAACTTTTGCTAAAACGCAAAATTTAGCGCTAAAACAAACGCCGCTAAAGGTCAGGACTTTTAGCGACGTTTTTCCCACAAATGCCGTTAAAGGTCAGGACTTTTAGCGGCGCTTTTCCCACAAACGCCGCTAAAAGTCATGAAAATAAAAAAAATAAAATATTATACTTTTAGCGGCGCTTTTCCCAAAAACGTTGCTAAAGGTCACAAAAATTAAAAAAAATTAGAATATTATAAAAACGCCCCAAATCTAATTTAAAAATGTATAATTTAATTTGAAGACGTATTAAAATGAAAATTCATGAACAATACTTGTTAAAATGGAAATTCATGAACAAGACATATAAGGAATAGCGATCAAGGTACATTGATACCAATAGCATGATCAAAGAACTTAAATCACATAAGGAAAACACTTGGTTAGACAAATCTTTTTACATTTTAATACATCATAACCATAATTGGTACAATTTTATACCCTAATTGCTGCACCAATTGCATCAGATCTTGTGCAGCTGTGAGAGGTAATGGTTGCATCGTGAACGTCTTACCACTACCTAAAATCACAAACATATACCATCAATCATTAGTGTAGAAAATAGCAACAATGCAAGACAACCATGAACTGGAAAGACAAGAAATGTGGAGCAAGAATAAGGACAAGGAAAATGATACATTTCAAACCAAAATAAATGTAGGGAGACAAAATATGAGTAAAGTAGAAAAAAGAGATATAGAGAAGCGGTCAAACCGGAAGATACAAAATAACACCTAAAATAAAATGAAAATATTAACAAGAAAAGAGCCAAAGAGAATTCCTCCGCTCCATCACCGGTAAAACATTTACATAAGTTGAATGACGATAAAAAAGTATATTAATAGCAACAACAACAACAATAATTAGAAGTACTAGTTCACGAATGCCAAATTCAAGACCCATTTCATATGCAGAATGGAAGATTATCATAAATTCATAAAGAGAGATTCTTATAATATCAAGAACATTGATGTACAACTACACCAAGCTTACGTAAAATCTTAACTTAAAACTACAAGTAGACTAGTAGGCTAAAATGCAAAACAAATGTCTGCCATTTGCCTCTACTCAAACAAGTTCTAAAAACCTACATCAAGAAATCTGTAGTTTAATGCCTCCAATGCTGTAATTTAAAAACCTACATCAAGAAATTGTTTCTACTAACATTTTGAGTCAACGATGAAATGAACACAATAGTAATGAGCAAACATGAGTCATTGAAGAACACTAAGTAAATTAAGCAATGTTAAAATTTCCAAATTTGCCCTAGTTTCCCTTGACAGTAGACATACCAACACCTTAACAAATAACTTCTTTATTTATTTTTAATCTGTAGCTTAAAGAAAGAAATATATTTAAGAAGGGAGTCATCACAATTACATATCCATCAAGTTAAACAAGCGAAATGGTGATAACTCAAACTTGATCTTTGGAAGAGAAACAAAAGCCCAAGCTTGCTCCCATGTACTCCCATGTATATATATATATATATATACTATAAGCATGGGAAATCTGATTGAATCTTTAACCATTTATATATAGTTAATAAGCCCACTTTATACTATAAGCATAACCTAATCCATTTAATGAAACATACATTAACTATAACCATTTAGTTTCACTTCTTGCATGTCTCTTGATTTTACTTTATATATATGTTTGTGAGTTATTGTGTCGTATACGTATGTATATGTGTATAATGTATATATTACTTCATGGTTGTATTGTGTAATTTGATAATGCAAATTTGAGCTTATTTTTTTTTTGCCCAAGCTCAAATCGATGATTCAATATACCTTCAATGTTCATACTTTTAGACCCACATCTTCACGATCCGGAGTTGGTCATGTTTATCAAAGCCAAATTCTTAACCAAATGCATAGACAGGTATGCAATAAATTTGTTCCAACTGTACGAAGAAGGTAGAAAATCATCAAATTCTTGTTGATAACACTACATTGTAAAATAAATATTTCTTTTGTCATGCAAAATACTAAACTCCATTTATCTTATCAAAAATAATTAATTACCTGAGCATTGATTTCCGTAACGGTATTTGTGTTTGAGGTACCGAAACATGCCTTCTTGTACCCTCTATTGTTGATCTTATGCTGCACCCAAGAAATCAAATCAATAGGGATATAGGAAATGGACGTAAAAAGAAAAAGCACAAATATTATATTTACCATAAGAATGCTTAGTTTTACAGAATCCATAACTCATTGGTCATTTGAGTTTAGGGTAATCCAAGTACAAAATCAGTGATTCCATGGTGCATTAGGGACTGGAAGTGATGCATATAAGCCCTATCCTGAGCATTTTAGTTTGGACTTGAAACATGCCCCATGGACTATATTGGATTAATAAAAGTTGGATTGAATTAAAGGAAGAGTGATTTGTTGCCCAAAATGACTTTACAAGATCTCCACCATGTGTTTCTTTAATTACTCGCTTTGTGAACGAATTAAAGCATAAGTATTTAGCTCAATTGACAGTCCATTGGCAATATGAGATTCAATCCTTCTAACTACTTGCTTTGTGAACATTCGCTTTCTTAGTTGATCTTTCATATCTTCCAATCTGAAATTAGATTATGAACAAGAATTGTGAATGTACATATAAAAATCAAGAAGTTTTAATATTGCTATTATGCTTAGGTATATCATGATTATATTTATATATAACTAGTCCAAATCATTAAAGATAATACAATTTTGAAGAAAACAATCCATTGGAAGTTAATATGAGCAATATGCATGAGGTGAGAGATCATAAGCGAGTTTGAGAGACGAAGGCCTAGAAATACCAATCCATCACGATGTTTGGTTATCACATTCTTTTTACTTCTAAAATAAACAACTACTTTATAGGTACTCGTAAATTTGAAGGAGTGTAAGTGGTGGCGAGTATTTATTTCTTTTGCAGTTAGAAAAATGAATTAGATGTAAGCATGTAACACCCCAAACCTGGCCCAAACACTACTACCGGATCTGGTTTGTCACTAAGAAAATTTTCAGTAAAACAAATCGTGTTGACAAAAAGCCCAAATAAGAATTTCATAAAATGTGCCTTAATAAGCAAAAGCCCAAAACTAGATTACATGTCCTTGAAAAAAAAATTAAAACAAGAATAAATGATAAAGGCCCATAATAAAACTAAAATGTAAACAAATGGCCCATGGCCTTATTACAATGTAGTTTAAATCCATCATATAAAGTACTTTAAAAAAAGCGATATGGGGAACTTGTCACGGATCCACCTTCTTATGCATGGCCACCTTGCGCTTCACTTGGCCGGTCGATGCACTAATCGTCACCGAAGGTTAGTTCAAAGGGGTGAGTCATGAGACTCATGTGAAACCTCATGCACCACTAGATTTGGGCCTCATACAACAAAGCAACAATTTCATTTATATGGATAACAAGTAATATACAAAGCCCAACCCAATTGCCTAGGTTTCCATCCGCTACACGCCCGCACCAACCAACATACCATTGGGGATTTCTACAATCAACCCACACCGCTATTTCCAAGATGGCGGTCATATGTCGCTCATCAACATATATTGGTCAAGCCCTTATAACATATAATGGCCAAGCTCAGATAACGATTCACGGCATTAGCCACTATAGTAATTCACGGTAAAACCGTTACTCATATACATGTGCATATAACTTCCTCCTTTCATCACCCAACCCATGCAACATGCACAATAATTTAAAACATGTACAACAGTTTACTTGTAACATATAGTCGATTATTAACTATCACGAGGGTCCGCTCGTTTAAATCCGAGATTTCGCTTTTAATGTAACATGTAAATCTTATGAACACACATATATATATATATTATTAATCAGATCTAGACGGTGGGGAAGTATTACACACCTGATTTGCGTACTAAGGCTTTTGTTATATCTACGTTACTATCACTTGAAACAACTACTATTGGTCCACGATCTGACTTTGATTTTGGCCCACACCCCGTTGGCCAATCTCGCACTACCGAAATAGATCGCTTCTTGAATTTGGACGATGGTTTTACGGATCCAACCTTCTCTGGTTGACTGTTAGTTGAGTCCATAACAACCCCTTAATCACTAAACCAAATAATGATGAGATCTAACTCATTAGTTAAATGTAACCTTTAAAACGAACACTTACCTAGTTAGCCGAATCCCGAATATCCTTTAGAAATTGTCACCACTAACCTTCCTACATTTGGCCATTCCCCAAATATTAAACGAATCGAAAATCACAACCATCCCAACTTATATGCCATTCAGCTAAATGGAAAGAATCATGGAAGGCTATTCGGCCACACTTACCACTTCTTACCTTCGATTTTTCCACCAAATCGGCTTTAATGGGATAGTTTCGGCTTCTAGGAGTAAAGAGTATAGTCGACAGGGCCTTGGAAACAATGATTTAGATTAGTAGTTGATCAAAACAAAGGAATCATAGAAAAGGAAAAATCTCAAAACTCACCGGATTACTAAGGAGTATACGGCTTACAGTGTACCTTCGGGAAAACAGAGATCTCCCTTGTAGATTCGGCTATAGAGGAAAAAGATAGGCACTAAGAGTATTCGGCTTTCAGAAGGGACCTAGGAGAAAAGAGAAGAGCTATAGAGTTTTCGGTTTTGACAAGAAACAGAGGTACAAAAGAGAAAGAATTTTTGGTTGAGGAGAATAGATGAGAAAGTGAGAGAAACCAAATGAAAAAGATGATATCTGGCCTCCCAATTTCGGCATGTCATACCCATACATAGAGTTGGAGTTTCTGCCAACTCTTTCCCTCTTGATAGCCTTCAACTCACCTGATAACCTTAATCCTTATCTTACCCTTTTGAAGAGCCCTCACTAAAGCCAACTTCTCCCTCCTTGTTTATCATCTTTTATCACTTAAATAAAAGAAATAAAGCTCCTTAATGAGTAGCCTAATGCCGTCCACCGCCTTCCCATTTAAGTGCCTAATTTGACCCATCTCCTAAGGTCCAATCGACCACACGAGGGCCCAAATTCCTTCCCCTTTATGGCGCAACCTTATGCCCACTTAATGCACTTTAATTCTTTGGGCCACAAGCCCAACTTGTCACTTAATTAACCATCTTCTTAAATTATAAGCTAACACAATTTATTAGCTACCTAACCCAAATTTTTAAAGTGAATATTTCACTTTAAATTATCCGAGCACTAACTTTAACCCTAATCCAAATATTTAATCAAAAAGTCACCCAACCTTTACAATCTCAATTTAACATATTAGACTATCATATAAATCGTAGGCCCACTTAAGGATGTTACGATTCTACCTCCTTAAAATAAATTTCGCCTCGAAATTTACAGTCGAAAAGATGGGGATCTTTGGCGTATAACATCTTTTGGCTCCCCGTCGCCTCTTCTGCCGTGATTTTGCCTAAAACTTTAACCAACTAATGACTTCCTTCTCAATACTTTCACATTTTGATCCGAATTTGTCTTGGTTCCTCCTCAAAGGACAAGTCCGCCTTACTTCTATCTCTTCTACCGACACTACGTGCGATGGGTCAGATCGATAACATCTCAGCATCGAGACATGGAACACGTCATGTATCTGCTCTAACTCCGAAGGCAACTCCAAGCGATAAGCCACTGGGCCCACACGTTCTAGTACCCGGTAAGGCCCAATAAACCGTGGACTTAACTTCCCCTTTCGACCAAACCTCATTACTTTCTTCCACGGAGATACCTTCAAGAAGACTTGATCACCTACCGTGAATTCCATCTCCTTCTGTTTTAAATCGCGTAAGACTTTTGTCGATCATATGCTTCCTTTAGCCGAACCCTATTAACTTTACTTTCTCCTCGGTTTCTGAAACTAATTCTGGACCTAACACCTTACGTTCACCCAACTCCGTCCAACATGTTGGAGTACGACATCTCCTTCCATATAACGCTTCATAAGGCGCCATCTGAATGCTAGCTTGATAACTATTATTATATGCAAATTCTTCCAAGGGCAAATACTCTTCCCAACTACCCTAAAGTCGATGATGCAACCCCTTAGCATATCTTCCAAGATTTGAATTACCCTCTTGGACTGACCATCAGTCTGTGGGTGAAAAGTGACACTAAAGTCTAACCTTGTTCCCATTGCTTGATGAAGAGCCTTCCAAAATCGTGACGTGAACCTATCTGATATGATCGACACTGGCACACAATGCAATCTTACAACATCGCCACATACAATTTAACTAGCTTTTGTAAAGAAAAGTCCACTTGAACCGGTATGAAGTAAGCAGACTTTGTCAGTCGATCGGCAATCACCCAAATTGAATCTTTCTTAGTGGGTGTAAGGGGTAACCCACTAACAAAATCCATTGTGATTCTCTCCCATTTCCATTGGGGAATCTTCACCAGCTGCAACAATCCCGATGGCACTTGGTGTTCAACTTTGACCTGCTGACACGTCAAACATTTTCCTATGACTTCTGTTACCTCTTTTCAGACCTGGCCACCAAAACTGCTCTCGCAAATCATGATACATCTTAACTCCTCCAGGATGCATAGCATAGGGGCTACTATGCGATTCCTAAAGAATCCTCTGTCTTAGCTCATCATCCTTAGGCATGCAAATCTTCCCACGATAACATAGAACTCCATCCTCGTTCAGACTATAGTCCTCCATTTCACCATCCCTCACTTGCAAAAGTCGAGCACTCAGAACATCATCCACTAACTGTTTATCCTTAACTTGGCTTACCCATGTTGGCTTTACTTGCAACTCACCAAACAAACTCCGTCGTCGAATAAACTCGGATGAGCAAACATGGCTCTTAACTCGATACTACCTTGCTTAACGATACGCTACCACATTCACCTTTCCGGGGTAATATTCGATCGAGCAGTCATAATCCTTTAGAGCTCGATCCACCCACGTTGTCTCAAATTCACTCCTTACTGGGTAAGGAGGTACTTCAGACTTTTATAGTTGGTGTAAATTACTGACTTCTCCCCGTATAAATAGTGTCTCCAAATCTTTAAGGCAAACACTACCGCCGCCAACTCCAAGTCATGCGTAGGACAGTTCAACTCATGCGGTCTCAACTATCGAGATGTATATGCCACCACCTTTCCTTCTTGCATCAACACACACCCTAAACCCGTGTGCGACGTATCATAGTAGACGGTAAATTCCTTTCTTGCCTCCGGTTGAATTAATACTGGCACTTCCATCAAGATTCTCTTTAGCTTCTTAAAGCTCTCTTGCTATTTGTCGGTCCATACAAACAATACTCCCTTCCTCAACAACTTAGTTAGAGGAGCCACTATTAGAGAAAATCCTTCAACGAACCTTCTATAATACCCTGCCAAACCTAAGAAACTTCGAACCTCTACCACAAACTTTGGTGGTTTCCAATCCAATACAGCTTCTATCTTTTGAGCGTCCACCCTGATTCCCTCGGCAGAAACCACATGTCCTAAGAAAGTCACTTCCTTCAGCCAGAACTCACATTTACTGAACTTTGCAAATAGCTACTTCTCCCTTAGAGTTTGCAACACCACGTGAAGATGTTCGTCATGCTCCTCCTTCGACTTAGAGTAAACCAGGATATCGTCGATGAACACCACCACGAACCGATCAAGATATAGCTGAAACACCCAGTTCATCATATCCATAAAGGCTACTGGTGCGTTCATCAACCCGAACAGCATTACTAAGAACTCATAATGCCCGTACCGAGTTAGAAACGCCGTCTTATGAATGTCCCCTTCTTTAACTTTTAATTGATGGTATCCAGACCTTAAGTCAATCATAGAAAAGATCGATGCTCCTTTGAGCTGATCGAACAGGTCGTCGATCCTCGGTAATGGGTACTTATTTTTTATCGTTAACTTGTTCAATTGACGATAATCTATGCACATACGCATGGATCCATCCTTCTTCTTTACGAACAAGACCGGTGCTCCCCATGGAGATACACTCGGTCGAATGAACCCACGATCCAATAGTTCCTGAATCTGAGCCTTGAGCTCCACCAATTCCTTTGGCGCCATTCTATAAGGAGCAATAGATACTGGAGCTGTACCCGAAAGTAGGTCTATTCCAAATTCCACCTCGCGATCCGGGGTAATCCTGGTAATTCCTCCGAAAAAATATCCGCGAACTCTTTGACTATTTAGACCTCATTAACAGTCACCTCCTTAGCATCCAACGCACTAATAAAATGTAGATATGCACTACATCCCTTCCGCATCATCTTAATAGCTTTTAAGGAGGATATCACGTTGGACAAGTAATTCCTCCTTTCTCCTAACATAACCACTTCCCCGCCTTCCCGGGTACCCAACATCATACGCTTGTTCTCACATTCTAATTTGGCATGATGCTTAGTTAACCAATCCATTCCCAAGATGAGGTCAAACTCTCCAAATGGCAATTCCATCAAGTCTGCCGAACACTACCCTTGAGTCTCTAAAGGTACTTCCTAAACAAATTTTGTCCACTACCCTAGATTGTCCTGGGGACTAACCACGTTCATCTTCCTAGTGGTTATCTCATAATCTATACTTAGAGTCTCAGATACTGAGCATGCAACATAGGAATGGGTTGATCCAATATCAATTAAAGTAAGAAAAGGGTTATCAGCGATAAAAAACGTACCGATTATAACATCCAGTGCGTCACCGTCCTCCCTTGATGAGTCGCATAAACTAAACTTGGCTGCCTTGCATCCGTATTACATGTACCTCTGTCGGATGCTCCATGACCCCGACCGGGTCCATTTCTTCCTCTAGCTCCACCTCTACCCCTTGGTCCAGGCTGATCATCCCTCCTAGTCTGATCAGAACCTTGACCCATTGGCTGCCCACGATCCATCTGAGGACAGTCCCTCATCAAATGTCCTGTGGACCCACACCTAAAGCATCCATCAGTTTTCACTCTGTACTCCCATAATGGGTTCTCCCACATATAGAACATGTTTGACTCTGGCCCGTTGGAGTACGAGCTGGTCTATTAGTCCTAGGCCTCTTTTCAAAATTTCCAGTTGCTTTGAAAGGTCCAAAACTCCTCTTACTCCTGCCCCGATCCTTATCCTTCTCTTGTTTCTCCACCCGTTTCACTTCCTCAGCTATTTTAACTTTATCCACTAGAACCACGAAAATTCTCTCTCGTTGCGGCGCGATCAAAACCCTTAGCTCATTTCTTATCCCATCCTCGAACCGAACGTATCATTCATACTCCGTTGACACCATTCCTCGAGCGTAACGACTCAGGCGTAGAAACTCAGCCTCATACTCAGCCACATACTTACTCCCCTACACCAAATTCAAGAATGCTTTCCTTTGAGCTTCCATATAACTAGCCCCAACGTACTTTCCCTGGAATGACTCTTTAAAGAAATCCCAGTCAATTAGGTCACGGCCGTACCCTCTTTCACCGTGAGCCACCATTGGTAGGCCTCGTCTCGAAGAAGAGATACGACCCCCTTCACTTCTCCTCCACCGTGAAGTCTAAGTCATCAATTATCGTTCCACTGCCTCCAACCAATATTCAGCGGAACTTAAGGATACGCCAGAGACTCCCCTAAATACTTCGGCCCCATTGCTCCTCGACTTTTCAGCCTGATTTACGGGCTCCTCTACCCATACCAAACCTCACCACTCTTTCCAAAACCCTCGATCGGCTCGAGACACCATATCCTCTCCACCTATCGGTCCTCAAATTCCACCTCAGCAGCTGGTGGAACCGGTATCTCACTTCCTGACCTATGACCCGATCTTACGGGTTCTAACACGGTCATCCTACCTCTACCGCGTCCACGTGGCAGACGTCCTCGACCTCTTGTACTTATTCTTCTAGTTCGCGTTTATCTGATTTAAAAATTTTATGAGTCATTAGTTGTTTCCACTAATTATCCCCGAGCAATCTTATGAAACATAGTTTAAAAGTGATTCTTTCGAATTCGAACCTATCTATAGTTTTCAGTCTTCCTATTCTAGGAATTATGCACACACAACGTTCATACAAGTAACATTCATTACCTAAGGGTATTTTCATCATTTCGCTACCTAGGGGTATTTTCGTAATTTTATCCTATTGGGGTATTTTCGTAATTTTCCAAAATAAGGTTCCGGGTGATTTGGCGAAATAAGGGTATTTTGGTAATTTTCCAACTTGGGGGTATTTTGTAATTTTACAAATTTGAGGGTATTTTAGTAATTTATAAAATTTAGGGTTATTTTAGTAATTTATAAAATTTGGGGTGTTTTAGTAATTTTGCCAATCAGGGGTATTTTGGTCATTTTGCAAATCAGGGGGTCTTGGTCATTTACAACTCAGGGGTAATTTGGTAATTTTATAATTCAAGGATATTTTGATGTTGTTGTCGTTTTTGTTTTTGTTTTCTATGGAAAGATTCTGTTGACTTTGTAAATCGGGGTATATTCGCAAATCATAGGTATTTTTTTTCAAAGTAGGGATATTCAATTTTTTTTCGTGAGAGAAAACATGTGGCTGGTCCCTTTCGGGTTTTAATTATAGTTTTGGCCTGTCAACACGTATTCGTAACTAAGGTGACTACTCACTACGCACTGGTAGGATTCTAATGGAAAGGAGGCGAGTCACTAGGATCGCTAAGTACCAAGCTTTCCTAAATCCACTCCTAGACATGCATATGCCTATTGCCACACCCAATAAAGCTAAAGTGAACAATCACTATGCACGGTGAGATTCTGAAGAGGAGGTGAGTCACTCGACCGCTTAAATACCAAGCTCTTTCGGATCAACTCCTAGACATGCATATGCTTGTTACCACACTTTAGTTTTGTGACTTGTTTACAGGTTTTGTTTAATGAAGTTAAGTCTTATGGATTTTTAAGAGTTTGCTTGTCTAAGCCTAGATTCCATCAAGTTCTAACCTAAATAGTCTACGTTCCATAAGCCCATTAAGCCCACATTTATATCACACAATGGTTTAGAGTACTTACCTGGCGAACTTAGCCGGAGACGCAGGTGCCATGCTGAACTAATAAGCCTTTACTAATAAAAATCCATGTTTTAAAACCCATTTTTAGAAAATCTTTTGGGCCCAAAATCCCAAAGTCGAGTTTTGAACCGAGCTCTGATACTAATTTGTAACACCCCAAACTCGACCCAAACACTACTACCGGATCTGGTTTGTCACTAAGAAAATTTTCAGTAAAACAAATCGTGTTGACAAAAAGCCAAAATAAGAATTTCATAAAATGTGCCTTAATAAGAAAAAGCCCAAAACTAGATTACATGTCCTTGAAAAAAAAAATTAAAACAAGAATAAATGATAAAGGCCCATAATAAAACTAAAATGTAAACAAATGGCCCATGGCCTTATTACAATGTAGTTTAAATCCATCATATAAAGTACTTTATAAAAAATTGATATGGGGAACTTATCGCCGGATCCACCTTCTTATGCATGGCCACCTTGCGCTTCACTCCGGCCCGGTCCGATGCACTAATCGTCACCTGAAAGGTTAGTTCAAAGGGGGTGAGTCGCGAGACTCAGTGTGCAACCCTCATGCACCACTAGATTTGGGCCTCATACAACATAGCAACAATTTCATTTACATGGATAACAAGTAATATGCAAAGCCCAACCCAATTGCCTAGGTTTCCATCCGCTACACGCCCCCGTACCAACCAACACACCATTGGGGATTTCTACAATCAACCCACACCGCTACTCTCCAAGATGGCAGTCATGCTGCTCATCAACATATATTGGCCGAAGCCCTTATAACATATAATGGTCGAAGCCCGTATAATAGTTCACGGCATTAGCCATAAAGAATTCATGGTAAAAACCGTTACTCATATACATGTACATATAACTTCGTCCTTTCATCACCCAACCCATGCAACATGCACAATAATTTAAAACATGTACAACAGTTTACTTGTAACATATAGTCAGATTATTTACTAACCTGAGGGTCCGTCGTTTAAATCGAGATTTGATTTTTAATGTAACATGTAAATCTTATGAACACATATACATATATATATTTATTATTAATCGATCTAGGCGGTGGAAGTATTACACACCGATTTGCGTACTAAGGCTTTTGCTATATCTATGTTACTTTCACTTGAAATAACTATTATTGGCCCACGATCGACTTTGATTTTGGCCCACACCGTTAGCCAATCTCGCACTCATCAAAAGCAGATCTCTTCTTGAATTTGGGCGACGGTTTACTGATCCAACATTCTCTCGCTTGGTCGTTAGTTGAGTCCATAACAATCCCTTAATCACTAAACCAAATAACGATGAGATCTAACTCATTAGTTTAATATAACCTTTAAAACGAACACTTACCTAGTTAGTAGAATCCGAATATCCTTTAAAAATTGTCACCACCAACCTTCCTACATTTGGCCATTCCCCAAATATTAAACAAATCGAAAATCACAACCATCCCAACTTATATGCCGTTCGGCTAAATGGAAAGAATCATGGAAGGCTATTCGGCCACACTTACCACTTCTTACCTTTGATTTTTCCACCAAATCGGCTTTAATGGGATAGTTTCGGCTTCTAGGAGTAAAGAGTATAATCAACAGGGCCTTGGAAACAATGATTTAGATTAGGAGTTGATCAAAACAAAGGAATCATAGAAAAGGAAAAATCTCGAAACTCACCGGATTACTAAGGAGTATACGGCTTACAGTGTACCTTCGGGAAAACAGAGATCTCTCTTGTAGATTCGACTATAGAGGAAAAAGATAGGCACTAAGAGTATTCGGCTTTCAGAAGGGATCTAGGAGAAAAGAGAAGAGCTATAGAGTTTTCAATTTTGACAAGAAACAGATGTACAAAAGAGAAAGAATTTTCGGTTAAGGAGAATAGATGAGAAAGTAAGAAAAACCAAATGAAAAAGATGATATCTGGCCTCCCAATTTCGACATATCACACCCATACACAGAGTTGGAGTTTCTGCCAACTCTTTCCCTCTTGATAGCCTTCATCTTACCTGATAACCTCAATCCTTATCTTACCCTTTTGAAGAGCCCTCACTAAAACCAACTCCTCCCTCCTTGTTTATCATCTTTTATCACTTAAATAAAAGAAATAAAGCTCCTTAATTAGTAGCCTAATGCCGTCCACCCCCTTCCCATTTAAGTGTCAAATTTGACCCATCTCCTAAGGCCCAATCGGCTATACAAGGGACCAAATTCCTCCCCCTTATGGCGCCACCTTATGCCCACTTAATGCACTTTAATTCTTTGGGCCACAAGCCCAGCTTGTCACTTAATTAACCATCTTCTTAAATTATAAGCTAACACCATTTATTAGCCACCTAACCCAAATTTTTAAAGCCCAATATTTCACTTTAAATTATCCAGAGCACTAACTTTAACCCTAATCCAAATATTTAATCAAAAAGTCAGCCCAACCTTTACAATCTCAATTTAACATATTAGACTATCATATAAATGTGTAGGCCCACTTTAAGGATGTTACAAAGCAGAAAGTAGCCAACTCTTCTGTCATAAGAATGAAAAGTGGACTCCTAATTAGCATCCAACAACAAAAGCTCGTTATACTACGTGTTGTGCTTTTTTGAGCATGATCAGCTTATTGTTACATTCAATACAATCTAATTCAATTTCATAACATGTGACCATTGACCAGCACGCATCTATACCAGTGCATGATAATGATTCTCTTTTGAATTTGAGCTCACTCGATGGTAATAGTAATTGCATAAAAGTAATTAGATTAATATAAAAAAACCATAAATACATACTTGGTGGAAAAGGCATGAATTGAGCAAGATCCTCACCATCTAACCCAATCAAATCGAAAGAAATAAAAATTATTATCCAAAGTAAATGTATAAACCACTCGTTCAATCTGCACAAGAAAACACAACATGAATGAATAAACATACAACATAGAAGGTAGAAACATTGAACTCGAATCGGACGACTCAAAGGAGAAGTTCAATTGAGATTCCAAGATCTTGTGCATCCTAGAGGGAAAAAAGAAGAGTAAAAGAAAAAATCTGGTGACATAACGGTAATGGGAATCGGTTTGAATGCAATCATATAAACCTTTGAACCACAAAGCACGTGCAACTTTATATTTAGTTTACTTTAGCTCATTGCAATGTAGTTCTTGTCATATCTTTTTTGCGACATCCTAGAGACTCCCAAATGGATCATCTTCGTTAGTAAAGAGAAGAATTCGCTTATCAACTATCTTAATAGACACGAAAGAGTTTTTTGTCAAAAAGCGAACCGGATGCAAATTTTATTATTCTAGATCAAAGAAAACGATATTCGAACCTAGAACGGGATAAAGAGAAATGTGGGCAAAAGTCCTTTTTAGGCCTTTTCGTTATCGAGGTAAGTTTGTATACAAAACTTGTAAGCACGTATGGATTGTTTAATATCCCAATGTTGTATGGAATGTATAATTATGCAATGAATGTATTATATAAGCGTTAATGAGTTGTTAAAAGAATTGGAACCTAAGAATAGTAAGAAATGCAAATATTATGAAATGATGATAGTTAAGGTTCGTGTAAGACCATATTGAAATATGGCCTCGGTGAGAGATTTTGTATAGGACCATTTTGAGAACATGGCATTGATAGAATTAATTCGTGTATAATGTCAATGTGACATTATGTGTATGATACTTAAGGGAGTTACTTAACGATGTTAGTGACTCAATAAGTATTTGAGAATTGAGAATGAATGTGTTGTACATGAGAGATACAGGAATGTGTTAGAACTAAATTGAGGTGGATTCGATATTTGATGAACCTATAGTGGGTGATGTGTAAATGATGCACTTTAGTTGCATAAGTTATAATTATTATTGCATTGTGTGAATGCGAACAATTATAGTAGAAAGCTAAGTAAGAATGGTAATGGGTGAAGAAGTTCCTAGTAAACATTTGAAATAGATAAATGCATGTGGACGACTATTCAAGAATGTATAATTTCAGTGGGCTGTGTGCGATACCACCTGATATATTATTAATTGATAGGCTATGTATGATACTATCAATTATATTACTATCGGTGGGCTTTGTGCGTTGCCACCTGTTTAATTAGAAATCGAGGGTTGTGTGCCATACCATCGCTTATAAATGATTGGTGAGCTAAGTGCGAAATCACCATAGGTATAAATGATTGGTAAGCTAAGTACGAAATCACCATAAGTATTATTGATTGGTGGGCTGTGTGCGATACCACTCTATAAGAGATTCAATGGTGGGCTAAGTGTGTAACCACCAAGAGATTAGTAATATGAGTAGCTTATTGAAAATGTTTGATGTGTTGTTTTACATGATCTTGTGATGATTAGTGCAGGAATGTATGCTAATTAAACGATGAGTAAGCTTAAGGATGATGGAATAAGTAACCATGAGTTCATGAGAAAAGCTTATCATGATAATTTACAGTTATGTATGTTCAATGAATATCAGTGTTTATTATTGTATGCAAATGAACTTACTAAGCATTTTTGCTTACTCCTTTTATTTCTCTCATCTCTTATAGGTTAATTTAGCTAACTCGGGTTGGAGACGGCTGAAGGTATTTTCACACTATCATGCAGACACTCGGTATGAGGTATCAAGTCCCCATGAGTTATGGCATGTATGGGGCTAGTATTTAAGGTTGATTAAGTCATTGTTGATGTAGCCAAATTGTGTTGGCCTAAGAAAGCTTATGTTTTGTTAGAGCCATAGATGAGGGCCTAAGTTGTTTGTAATTACATGGGAAATAGTTCTCCCTAGTATATAGGATGAAGACCTTACTTCTTTTATGATTAAACGTCTTTAATTCAAGAGTAATATCGATGCTATGTGTAATTATGTGATGAAGTATGAAATGTATTGAATTGAGCATGAATACGATCTTGATTTCAGGGTGGCAATTGGCTTGGTAAATAGCCTCTAAGTGCCCACACGGTTAGACACAAGGGCGTGTGTCTAGACCGTGCGTAACCTACACCTTATTGTTTTAAGTCAGGATAGGCCACAGTCAAACCCCATGACCATTTGTATGAGCCGTGTAGGACCCACGGTTTGGACATGGGCGTGTGCCCAGACCGTGTGAACAAGTCAGTATACCAAGGATTAACACATGGTCTAGGCCCACGGAGGTGTCAAGGACGTGTTAATATAGTCAGTAACTCCCCACGATTCAAAGCCACGGGCATGTTGTGAGGGTACACAAGCGTTGCCCCATTCCATACAGGCGTGTTCCCTAATCGTGGGAGTTTTGGCAGAATGTTGGGATTTTTGAGCACGGTGTGAGCACATGGTCGTGTGTGACTACACACGGGCGTATGTGTCATCTAACACGGGCATGTACTCCCTATTTAGATGGAAGGAAAATTTTATGGATCATAAGGTTTTCGATATAGTTTCGATAACCATCATAGGTACGAGTGAAGTCTTGTAGGTCGAATATGGAGTTGTTGAAGTGACTCAAGAAGAGTAGTAGTGTTGAGCCTAAGTGGCAATTAAATACTTTTGTATGGTAACGCCTCGTACCCTATTTCGGCGGGGATTACGGGTAAGGGGTGTTACAAATATGCCTATAGAGTCTACAGAATTTGTGATCAAGGTGTCTAATACTTTAAGCAAAAGTGTTTTAGTTGATAAAATATGTAAAGACTACCTATTGATGATTAGCGGTCATTATTTTAAAGCAAACCTTATGTTGTTACCATTTGATGATTTTGACATCATTCTTGGTATGGACTGGTTGACTACCCATGATGCAATAGTTAATTGTGGGAAGAAATGCATTGAGATGAGATGTGAGAATGGGGACACTCTTCATGTAGAATCAAATGAAGCAGAGCAAAACGCTGGTAGTCATTTCTCATATGATGGCACAGAGATACTTAAGAAAAGGTATGAAGCATATTTGGCCTTTGTGATGAATGAAAAGGAAACAGAGCTAAAGATTGAGTCAGTACCGATAGTATGTGAGTACGTGGATGTTTTTTCCGAGCAATTACTAGGACTACCACCAGTTAGGGAGGTTGAGTTCAATATTGACCTAGCTCCCGGTACTGTACCAATATCTATTACTCCTTACAGAATGGCTCCAACAGAGTTGAAAGAGTCAAGATCTGATTGCAAGAGTTGATAGATAAAGGCTTTGCTAGGTCGAATTGTTCTCCCTAGGGTGCTCTAGTTTTATTTGTGAAAAAGAAAGATGGCACCATGAGATTGTGTATAGATTACCGTCAACTTAATAAAGTGACAATGAAGAACAAGTACCCATTGCCTAGGATCGATGATTTGTTCGATCAATTGAAAGGAGCTAATGTGTTCTCCAAAATAGACTTGAGATCAGGGTATTATTAGTTAAGAGTAAAGGATTTAGATGTGTCCAAGACAGCTTTTTGAACAAGATATGGGCATTATGAATTCTTAGTCATGCCCTTTGGTTTGACTAATGCTCTTGCGGTATTCATGGACTTAATGAACCACATCTTTAGACCCTACCTCGACAAGTTTGTAGTCATTTTCATTGATGACATATTGATTTATTACCGGGATGAGAATGAGCAAGTCGAGCACCTAGGGACAGTTTTATAGATTCTACGAGAAAATCAGTTGTATGCTAAGTTCAGTAAAAGTGAATTTTGGCTCAAGGAAGTAAGATTTCTGGGACATATTGTCTTGGGAGATGGAGTCCGAGTGGATCCAAGAAAGATTTTGGCTATAATGGACTGGAAACCACCGAGTAATATCTCTGAGATTAGGAGTTTCTTAGGCCTAGTCGACTATTATTGAAGATTTGTCAAGGGGTTTTCTATGATCGCAACCCCAATGACTAAATTGTTACAAAAAATGTGTAGTTTGAGTGGACAGAAAGATGCCAACAAAGTTTCAAGAAATTGAAAGCAATGTTGACAAAAGCTCCAGTTTTAGTACAACCCGAGACAGGGAAAGAATTTGTGATTTACAGTGATGCATCCTTAAATGGATTAGGCTATGTACTCATGCAAGAAGGCAAGGTGATTGCTTATGCCTCAAGACAGTTGAATCCTCATGAGAAGAATTATCCGACGCATGATTTGGAGCTGGCTGCAATAGTCTTCACCTTGAAGATTTGGAGATAACATTTATATGGTGAAAGATGTCAGATTATTACTGATCACAAAAGTCTGAAGTACTTGATGACGCAGAAAGAGTTGAACTTAAGGCAACGGAGATGGTTAGAGTTGATAAAGGAATATGAATTGTTCATTGACTACCATCCAAGAAAGGCGAATGTGGTCACCGATGCATTAAGTAGGAAGTCCCTTTTAGCATTTAAGGCAATGAATTCATAGATGACCTTATCTGATGATGGTTCTATTCTAGCTAAATTAAAAGCTAGACCAATGTTCCTTCAAGAGATCACCGAAGCTCAACAAGAAGATAAAGAATTGCAAGCCAAGAGAACTCAATGCGAGTTAGATGTTGAATCTGACTTTTGGATTAATTCTGATGGATATTTGATGTTTAAAGATAGAGTTTGTGTACCGAAAAAAGAGGAGCTTATTCAAAGAATTCTGTATGAGGCACATAACGGATGTTTATCTGTTCATCCGGGTAGTACCAAGATGTATAATGGCTTGAAGCAATTGTATTGGTGGCCAAGAATGAAGAAAGATATTTCAGAGTTCGTTTTAAGATGTTTGATTTGTCAGCAAGTAAAGTCTGAACACTAAGTCCCTTCGTCTTTGCTTCAACCAATTATGATACCTGAGTGGAAATGGGACCGTATCACTATAGATTTTGTAATGGGATTATCGTTATCACCGAGCAAGAAAGATACTATATGGGTTGTAGTTGATATACTCACGAAGTCAGCTCATTTCCTACCAGTACGAGTTGACTAATCACTTGACAAAAAGGCAAACTTATATGTTTCTAAAATAGTAAGACTTCATGGAGTTCCTTTGTCAATCATATCGGATAGAGATCTGAGATTCACCTCTAAATTTTGGAAGAAGCTTCAACAAGCCTTGGGTACAAAATTGAGTTTTAGCACAGCTTTTCATCCTCAAACTGACGGTCAATCGGAGAGTTTGATTCAGATACTAGAGGATATGCTTCGATGTTGTGTTCTAGAATTCCAAGGCAGTTGGGAAAAGTTTCTCCCATTGTTACCTACAATAATAGTTTTCAGTCGAGCTTAAAGATGGCGCCTTATGAGGCTCTATATGGGCGTAAGTGCAGAACGCCTTTATTTTGGACTGAACTTAAAGAAAACCAAATTCACGAGGTTAATTTGGTTAAAGAAGCTAAAGAGAAAGTGAAAGTCATACGAGAATGTTTAAAAGCTGCATCAGATAGACAGAAATCTTATTCGGACCTAAAGAGAAGAGAGATAGAGTATCAAGTCAGGGATAAAGTTTTCTTGAAAGTGTCACCTTGGAGAAAAGTTCTCAGATTTGACCGAAAAGGCAAGTTAAGTCCACGTTTTATTGGATCGTTTGAGATTACCGAGAAAGTTGGGCTGGTAGCTTAAAGATTGGCTTTGCCATCAGAGTTAGAAAAGATACATGATGTGTTTCACGTGTCAATTTTGAGACGCTACCGATCAGATACTTCACATGTAATTACCCCGTCAGAGATAGTGATTCATCCCGACATGACTTATGATGAAGAACCAATCAAGATTTTAGCTCGAGAAGTCAAGCAGTTAAGAAATAAAAGTATTTCTCTAGTGAAATTATTGTGGCAAAGGCATGGGATAGATGAAGCAACATGGGAACCAGAAAAGAGCATGAAAACCAGTACCCAAACTTGTTTGCCGGTAAGATTTTCGAAGACGAAAATTCCTAAGGGGGGAGAAGTGTAACAGCCCGATTTAGGGCCTAGTCAGAATAGTGGTGTGATGCCACGAATCCGAGGTGAATTTATGAATTTTTAAGGTTTATGTCATGTTTGCATGCTAGTGTGAAAGTTTCATGAAACAATTTTGTTAAATTGTGGTTGAATGGTCCAAAAGGACTAAATTACAAAAGTTGTAAAATATGAATTTCTAGAAGCTTTTTGTATGAAATAGCTTTAGAATATCAATTAGAAGTCCTTAACTAGAAATTTTCCCAAATTATTAATTTTGGACAAAATTGGACATAAGTTAGTAAAATAGAAATTTTTAAAGAGAAGGGCATTTTGGTCATTTAATCAATTTAAATGATTAAAATGGGAAAAAGATGATAAAAATCTATTCATCTTCTTCCTCACATTGCCGAAAATTTGAAGACTCCATAGCTAGGGTTCTTCATTTTTTTTCAAGCTTGCTAGTAAGTTCATTTTAGCCCCGTTTTTAATATTCTTCGTATTTTTGAAGTTCTCGTATTATGAATTAGCTGTTTTTAGCTATAAAATGAGCTAGGATGTGTGTTCAAAAATTTGCCCATGAATGACATGCATGTTAAATGATGTTTTATGGAAGTTTATGAGAGTTTGATGTTAGATAAACATCTTTTTCTAAGTGAATTTCATGAAAAATGACGTATGGACTAATTTGTAATAGTTATGAAAATTGGTCATACATACTAGAAATAGTGAGAATTGATGATTGTTATAGTAGAGAAAATGAATCAGCTAAGCATGAAGTTTAAGAGAGTTTAATGAGAATTATTTTACGAGCCTTTGGGGTAAGTGCAAATATAGAAAGTTTAGGGGCAAAATAATAATTTTTCCAAAGTATGTGTTAAGGGTCAATTTAGTCAATGTGATTATTAAATGATCTATTTATGATTATAGATCAAGAAAAATGAAGCTCGGATCGAAACCGAGGCAAGAACTAAGTTGAGGACTAAATTGCAGATCTACATACATTTTGTATATTGAGGTAAGTTTGTATGATTTCTAAGCTTTATGATTTCTATCATTGAATTGCTTAGTATAATGTACATTATTATCATGGAATGCTTATTGTTTTGTTAAATAAAGAAATCAATGAGATTAAGAATGAGCAAGTCCCGATTAAAGATGAATTTCCCAGGATACTCGATCTACCACATAAGATAAGAAAGTCCGTCTAAGACCAAGCCAAGGCATGGGATCGACAATTAAGCAAGTCATCATGTAATTCCAAGGCAAGTTTGGCATTGAATAAGTTATCTTGTAAGTCCAAGGCAAGCTTGGCATTGAACAAGTTATCATGTAAGTCCAATGCAAGCTTGGCATTAATCAAGTTATCATGTAAGTCCAAGGCAAGCTTGGCATTCAACAAGTTATCATGTAAGTCCAAGGCAAGCTTGGCATTGAAAAGCTATCAAGAGAAAGAAATCCCATGTAAGTCCAAGCCAAGGCATGGCATTGGTGAGAATAAGAAAGACTTCATATAAGTCCATGTCAAGACATGGCCTTGAAACCAAGATGAGATATTACATGTAAGACTGTATCTAGGATATGGCTTTGGCATCAAGATATGTGGGATGAGATTTAGTATCCTCGGTTATTCGCAGAAATTCATCGGGCAAATGAGTAAAGTTAAAATGAGTTAACAAGAAAGCTAGGTAAGCAAAGCTATTACCAAGTTGAAATTGAGTATCATTTATGTTATGAATAATGAATTAGAGATCATTATTATTATGTTAAAGTATGTTTATCAATGTGATCAAGTGATATAGGTACCATGTTTACCTTGCAAGTATGAGAATAGTAAGTATCATGGGACATGTAAGAATCAGTATGAGTAAGTAAACTCTATAGCTGAAATTTATGATACCATTGTTATGACAAATGGTTTATATTAAGCAAGTTTATTAATATGTGTTTTACATGCAAACTTACTAAGCTAAATGCTTACGTCTTTAATTATTTCTTTCTATGTAGTTCCGCCAAGCTAACTTGTGGATCGTTGGAGTCGGAGCTCTTAGCACACTATCAATCTCTATTTTGGTATAGCCAAGTTATTTTACTAAGTATGGCATGTATAGGAAGCATTTCATTTTGAGAATATGTTTAAAGAAGGGTCATTGTATAGATTATCAAGTTTATTATTCTTTTGTATATGGCAAAGTGATTAGCCAAAATTAACTAAGTATGTATGTTTATGGAGATCAATGAAGTATGTAGTAATGTTTATGAAAAATGTATTGAATTGAGCATGAGTTTGGTCTTGATTTCAGGGTGGCAATTGGCTTGGTAAATAGCCTCTAAGTGCCCACAAGGTTAGACACACGGGCGTGTTTCTAGGCCGTGCGTACCCTACACCTTAGTGTTTTAAGTCAAAATAGGCCACGGGAAAATCCCATGGTTGTTTGTTTAGGCCGTGTGTGATACATGGTCAGAACATGGGCATGTGCCCCAGACCGTGTGAATAAGTCAGTATAACAAGATATAGCACACGGTTTACATCCACGGGAGTGTCAATGCCGTGTGTAATTAGTCAGTGTCGACCACGGGTGGAAGACACGGGCATGTGTTAGGGGTACACAGGCGTGTCTCAAGTCACATGGGCGTGTGACCCCTGTTTTAAGGAAACGTTTTCATTTGAGTTCTGAAAGTTTCCAGATACGTGTTTAAGGCCTCGTAGGCCCATGAAATGTATGATTAGACTAAGAAAGAGAAGTTTTTAATTCGGAACAAAATTTTATAGCCCGTAAGTACATGTTTTAAGTGAGTTCAAGCATGGTAATGTCTCGTATCCAGTCTTAGCATCGGACTCGGGTATGGGGTGTTACATTCTTCCTGATTATCCACATCAATATGATTATTATAATAGCTAGACTTACATTCTTATCTTCCTTCCATCCTAAACTCAATCCTCCCCTAGATCCTACTGTCGAAACATCAATACCAAGCTAGAAGCCACATCTTCTTCAAACCCTTTCCATTCATACATCACTTAATTTCATCTCTATGAAGAAGACCATTAAGGGACTATATAACTTCAACATATGCTGAAGACACTGTAGAGCCCGTGGACTCCCCAATCCACGGACATTTCAATATAGGAGTTTCATTGTGTCTGGTTGACTTGCCAATTGGCAGCCGCCAATATCTTTTTATTGCAAATTTCTTCACGCATTTCAGACAATTCTGTAAGGATGTGTTGATCAAATCATCAAGACCTTGTCTATTTGATCTAGGTCATTTCTTCCTATCTCCACTACCCAACGGTCTTTCCCCCACCATCGTCTTCTATATCCGCCAACTCTATCCCACTCGGGTGTCCTATATCTTTTAATCCTTTTGATAAAATGATCCCTCTAGGTTGAATCCCAGAGTAATATTAATCGGATTAAAAATTTTCCCCGACTCCCATCTAATTATCTCTCATCCATTACTTTTTTAAGATTGTGCTCTTTCTTTTACACCTTTAGAATCATCAGTTATATCATCACATAACCATATACTCTGAGTAATAATTACCCTCTTTGATTGTGCCCTCAAAGGCAGGTACCAACCCAACTCCATCTCCCTCATTCCATGATGAATCTTGATTTCATAGAAATTGTCCCCATAACCTAAACATCCGCACAAAAATCAGAACATCGATAATCTTTCATAGCAAAATTTGGCATAAACAAAGTTTGACAGAGAAATCATCAACTTTTTGTTCCTTTTTAATGGCTTTCACACATCCACTTGGACCCTTACGTATGTAATTATTGAATCCTTGTTTATATTAAATTGTATCATATTCTAAGAATTTTCCAATAAAATTCCCATAATATATGCCACATTCTTCGAGAAAAACCCTGGTGGAAGATCATGTATCTGCACCCAAAAATTTGTAAACATCAATGGGACTAACTTCTGATCTTCTCCCTCTTTTAGCTAATAAAGTACAAGAAGATGAGAATTAAAAGTCCATGGCATACCCTTCAATACTCGTTCTATATCGAATTCAAGAAAAAATTTAAACAGATTACATTTATCCCCAAATCGAAATTTGTATCCCCCCAATATATGCCATAGATTTGTCATTATATTTCTCATAGTCGAAAAGTGTACCACGCTTGCAATTAAACAAAATCCTACCAAACATAACTTATAAAATGAGTCTTGTGTACATGGATTAGACAAAATTACCCATGCCTCTTCCTCGCCATCATCTATATGCAGATCCGCCATCTCTCTTTCCATTTAATGTGAGTTTTCTTGATTTAATAGAGAAGACAACCAAACAATCTTTATTAATTGCTTTTCTAGAGGTGCAAAAGAACAACGAACAAACCCTAAAGTAATCAGGAATCAAGAAAAAATAAAATAAGATAAAAAAAGAGAGAAAGAAACAACCCTTGCTACTATTGAACAAACAATATCGTGCTATTCAGCAGACCTTAATCAGGTAAAATTAATTTTATCAAATTAATTAAAATTAATATGATATTTTTGGAAATTAATTTTCAAGTCAAACAATTGGCCCAATGGATAATTAAACTTCAAAATTGGACTTAAAAATTGGACCTGAGATCGTAGATTAGGCTTGAGAGACCAAAAATCGAGACCAAGTGAAACACCCCTAACCCGTATTCGCCGCCAGAATAGGGTTAAGAGGCATTACTGATCAAATCATTCCATTTAACCTTCATTATTCTAACATCATTAAATCATAATCAATCAATATCTCTAAGTTTCTCAATAAGGTCTACGAGACCTTAAACACACGTTAGAAAGGGGTCAGGACTAAACCGATCCCATAAAAAATTTTCCAAAAACTTAACATTTTTCAAAGCTACAGAGGTCACACGCCCGTGTGGGTAGGCCGTGTGCCTCATACGGCCTTAGACACACCCGTGTGTCCAAGCCGTTGAAAAAATAGGGCATACATACTGACTTGTCCACACGACCAAGGACATGCCCGTGTGCCAAGCCCGTGTGCGAGTCTGACTTATTTCAATTTGAAAACTTAAGAGACACGGTCGAGCCACACTTCCCGTGTGCTCAACCGTGCGGGCAAATATAGGCCATTTGCAAGGCCAATTTTCCATCCACACTTTGGTCACACCTACAAGCATCAAACCAATTCATAATCATGCCTCAAATACATTCAAAACATACCAATTATGCACCTTTTTAACCTCTTAACATCACTACTCATTTCACATTCAAATTCCAACTCAAACTTACCAATTCAAAGTATCAAAATTCACATCCAAAACATATAATCCAAAAACATTAAACTATCAAGCCATATCACATGGCAAGATCTATACACTTCCAAAACATACCATATTCACTAGCCTATACATGTCATAGACCAAATATATACAACTTCCAAAAGTACAAAAATAAATAGCCGATAATGTGATTGAGTCACTGACGATTCCCGGATCCGAGCTAGCTTTAATGACACTGTAAAACAGAGAAACACTTAACACAGTAAGCTTAAAAGCTTAGTAAGTTCGTCATATAATACATTTAACTTAACAATTTAATTTCAATATACAATATAAACTATCTCATGGTACAATTCACAATAATACATAGTCTCATTCATAGACTTTACTCACATAAACATCCATTTATCCATATACAATATCATCAACCACATAGGTTCCGTACATACCTATGCCAACACTTAGTTAACGATCACTTTTGCTACTCAAGCTCAATATCACATTTTGTTCAATCTTCGTCAATCATTCGATTTACTAGAACACTTAGTGCCAACTTCTTAGCCGAAGCTTTAATATCATTGCACACTTAGTGCCTTTACATTAAACTGAATTTAACTCAGTATCGTACACACAGTACCAATCAATATAGTCGATGCTTTCTTTATTTCGCACACACAGTGCCATTCACCACTGTATCAATTCTATTCACGCACAATTAGTGCTACATCTCTCAAATTCACATATAACATTACTAATTCATCAATCACATATTCATTCATTTCATAACTCATAAATATGATTTAAACAATTCGTATTATACACGAACTTACCTCGGACTTCAAAATTATGAAACAAGTCGATCAATCGATCACTTTGTTCTTGCCTCGATCTAAGTCTGAATTTCTCTTTTCTTGATCTATACATATTCAAATTTAACTCATTCATTCACCAAGTCATTCAATTTAATCCAAACACACATATTTAGGGCATTTTACAAAATAGCACTCACATTTTCACATTTTGACATTTAAGTCCCTATTTCATAAAATCAAAAAATACACACAATTTCATCATACCATGCTTAGGCCGAATCTTCTCCTCGCTCATACAAGTCCATAAATTTCATTTATTCACATTTTAGTCCCTCAATTTATTATTTTCACAATTTAGTCCAAATTACTCAAATTCATCAAAAATCCAAAGACAAAATATGTTAATCTTTCACGTATCTTTCATAATTCATCATCAACCATCTTAAAGCTCAAGCATTCATCAATGACACAATACAAAATCATCATCAAATTCCAAAATTAAGACATGGGCTTAAGAGAACATGAATCAACGATCACAAAAACATAGAAATCACTAAAAACTGAGCTTAAAACATACCTTGATTGAGCTTAGAAAATGGTCAAATATACAAGAGCTTCAAACCCTCTTTTTCTTTTCTATTTTCAGTGGATGTACATCAAAGATGAACATTAATTCATCTTTTTGTTTTATTAATAATCATAATAATTATTCATTTCCATTTTTACCCTTAATGAAACATTATAGAATCTTTAAATTAAATGTCCACTACAGTCTAAACTATAATAAAATGGCCTAATTTCATTTTAATTCCTTCACATTCAAAAAGCCATGCCAAATAAGCACTTTAACAACTAGCAAACAACTTTTACACCTTATGCGATTAAGTCCTTTTTGCAATTCGACACACAAACGATAAAATTTTCACACAGAATTTTCACACATGCTCAATCACATACTGTAAACACAGAAAATAATATTAAAATTTTTTTGACCTCAAATTTGTGGTCTTGAAACCACTATTCTGACTAGGGTCTAAACCTGCCTGTTACAACTCTTCCCTTAAGGATTTTCGTCCCCGAAAATCTTACCAGTGAATAGATTCGGATATTGCTCTCTCATCACATCTTCAGGCTCCCATGTAGCCTCTTCAAGTCCAAGTTTGTGCCACAATACTTTCACAAAAGGAATTTTCTTTTTTCTTAATTCTTTGATCTCACGTGCCAAAATTCAGATCGGTTCTTCATTATATGATAAATCTGATTGAATCTCAACATCAATAGGTGCAATCACATGCGATGGATCAGATATGTATCGTCGAAGCATCATACATGAAACACATTATGAATCTTCTCTATTTCAAGTGGCGACAACAATTTATAAGCAACTGGCCTGATACGTTCAACAATCTCATACGGCCCGATGAGCCTCCGACTCAATTTGCCTTTTCTACCGAAACGAAGTATTTTCTTCCACGGAGACACTTTCAAAAACACTTTATCACCGATCTCAAATTCAATATCTTTCTATTTCAAATCTGCATAAGACTTTTGATGATATTATGTGGCTTTCAGACTGTTATGAATCAGTTTCACTTTCTTGTCAGTCTCTTTAATCAAATCAACCCCGTGAATCTTAGTCTCACTATGCTCAGTCCAATACAATAGATTCTGCATTTACGACCGTAAAGAGCCTTATATGGTGCCATTTTAATGCTAGATTGAAAACTATTATTGTATTCAAATTCAATCAACGGCAAATGCTTTTCCCATGTACTTTCAAACTCAAGAATACAACATCTCAACATATCCTCAATAATTTGAATGATCCGCTTGGATTGACCATCCGTTTATGGATGAAATGCAGTATTGAAATGTAGCTTCGTACCTAGAGCCTCTTATAGTTTCTTCCAAAACCACGAAGTAAATCTCGGATCTCTGTCAGACACAATAGATAATGGTACCCCGTGCAATCTCACAATCTCAGAAATATATAATTCAGCTAACTTATCAAGCGAATAATCTATTCTCACCGGAATAAAATGAGCTGATTTCATTAATTGTCAACTATCACCCAGATTGCATCTTTCTTTCTCGAAGATAAAGGCAATCCCAACACAAAGTCCATTGTGATTCTCTCCCATTTCCACTCAGGAATCATTATCGATTGTAACAAGCCAGATAGAACCTGATGTTCAGCTTTGACTTGCTGACAAACTAAACCTCTCAAAAGAAACTCTAAGATATCTCGTTTCATACCCTACCACCAATAAAATTGTTTCAAATCATTGTAGATTTTCGTACTTCTCGGATGAATAGACATACGATTACTGTGAGCTTCGTTCAAAATCAACTGAATCAACTCTGAATTTCTCGAAATAAAAATCCGATCTCGAAATATCAAACAACAATCATTATCAACTCGAAATTCAGAATCAGAATTCAAACCACTCTGAGCTCGTTTTGCCATCATCTCAGCATCACTTTTCTAGGCATCACAAATCTAAGTTATAAACATAGACCTTACTTTCAACTCAGCCAAAATCGAACCATCATCACATAGATCTATCTGAGTACTCATTGCTCGTAAAGTAAATAAAGACTTTCGGTTTAAAGCATCAGTAACAACATTAGCTTTTCCCTGATGATAATCAATTACTAATTCATAGTCTTTTGGTAATTCTAACCATCTCCGTTGTCTCAAATTTAATTCTTTCTAAGTCATCAGATATTTCAAGCTCTTGTGGTTAGTATAAATGTGACATTTTTCACCAAATAAGTAGTGACGCCAAATCTTCAATGCGAATACAATAGCCACTAATTCAAGATCGTGCGTCAGATAATTCTTTTCATGCAGTTTTAACTATCTCGAAACATTGGCTATGACTTTGCCTTCTTGCATCACACACAACCTAAACCATTCAACGATGCATCACTATATACTATAAATTCTTTACCCGATTCAGGTTGAACTAACACTGGTGCTTCTGTCAACAATACTTTCAACTGTTTAAAACTCTACTAACATTTTTCTGACCACTCAAATTTAACATCTTTTGTAGCAATTTTGTCAATGGAGTCACAATCATTGAGAAGCCTTTCACAAATCGTCTATAATATACTGCTAGTCCCAAAAAACTACGGGCTTCAAACACATTTCTCGGAGGTTTCTAATCTAAAATTGCTAAAATCTTACTCGGATCAACTCGTATTCCTGCAGATGACACTATATGTCCCAAAAAATCAACCTCACGCAACCAGAACTCACATTTACTAAACTTTGCATACAATTGCTTCTCACGCAAAGTCTGTAAAACAATTCTCAAATGCTCAGCATGTTGCGTTTCATCAAAGGAATAAATCAAAATATCGTCAATAAACACAATGAAAAATCGATCCAAATACGGTCTGAATATCCGGTTCATCACATCCATAAATACTACAGGAGCATTCGTTAGTCCGAAAGGCATAACTAAGAATTCATAATGTATGTACCTCATTTTGAAAGTAGTTTTCAGTACATCTGCTTTTTAACTCGTAACTGATAATAGCCCGATCTCAAATCTATCTTAGAAAACACTGTAGGTCCTCTCAGGTAATCAAACGAATCATTAATATGTGGCAAAGGATATTTACTCTTTATAGTCACCTTGTTGAGTTGTCTATAGTCGATGCACATTCTCATAGTTCCATCTTTCTTTTTCACAAATAACAGAGGAGCACCCCAAGGTGAAAAACTCGATCGTGCAAATCCTCTATCGGTGAACTCTTGCGACTGAGACTTCAAATCTTTCAATTCTATCGGTGCCATTCTATACGGAGCTATTGAGATAGGAGTCATCCCTGACACTAAATCAATACCAAACTCAACTTCTCATATCAGAGGTAATCTTAGTAGTTCTTCAGGAAACACATCAGGGAATTCACAAACCACAGGCACTGATTTAACTTTTTTTCTGTCACTTTTGTATCTATCACATATGCAAGATAGGCTTCACAACCCTTTTTCACATAATTTAAAGCTTTCATCGAAGATACAATAGCCGGTAGCCCATTCAAATCACTGGATTCAATTTGAACTATCTCACCATTCTGACTTCTCAAATCAATACTCTTCCGTTTACAATTCACAACAGCATGATGCAAGATTAGCCAATCCATACCCAGAATTATATCAAACACATCGAATGGTAGCAGCATCAAATTAGCCGGAAAATAAATATTTTGAAACATCAATAGACAGTTCTTGCACATTTTATCAACCAACACACACTTGTCTAAGGGGTTCGATACTCTAATTACAAACTCAATAAACTCAACAGGTAGAGTCTTATTAGATATTAAGTTCACACACACATATGAATGAGTAGACCCTGGATCTATCAATGCAATCACATAAGTATCAAAAAGAGTAAAAGTACCAGTTATGATGTCTGGAGATGACGCTTCTTCTCGAGCGCAAATAACGTAGGCTCGGGCAGGGCTCTCATCCCGGATCTCACAGCTGTATCTGTTGTCCCTCTCTGACTACCACTTACATTTCCAGTGTTTCTGGGTGGTCTACCTCTAACTATCGTGTTACTCGGTCTAAAACTCTGAACATTATCTTTCTCAGCTAACTTTGGGCAATCCCAAATAAAATGCTCTCATGATCCACATTTATAACAAACTCTATTGTTATACTTGCCCCAGCATTCTCCGATATGATGTCTCCTACATTGTCTACACTCAGGCTTATTACTTCTGACACTTCCAACGCTTGATTCCATTGGAATTTGAGCTTTAGAACTCGTATTTTGTTTCGCATGATCTTTACTCAAATGTCCGAATGAAACATTTAAACAATTGGTTACATCTTTGAATCTCTTTGACGAAGAATGATACGACTTGCTCATCGACCTTTTTTTCGTCTTTAGCCTCTGAATCGCTTTCTTCTTTTCTTTACTAAGATCCTCGGCTTTGTAGGCTCTTTCAACCAATACTACAAATTCATTCAAATCAAGTATTCCAATCAATAGTTTAATGTCTTCATTCAAACCTTCGACAAATCGTTTACACATAATAGTTTTTGCCGAAACACACTCTCGTGCATACTGGCTCATTCTCACAAATTCTCGTTCATATTCCATAACTGACATACGACCTGTCTCAGCTCTAGGAACTCTTTACATTTCTGGTCTATAAATCGTTGACTAATGTATTTCTCCTGAAATTCAGATTGAAAGAAATCCCTGATGATTCTTTCTCTCGGAACCACAAATATCAATGTTTCCCACCAATTATATGTCGTATCTCTCAACAACGAAACAACACATTTTAGGCATTCATCAGGAGTCAATGACATTTCATTAAACACTCGAATTGTATTCTCGAGCCAAAACTCACCTTGCTCAGTATCATCATCAACTGTGGCTCTGAACTCTTCGGCCCCATATTTTTGCATTTTATCCACTGGAGGCTTACTCAATCGGATCGGATCTGAAACTTGTGGCACTACAGGAACTTACCAAGGTGGAGATTGTTGAGTAGCTGGATTCCTTCAAATGAACTCCGTAAACCACTCACTCATCATTTGGAAGAAGGCTTGCATTGCCTCTCCCTCGTGACTACTAGCTATCGGCCTAGATTAAGCCGACACTATCCCTTGAGCGGGAGCAAGCACATTGCTTTCAACATTGTCAGCTACTGCTTGATCAGGATCCATTTGCTATTAAAAACACATTTTTAACTGTCAGGAATCATTACACTATCGTAGGTATATATATGGCATGTATAACTAGACTTTCACACGCTACGTTAGTCCTAGAATTGACTAAACCGTAGCTTTGATACCAATAAAATGTAACACCCCTAACCTGTATCCGTCGCTGGAATAGGGTTAAGAGGCATTACCGATCAAATCATAACATTTAACCTTCATTATTTTAACATCATTAAATCATAATCAAACAATACCTCTGAGTCCCTTAATAATGTCTATGAGACCTTAAACACGCATTAGAAATGGGTCGAGACTAAACCAAGCTTATACGAAAATTTCCAAAAACTTAACATTTTTCAAAGCTACAGAGGTCACACGCCCGTGTGGGTAGGCCATGTGCCTCACACGGCCTTAGACACACCCGTGTGTCCAAGCCGTGGCAAAACAAGGCATACATACTGACTTGTCCATACGGCCGAGGACACGCCGTGTGCCTTACCTGTGGTCGACACTGAATTATTTCACACGGCCAGTCACACACCAGTGTGTCCAGCCCGTGTGTGAGTCTGACTTGTTTCAATTTGAAAACTTAAGAGACACGGTCGAGCCACATGCCCATGTGCTCTACCGTGTGGGCAAATATAGGCCATTTGCAAGGCCAATTTTCCATCCACACTTTGGTCACACCTATAAGCATCAAACCAATTCATAATCATGCCTCAAATACATTCAAAACATATCAATTATGCACCTTTTTAACCTCTTAACATCACTATTCATTTCACATTCAAATTCCACCTCAAACTTACCAATTCAAAGTATTAAAATTCACATCCAAAACATATAATCCAAAACCATTAAACTATCAAGCCATATCAAATGGCAAGATCTATACACTTTCAAAACATGCCATATTCACTAGCCTATACATGCCATATACCAAATATATACAACTTCCAAAAGTACCAAAATAGATAGCCGATAGTGTGATTGAGTTGCTGACGATCCCCGGATCCGACCTAGCTTTAATGACACTGTAAAACAGAGAAACACTTCACATAGTAAGCTTAAAAGCTTAGTAAGTTCATCATATAATACATTTAACTTAACAATTCAATTTCAATATACAATATAAACTACCTCATGGTACAATTCACAACAATACATAGTCTCATTCATAGAATTTACTCACATAAACATCCATTTATCCATAGATAATATCATCAACCACATAAGTTCCGTACATACTTGTGCCAACACTTAGTTAACGATCACTTTTGCTACTCAAGCTCAACATCACATTTCGTTTAATCTTCGTCAATCATTCGATTTTCTCGCACACTTAGTGCCAATTTCTTAACCAAAGCTTTAATATCATCGCACACTTAGTGCTTTTACATTAAACCAAATTTAACTCGGTATCGCACGTATAGTGCCAATCAATATAGTCGATGCTTTCTTTATTTCACATACACAGTGCCATTCACCACTATATCAATTCTATTCATGCACACTTAGTGCCATACCTCTCAAATTCACATATAACATTACTAATTCATAAATCACATATTCATTCATTTCATAACTCATAAATATGATTTAAACAATTCATATTATACACAAACTTACCTCGAATGTCGAAATTACGAAACAAGTCGACCAATCGAGCAATTCGTTCTTGCCTCGATCTAAGTCCGAATTTCTATTTTCTTGATCTATACATATTCAAATTTAACTCATTCATTCACCAAATCATTCAATTTAACCTAAACACACATATTTAGGGTATTTTACAAAATAGCCTTACATTTTCACATTTCGACATTTAAGTCCCTATTTCATAAAATCACAAAATCCACACAATTTCATTATACCATCTTAGGCCGAATCTTCCCATCGCCCATACAAGTCAATAAATTTCATTTATTTTATATTTTAGTCCCTCAATTTATTATTTTCACAATTTAGTCCAAATTACTCAAATTCATCAAAAATCCAAAGACAAAATATGTTAATCTTTCACATATATTTCATATTTCATCTTCAACCATCTTAAAGATCAATCATTCATCAATGGCACATTATAAAATCATCATCAAATTCCAAAATTAAGACATGGGCTTAAGAGAACACGAAGAAACAATCACAAAAACATAGAAATCACTAAAAACTGATCTCAAAACATACCTTGATTAAGCTTAGACAATGGCCGAATACACAATAGTTTCAAACCCTCTTTTACTTTTCTATTTTCGGTGGATAAACATCAAAGATGAACATTAATTCATATTTTTCTTTAATTAATAATCATAAAATATATTTATTTCCATTTATACCCTTAATGAAACATTATAGAATCTTTAAATTAAATGTCCACTACAGTCCATATGTAACACCCTAAACCTGGCCCAAACACCAGGACCGGATCTGGCATGTCATTAAGAAGATTTAGTAAAGCATGTCGCATTTTTGGAAAACGTTTGTCGAGTTTAAACATGTATTCCGGAAAACTTAATGATTTGACAATTTATAAAAGATATAAATTTTATATGATGCCTTTATGAATTAAAAATTGAAATTTAGTACATGGCTTAGTTTATGTTTTTCGCCGAAATTAGGTGTCCAATAATAGTAAAAACCCAAAAGATAGCCCAGAGTATAAGGCTAGTGGCCCATGGCCCTATTACAATAAAATACAAACCCAAAATAATTTAACATATTGAAGGAAAATTTAAATAAATAGCGTCTTTGCTGTAACAATTCGAACTCTTGCATGGCCACCTTGCGCTCCCCTCCGGCCGATCCGATGCACTAAGTGCTACGAAAAAATGTTAAATAATAGGGTGAGTCACAAGACTCGGTGTGCAACCTCGTGCACCATCGACCGGGCCTTAGCCCCACAGAACATATAACAAAATATATTATATCAGGAATTATGCAAAGCCCAACCCAATCCTAGGTTTCCATCCACTACACACCACCCTTACCTGCCAATCACACCATTGGGGATTTCTACAATCAACCCACACCGCTACACATCATCGATGGCAGTCATGCTGCAGTTAGCTGTTCATCGTCAGATCATGGCAATAGCCACTACAACAGATCGTGGCAAAAACCACTAGAACAGATCATGGCAAAAGCCACTACAACAAATCATTGCAAAAGCCACTACAACAGAACACTTCCCCTTTCATCAATCACCCAACTCTGTGCAATCATGGAAACCAACACACATGTTTATCATGTAAAATCAACAAAACCATTCACTTAAGAATGACAGAGATCACTAACCTGGTGATTCGCCTTTACCCTCCTCGGGTTTTTAATAGCCATGCCGATATTTCGGCATTTAACAGAATACAAAGATTTATAAGCATATATTAACAGGCAATCCAAATGGTGTGAGAATGTTACACACCTGATTAATGCGTAGGACTACCCTCTATGTCGATACCCTCACTAATCGGATCTACTGCCTTTTGTCTACAACTTTGCTCAAAAGTCAAAAAAATGCGAAGATAAGGCCTCTCCTATATTCGGCCAAGGGTTAGTGTTTTACCCGAATTATCGTTTTGAATCTCTTTACCTTGAAATCGAAAGCAATACGATCCGAAAGTGCATGAACTCGGCTTAGAAATCTAGGTGATTGAATCCCCTTCAAATCTCGGAATGCTGTAAATGAGAGAAAACACCCGATTAGTTAACCATATAGCCATTCGGCTAAGATCTTTAGAAGCCAGAAAAAGATTGAAATCTTGAATCGACACTTTCCTTTAGTTTTCTTTAAGATTTGGCACAAGCAGACACCAAAGAAAGAATTTGGCAATCAGAGGAGATGAGATCTAGGGATTTCGGCTTTTAAGAAAATCCGAAAAAGATGAACGAGAGAAATACTGATGCATTTTTGGCTTTTGGAAGAACTAGGAATTGAAAAGATTGGCAAGGAAGTAGATAGAGAGATTCGGCCAAAGTGTTTGCAAGAGAAGAGAAGGTAAATTGTAGGGGTTTCGGTTTCTGACAGAAGGAAAAAAAAAAAGAAGAAAAGATGATTCTAGTTTGCCAAAAAGAGAGAAAGCGTGAGGCTATTTTCAGAGAACACAATGAAAATTTCGGCACACCCCCTTGCCTATACTGAACTGATTTTTCCCCCTCTCCTGTGTTTGATTTTAGGCCAACTCTGCAACCAATAGATCATTCTTATCATTCTATCCTTAACAGAACACTCATCCCGCAGAGACCTACACCATACCACTACCTCCCCTTTATCAGCATTATATCAACATAATTTAAAACATAAAATCCCCTATTTTGCAGCTACATTGTCGTCCCCTCTAGCTCTCTTGGGCTGTCGAAACTGGCCCAATTCCTTGGGCTCCAAGTGGCCACACTGGGGCCCCCTTCCTTTGCCTATTGGCACCACTTATAGCTCCCTCCTACTGCGCCTCTTGTTCCTGGGGCACAAGCCCATTATGCCTATTACACTTTCAATACTTTATTTAAACCCAATAGTCTCCAAACAAAATATTTAACCAAGACCTCGGCCCATTCTTGAGCCTAATTTGCACCTCTAAACCTCAAATTAACATTTGAAGCATATATCACATAAAATGCACAGGCCCAATAATTCGGGATGTTACAGTTTTAGCCCCCCTTAAAATATACCTGATCAGAAGAGATGGGGATACTGCTGTCGCATAACATCCTCTGGTTCCCATGTTGCTTCCTCCGCACTGTGGTTTCGCCACAAAACCTTAACCAAAGGGACGGACTTCCTTCTCAACACTTTTACGTCTCGATCCAAGATTTGCACTGGTTCCTCCTCAAAAGACAAATCTGGCCTTACTTTAATCTCCTCTACTGGCACAACGTGCGATGGATCAGAACGATAACGTCTTAGCATCGAGACATGGAACACGTCATGTATCTGCTCCAACTCTGAAGGCAACTCCAATCGATATGCCACTAGGCCCACGCGTTCTAGTACCCGATAAGGCCCAAGAAATTGGGGACTTAGCTTACCCTTCCAACCAAACCTCATTACCTTCTTTCACGATGATACTTTCAAGAAAACTTGATCTCCTACTGCAAATTCCATCCCCTTCCATTTAAGATCCGCATACAACTTCTGCCGATCAGACGCTTCCTTCAACCGAGCCCGAATTAACCTAACTTTCTCTTTGTTTCTGACACTAGTTTTGGGCCCAACACCTGACGCTCACCCAACTCTGTCCAACAAGTTGGGGTATGACATCTCCTTTTATATAACGCTTCATAATGCGCCATCCGAATACTAGATTGATAACTATTATTGTATGCGAATTCTGCCAAAGGTAAATACTCTTCCCAGCTTCCCCTTAAATTGATGATGCAACTCCTTAGCATATCCTCCAAGATCTGAATTACCCTCTCAGACTGACCATTAGTCTATGGATGAAAAGTGGTGCTGAAGTCTAGCCTTGTTCCCATTGCTTGATGAAGAGCCTTTCAGAATCGTGACGTGAACCTAGGGTCTCTGTCTGATATGATCGACACAGGTACACCATGAAGTCTTACAACCTCAGCCACGTACAGCTTAGCCAACCTTTGCAGAGAATAATCGACATGAACCGGTATGAAGTGAGCAGACTTCGTCAGTCGATCCACAATCACCCAAATTGAATCCTTCTTAGTGGGCGTAAGGGGTAACCCACTAACAAAATCCATCGTAATTCTCTCCCATTTCCACTGTGGAATATTCACCGGCTGTAACAACCCCGAAGGCAACTGGTGTTCCGCTTTCACCTGCTGACACGTCAAACATTTACCTATAAATTATGTTACTTCTAGCTTTAGACCTGGCCACCAGAATTGTTCTCACAAATCCCGGTACATCTTAACCCCTCCAGGATGCATAGCGTAAGGGCTACTATACACCTCTTGAAGAATCATCTGCGTTAACTCCACATCCTTTGGCATACAAACTCTCTTACAAAACATAAAACCCCATCGCCATTCAAACTATAGTCCTCTCCTTCACCACTTTGCACTTGTCGGAGTCGAGCACTCAAAACATCGTCTAGAAGTTACTTTTCCCTGATCTGACTTGTCCAAATAGGTCTTACTTGGAGCTCAGCTACCAAATTTCCATCCTCATACAAACTAAGATGAGCGAACATCGCCCTCAAATTTGCTATCGCCTTCCTACTCAGCGCATCTGCCACCACGTTAGCCTTACCCGGATGATATTTGATCGAGCAGTCATAGTCCTTCAAGAGCTCAATCCAACTACATTGCCTCAGATTCAAATCCTTCTGGGTAAGGAGATACTTCAGGCTCTTATGGTCCGTGTAAATAACCGACTTCTCCCCATACAGGTAGTGCCTCCAAATCTTCAAAGCAAACACTACACCGCCAATTCTAAATCTTGCGTAGGGTAGTTCAATTCATGTGGTCTCAACTATTGAGACACATATGCAACAACTTTTCCATCTTGCATCAACATACATCCTAAACCCATGTGTGACGCATCACAGTAGACGGTAAATTTTTTTTCCACCTCTGGCTGAATTAACACTGGCGCTTCCGTCAAGATTCTCTTCAGCTTCTCAAAGCTCTTCTGCTGCTTTTCGGTCCATACAAACGATACTCCCTTCCTCAACAACTTAGTTAAAGGTAACGCTAGCAATGAGAACCCTTCAACAAACCTTTTGTAGTACCTGGCCAATCCCAAGAAACTTTGAACTTCCGCCACAGACTTCGGCGGTTTCTAATCCAATACCGCTTCTATCTTCCGAGGGTCCACCCTAATTCCCTCTTCGTAAACTACATGCCCTAAGAAAGTCACTTCCTTCAGCCAAAACTCACACTTACTAAACTTTACGTACAACTGCTTCTCTCTCAGAATTTACAACACCACACGAAGATGTGCATCATGCTCCTCCTCGGACTTAGAGTAAACCAGAATATCATCGATGAACACACGACGAATCGATCAAGATACGGTTGAAATACCCGGTTCATCATATCCATAAATGCCACTGGCGCATTCGTCAACCCGAATGGCATCACCAAAAATTCATAATGATCGTACCGAGTCTGAAACGCCGTCTTATGAATGTCTCCTTCCTTTACCCTTAATTGATGATATCACGACCTTAAGTCAATCTTAGAAAAGATCGAAGCTCCTTTGAGCTGATCGAACAGGTCATTGATTCTTGGCAGTGGGTACTTGTTCTTAACCGTCAACTTATTCAATTGACGGTAGTCCACACACATATGTATGGATCTGTCCTTCTTCACAAACAGGACCGGGGCTCTCCATGGAGACATACTCGATCGGATAAATCCACGATCCAATATTTCTTGGATCTGGGCTTTGAGTTCCACTAGCTCTTTCGGCGCCATTGTGTACGGAGTAATAGACACTGGAGCTGTACCCAGAAGTAGCTCTATTCCAAACTCCACTTCGCGATCCGGGGGTAATCCTGACAATTCTTCAGGAAAAATATCTGTGAAATCCTTGACTATTCGAACCTCATCGACAGTCACCTCCTTAACATCCAAAGCACTGATAAAGGCTAGAAACGCGTTACATCCCTTCCGAATCATCTTAACAGCTTTTAATGCAAACACTACGTTGGACAAATAATTCCTTCTTCCTCCTCTAGAACCACCTCCTCGCCTTCTGGGGTACTCAACACCATGCGCTTAGTCTCACAATCCAACTTAGCACGGTGTTTAGTCAACCAATCCATTCCCAAAATAAGGTCAAACTCTCCAAACGGTAATTCCATTAAGTCTGCCGGGAACACTACTCCTTGAGTCTCTAAAGGTACGTCCCTAAATAGTTTGTCCACTACCCTAGATTGTCCCAGAGGGCTAACCACAGTCATCTTCCTAGTAGTTGTTTCAGAGTCTAAACTTAGGGTCTCAGATACCGAACATGCAACATAGAAGTGGGTTGACCCAATATCAATCAAAGCAAGGTATGAGCTATTAGCAATAAGAAGCACACCGGTTATGACATCCGGTGCGTCACCATCCTCCCGTCGACGTGCTGTATAGACTAGACTCGACTGCCTTGAGTCTACATTTTCAGCACCCCTACTAGGTGCTTCACGACCCCGACCGAATCCATTTCCTCCTCTGGCCTTGCCATGACCTTTCGATACTGGCTGACCACCTCTCCTAACTTGATCAGAACCTCGTCCCTCGGGCTGTGCCTGCTCCACCTGTGGACAGTCCTTAATCATATGCTCCGTGGATCCACACCTAAAGCATCCACCAGTTCTCCTTCTACACTCCCCATAATGCACCTTCCCACACGAAAGACATGATCGATTCTGACCCGTCGGAGTGCGAACTGGCCCATCAGACCTAGGCCTTTTCTAAAAATTCCCAGATGATCCCGACGGCCCAAAATTCCTCTTATTTTGATTTTGATCCTTATCCTTATTCTGCTTCTCAGTCCGCTTCACCTTCTCATATATTTTAGCTTTCTTGACCAGAATCGCAAAGTTTCTTTCTCGCTGTGGTGCCATAATACCCTCAATTCATCCCTTAGTCCATCCTCGAACCACACGCAATGCTCATAGTCAGTTGCTACAATCCCTCGAGCGTAACAGCTCAATCGCAGAAATTCAGCTTCATATTCTGACACAGACTTACTTCCCTGCACCAAGTTTAGGAATGCCCTTCTCTGTCCATCCACATAGCTAGCCCGATGTACTTTCCTTGAAACGAATCCTTAAAGAAGTCCCAATCAATACGATCTATGGGAGTACCCTCCTTCACCGTGAGCCACTACTGATAGGTCTCTTCTCGAAGAAGAGATACGATCCCCTTCAACTTCTCCTCCACAGTGAAGTCAAGGTCATCCATTATGCACTCAGTTGCCTCTAACCAATACTCAGCTGTGTTAGGGGCTATGCCAGAAACTCCTCTAAACATCTCTGCTCCGTTGGCTCGGAGTCGTTCAGACACAGACTTCTGAGCTCCTGAGCCCGTGCCTACTCTAGCCACTCTTTCAAGGACCCACAGTATCGCCTGAGACACTGCATCATCTCCACCTGTTTGGTCTTGAAATTCTCCCTTCTGGTGGCGGATCCAGATCTCATTTTCGACCCTTGGCCGACCCTCATCGGCTCTAACACGGTCATCCTACCCCTACCATGACCACGCGGGGGACGTCCTTGACCCTTTGTACTCATTCCTCCGATCGACGTTTATCTGATTAGAAATTTTATGAATTATTAACTCTTCCCACTGATTATCCACGAACAATTTTATGAAAAAGTAGTTTGATAGAGGTTCTTTGGAATTCAGAATTATATCTGAAGGTTCAGTCTCAAGTCTACTACCCTAATTTAGAGAATCACATACATTCACAATCAGCATACAGAGGGCATTCACAAACTTACGTTCTTCACCTAGGGGCATTTTTGTCCTTTTACTACCCAGGGCATTTTTGTAATTTATCCTACAGGGGTTTTTTTGTAATTTTCAAAATAGGGTATCTTGGTGGTTTTACAAAATAGAGTGTATTTTGGAAATTTTGCAATCTGGGGGGTATTTTGGTAATTTTGTAAACTGAGGGTATTTCGGTAATTTCACAAATCTTGGTAATTTTTTACAAATCTAGGGTATTTTGGGAAATTTTTACAAATCAAGAGTATTTTAGAAATTTTACAAAACTAGGGGGTATTTTAGTGATTTTGCAAAATAAGGTGGCTGGTCCCTTTTGGGTTTTAATCATAAATTTTGGCCCTCAACAAGTCCTCATGGCTAAGGTGAGCAGACACCACGCACTGTAGGATTCCAACGAAGAGGAGGTGAGTCACTAGGGCTGCTAAGTACCAAGCTCTCCTCGAGCCAATCCTGACATGCGATATGCTGTTACCACCCCTAACCCGGTGACTTGTTCACGGACATGTTTAATTAGATTAAGTTTTATGGAATTTATTGTTTGGTGTAAGCTAGGCCTAGGGTTCAATAATTTCTATCTTACTAACCTATGGCCCCATAAAGCCCATTAAGCCCACATACAGAACACACAATGGTTCTGAATACTTACCTGGTGGACTTGGGTCGAAGACGCAGGTGCCATGCCGAGAGAACAATCTTGTATTACATGTTTCTGAAAACCCATCTTTAGAAAATGTTTTGAGCCCAAAAACCCTAAACCCGAGTTTTGAACCTGGCTCTGATACCAATTTTGTAACAATCCAAAATTGACCCAAACACCACGATCGAATCTGGCATGTCATTAAGAAGATTTAGTAAAGCATGTCACATTTTTGGAAAATGTTTGTCGAGTTTAAACATGTATTTCGAAAAACTTAATGATTTGATAATTTATAAAAGATATAAATTTTATATGATGCCTTTATGAATTAAAAACCGAAATTTAGTACATGCCTTAGTTTATGTTTTTCACCGAAATTAGGTGTCCAATAATAGTAAACACCCAAAAGAAAGCCCAGAGTATAAGGCTAGTGGCCCATGGCCCTATTATAATAAAATACAAACCCAAAATAATTTAACATATTGAAGGAAAATTTAAATAAATGGCATCTTTGCTGTAACAATTCGAACTCATACACGGCCACCTTGCGCTCCCCTCCAGCCCGGTCCGATGCACTAAGTGCTACCTAAAAAAAATGTTAAATAATAGGGTGAGTCACAAGACTCAGTGTGCAACCCTCGTGCACCATCAGACTGGGCCTTAGCCCCACAGAACAGATAACAAAATATATTATATCAGGAATTATGCAAAGCCCAACCCAATCTTAGGTTTCCATCTACTACACACCACCCTTACCTACCAATCACACCATTGGGGATTTCTACAATCAACCCACACCGCTACACACCATCGATGGCAGTCATGCTGCAGTTAGCTACTCATCGTCAGGTCATGGCAATAGCCACTACAATAGATCATGGCAAAAACCACTACAACAGATCATGGCAAAAGCCACTACAACAGATCATGGCAAAAGCCACTACAATAGATCATGGCAAAAGCCACTACAACAGAACACTAACAGAAAATCCAAATGGTGTGAGAATGTTACACACCTGATTAATGTGTAGGACTACCTTCTATGTCGATACCCTCGCTAATCGGATCTACTGCCTGTTGTCTACAACTTTGCTCAAAAGCATAAAAAACGCGAAGATAAGGCCTCTCCTATATTCGGCCAAGGGTTAGTGTTTTACCCGAATTATACGTTTAAATTAACAGATCTCCTTACCTTGAAATCCCGAAAGCAATATGATCCGAGTGCTACTAAACTCTGGCATAGAAATCTAGGCGATTGAATCCCCTTCAAATCCCGGAATGCCGCAAATGAGAGAAAACACCCGATTAGTTAACCATATAGCCATTTGGCTAAGATCTCTAGAAGCCAAAAAAAGATTGAAATCTCACGAATCGACACTTTCCTTTAGTTTTCTTCAAGATTTGGCACAAGCAGACACCACAGAAGGAATTCGGCAATCACAGGAGATGAGATCTAGGGATTTCAGCTTTTAAGAAATCCTAGAAAAGATGAACGATAGAAATGCTGATGCGTTTTTGGCTTTTGGAAGAACTAGGAATTGAAAAGATGGGCAAGGAAGTAGATAAAGAGATTTGGCCAAAGTGTTTGCAAGAGAAGAGAAAGGTAAATTGCAGGGGTTTCAATTTCTAACATAAGAAAAAAAAAGAAGAAGAAAATATGATTCTAGTTTGCCGAAAAGAGAGAAAGCTTGAGGTTATTTTCAGAAAACATAATGAAAAATTTGGCACACCCCCTTGCCTACACTGAACCGATTTTTCCCCCTCTCCTGTGTTTGATTTTCGGCCAACTCTGCAACTAATAGATCACTCTTATCATTCTATCCTTAACAGAACACTCATCCCATAGAGACCTACACCACATCACTACTTCCCCTTTATCAGCATTATATCCACATAATTTAAAACATAAAATCCCCTATTTTGTAGCCATATTGTCGTCCCCCTAGCTCTCCTTAGGCTACCGAAAATGCCCCAATTCCTTGGGCTCCAAGCGGCCACACTGGGGCCCCCTTCTTTTGCCTATTGGCGCCACTTATAACTCCCTCCTACTGCGCCTCTTGTTCCTGGGGCACAAGCCCATTATGCCTATTACACTCTCAATACTTTATTTAAACCCAATAGTCTCTAAACAAAATATTTAGCCAAGACCTCGGCCCATTCCTGAGCCCAATTTGCACCTCTAAACCTCAAATTAACATTTTAAGCATACATCACATAAAATGCACATGCCCAATAATTCGGGATGTTACACCATACTATAATAAAATGTCCTAATTTCATTTTAAGGCCTTCACATTTAAAAAGCCATGTAAAATAAGCACTTTAACAACTAGCACACAGCTTTTACATTTTTGCGATTAAGCCCTTTTTCTCAATTCAACACACAAACGATAAAATTTTCATGCAAAATTTTTACACATGCTCAATCACATACTGTAAACATAGAAAATAGCATTAAAATATGTTTCTGACCTCAGATTTGTGGTCTTGAAATCACTATTCTGACTAAGCTCTAAAATAAACTGTTACATCAAGACCCAAAAACTGGTCAAACTAGGCCTGGTATGTGAAACCGGGCCAACTGTCCAACTGGTCGCTAGACCGAACCAATCAGGTAGTCACTAACCCGAACTGAATCAGCAGTAATCAAACTAGGTCATGGTGTCGTAAAGGTGTCGCACCTGCACTATCGGACCCTGTTGTCGACGACAGTTGGTCTTCGGTGGTTGAACAGTGCAAGAGTTACACTCCTACTAGACTCTACCAGAAAATTTGATTTCAGATTAATTATTTCAAAAATAATATTATTTTTACAGTTTAATATTTAATTTAATTTAATGCTTATTTTAATATTATTTTATTAATTTAATATTAAAGTGATTATTTTAATATTAAATTTAATTTATTGTTTATCTTGTATATAAATATTCTATTATTTTAATAAGATTTAATCTTAAATTTAATCTTAAATTTAATCTATTTATCTTGATAAATATTATATTAATTTAATATTAAAGTGATTAAGTTTAATTATAGTTGAACTCTCTAAACTCTCCCCATATAAAGACAGCCTTGGGTCATTATTTTTGACACACTTAAATTCAAGAGAAAGTTGTAGAGAGAAAATTCACTAAAGAGATTATTTTATAAAATTTCTAGAGATATTTTTTTGATTTATAACTTGACCCAAAAATTTAGATAAATTTTAAAATTACCCCACTAGTAGTTTTTGTAAAAAGATTTCGGATTCGAAGCGAGCCCACAACCAGAAGATGTGAGCTTGAGGATAGTGGAGAAGACTACTCAGTCAAAGCACTCATCTTAGATGAATTGAAAATATACAATTTTTATTAAGTTTTTATTACTTTCGATATCACAACCAAGATCTTGTTTTGGAAAAAATTTAAAACTCTAGCTTTTTCCTAAATTTTTTTTCGCTACATTTTCCAAACTTGTTTTTTCTAATAGTTGAAGTTGTATAATTGTATGCTTGGTTTATAATTGATGATGAGCAAGGATATAGGTTAAAGAATGGTAATTGATTAGTAAATTGGCTTATCAATGCTATATGTATGCTTATATGTATTGAGATATGATGAGACTTAGCTTGTATTTGTAGGGCATGAAATGGTTAATCATGGAATGAATATGTAGTTGTAGTTGTATTAAATTATGGTGTTAATGTTTATGCTATATTATATTGAATCATGAAGTACCACTAACGTGCGGTTTGTTTATTTTGTGCGTAGGTGCAGGTAATATCGAAGCCCCAAGAAAGTGAAGTCAGCATCCAAGCAGCAACAATCAACTCATCCTAAGTTTGTATAACCTTTTTCGTTAAATCAATGGTATGCTCCTAGGGAATACTTGGTCTACTTTTAGAATAGTCAAAATGGATGTATGTAAGTTGTGATTATATGAAATTAATTTTAGTTATGCTTATAAATGATGTTAATGGTTTGGTAGTTATGTTTTTGGCAAGTTTGAGTATATGGAATGGTTGATTTGGGACCTTAAAATAATGTTAATCATGCTTGGTGGAAATCAATTGAAACTGAGACCTAGTGGTTTACCTGCACTGTCTTGATTTCATACCATGAATGTTGCGACATCATGCCTGTAACAGCCCATTTTTAGTGTAATCGAAACAGTAGTTTCGGGACCACAAATTGATCTCGGAAGAGAAATTTATTTTAATATTATTTTATGATCTACAGAATTATAGAAATATCATGTGAAAATTTCGTTAAGAAATTTTACCGATTTTATGTCTAATTTGATGAAAGGACAAAATAGCATAAAATGCAAAAGTTGAGTTCTAGTAGTTATATGTATCAAATAGCTATGGAATTCAAAATTTGGGGTCCTTATATGGAAAATAGGACAACTGATGGGGTTAGTAGATAAGGATGATGATTCATCCATGGAAATTTAAGAAAAGAAAAGGATTAAATTGGAAAGTGGAAAAAAATAAAAGATGATAATTAAATTAAAAGACAAAATATCATCTTATATCATCTTCCCCCAAATTTTCCATGGAAACCCTAGCTAAGAGAAAGAAATTCAAGCAAGATTAATTGGGTAAGTTTTCTTGTCCCGTTTTTAATGATTTTTATATTTTCGAGATCGTAATAGCTTAATCTAGCTATCTCGGGGATTAATTTGTAAATTTGTCAAAGTATTAAATTTTTTTCATGGATGAGTATGCTGTAATTTTAAAGTTTATGGTAGAAAATGAAAGGTTGTTGATAGATAAACAACTTTTACAAAGAGAATTTTTATGAAATTATGATTTAGGGACTAAATTGAAAAATTGTAGAATCCATGAAAAAAATTATGATATTTTTGAAATACATGGGCTGTTATTATGACATGTAAAATAATCTTTTAGGCTTGGAATAAGGATTAAATTGCATAAATTTCATTTTTCGAGCCTAGGGATGAAGTCGTAATTAATGAAAAGTATGTGGGCAAAATAGTAATTTTGCTAAAAACATGTATTAGACTAAATTGAATGTGAATTCTATTAAATTGAGTTAAATTTACTCGTATAGATTTGGTTAGACCTCATACGAAGTTAGATTGAGGAAAAAGGAAAATATCATATTAGTAGTATTTGTGAACACGAACATTGTCGAGGTAAGTTTGTGTAACTAAATTTATGTATATTAATTTGTTTGAATTGAATGTTGTATATATGTGAATTGTATAAACGTCTTATGTATGAAATCAGTCACATATCCGATAATACCCAATAAACGTTAAATCACGTTTGAATAAATAAAATTCGATGGATACAAGATTTACTGTATTGGTTGTGGTCTTGCATATGTTGCAGACACACCTTAGCTCGAAAGAGCATCCTATTATAAGCCCTATCGAGCATCCCGTTATATGGTTCCTGCGAGCATCCTAATCGGTAGTAATCATGCATGTGTTGAGGACTACCGCAGGTCTTTGTGAGCATCCTGCTTATATGATCGGTTGTGATCCTGCATATATCGAGGACACAAACGTAGCTCTTAATGAGTGTCCTGTTATATAGGCTCTTTGTGAGCTTCCTGATATGGCTCGCTTGAACATCCTGTTATATGGCTATCTAGAGCTCCCTGATAATAACTCTTCGGAGTTACCTGTTAAGCTCAATGAGCTTCCTATTTTGAACTCTTATGAGTTTCCTATTATAGTCCGGATAAGCTTCCTGTTACATGGCTCACATGAGCATCCTGTTATATGGCTCGAGAGAGTGCTTCCTGATTATGTGCCCTAACTGGGTACCCCTAAATATGAGTTAACAGATTACAATTTTGTATACTTCGAGTGTACCATATATGTATCCATCGATATTTCAAATAAATTCAGTGGGTAAAAATCCTGATATGAGACAATATGAATTTGAAATGAATTATTACAAGCACATACTTGAATTACGTAGACATGAATTATATATGATATTTGAATACTTAATGTGGAAAGAAAGTGTATATGGAAAAAGGACTATTACTATTGAGCTTATACAAGCTTATTGATATTCTTAATAAATATATATGACTAACATGTTTGGCACATGCTATGTAACATCCTGAAATAGTGGGTCTATGCATTTTGTGTGTTGTAGGGTTCAGGTGTTAGCTTGAGATTTAGAGGTGCGAATTGGGCTCAGGTTTGGGCTAAGACCTTAGTTATTTTTCTGTTGGGGCATTATAGGGTTTAAAAATAGGTATCTGGGTTTAAAATTAGCATAGTGGGCTTGTGGCCCAAAGTCTAGTGGTGCTACAAGGGAACCAGAAGGTGGCGTCATTAAGGGGAAGGATTAAGCCTAAGTGTTGGCCGCTTGGAGCCCATGCTCTTGGGCTAAATTTGGCACTCTAAGGGGACTAGGGGAGGACAGCACAGAGGCTGAAAAATAGGAGATTTAATTCTTTTATTATATGGATAATATGTTGATTTATGAGAGGAGGAAATGGTGCTTAGTAGGCCTCTTTTGAAGGGAGGTTGTAGATTAAGATAACAAGGGAGGTTAAGAGCCATCAGGTGGAGGTAGAGTTGGCCGAAAATCAAACTCTAGGAGGGAGAGAAAATCAGTTTGATATGCCAAAATTAGTAGGCACAAGTGTTAGTCTTTTTCATCTATTTTCCTTCCCATCTTTCCTCTTCAAAGTCGAAATTCCCTTTCTCTTGTGGGTTCTCTCTTTCTTTGCCGTAACTCTCTAACACTCTCTTCTCCTCTTCAATATTCTTTCAAAAGTCGAATACCCCTTGCCCATATCTTCTTCTTCCATAGCCGAAACCTTCAAAGTTCAGCCTCTTTTCCCGAAGTTTCACCATAGCCGAATCATCATCTCAGGATTGGTAAGTTCTCCGTCGTTTTCTTCTTTGCTATCTCTTTTCTTTCTCATCTTTATTCTAACCCGAATCACTTCCTTGATATATCGTTGGTTTTCACTCTTTGTTTCTAAAAGCTGAATCTTCCTCGCGGTGATCTCTTGTGCTGAACTTTGAAGAAAGCCAAAGGTATGTGTTGGTAATAGGTTCGACCGAATGGCCACTCCCTTTCTCTTTTACCTAATCTCATCAGGTACTTGTGTAGGTGAGATCATCGTGTTGGTCTAATGATTGGATGCTTGGCTGAATGTAGGTAGGGTGGTGATGCTTTCTTGAGGATTTTCGGGATTTGTCGATCTAGGTAAGGGTTTCGTTTTAAGTGTTATGTTAATCTCTTAGATTTGGTCTCATCGTTTAAATTCGATTTAGTGACCAAGGGTTGTTATGGACTCAAATGCCAGCCAAGCATTAGGAAGGGTTGGATCGTAAACCCAACCCTAAATTCAAGAAAGCGGCGATGTCGGTGACGAGATTGGCCACGAGTAGTGGGCGACATCGAGTAAGATTATGGAGATAGCTGTAGTCTCGATTGACTATAGTGTTAAAGTAGAGGGTGTTATAATGCGAGTCATCAGGTGTGTAACTTTTACACACTTCATATGTTTGATATGTTAATGTTGTGTTTTGTAAAAAGCCGAAATAACAGTGGGAAACATTACGTTACCCTTATGGGTATAAGCAAGGACTACGGGTAAGTCCATTATGGTGAATAACGTGCTTTATCTATGTGAAACCTGTGTGTGTGCAATGTTATATTCTTTTAAGTGTTAAGCATGATCATATTGTATGGAGAAACATATACATGAAATATGGGTTTGATGAGAGGAGGGGGAAGGCATGATTTATCAGACTGTCACTAGTGGTTTGGTACCACATATGGGTTGGCTCCATATATCATGATTCTATGACTAAGTCTCAGTGGTTTGGAACCACCAGTGGTTAGGTACCACATGTGCTTATTTTGTGACTTGTCCTAGTCGTTAGGTACCACAGTGGGTTGACCCCACGTATCGATATAAGGGATTGTCACTAGTGGTTAGGTACCACAAGTGGGTTGGCCCCACACATGAATATTCGTAACTTCGGTTACCAGTGGTTAGGTACCACCAGTGGCTAGGTGTCACAAGGGGTAGATTTGGGAGATTTGGATGGATATTTAGGTTGGATGGGTTACATGACATGCATATTTGCATATGAATCTGTGTAAAAGCTTAACATCTTCTAGGGATGGGGAATTACACACTGAGTCTCGGTGACTCACCCCTTCCGTTACTTTTTGCAGATAATGCCTAGATCGTGGATTTGGAGCCGAGGTGGACTCGTGGTGGCCATGCTTAACATTTGTTCCATTTCAATGTTTATTTTGGATTTAGTTTTTCTTTACTTTAAGTTTGGATTTCAGCTTTGTAATAAAGCCGCTTAAACTTTACCTTGGATTTACTATTCGTTCTCTTTTCCCTTAAATTTTTGTTAAACGAAAAAGGCATGCCAAGTGATTTATGGAATGGACGTTTTTACAAACTTGAGTAAACTTTTTTGAGATTTTCTGAAGTTATACACCGGGTAAATAACAAACAAGGGTTGGCAACAAATCAACTCTATTTTGCTAAGCTAAGTTTCAAAATGTTTAACCATTCACTCAATCCAAATTTGTTTTTTTTATAACTACATAATAGTTTTCTTCTCAAATAAAGTTGACAAATTGGTTTTCAAGACGTTTCTTCCCAGTGACACGCCAGATTCGGTCATAGTGTTTTGACCGGGTTTGGGGTGTTACATGCTACATGGATACATAATGAGAGAAGTATTTGAATATATAAATGATATCACTTGATATTGAGGCATGATGTACTTAATACTTGAATGTGGAACATATCTGGAACATACTTGATGACTTTTATTATCCATGATATATTGAAATATGTGATGAAAATATATGTGAATAAATCTTGTCTGATGAGAGTATAAATTCATAATTATGAACTATTATATGAATACGGTGACTAACATGGTTGATGAGGATATGTGTTTAGGCACTTGGTCAACACGACTTGGGAATGAATTGTAGGTTTACCTTATGTATATAAAATAGTGCTAAGTTAAATTCCCAGTTATATGAACTTACTAAGCTTAAAAGCTTACTCTGTTTTAATTTCCCTATTTTAAAGGAATTCGGTTGTGTTGGATGCCAGAGATATTACCCACTATCCATCGGCCTAGTCGGTACAAATGGTAAATTAATCTCGGCTATAATGGCATGTATAAGTTTATTAATAAACGTTAGCTTGTTGATCGCGTCAAACAGTCGAGTTTTAATATTTATAAAGAATGATCGAACCTGTAGACTAACTATGACAACGATTGAGGCAAGTGCACCTATCGAACAATAGTATAGTTAGGCAAGATTATTTTATCGAACCCAAAGGAACCTAAAAGTACTACTAATCACTTTCTTTCTATTATTTAGCCTAAAATATGGAGTGATTGGTTTATTAATCTAAAACTAATGAAAAAAAAACTAAACTAGATGCAAAGACAAAAGAATGAAACTTTGGGAAAAGGCGTGGAAAACTCGGTTGATTATGACGATACCTCGGGAAGAATCCACCTATGACTTCTTTTGCTATCTAACTTTTAATTCATATGACTTCTTTACTTAGCTTGATCCGTGAGCCTCCCTAACCTATATTAAACCCTCTCTCGAGGTGAATAATGTCTAACCTTAGGTTAATTAGTGGAACTCTCGTTCTCTTATAACAACTCCCTAAGGAAGCAGTAAATCGATCAATGGACTCCCATATTAGGTTTCACCCTAATCCAGCAAAATCTTGTCACCCTATCTCTAGGCGTTCGATCAACTCCGCTTAATTATGCTAGATCTACTCTTAGGCAGGGTCTATTCCTCCTCCACCTAAGCACATCAGATTAAATTAAGCAACATAATTAAGAACAAACTAAGTACTTATCATATAATTTAGAAATTAAATAACAAAATCCATCATAGGTTTCATCCTTTTCAGGTATCTGAAGGGTTTAGTTCATAACAAAATAAGAAAACATCTCAGAGAAAAGATAAAACAAAACATAAGAAATCCATGGAGTCCCCTAAAGGAATTGAAGAGGAGATCCTCTGTCTTGAGTAGAACTCCGACTTCTTGAGATGGATCAACTGGCTATCTTCGAGTAATTCCCTGAATAAAAGCTCTGGCAAAAACTCTGCCTCTGTTTCGGCTTCTACCGAACTCCCCTTTTTAGTTGCCACCTTGGGTGTTTATATAGGCTTTGAGATGCTTTACTTGGCTCCTAAGTATCCTAATTCAAGTAGAATTCCTCCTAGGATGTTTAAGTAGACTTAGGAATGTGTTTCTTTGCCTCCAAGCATCCAAATTTGACTGAAATTACTCTTTCCCACGGCAAGGGCACGGCCATGGTACACACCCGTGTAAATCATCTTCAGGCCGTGTCTCGATTCTATCGATTGGGGTATGACCGTGTAAATCGTGGTATGACTGTGTGAAGTAATTTGATGAGGCACGGCCGTGTGGCTTGAAGTCCAGGCCGTGTCGATTTCCTCTTTGGCCCAAATTGGCCCGTTTTAAGCCTGTTTCTTGTTCTTTTCGTCCTCGGGTGCTTTTCTGAGTATAAACATGAAAAGAAAGGATTAAAAGCACCTTTTTACATAAATCAAGGGCTAAATCATCCAAAAGCATACTAAATATGGGGTTAAAATATGTTACTTTTACGGTTTATCAAATACCACCACACTTAAGCTTTAGCTTTTCCTCAAGCAAAATTCTCAACTTACAATTAAAATGAACTTTCCATAATTCATAATTCCTATCGACAACGTCTCATCATAATTCATAGATAATTTATACATGGATAATTTAACTCAAAGAACCCTAAAGATTCAATCAAGATAAGTCATACCTTTGTAGTACAAAAACATAGGTGTCTCCCCTTATCTAAGTAATTACCTTTAATTCAAAACCGACAAGGATTGACATCCTCACAAAAGATTCACTCAAATCACTCGAAGTGTTTAAGGTTCAAGAATAAGCACTCTAAGTCGAACCTGAAAGTTAATCCCATAGGCTTGCCTTAAAATCAAATCTCCACCATTGAATATGAGATGATACACAAATCAAAAGGTCTTTAATCAGGGTTGTAACGGGGCTTGGGTTAAAAGATGTGGATAAAGGCTGAATTAGAAGGTTAAAATCGAGATCGACTTGACAAATTACCTAACTAGAAACAATGAACTAAATATGAATATTTACATCGAATGAAAACTAATAATACCACTATTGATAATTACTCTATAATAAAGAGTATTTTCATCACTTAAAATTTGATAATACTTTAATACAAGCTTTTTCTTCAACAATTGGAATTTAAATGCTCTAAGCTTTTTTATATACTACTAATATTGAATATACTTGGGTTTTTTTAACAAAATCCTAAAATATTACATCATAAATGATAAATGTAACTCTGAACTAATATAATTTGGTAACTTAATCAAATCAAACCTCGATTAAAGGGTAGTCAAAAGAAAGGGTGATAACAACTACAAAGGGGTTTTGGGTTAATATTAGTGCATGAGTCAATAAAAAGGTTCTTAGGATTCAACGGGGTTCACTAGGGGTTAATTTGTGAAGGTAGGCTTTTTATGGAGTAAGTGGGCTAAATCCTAGGTGCCTTTATCATCTCTATATATCAAATCAAAAGTGTGGTCTCAACATGTATAAACGAGGCAAGTTCTAGAATAACAGTTCAAAGTTGACACACTCATAATCAATACAGTGAGCATGAAAAAGAATATATGCTCTATAAGGCTCAAAATCTCACAAAAATTATGGGTGTTTTTGACATCAATCCCTGTAAATTTCAAACTTCAAAGTAATACTCAAATTCAGTTCAACGACCTATTAATTTTTAATTTTTAGAAATTAGACTTATCATGCTCGATTCTCTAATATCCTTCAAATTTAATCATCGATGCACAATAAAAGTACTACTACTCACTTTCTTTCTATTATTTAGCCTAAAATATGGAGTGATTGGTTTATTAATCTAAAACTAATGAAAAAAAAACTAAACTAGATGCAAAGACAAAAGAATGAAACTTTGGGAAAAGACTGTGGAAAAACTCAGTTGATTATGACGATACCCTCAAGAAGAATCCACCTATGACTTCTCTTATTATCTAACTTTTAATTCATATGACTTCTTTACTTATCTTGATCCGTAAGACTCCCTAACCTATATTAAACCCTCTCTCGAGGCGAATAATTTCTAACCTTAGGTTAATTAGTGGAACTCTCGTTCTCTTATAATAACCTCCTAAGGAAGCAGTAAATTGATCAATGGACTCCCATATTAGGTTTCACCCTAATCCGGCAAAATCTCGTCACCCTATCTCTAGGCGTGTAATCAACTCCGCTTAATTATGCTAGATCTACTCTTAGGCAGGGTCTATTCCTCCTCCACCTATGCACATCAGATTAAATTAAACAACATAATTAAGAACAAACTAAGTACTTATCATATAATTTAGAAATCAAATAACAAAATCCATCATAGGTTTCATCCCTTTCAGGTATCTGAAGGGTTTAGTTCATAACAAATTAAGAAAACATCTCAAGAGAAAAGATAAAACAAAACATAAGAAATCCCTAGGACTCCCTGAAGGAATTGAAGAAGAGATCCTCTATCATGAGTAGAACTCCGGCTTCTTGAGATGGATCAACTGGCTATCTTCGAGTAATTCCCTGAATAAAAGCTCTGGCAGAAAACTCTGCCTCCTATTTCGGCTTCTGTCGAACTCCCCTTTTTAGTTGCTACCTTGGGTGTTTATATAGGCTTTGAGATGTTTTACTTGGCTCCTAAGTATCCTAATTTAAGTAGAATTCCTCCTAGGATGTTTAAGTAGACTTAGGAATGTGTTTCTTTGCCTCCAAGCATCCAAATCTGAGTGAAATTGTTCTTTCCGGTCATGGTAGGTAAATCATCGACCATGGTGTAAATCATGGCATGTGTAAATCATCTTCAGGCCATGTCTCGATTCTCGTTCTTTTTGTCCCCGGGTGCTTTCCTGAGTATAAACATGAAACGAAAGGATTAAAAGCACCTTTTTACATAAATCAAGGGCTAAATCATCCAAAAGCATACTAAATATGGGGTTAAAATATGTTACTTTTACGGTTTATCACTTGTAAATGTTGGTTTTATATTAGCCATTGGAATGGCTAATATTTGATGTATTTTAGCATGTATAAACATGGCATTGTGTTGGTTGATATGTATTAACATATGATAGTAAGATTATAGAAATGTAGATGGATAAGTTAAGGTAGCATGTTTGGCATAAGTTGCAAACAAGTGAACTTCATTAATATGGTAAGTTTGGATACTAAGTTATTTGTAGTAAAATGAAATACTTAAAACTTGGTTTTGGTTTGTTTTGAGTGCCTTGATATAGCATGTTAATGTCTAAAATGTTAGACAAAATTGACGGTAAATTTGGTGAGAAAAGTGGCCTGAAAATAGCCTATTTTTTGTCTAGACAGGTAGAGACACGGACGTGAGCCTCAATCGTGTGTGACACATGACCATGCGCACGGGCGTGTGGTTTGGTCGTGTGTCCCTGCACCTAGAAAAATTTTGAAATTTCGTGAAAAATTCTCTGAGTTCCCAATTTAGTCCCGACTTGATTCTAATTTTTATTTTGGGCCTCGATGGCTCTTATAAGGGACTATATGTAACAGCCCAGCTTAGACCCTAGTCAAAATCGTGGTTTCGAGACCACGAATTTGAGTCAAAAAATATTATAATATTATTTTCGGTGTCTACAATATATGATTTAGCATGTGTGAAATTTCTATGAATTAATTTGATCATTTGCATGCTTAATTTGAAAAAAGGATTAAATTGCATTGAATGCAAAACTTGCATGCTTTATGAAAGGATACCTATTTGTTATGTCTTTATAAGTATGGAGGCTTCATGTGGCAATTAAGCCCATGTTAAGGTTAGTGGATGGGTAAATGACAAAATAACCTTAATGTTTATTTTGTCTTATATGTTTATTAAAAGGCTAAATGGGTAAATTGATAAATCAAAGATAATTAAAGGAAACAAAAGCATGAAAATGGGATAGTTATTATCTTTTGTGCCGAAAATTAGCAAAGAAAAAGAAGAAAGAATAAGCTAGGTTTTGGCTAGCTTTTAATCCAAATTCAAGGTATGTTTGATTTCGATTTTTGATCATTTTTACATTTTTGCAATCATTGCTTCATAAATTTTAAAACCCATGTTCTAATTTGAGGAATTGATGATGTCTATGAGATTGTTATTGATGAAATGGTGAGATTTGTGATGAATATTGGTGTTAAATGAAAGATATGTGTTTAATGAACATGTTTTGTTCTTGAATTTTTGGTAAATTTAGCTAATTAGGGCTAAATTGTGAAAATAATTAGTTTGGAGGACTAAATTGTAAATTTGATGAAAAATATGGACTTGTATGGTCCCTAGAGAATTTTGGGTATGCATGTGTGTGAATAAATTTCGTATATTTGATGTTTTGAGAAAAATGGACTAAAATGTCCAAATGTGAAATTATGAGGGCTAAATTACAAATTGCCCTAAATATGTGTATTTGGATTGAATTGGATGAACTACTGAATAAAAGGGTTAAATTTGAATATGTATAGATCAATAACCGAAGAAAATGGACTTAGATCGCGGGAAATCAAAAGTAATCGACTAGCTTTATCCGTTTCCATTAATCTGAATTCGAGGTAAGTCGATATACAAATAAATGTATTTGAATTGAATTATTCGTGTACCTATGGATTTGAATTGCTATGAATATCTATTGAGATGGAATGTATGTGGAATCTGAGTTTACGAATAAGTCGATAAGATGTTAAAGTCTGAGAAGTCCCATATGAACCTAGGAATAGATAGGAATGCATATGTCATAACATAGGTGTCTGTTACATGATTTCATGTAAGAACACGTCTGGGACGTTGGTATTGATTTGAGATTTCATGTAAGACCACATCTGGGACATTGGCATCAATATGAAATTTTCGTGTAAGACCACGTCTGGGACGTTGGCATCGATATGAGATTTACATGTAAGACCATGTTTGGGACATTGGCATCATATTTGATTCGTGTAAGACCCTATTTGGGACAGTGGCATCAATATCTGGATACATGTAAGACCACGTCTGGGACGTTGGCATTGTATGACTATTTCGAGCACTCTGAGTATCCTATTTAGTTTCGAACGGTTTAACGGGGAAGTTCGAGAAATGAACGACTATGTGATTTGTATATCCATTTCAGGTATGTTTGATATGTACACATTGTGTGTATAAAAAGGTAAGTATATTCATAAACTTACCTAGATGAGTTATGTATTTGAATAAGAGAAAGTAAATTGTGTTCCATGAATGGAAGAGCTATGATGCAATAATGCAAGATGGAAAGATGAATGGCTAAATGAATGTGCCAAGAAGAATTATGGCTATGCAATTAAACTATTAGTGAATCCATATTGATTATATGTTTTGAATGCTTATATGTTAAGTTTATTTGTATATGGCTTCCAAAGCTTTTGAAAGCTTACTCTGTGTGTGTTTGTTCTGTTTTATAGATCGTCAAAGCTACTGAAGGCTCGAGACCATCGAGGATGGTCATCACACTACTCAGACTTATTTTGGTATTTTGAAAATACGTATATAGCTAAATATGGAATGTATAAGTTAAGTCATTTTGGTATAAGTTTGGGATATGGAGTTAGCCATGTGATGTGGCTAGTTTAATGTTGATAATATCCAATTGAAAATGTGTTATATCATGTTGGTTTTGGTATGAATACATGTCCATGAAATGATCAAGTTTATGGTAAGCATATGGATGGAAGTTGAGTATGCATGTTTGATCAAAGAAATGGTTATATGAAAGGTAAATGTGGATAGATCATGCTTGAGCATATATGTGTTTTAGTTGTGCAAATTGGCATGATTGGAATTAATATTGAATGTGGAGATTTGTTGATTATTTTGACATGTTATTGGTTGTCAAATGTACATGAAATGAATTGGTATATTGCTTGTATGGTTGACCCTAGTGTGGGTGGCATTTTGGCCTTGCAAGTAGTCTGTTTTGCATAAATAGCTGTGGCACACAGGCGTGCCTGGTGGCCATGTGAATAAGTCACTAGCTAGCCTAATGTTACACGGCCATGGCACACGGGCATGCCTGGTGGCCGTGTGGACAAGTCAGTAGACATGCTCTGTTTTGGCACGGCTAGGACACATGGGTGTGTCTAGTAGCCGTGGAAGGCACACGACCTGCCCACACAGGCGAGTGACCTTTGTAACTTAGAAAAGTTTTAAATTTTGAGAATTTTAATATGTGTTTGGTTTAGTCCTAATCCTATTCTAAAGAATGATTAAGGCCTCGTTGACCTATCAAAGAGACACTTTGATTGCGATTGATGAATGATATTAAAAAATGTCTGTAAAATTTTTTGATATGTCCGGTAATGCCTTTAGCCCTAATCCGATGATGGATGTAGGTTAGGGATGTTACATTTAGTTGGTATCAGAGCTACGATTTAGTCAATTCTCAAACTAACATAGCGTGTGAGAGTCTAGCTATACATGCCATATATCTAAAATGTGAAAGTGTGATGAATCCTGATGTGTAAGATGTGATTTTCGTATAGTAATGGATCCCAAAAGAGCTGTAGCTGACGATGTAGAAAGTAATGCTCCTGCTCCCGCTCAAGGGACAGCGCCATCTGAATCGAGACCTGCTACGAGCGGTCAATGGGGAGAAGCTAAACAACCTTTCTTCCAGATGATGAGTTAGTGGTTCACTCAGTTTGTGATAAATAACTCGACTGTTTCACAACCTCTACCCCGGTTAATCCCCCTCAGACATCTGCTATGCCTCTGACTATGAATCTGAATCTGTTGAACAAGCCTCCGATTGACAAAATCTATAAGTATAGGGCTGAAAAATTTAGGGTTACTAGTGATGACGATACTAAGAAAGCTGAGTTTTAGTTAGAAAACACTATCCGGGTATTTGATGAGATGTCTTTGACTCCGAAAGAAAGTATTAAATGTGTTGTATATTAAATGTGTTGTATCTTTGTTACGAGACGTGGCTTATCAGTGGTGGAAATCTTTAATTTCTATTGTTCCAAATGAATGGGTTACTTGGGATTTCTTTCAGATTGAGTTCCGGAAGAAATACATTAGTCAGAGATTCATCGATCAGAAATGAAAGGAATTTTTGAACTTGAAACAGGGTCATATGTCTGTCACTGAATACGAGTGAGAGTTCGTGAGACTGAGTCAGTATGCCCGAGAATGTGTATCATCGAAGGCGATAATGTGTAAGAGATTTGAAGATGGCCTAAATGAAGACATCCGTTTGCTAGTCAAAATTTTGGAAATAAAAGAGTTTGTAGTGCTTGTTGACCGAGCGTGCAAAGCAGAGGCACTCGGGAAAGATAACAGAAAAGCTGAGTCTGAAGCTAGAGAATGGGAAAGAGATTTTGGGTAAATCATTTCAGTCTGCTTCAAAGAAATTCAGAGATGAACAAAGATGTTCAAGAGTTAATGTGGGACATTCCAGTCGAGAATGAGTTAGATCACAGTTGAGCTCTAAAGTTTGACAACTTCAATGGCAAGTGTTGGAAATGTTCGATCCGAGAAACCCGAATGTAAACATTGTGGAAAAGGCATCTGGGAAGTTGTAGATTAAATGATCGAGTTTGCTTCAGATGTGGATCATTGATCATTTCATCAGTGATTGCCAGAGTCTGTTGAGCCAGAGATTGTTCAGAATCTGAGATCCGACAATGTTCCAGTGAAAGGTAGACCTTCTCGAAATATAAGAAATGTCAGTGGTAGTCAGAGAACTATGAGAGATACTGTTGCGAGATCCACAGCTAGAGTACCTGCCAGAGCGTATGCTATCTGAGCTAGGAGGAAGCTTCATCTCTAGATGTTATAATGGGTACATTTACACTTTATGATACTTCTATGATTGCATTGATAGACCCTGGTTCTACTCATTCATATATATGCATGAACTTAGTATCCAGTAAGACTTTGCCTATAGAGCCTACTGAATTTGTTTTAAAAGTATCAAACCCCTTAGGTAAAAGTCTCCTGGTTGATAAAGTATGCAAGAACTGTCTGTTAATGTTTCGAGATATCTGTTTCTCTGCTGATTTGATGATGTTACCTTTTGATGAATTCGACATAATTTTTGGTATGGATTGGTTGACATTGCATGATGTTGTTGTGAACTGTAAAAGAAAGACTATTGATTTGAGATGTCCGAATGATGAAGTAGTTCGGGTTGAGTCTAATGATTTGAACGGATTGCCTGTTGTTATATCTGTATTGAAAGCTTAGAGTTATGTGAAAAAAGGATATGAGGCATACTTTGCTTATGTGATTGATTCGAAAGTATCTGAAAAATAAAGTTGAATTTTCATCAGTTGTTTGTGAGTTTTTTGATGTGTTTCCTGAAGAATTGTCAGGATTGCCTCCGATAGTGAAGTTGAATTTGGTATAGATCTGTTGTCTAGTACAACTCCTATTTCGGTAGCTATGTATAGAATGGCACCAACAGAATTGAAAGAGTTAAAGTCACAACTGCAAGGGTTAACTAACATAGAGTTTGCGAGACCGAGTTTCTCACCTTGGGGTGCTCTGTTCTATTTGTGAAAAAGAAACATGGCACGATGAGAATGTGCATTGACTATCATCAGTTGAATAAAGTGACCATAATGAATAAATATTTGTTGCCCAGGATTGACAATTTGTTTGATCAACTAAAAGGAGTCATCGTATTTTCAAAGATAGATTTGAGATCGGGTTACTACCAGTTGAGAGTGAAAGACTCAGACATTCTGAAAACTGCTTTCAGAACAAGGTATGGGCATTATGAGTTTTTAGTTATGCCTTTCGAATTAACAAATGCTCCTGTTGTCTTTATGGATCTGATGAACAGAATTTTCAGATCGTACCTAGATTGATTTGTTGTGTATTCATTGATGACATTTTGATTTATTCACGGGATGAAACTGAACATGTTAAACATCTAAGAATTGTGTTGCAAACTCTGCGATAAAAGCAATTTATGCAAAATTCAATAAATGTGAATTCTAGTTACGTGAGGTTAGTTTTCTAGGACATATTGTGTCAGCATCAGGGATACGAGTTGATTCGAGCAAGATTTCTGCTATTCTAGAATGAAAATCTCTGAAAAATATGTCAGAAGTCCATAGTTTTCTGGGACTCGCTGGTTATTATCGTCGGTTTGTAAAAGGATTCTCAATGATAGCTACTCTGTTGACTAGATTACTTCAGAAAGATGTAAAATTTGAATGGTCCGATAAGTGTCAGAAAAGTTTTGACCGATTGAAAACTCTGTTAACTGAAGCTCCACTTTTGGTACAGCCAGAATCAGGCAAAGAGTTTGTGATTTACAGAAATGCTTCGTTGAATGGTCTGGAATGCGTATTGATGCAAGAAGGCAAAGTCATAAAAGATTTGATGACATTATCTGTTCGGTGAAAAATGTCACGTATTTTTAGATCATAAAAGTATGAAATATCTGATGACTCAAAAATATTTGAATTTGCGACAGAGAAGATGGTTAGAGTTGTTAAAAGACTACGAGCTTGTGATAGATTATCACCCGGGTAAAGCAAATGTAGTAGCTGATGCATTGAGTCGAAAATCATTGTTTGCATTAAGTGCTTTGAATACTCAATTAGATCTGTCTGATGATAGTTCAGTGATAGCTAAATTGAAAATGAAACCGTTATTTTTATAGCAGATATGTGATGCTCAAAAAGTTGATAATGAAATGTTAGCGAAACGAGCTCAGTGTGATTCAAATTCTGATTCTGAATTTCGATTAGATGTGAATGATTGCTTGAGATTTCGAGATCGATTATGTATTCTGAGAAATCCAGAGTTGATTCAATTAATTTTGAATGAAGCACATAACAGTCGACTGTTTGTTCATCCGGTAGTACGAAGATGTATCATGATCTGAAACAACATTATTGGTGGTCTGGTAAGAAACGAGATATTTCTGACTTTGTCTCGAGATGTTTAATCTGTTAGTAAGTAAAAGCTGAACATCAGGTTCCATCTAGTTTGTTACAACCGGTTCTAATTCCTGAGTTGAAATGGGATAGAGTGATAATGGATTTTATTTCGGGATTGCCTCTGACTCAGAGAAAGAAAGATGTGATTTGGGTGGTAGTTAATCGATTGACGAAATCTGCCCATTTTATTCGATATGATCTGATTACTCACTTGATAAGTTAGCTGAACTTTACATTTTTGATATTGTGAGAATGCATGGGGTACCATTATTTATTATGTCAGATAGAGATCCGAGGTTTACATCAAGTTTCTGAAAGAAATTGCAAGAAGCTTTAGGCACAAAATTGCATTTCAGCACATCTTTTCATCCACAAACAGATGGTCAATCCGAACGGATTATTTAGATTCTCGAGGACATGTTGAGATGTTGCATCCTTGAATTTAACAGTACGTGGGAATCGTACTTGCCATTGATTGAATTTGCATATAACAACAGGATTTAGTCGAGCATTAAAATGGCACATTATGAAGCTTTGTACGGACGTAAATGTCAAACACCTCTATATTGGATTGAGCTCAGTGAAAATAGGCTATACGAGGTTGATTTGATAAAAGACACTGAGCAGAAAGTGAAAGTGATCCGTGACAGTCTGAGAGCAACACCTGATCGTCAGAAGTCCTATGCGGACTTGAAATGAAAAGATATTGAATTTGAGATCGGTGACAGTATTCTTGAAAGTTTCTCAGAGGAAGAAAGTACTCTATTTAGACGTAAAGGCAAATTGAGTCCAAGGTTTATCGGGCCATATGAAATTATCGAGCGTGTTGGGCCAATTACGCATAGATTATTGTTGCCACCTGAGTTAGCAAAAATACATAATGTATTCCATGTTTCGATGCTCCGTAAATACCGATCCGATCCATCACATGTGATTTCTCCGTCTGAAATTGAAATCCGATATGATATGACTTATAAGGAAGAACCAATCCATATGCTAACTCGTGAAGTGAAAGAGTTGAGAAACAAGAAAATTTCATTAGTAAAAGTGTTATGGCATCGACACGGAATAGAAGAGGCTACGTGGGAGCCTGAAGATTCAATGAGACAGCAATATCTGAATCTGTTTAACGGTAAGATTTTCGGGGACGAAAATCACTAAGGGGGGAGAATTGTAACAGTCGATTTAGACCTTAGTCAGAACAGTGGTTTCGGGACCATGAATTCGAGTCTAAAATTATTATAATATTATTTTGGTGCCTACAGTATACAATTTAGCATGTGTGAAATTTCTGTGAATTAATTTGATCGTTTGCATGCTTAATTTGATAAAAGGATTAAATTGCATTGAATGCAAAACTTGCATGCTTTATGAAAGGATACCTATTTATTAAGTCTTTATAAGTATGAAGGCTTCATGCAGAAATTAAGCCGATGTTAAGGTTAGTGGATGGGTAAATGACAAAATAACCTTAATGTTTATTTTGTCTTATATGTTTATTAAAAGGCTAAATGGGTAAAATGATAAATCAAAGATAATTAAAGGAAACAAAAGCATGAAAATGGGATAGTTATTATCTTTTGTGCCGAAAATTAGCAAAGAAAAAGAAGAAAGAATAAGCTAGGTTTCAACTAGCTTTTAATCCAAATTCAAGGTAAGTTTTATTTCGATTTTTCATAATTTTTACGTTTTTGCAGTCGTTTCTTCATAAATTTTGAAAACCATGTTTTAATTTGAGGAATTGGTGATGTTTATGAGATGTGCTATTGATGAAATGGTGAGCTTTGTGATGAATATTGGTGTTAAATGAAAGATATGTGTTTAATGAACATGTTTTGTTCTTGAATTTTTGGTGAATTTAGCTAATTAGGGCTAAATTGTGAAAATAATTAGTTTGGAGGACTAAATTGTAAATTTGATGAAAAATATGGACTTGTATGGTCCCTATAGAATTTCGGGTATGCATATGTGTGAATAAATATTGTATATTTGATGTTTTGAGAAAAATGGACTAAAATGTCCAAATATAAAATTGTGAGGGCTAAATTACAAATTACCCTAAATATATGTATTTGGATTGAATTGGATGAACTAGTGAATAAAAGGGTTAAATTTGAATATGTATAGATCAAGAACAAAAGAAAATGGACTTAGATCGCGGGAAATCAAAAGTAATCGAGTAGCCGTATCCGTTTTCGTTAATACGAATTCGAGGTAAGTCGATATACAAATAAATGTATTTGAATTGAATTATTTGCATACCTATGGATTTGAATTGCTATGAATATCCATTGAGATTGAATGTATGTGGAATCCAAGTTTACAAATAAGTCGATAAGATGTTAAAGTCTAAGAAGTCCCGTATGAACCTAGGAATAGATAGGAATGCATTTGTCATGACATAGGTGTTTGTTACGTGATATCATGTAAGACCACATCTGGCACGTTGGCGTTGATTCGAGATTTCTTGTAAGACCACGTCTGGGACATTTGCATCAATATAAAATTTTCGTGTAAGACCACGTTTGGGACGTTGGCATCGATATGAGATTTACGTATAAGACTATGTCTGGGACATTGGCATCGTATTTGATTAGTGTAAGACCCTATCTGAGATAGTGGCATTGATATCTGAATACATGTAAGACCACATCTGGGACGTTGGCATTGTATGACTATTCCGAGCACTGTGAGTATCCTATTTAGTTTCGAACGGTTCAACGGGCAAGTCCGAGAAATGAACGACTATGTGATTTGTATATCCGTTTTAGGTATGTTTGATATGTACACATTGTGTGTATAAAAAGGTAAGTATATTCATAAACTTACCTAGATGAGTTATGTATTTGAATAAGAGAAAGTAAATTGTGTTACATGGATGAAAGAGCTATGATGCAATAATGCAAGATGGAAAGATGAATGGCTAAGTGAATGTGCGAAGAAGAATTATGGCTATGCAATTGAACTATTAGTGAATCCATATTGATTATATGTTTTGAATGCTTATATGTTAAGTTTATTTGTATATGGCTTACTAAGATTTTGAAAGCTTACTCTGTGTGTGTTTGTTCTGTTTTATAGATCGTCAAAGCTACTGAAGGCTCGGGACCGTCGAGGATGGTCATCACACTCCTCAAACTCATTTAGGTATTTTGAAAATGTGTATATAGTTAAATATGGCACTATAAGTTAGTCATTTTGGTATAAGTTTGAGATATGGAGTTAGCCATGTGATGTGGCTAGTTTAATGATGACAATATGCAATTTTTAATGTGTTATATGATGTTGGTTTTGGTATGAATACATGTCCATGAAATGATCAAGTTTATGGTAAGCATATGGATGAAAGTTGAGTATGCATGTTTGATCAAAGAAATGGTTATATGAAAGGTACATGTGGATGGATCATGCTTGAGCATATATGTGTTTTAGTTGTACAAATTGGCATGATTGGAATTAATATTGAATGTGGAGATTTGTTGATTATTTTGACATGTTTTTGGTTGTCAAATGTACATGAAATGAATTGGTATATTACTTGTAGGGTTGACCCTAGTGTGGGTGGCATTTTGGCCTTGCAAGTAGTCTGTTTTGCATACACGGCTGTGGCACACGGGCATGCCTAGTGGTCGTGTGAGTAAGTCAGTAGCTAGCCTAATGTTACACGGCCATAGCACACGGGCGTGTCTGGTGGCCGTGTGGAAAAGTCAATATACATGCTCTGTTTTGGCACGGCTAGGGCATATGGAAGTGTCTAGTAGCCGTGGGAGGCACAAGGCCTGCCCACACGGGCGTGTGACCTTTGTAACTTAGAAAAGTTTTAAATTTTTGAGAATTTTAGTATGTGTCCAGTTTAGTCCCGATCCTATTCTAAAGCATGATTAAGGTCTCGTTGACCTAAAAAATAGACATTTTGATTGCGATTGATGAATGATATTATAAAATGTCTGTAAAAGTTTTTGATCTGTCCAGTAACACCTTTAGCCCTAATCTGATGATGGATGCGGGTTAGGGGTGTTACATTTGGTTGGTATCAGAGCTATGGTTTAGCCAATTCTCGGACTAACGTAGCATGTGAGAGTCTAGCTATACATGCCATATATCTGAAATGTGATAGTGTGATGAATCCTGACGTGTAAAATGTGATTTTCGTATAGTAATGGATCCTGAAAGAACCGTAGCTGATGATGTAGAAAGCAATGTGCCTTCTCCCGCTCAAGGGACAGCGCTATCTAAATCGAGACCGACTATGAGTGGTCAATAGGGAGAAGCTAAACAAGCTTTCTTCTAGATGATGAGTGAGTGGTTCACTCGGTTTTGAGAAATAACTCGACCGTTTCACAACCTCGCCCCGGTTAATCCCCTTTCGACATCGGCTATGCCTCTGAATATGAATTTGAATCTGTTGAACAAGCCTCCTGTTGACAAAATCGTAAGTATGGGGCTGAAGAATTCACGGCTACCAGTGATGACAATGCCTTGAAAGCCGAGTTTTGGTTAGAAAACACTATCCGGTATTTGATGAGATTTCTTTGACTCCGGAAGAAAGTATTAAATGTGTTGTATCTTTGTTACGAGACGCGGCTTATCAGTGGTGGAAATCTTTAATTTCTATTGTTCCGAAGGAACAGGTTACTTGGGAATTCTTTCAGATTGAGTTCCGGAAGAAATACATTAGTCAGAGATTCATCGATCAAAAATGAAAGGAATTTTTGGACTTGAAACAGGTCCGTATGTCTGTCACTGAATACGAATGAGAGTTCATGAGACTGAGTCAGTATCCCCAAGAATGTGTATCATCGAAGGAGATAAAGTGTAAGAGATTTGAATATGGTCTAAATGAAGACATTTGTTTGTTAGTCGAAATTTTTAAAATAAAAGAGTTTGTAGTGCTTGTTGACTTAGCGTGCAAAGCTGAGGCACTCGGGAAAGATAAAAGAAAAGCTGAGTCTGAAGCTAGAGACGTGAGAAAGAGATTTTCGGGTAAATCATTTCAGTCTGCTTCAAAGAAATTCAGAGATGAACAAAGCCTTTCAAGAGTTAATGTGGGACATTCCAGCAGAGATCGAGTTAGATCACAGTTGAGCTCTAAAGTTCCGGCAACTTCAATGGCAAGTGTTGGAAATGTTCGATTCGAGAAACCTGAATGTAAACATTATGGAAAAAGGCATATGGGAAGTTGTAGATTAAATGATTGAGTTTGATTCAAATGTGGATCATTAGATCATTTCATCCGTGATTGCCAGAGTCTGTTGAGCCAGAGATTGTTAGAATTCGAGATCCAATAATGTTCCAGCGAGGGGTAGACCTTCTCAAAATATAAGAAATGTCAGTGGTAGTCAGAGAACTCTGAGAGATATTGTTGCGAGATCCAAAGCTAGAGCACCTGCCAGAGCATATGCTATCCAAGCTCGGGAAGAAGCTTCATCTCCAAATGTTATAACGGGTACATTTACACTTTATGATACTTTTGTGATTGCATTGATAGACTTTGGTTCTACTCATTCATATATATGCATGAACTTTGTATCCAGTAAGACTTTGCCTATAGAGTCTACTGAGTTTGTTATAAAAGTATCGAACACCTTAGGTAAAAGTGTCCTAGTTGATAAAGTATGCAAGAACTGTCCGTTAATGTTTCAAGATATCTGTTTCTCTGCTGATTTAGTGCTGTTACCTTTTGATGAATTCGACATAATTTTTGGTATGGATTGGTTGACATTGCATGATGCTATTGTGAATTGTAAAAGAAAGACTATTGATTTGAGATATCCGAATGATGAAGTAGTTCGGGTTGAGTCTAATGATTTGAATGGATTAACTGCTGTTATATCTGTATTGAAAGCTCATAGTTATGTGAAAAAGGGATATGAGGCATACTTTGCTTATGTGATTGATTCGAAAGTATCTGAAAAAAAGGTGAATCTGTATCAGTTGTTTGTGAGTTTTCTGATGTGTTTCCTAAAGAATTGTCGGGATTGCCTCCGATACGTGAAGTTGAATTTGGTATAGATCTGTTGCCTTGTACAACTTCTATTTCGATAGCTTCGTATAGAATGGCACCAACAGAATTGAAAGAGTTAAAGTCACAACTGCAAGAGTTAACTGATAGAGGGTTTGCGAGACCGAGTTTCTCTCCTTACAAGTAGTCTGTTTTGCATACACGGACATAGAACACAGGCGTGTCTGGTGGCCGTGTGGAAAAGTTAGTATACATGCTCTATTTTGGCACGGCCAGGACACATGGTGGTGTCTAGCAGCCGTGGGAGGCACATGGCCTGCCGACACGAGCGTGTGACCTTTGTAACTTAGAAAAGTTTTAAATTTTTTATAATTTTAATATGTGTTCGATTTAGTCTCGATCCTATTCTAAAGCATGATTAAGGTCTCGTTGACCTATCAAAGGGATAGTTTGATTGCGATTGATGAATGATATTATAAAATGTCTGTAAAAGTTTTCGATCTGTCCGATAACACCTTTAGCCCTAATCCGACAATGGATGCGGGTTAAAGGCGTTATACTATATGATTGATTTATGATGTGAATGAGATATGATGTGAAATTTCTGATAATTGATTTATATATTCCAGTAATACTCTGTAACCTGTTCCCAGCGACGGATTTAGGTTAGGGGTGTTACAATTCCATCTCGTCATGACTTTCTCTGCTTGAGGTCGTGATGTTGACCCTATTTTATTTTGGAAATTTTAAAAATTGGTCCTCTAGTTGGGTAGCTTAGCTACTATCTTCAATGTCGCAACATCCACCCAAGATGTTTTGAAAACATTATAGTTTAGTCCTTGTTCGATCTCGAGATGGTACTGAGCTTTCGTAAGCTCGTATTTGGGTATTTAATGTTACAATTTGAATATGGTTATTTATAGTTGCTTCGACAATGAATATGGCATCCTATAGCTTGGACCTGATGATCGAGGTGGGTTGTGGTGTTACATTACTATTTTCAAAGTTTATAAAAAAAAATTGAATTTAAATTTTCCAAGTCAATTTATGACTCAAAATTTGTGTGTACATCAAGTTCTTATATTAAAGATCCTCCAAAATGCACTATGGATATCTTAGCAATAGAGTCAGAGCTTACCTCAAGCTATTTTTGAAGTTGTATATCTGAGGTCACCAACAAGATATGTTGGTACAACAACCATACAAGTAAAGGAGTTGGAGCTAATGCTACATGGCTTAATAAAGGTATTATTTTATGAAAGTGCTACAACAAGCCACTACTTAAATTAGTTTGAGCACTGGAAGAAGTCTTATCTTCTTTAAAGAAGAAATTTGATAAGATGGAAAAAAAAAGGTCACAACAACAAAGAAAAAAGCTATGGAGTCTAGCAAAATAGTTGCTGAGAGTGGGGGCTTGCAAGATAGTTTTAGGACTCAACTACAAGAGCCGAAGAGAAAAAAAAGCCTTAATGAAAGAGAAAACTGAGGCAGAATCCAAATCAAATTCCTTGGAGAAAAGAATAACCTCGTTGAAGGATGAACATAAGGAGAAACTGAAGCAGGCTAAATTTAAGATCATTTGTAAATAAGCTAATTTTGCGAGCTTTAACATTATGCAAAAATACTGATCTAGAAGAGTTCAAGAGGCAACCCCGAGTGAATATAAGCAACGCATTTCCAAAAATTAGGCTAAGTATTAATTTAAGCATTAAGGCTGCTAGGGGTCCTCTTAACTTATATGGGTAGATTTGGAAAGTCTATTTAGGGTAGAGGTTGGTTTCGACGTCCTAAATCCCTTAAGTGAGACATGACCTCCTTGGATGAATTTGTTAATGAATAGAGGGATTTGCAAAAGATCTTTGTTGAACTTGCTACACTATAAAAGAGCCTGCTGAACCCCTCATCCGTCGACGTGCGAACACCAGGGCTGAGAAACCAACACTAACACAATCAAATAATAAAGTGGTTTCTGAGGGTCTGACAGGTCAATTGTAATATTTATAATGTTCAATGGAATACAAAGTATTCCAAGGATCGAACCCATGGGATTCGATGATTAAGCTATTTCTAAACTATGGACATGTAATTAAAAGAAGTCTAGCCAACTACTATATAAGCACTATAGTACGATAGGCCATAAATGAAGTTAATTATGTTATTTTACCAGCTAATCGCTAGAAAAGACTAAATCGTAAAATAAGCAAAACTATGAAATTAACCGATTAATAATACGTAGTGGTTGATTGACATCAACGTTACTAGTTAACCTTTGAATTAGGGAACTAAATCGATTAAACTCATAAATGGCTCAATTTTACCTCTAGATCTCAATTTTATCAAATTAGACGAATTAGCCCGGTTTATCTCTCGACCTCACCCAACTAACTCGAGACTTAACAATTTGGTTCTCAATAAGATCTCCTCTCGGTCTCACTTATTTTGATTTTTCCTTAGGGGCGTCGATCTTAAGTTTTGAATTCTACTCAATTTAGTCTAATTTTTGCAATTTAGCCCCTGAACCAAAAGTTAACTAGCAACATTTCCATCAACCTCCCACTTCATATTTGGTTACCCATTATCATGCTTAAGCAAAAAAAGAAAGAAAAGAAAAGAAAAAGATAATCACATACAATAGGCATAAATGGAAAACACAAGAAAAATGAGAAAAGCTTGGGCTTTTCTCGAAGATACTTGAAAACAATAACAATTGTAGCAAAGGAATGTAAAATCATATTTTTAATGATGAAACTAAAAAGAAAATGAGTTGCATTGAAACTAGGATTAAACTGAAAAATAACAGAATTTTGAGGTACTAAACAAGTAAATAAACCTAGCTACAGTGTTAACTAACTTAACCAATAGTTATGGAGACTAAGAAAAACCAGAGAAAACATACCTTAAGCTATGTAGAAGAAAACTAAACCCTAAAAAATGAAGAGAAATATAGTATCTAATTTTGGCATTTTTTAGCAATTTACAGACCAAAAAAATAGTAACCAAATTGACTTTAATCGTTTAATTTTGGTTGAGGGACATGTTGGACAAAGACAACCCCTATAGTCATTTTTTATCTCCCCTCGACAGTGATATCGTGATATCCATGGTTCAGTATTGCGATATCCTCGACAGTCTTGAAATGGGGGTCCTTCGGGAGTTCTGGGTATCGCAAGGTATCACGATACCACTGTTGGTGGTTCAATCTTCCTTGTTTTCAAAATTTTCAGGGGTTTCATGACTTTCATGCTTTAATATCGCAATACCCCCTTCTAGGTGATGTTTTCGTGTCGTTCAGACCACTGTGACTCCTTACATGACTCACCAACCTCGTTAGATTCCCCAGGTGCCAATTAGCCATCTTGAGTCTCAAAATTACAAAAAAAAAGAATGCACACTGATCAGTTATTAATGTAAAGAACTAAAACTAACTAAAAACACGACAAAAACCTCTAAATTGATCAAAAATAAGCTCGTTAAGTGTAATGGGATGTAACACCCCTTACCCGTGTCTAACACTGAGACTAGAATATGAGTTATTACCATGCTTAATCTTACTTAATACTTTGAAACGGGCTATAAAATTTCATTTAAACGTATCTCTTACTCAAACTTGGCCTACGAGGCCTTAAACATACTTCCGAGAAGTATATAAATCTTTTCGAGAACTTTCACACGTTTGAGAAACTTTTTAACAAAACAGGGGTCACACGCCCGTGTAGGTCTTGAGACACGCCCGTGTACCTCTAAGGCATGCCCGTGTCTTGTGTCCGTGGTCGACACTGACAAATATCATACGGCCATAGCACGCCCGTAGCCCTAGGCCTTGTGTAAAACCTTAGCATTCTGACTTAACCACACGGCCTATGCACACGTCCGTGTATCCTGGCCGTGGGAAATTTACCATTTTATGAGCAAGGTGCAGACTTCACATGGCCTGGGTACACGCCCATGTTCTAGCCGTGCCTCCCATAAGGTTTAGACACATGCCCGTGTGTCTACCCATGTAGACAATTATCAGGATATCTACCAAGCCTTTTGCCACCCACATTTGCATACATTCATACCTTATCACATAGCTATACATAACATTGATATAACTCTTAAATTAAAGACATTTTATTATAAAATAAATAAGGTTTTCATCTCATACACTAGGGAGGACTATTTCCCATATAAGTACAAACAACTTAGGCCATCATCTATGGCTATACACAAACAAAACATATGTAATAACCTGAATAGGGGGCTCTGCATTTGTAATGTGTTATGTGTGTATGCTGTGCTATGTGTGCTATTCTGGTGTGTTTAGAGGTTTTGAGAAGGCTCGACGTTAAGCTTGAGCCTTGGTAGAAATTTTGTTTTTAGGCACTGCAAGGGAGAGCTAGTTGAAGTGGGCCTTAAGGGTACTTAAGTAGGGTAGTTGACACAAGAATCTAATTGGTAAAGTGGCAAGGAGGCGCCACCAAAGGTGTAGGTAGGTGACGCCACAGAGAAGTTGTGAGGGAGCAGATTCGAGTTGTGTTGACAGCAAATGGGAGTGTTTTTTTGATTTTATGTGCCTAAGGAGCCTGAGAGATGGTTTCGGCTGGGACTCTGCATGGGTGAGTGTGGATTAAGTCAAAAGATAGGAAGATGAGGATAAGAGGAAAATGTGGGATAGGATATGAGTGTAAGTGGTGGCCGAATGTTGGACACTAGGAGCAAGGGGGAGAAATCGGTTTTGGTGTGGCAAGGTGTGCCAAATTTTTACTTTGGAGCATAGGTTTTTGTTCTCAAAAATAGTGCATTTTCGACTTTTGGGGTTAGTAGGTGCCAAAATTGTGTTTAGTAAAGTGAGAGTTCTCTTCTTATTTTCGGCATTTGAGGGTTTCTTCCTCCTTTTCCTTTTCTGCCAAAATCGAAACCACTTAGGTCCTGCCGAAAATTCTTCTTCTTTACCCTTCCTAACACTTCTTTCTATCTTGTTCTATTTCTCTTCTCCCAATTTTTTTCTTCTCAGAAGCCGAAACCCCTAATTCCATTCTCATCTCCACTTCTATGCTATAGTCGAATGTCCCTTGCCCATAGTTCTCTCTTCTGTTTTCTTTTCACAAGTCGAATCTTTATAGCCTTTCTCTTGTTCATCTTTTCTTCTGATCTCTTCTAAAACTGAAAACCCCAAAGTTTCATCTATAGTTTAATTTTATTTCTTTCGGCCTTTCAATCTTCTTTCTTGTCATTGTCGAATCTTCTCTTAAGTGGTAGCCGAATTTCTTGTGTTGAGGTAAGTGTCAACTCCTGTTAATCCTCCATGTTCTTTTTCGATTCTTGGAGGCCAAAACCAAGTGGCCAATTGGCTTGGTAAGGCCATCGTTAGATTGATGTTTCTCACTGTTTCTTGTGTTCTCTTTGGGGTGCTATTCCGGGAATTGAAGGAGATCAGATCATCTAGGTTCCTAAGCCGGAAACCGTTAACCTCTGAACCATATCTCTTCCTTCGAGATTTTAAGGTAAGGGTTGTAACATCCCAAACCTGGCCTATACGTTACAACCGAATCTAGTATGTCACAGGGTGAAGTAAAATCAAGTCTTAGTTATACTTAAGAAAAATCAGAGATTTGAAAGAAAACTTTTTTCGAGTATTACGTTGTCTTTTGAAAACATTGATGTGTAGATTAATGAAACTCCACTTTTACCTTAATATTTAAACTGTCGTGGTGTCGAATTTGATATAAACAGTAACTAATAAAAACCAAAGTACAACTTTGGAAGGCCTTATTACATAACAAAAGTCCCAAATCAAAATAAACTTATAGTAATACTGAGACTATAAAAGAAAGAAAACAGAATTACTAAAGTTCACGAGTAGTATCTCCGATGTATAGCCACCCCCGAGTCCTCCACGGCTCCCAATCCTTAATTGCTGGGAATCACCTGAAACATTTAATAAAAAGAGGGGGTGAGTTTACGAAAACTCAGTGTGCATAACCCTCATCGGTAAGAACATGCATCACAATAATTCGGGCCGAAACCCATTACAGTAAAGGTGGCAATTGGGCCTTAGCCCAAAATAGCCTCGATTGAGCCTTAACCCATATCATATGTCACAGCAGATCATGTATGCAATTCGATGCAAACCCAGCCCAACCTAATTTTCCATCCGCTACACACCACCCGTACCTGCCAATCACACCAATGGGGATTTCTACAATGAACCCTCACCGCTACACACCATCGATGGCAGTCATGCTGCAGTTAGCTACTTATCATCAGAATCGTGACATAGTCACTAGAACAGATCGTGGCAGAGACACTACAATAGATCATGGCAAAAAGCCACTACAACAGATCATGGCAGAAAGCCACTACAACAGATCATGGCAAAAGCCACTATAACAGATCATGGCAAAAGCCACTACAATAGATCATGGCAAAAGACACTACAACAGATTGTGGCAGAGCCACTACAACACTTCCCCTTTCATCACATATTCGCTACCCCATACAACATAAAATGCAGATGTATGGATGTAACAGATTACCACAAACGTGTACGGAATACTCATAACATGGATCGATTATTTCATCATAACCTTTTATCATATCAGAATAGAAATCACTAACCTGATGTCTCGCTTACACCCTCCACAGGTGTCACAATAGCCATACCGAACTTTCGGTATTTAATAGAATATGATAATCATATTAATATAGCATTAAAGATGGTATGAGTAGTTACACACAATCACGCTAATCAACCCAAAAGGGTATAACGGTAATTTTACCTATGGAGGGTATTTTAATAATTTACCTACCAAGGGTAATTCAGTAATTCTACTCATAACTAATCCATGTATGCAGTGCATCTCGAACATAATCAATCACACAATTAACACAGACAACATTAGTACTACCATAAGGGTACAACGGTTATTTTATTATTTAAGTGTAAAACGGTAATTACACACTAAGGGTATTTTGGTAATTTTGTAATCCGATGGTATTTCGCAATTTTGTAATCTGGGAGTATTTCAGTAAATTTTGTAATTTGGGGTATTTTGGTAATTTTACAAACTAGAGGTATTTTGGTAATTTTACAGACCAAGGGTATTTCGATAATTTTATAAACCAGGGATATTTCGATAATTTTACAAACCATGGGTATTTTAGTAATTTCACAAATTATGGGTATTTCAGTAATTTCACAAATCAAGGAAATTTTAGTAATTTCACAAATCGGGGTATTTCGATAATTTTACAAATCGAGGGTATTTCGGTAATTTCACAAATTAAGGGTATTTCAGTAATTTCACAAATCGGGGGTATTTCAGTAATTTTACAAATCGAGGGTATTTCGATCCCTTTCAGGTTTTAGTTATGAACTTTGGCCCATCAACAAGTCCTCGCGACTAAAGTGAACAGACACTACGCACCAGGTAGGTTTCCAAAAAAGAGGAGGTGGGCCACTAGGGCCGCTTAAGTACCAAGCTCTCCCTAGATCCAATCCTAGACATGCGTATGCCCGTTGCTACACCCTAACCCAGCGACTTGCTCACAGACATGTTTAATTATTTGAAAGTCTTATGGAATTTAAGAGTTGTTCAAACTAGGCCTAAGGTCCATAAACCCTAGCATACTTGTCTACGTCCCCATAAAGCTCATCAAACCCAAATTACATCATTACGGCCCATCAGGCCCAAGTCTCATCATATGGCCAAACAGGCCTAGAACAAATTCAGATCATGTATCATGCATGTCTAATTCAATTCGTATAACTAACCAAACCATTTCATCAAACTTAGCCTTAGGGCCCACCAGGCCCATTTAACCACTTTCGGCTTTTCGGCTTTTCGACATTACCGACATCATGTGTGTAGTGTTTGTACACACCTGGTAACCACGCGCACTATAAACCCCTCAGTCACGAACCTACAATCGACATCACCTAACGATTAATCATAACTTAGTATACACCTATCGAAAATCAAAACCTCACCGAAACTTTACTGTGCACCTCCCGTTATAGTAGCCCTTTCTTCGCAACTATTGGCGATTATCCTCTAGGTCTGCACCCAAATGCCCACCAAGGTATATTAACTCTCCTCATAGAATGCTCTATCTATATATAGCTAGCTTCTCACATTCCTTCTTCGTATCTTTTCGATGTGGGATTCCTCCATTAGCAGAGTTTAAATCTAACTCAAACTCTTCTCGTCCAATCCGCAAAATAAATACTCCCTTGCTTGTCATGAGATTCAAACTCAGGCTCCCTTGTAGCATAATCCACGCCGCTAGCCACTTGGCCACAAGCTCCTCTTGTGTTTAAAACCATGCGCAACTAAATATAACCCTATGGCAAAATTCTAAAGTCCATATAAAAAGAAAACCAAAATGCAAAAGCCAAGACTTGAACCTTGGACCTCCTTCCTTCCTTGTGGCGTCACCCTCTTGCCTCTTATGTGGCGTCACTTTGCCACTACACCACACACTCCACTTGTGTCATTTTCTCCACATTTTATTCTTAAAGCCTACCTACTAACTCCTAGGGTTTTTTTCACCTAAAACCAAAATTTTTCCTAAGGCCTAACTTGAACCCGGGACTTCATAGAAGCCCCTTAACCTTCCAAAATCACTCACCTACTAGATCCAACTTGCATTAAAGCCGTTATTTTATTCCTAAAAATTTTAAACGCTCCTACGCCTAAAGCCCAATGGGCCTAATCCTACTAGGCCCAACTTTGGGATGTTACAAATCTACCCTCCTTAAAGAAATTTCATCCTCAAAATTTCCAACTATAGAAATAGTCGCACATCCTAACCTACAACACTACACTCACACTGCACACTCTGATTCTAAAACAGTAATACACTTTCTAACTTAAGCTTGGAACCTCTTCCTACAACCAAATATCTAATACAGAAGCAAACAGATATTTAACACTTATACATAAAAAAAATTTCATTCAAACATCACATCTAAAACATACACAAAATAAATGCAGCCATTATAGCATATAATAATAAGTAAGGGGACTTACGGATTTGGTGCCGGAGACTCGGGTGCCATACTTACAATAAAGATACTTATTTTTTTAAAAACCAAATTTAAAATAACTTTGAAAAACACTTTCGAACCCATTCCACAGCCAAGTGTTGCAACCTAGGCTCTGATACCATAAATGTAACACCCCAAACCCGGCCTATACGTTACGACCGAATCTGGTATGTCACAGGGTGAAGTAAAATCAAGTCTTAGTTATACTTAAGAAAAATTGAAGATTTGAAAGAAAACTTTTTCCGAGTATTACATTGTCTTTTGAAAACATCGATGTGTAGATTAATAAAACTCCACTTTTACCTTAATATTTAACTGTCGTGGTGTCGAATTTGATATAAACAGTAACTAATAAAAACCAAAGTACAACTTTGGAAGGCCTTATTACATAACAAAAGTCCCAAATCAGAATAAACTTATAGTAATACTGAGACTACAAAAGAAAGAAAACAGATTACTAAAGTTCACGAGTAGTATCTCCGATGTATAGCCACCCCCGAGTCCTCCACGGCTCCCAATCCTCAATCACTAGGAATCACCTAAAACATTTAATAAAAAAAGGGGGGTGAGTTTACGAAAACTCAGTGTGCACAACCCTCATCGGTAAGAACATGCATCACAACAATCCGGGCCGAAGCCCATTACAGTAAAGGTGGCAATTGGGCCTTAACCCAAAATAGCCTCGGTTGTGCCTTAACCCATATCATATGTCACAGCAGATCATGTATGCAATGCGATGCAAACCCAGCCCAACCTAATTTTCCATCCGCTACACACCAACCGTACCTGCCAATCACACCAATGGGGATTTCTACAATCAACCCTCACCGCCACACACCATCGATGGCAGTCATGCTGCAGTTAGCTGCTCATCGTCAGAATCGTGACATAGTCACCAGAACAGATCTTAGCAGAGCCACTACAACAGATCATGGCAAAAAGCCACTACAATGCATCATGGCAAAAGCCACTACAATGATCATGGCAAAAGCCACTACAATGATCATGGCAAAAGCCACTACAATGCATCATGAAAAACCACTACAATAGATCGTGGCGAGCCACTACAACACTTCCCTTTCATCACATATTCCCTACCCCATGCAACATAAAATGCGAGCCACTACAACACTTCCCTTTCATCACATATTCCCTACCCCATGTATGGATGTATGGACAGATTACACAAGCGTGTACGAAATACTCATAACATGGATCGGATTATTTCATCATAACCTTTATTATATCGTAACGTAAATCACTAACTCGATGTCTCGCTACACCTCCACGGGTGTCACAATAGTCATACAGAACTTTCGGTATTTAATGTAATATGATAATCATATTAATATAGCATTAAAGATGGTGTGAGTAGTTACACACAATCACGCTAATCAACCCTAAAGGGTATAACGGTATTTTACCTACCGAAGGTATTTCAGTAATTTACCTACTAAGGGTAATTCGGTAATTCTACTCATAACTAATCTATGTATGCAGTGCATCTCGAACATAATCAATCATACAATTAACACAGACAACATTAGTACTACCACGAGGGTACAACGATCATTTTATTGTTTAGGGGTAAAACGGTAATTACACACTAAGGGTATTTTGGTAATTTTATAATTCGAGGGTATTTTGGTAATTTTTTAATTCAGGGGTATTTCAATAATTTTGCAATCCGGGGGTATTTTGGTAATTATACAAACTAGAGGTATTTTGGTAATTTTACAGACCAGGGGTATTTCGGTAATTTTACAATCCAGAGGTATTTCGGTAATTTTACAAACCAGGGGTATTTTGGTAATTTTACAAATCAAGGGTATTTTGGTAATTTCACAAACAGAAGGTATTTTGGTAATTTCACAAATCGGGGGTATTTCGATAATTTCACAAATTGAGGGTATTTCGATAATTTCACAAATTAAGGGTATTTTAGTAATTTCACAAATCGGGGGTATTTCGATAATTTTATAAATTGGGGGCATTTCGGTCCCTTTTGGGTTTTAGTTATGAACTTTGGCCCATCAACAAGTCCTCGCGACTAAAGTGAACAGACACTACGCACCAGGTAGGTTTCTAGAAAAGAGGAGGTGGGCCACTAGGGCCGCTTAAGTACCAAGCTCTCCCTAGATCCAATCCTAGACATGCGTATGCCCGTTACCACACCCTAACCCAGCGACTTGTTCACAGACATGTTTAATTATTAGAAAGTCTTATGGAATTTAAGAGTTGTTCAAACTAGGCCTAAGGTCCATAAACCCTACCATACTTGTCTACGTCTCCATAAAGCTCATCAAACCCAAATTACATCATTACGGCCCATCAGGCCCAAGTCTCATCATATGGCCAAATAGGCCCAGAACAAATTCAGATCATGTATCATGAATGTCTAATTCAATTCGTATAACCAACCAAACCATTTTATCAAACTTAGCCTTAGGGCCCACCGGGCCCATTTAACCATTTTCGACTTTTTGGCTTTTCAGCATTGCCGACATCGTGTGTGTAGTGTTTGCACACACCTGGTAACCACGCACATTGCAAACCCCTTAGTCACGAACCAACAATTGACATCACCTAACAATTAATCATAACTTAATATACACTTATTGGACACCGAAACCTCACCGAAACCTTACCGTGCACCTCTCGTTATAGTAGCCCTTCCTTCGCAACTAGCTAGCTTCCCACATTCCTTTTTCGTATCTTTCGATATGGGATCCCTCCGTTAGTAGAGTTTCAATCTAACTCAAACTCTTCTCGTCCAATCCGCAAAATAAATACTCAATTTCTTGTCATGAGAGTCAAACTCAGGCTCCCTTGTAGCATAATCCACGCCGCTAGCCACTTGGCCACGAGCTCCTCTTGTGTTTAAAACCATGCACAACTAAATATAACCCTATGGCAAAATTCTAAAGTCCATATAAAAAGAAAACCAAAATGCAAAAGCCAAGACTTGAACCTTGGACCTCCTACCTTCCTTGTGGCGTCACCCCATTGCCTCTTATGTGGCGTCACTTTGCCACTACACCACACACTCCACTTGTGTCATTTTCTCCACATTTTATTCTTAAATCCTACATACTAACTCTCAGGGTTTTTTTCACCTAAAACCAAAATTTTTCCTAAGGCCTAACTTGAACCCGGGACTTCATAGAAGCCCCCTAACCTTCCAAAATCACTCACCTACTAGATCCAACTTGCATTAAAGTCGTTCTCTTATTCCTAAAAATTGTAAACACTCTTACGCCTAAATCCCAATGGGCCCAATCCTACTAGGCCCAACTTTGGGATGTTACAAAGGTGCTCTATTTGGATTGTATTTAAGTCATTATCATAATCGGTACCTTAACCTTACCTTGTGGTTTGACCACCATATTTCATTATAGTAGCATCTGACAAGATCTTTGATGGAATCCAATATCGATCAGGCAAAGGAAGGGTTGGACTCGTAAACCCATGCCCAAAGTTCAAGAAGCGTGCAGTGTCTGTTGTTCGAGATTGGCCACCGAGTTGTGGGCCAGCTTCTGAGCAGAATAGTAGACAGATAGCAGTGGTTCCTATTAGCGATAGTGTCGACATAGAAAGCGTGGTATTGCGTATTATCAGGTGTGTAAACCTCCACACACTTTATTTTATCTGTACTAACGATTGTGTGGGCTGAAAAGTTAGAAAAGCATGTGTAGACAGTCATGATGCCCTTAAGGGTAAGGCTAGGAATGTCAGGTACGTGACCGTATCATTTTCTTTGCATGGACGAATATATGTACGGTGATCTGTTGTGTTATAGATAACATGCAGCATTCGTTAGGATATGTATGTAGTTCATGGGGTATGGGTTTGATATGAAGGGGAAGAGCATGATTATTTAGTCACGTAATGATCGGTGGCTATGGCACGATATATATATATTTTATACATTAAATGGGTCACATAATGATCGGTGGTTAAGCCACGATATATATATATTTTATTTGGTCACATTGTGATCGGTGGCTAAGCCATGATGTAATATTTGGTCACCTAGTGATCGGTTTATGACTGCCAGCATGACTGTCAAGATGGAGTGTAACGGATGGAGGGTTGATTGTAGAAATCCCCACAGTGTGATGGGCTGGTACGGGTTGGTGTTAGAGGATGGAAAAGCTAGGTTTGGGTTGGGCTCATTGCATTCATGTGTTTGTATGTTTTCTTTATGGGTTAAGGCCAATGTGTGATTGTGGGCCATGAGCCGTTTGTATAACGTGGGAGAATTTACAAACTGAGTTCCGGTGACTCACCCCTTTCTTTGATTTTTTTTAGGTAATCAGTAGATCGTGGATGTGGGAGCCGAGGCGGACTCGTGGAGGCCATAATACCCTTTTCTTTCATAAACTCGCTTCTTATTATACTTTATTTTTAATTGGGATTTCTGTTATGTAATAAGACCTTTCTAAGATAAACTCGGGTTTTTATTAGCTATTGTTTATTTCAAATTCGACACTTAATCATTAAAGTGAAAATGGTTTTTTTTCATAACATACGGGCAACATAAATCAATCAATTCTCTTTAAAGTATCAACAATATAATTGAATGTTCGCTTGGCATAACTTGGGAGTTTCCTTGACCTACGCATTGTTATTATCGTAACCATTTTTTTGATGAAACAGTAAACGACACGGTTGGCTCGATTTTTTTTAAAAAAGAAAAGGAAGGGAGTCGCCACCGATCTTTATTTGGTGTGATCGGATCACCTTTGTTTTAATAAAGCATTTAATTTACTAAAACAGCGCTTTTTGGTCCACGAACTTTGAGAAAACGGGTTCGGAGGTCGGTTACGTGCGAGGAAGGATTAGCACCCTCGACACGCCCAAAATTGGTACCAAATTGATTGATTGATGCCCGATTTGTTGAAAACTTTAGAGAGGTTCGAAAATACAATGCTTTTTATTTTCAAAATTGGAAGGGAAAGGGATATTAAGACGCTCTTATTATCGAAGAGATTAAGCATCATGTCCAGTAAGTTAGGGCGTAATACTTTAGACTCCCGAAACTAAGCTCGTCTTTTAAAACTCGATTTTTGCTTTTGAAGAGAACATTCGTTATTAGTCAAATGAGGAATCGAAACCCGAAGTTAGGGCTCGATTCTCGAGATTTCAAATACTAAGATTGCTTCTATTTTAGAAAAAGCTCATCTCGGAATGTCTAGATGCCGAGTCCAGTAAGTTAGGGCGCGACATTTCGAATTTCCGAGACCAAGTATTTTGTTTAAAATTTAAATTACAATTTCGAAAGAGACATCCGTCGTTTAGCTTCAAGCGAGAAGAAACCGGAACCCAAGAAGTTAGGGCTCGATTCACTCGAATGGCTAACACGAAATGTCAATTTAAAACCGAAATTTGTGACTTTTGAAAGGACATTCCGTGGTTCAACTTAAGCGAGAAAAACCAAAACCCAAGAAGTTAGGGTTTGATTTTCCGAAATGTTAATCTGAAACATTGATTGTTTGAAAACTTGACAAATCGGGTAAAGGTGAATGCAATTCGGTTTGGTAGCGAGATAAATTACGTAACTAGGTTACGTAATAAGAGTAAGAATGAGGTTTGTAACAATACTAAATTAATTTGTTCAATAATAAAATGATGATAATAATAATGCGATGATAATAACAAAAACAATGACGACAACACATTTAAAGTAATAAGAGTAGTGATAATAAAGGAATAATGACAATAATAATAATAAAATGCTAATAATAAAATAGTGGTATGAAGTGTAAAAAATGAGAATGATAAAATAATAATGATATTGGTATAAAACAACAATAATAATAATAGTAACAATAACGGTAATTAAAATATATATATATATATAAAAAATAATATAAATATAGTCATAATAATAAATATAGGAATAATAATATGTAATACACAATAGTAACATGACAATAATACTAATATGGCAATATAGTGATGATAATAAAACGATTAAATAATAAAAAATAATAAAAGCGATTAATAATATAATAATAGTCATAATAATAATAGTAATACTAATATAATATAATAGTAATATGATAATAATAATAATAATAATAATAATAATAATAATAATAATAATAAACGATTAATAATATAAAAGGTGAAAATAGCAAAAAAAGGACTAAAATTGAATCAAAAACGAAATTTGGGGCCAATTCGAAAATAAAAAGGGGTGGAAGGACCTTTCTGTAATGCGCTAAAAGCCCGGGGGACCGAAATGGCAATTATGCCATAGTTTTAAACGCTGCGTCTAAAAGGGGGACCATATTGAAAACGGAGCCGAATGTGCGGGCTAGATTTTAAAATAAAGAAAGTTTAATTAAAAATGATAAAAAAGCGGAAGGGCTAAAAGTGCAATTAGCCCTTCCGATCTTAAAACTGTGGATCCTAGGTCGGGCGAGGTCGGATCCGGTCTGACAGGCAAGCACGTCGTTTTGGGGTAAAGGCCACCCAAAAGCAGCGTCGTTTGTGGGCTATATAAGGCCCTAATCCCCAAAAAAATCACTTTCTTCATTGTTTAAAAAAAACTTCTCCCTTGGTTTTTTTTTTTCTCTGCGGTGGGAAATCCGTGAGGCAGCCGCTCACCGTCGCCGTCGAACTCCGCCACCGTGAGCAGTGGTATTTTAAAAGGTAAGATTTTATTATTTTTTTATTTTTTTTAGAGGAAATAATATATATATATATATTAGTCTAAAAACTATGAACAAAAAAGTATACTTAGAAAATAAGAGAAAAAAAATGAAATCACCTCCTTCCTCTGCTTTTTGATTCTAGTTTTAGGGTTCAATCGAGGCTCGCTATTTCGATTTGTTTTTGTGTTTGAGTATGTTGAATCGGTTTCTCTTCTCTTTGAATCATTCTTTTTATTGATCTTCGTAAAAAAAAAATCAAAAGTCCTTTACAGTGGATTTTAATCGGCTTTTTATAGCCATTTACAAAAGATTTTTTTGTATTTTTTACGCTCTCTGTTGTTTTGCGTGTTGGTTTCTTTTTCGGGGCATGGGTGGAGGTGGTGGGCAGGTGGAGCATGTCTGGCGATGGCGATGGGGAGGTGGCAGTGGTGGGTTGGTGGCTGGTGTCAGAAGGCCAGGAGTCAGAAGGGTTAGGGGCGGCAGCTAGGGTTTTATTTTCCTTTTTCTTCTTTTTTGGTTTGTTTGGGCTAGGGTTGGTTTTGTTTTGGGTCAATTTTTGGTGTTGGGTCGGTTTTAATTGGGCTTGTAAGCCCAGGTGAAATGGGTCTGTACAGCTGCCCCTCTTTGCTCATTGTCGTGTAACGGCGATAGAGCAAAGATATAAGAAAGACCCATTTTACCCGGTCTCAGTGGGCCTTAACTTCTTTTGGTGTCTTTTCTTCAGGTAGCGTCACTTCTGCCCACCGCATCTTGTTGCTTCGATCCACTCCACCGATATGTGGCTTCAATCTACTCTTTCTTTGCGACTTCAAATGGGATGTGACTGTTTATTTTCGATCCGCTCTTGCAAATTTAGGAATGTCTAAATCGCTATCTTCAATCGATCCTTGCAAACTCAAGGATCACCAGATTGAGTCTTTGATTTGCTTCTTGCAACTTCGTGGAGGTCAAATCGCTTTCTTCAATCTAATCCTTGCAAACTCAAGGATCACCAGGTGAATCTTGACACGCTTCACGCAACTTCGAAAGGTCAAATATGCTTTCATCAATCTGATCCCAAAGAAACTCGGGGATCGCCAGATCGATTTCTTTGATTTACTTGAGGAAATAAGAATTGGGGAGAAGAGATTCGTAGTCTCCATCTTCTCTACCAAACTTCAAAGAAATAAGGACTTATCCTCATTGTTAACTCAGGAGGACGGATTTGTAATCTCGACCTACTCCACTGGAACTTCGAGGAAATAAGAATTGTGGAGAAGAGATTCGTAGTCTCCATCTTCTCACCGAAACTTCAAAGAAATAAGGACTTATCCTCATTGTTAACTCGTGGAGGCGGTATTTGTAATCTCGACCTACCCCACGGAACTTCGAGGAAATAAGAATTGGGAGAAGAGATTTGTAATCTCCATCTTCTCATGAAACTTCAAAGGAATATGATTGATCCTCATTGTTAACTCGGGAGACGGATTTGTAATCTCAACCTACTCCACGGGAACTTCGAGGAAATAAGAATTGTGGAGAAGAGATTTGTAATCTCCATCTTCTTATGAAACTTCAAAGGAATATGATTGATCCTCATTGTTAACTCGTGGAGGCGGATTTGTAATCTCAACCTACTCCACGGAACTTCGAGGAAATAAGAATTCGGGAGAAGAGATTTGTAATCTCCATCTTCTCTTCAAACTTCAAAGGAATATGATTGATCCTCATTGTTAACTCAGGGAGACGGGATTTGTAATCTCAACCTACTCCACGGGAACTTCGAGGGAATAAGAATTCAGAACTTTTCAATTTGCTTCCTTACTATCTTCAGGAAGACTTCAATCTTCAGCCTGCCCCACTACCATATTGAGGGAACGAAATCTGAACTTTCCAATGTGCTTCCTTACTATTTTCAGGAAGACTTCAATCTTCAGTCTGCTCCACTATCATCTCGAGGGAACGAAATCTGAACTTCAATATCGTTACATCGTTCTTTGAGGAACCTGTCCTGTAGAATGAATTTTATGTCCTTATGCTTATGCAAATGATAAAGATGCTATGATCAAAATGACCCAATGCCTCTTAATTACATGCGTTATGGACGACACTTTCACGAATGCGTAATCGTGAGAATGGTCTTTTACAATGATTAGGATGCAATGATCAGAATGAATCGAATGCTCCTAACTAAATGACAATGGATGAATGCAGAATGTCATGAGAATGGTCTTTTTATGATGATTAGGATGCAATGAGTCGAATGCTCCTAACTAAACATGCTTTGAAATGATGTATGAATGCAAAATGAAATGATCTCTTTTTTTAAAAGCTTAGGGTCATCATTGCTCGTAGTCCATTAATGTTGATGCGCTATCATGTTTTCTCGTTTAGCGGTATCTTTGATAGAAAACCCAAAGAAATGATCATATTATGCTCAACAAGCTTGCCCTAATCGTAATTTCGTGGTCTCCTCCTTTGTACCTCCTAGGACATAAAGTTTGTATCTCTTCGCAATTTAGGAGAATAACATTTGGTTTCTTCTATCCATCCCTCTGTAATTAGAGGCATAGGATCAATTTGATCTGTTACACCGATCCACCGTGTAATGACCAGATGTGGGCTTCGATACGTGCATGAATGCAGAGTATCATTTTCTTCTCTCGAGAATGATCCCTTTGTACTTGTTGGGTTGACATTGCTCGTTATCCGTCAAGGTCATATCACCGTGAAATGTATTGTCATTTCGTTCAACCAATAAAAGGTCCAAAGAGATAATCATCTTTCTCCAACCTTTCCAAACCTTGAGCTGAGTGAGTTCTAAACAATAGTCCTGTTTCAGGTCCTTGTACTATTCAGAAGCTTCCAGAGTAATATGCAAAACTCCTTTTATGAAAGTATTATTAGTCCACTAATCGTTATTTCAATGCAAAATGCTTGAAAAGATTGTAACAATGGACAAAAAGGAAATCGATTGGGAGCATAGCTCAAACAAATAAGTTAATCAAAATTAGCAAATGCAATTAAGAAGGAAATTTATCGGTGGTATTTTGAAAGGAATAAAATAACCATAAGTAACAAAATGGATAAAATGGAAGCTAAGTGCCCCAGATATCGCAGCTTGAGCTTCTCTGTTCCAACTTCTTGAGGACCATTTTGAGCTTAATATGTGTTTAGGGGATCCAGAGTACTTTGTCGATGCCCCAAGACGTAATATACTTCTTCGAGCGTAGCAAAACTACTTTATGCCTACTGTCGATCAAAATTTTGAGCTGCCCTTCTCGGGTTTTCAACTCAAATACCCTTTGGTCTCAAAGCGCCCTTTGCGGGTTTTCGCCTTGGCCTCTCCTTTTTCTTTTTCCTTTTTCGTGTTTTTTCGTTTTGTGTGTTTTTTTTTTGAAAACTTTTTTTTTTTATTGAATCTGAGCTCACCGGATTAGGCAGGTTAACACCCATTTTCCCTAGAACAGGCCTTCTTTGCTGTATGAGGCATTTACTTTTCTTTGGAGTTCTTTTGGATAAGAAGAATCTCTCTTAATGCTAGGTCATCTTCCTGAAATTCTCTTGAGCGAACCTTTTCGTCAAGCCCGTATCCATTTTCGATACATTTGACTCTGCTGAATACTTTTAATCGAGCTTACCGGAGGCATTCTGCTTTATCTAATTCAATCCAAGTTTAGGAAAAGGAATCTTATCTCCCAACAATTGTTTCCCTTTTATAAATCAATGAGAAAGATGCCCCAGCAAAGGTCCTGGCCCACGTTCAAAGAACCAAAAGGGTAAATGACAACTTCTCTATACCAACCTTTACAAGTCTCAGCCATTTTCCAAAAAAATCTTGAATGTTTTTTTTTTTTTTTTTTTTGACAAACTTTGTAATTTTGGCATATGGGCGATCCTCACCTCTCAATGAGGTAACCAACGACCATGAATATGAATCGGTGTTGGCTAAAGCTTTGAAGAGGCGGCTTGTTTAACATTCATGCTTCACATATAGGAATCGCGTTCAATTGGCCTCAACATGCTTGGTCGTGATCATGCGATAATGTCTTGCCTTATTCTTGCGGTGAGCTAAGCTTCCGTCTTCATCTTCCTTGTTGGTTCATAGCGTCTGCTGACACTTCATAAGTAAGTTGCGATCTTTGTCATCTTCAAAGTCCTTAGATCCCTCTAAATACATATCTCACTAAAGAGGGAGTCAGTAACAGCGTCGCTCATGTCATTGATATCTGGGGACCCATTGTGGGTGAAAAGGCAGAAAATCCAAAGAATAAATGACCCTAAGGATGATTATTAAGTAGGATATGGTCATGAGTGAAAGAATATTCAAGATGAAATGTAGAGAATGAAAATATTTACTTAGAAAGATGCATTTTATTGAAATAAAATTCGAACACAAGCCTACTTCTCAAAAGAAATCTTATCGCTTCTGTGCTTGAAGCAACAAGTGTGTTTTACACATTACTCTAGATTAGCTTCAAAAATACATGTTTCTTCCACAGCCTCATTGTTCAAAACACTCTCAAGCACAAAAGCGGATGTTAGGAAAACCTTTATTCCTCGGTTCTCTTGGGTATACCATTGTTCGTCATCGAACTTCACAATGCCCATGTTGATGAGATTTTCCACTAATTTCTTGAAAGTGAGGCAATTTTCTATCGAATGGCCTGTGATCCCCGCGTGGTACTCACACTGAGCGTTTGGGTCATACCATTTTGGGTATGGAGGTTGCATCGGTTTTGGATATTGGGGAGACACAACGTGTGCATCAAATAAACTTTGATACAACTCCTTATATGTCATAGGGATTGACGTAAATTGGAGTTTTTCAACGTTTTTCCTTGTGCGAGATTCTTTCTTTGATGAACCTTGATACTCAGTAGGCTGATTTGGGTCCCTCATGTTTGTATTATTCACCTCGTCATCCTTTCTTCTAGGAGCAGGCCTTCTACTGGTTTCCCCTGCTTCAATCTTGCCGCATCTGATTGCATGCTCGATCATTTCCCCTGCCATTACCATGTCGGCAAAGCTCTTAGTGGTACTCCCTATCATATGGGTTATGAAAGGAGCCTTGTGGTGTTGATGAAGAGCATGGTAGTTTCTTTTTCTAAAAGGGTGGTTGGACTGCATGGCGACCTCCCTCCACCTTTGTGCGTATTGTGCGAAACTCTCGCTCGACTTTTCTCCATATTTTGAAGCGTGATTCTATCAGAGCTATATCACCACGCGTCGTATTGTTTCGTGAAGGCTCGTGCTAAGTCCCTCCACGACTTGATCCGAGTACTAATTTGGTGATTGTACCATTTGGCGGCAGACCCGGCCAGACTGTCTTGAAAACAGTGAATCAACAACTGGTCATTATTAAGGTGCCCCGCCATCCGCCGGCAGAACATTGTGATGTGGGCTCATGGATGACTAGTCCCTTGTATTTTTCAAATTCGGGCATTTTGAACTTTGGAAGTACCAAGTCCAGGACCAAACTTAAGTCTTTAGCGTCTACCCCATGACGGGATCAATGCAATCTCTATTTCTTTAAACTTCTCTTCTAACCACTTGCAACGGTCCTCAAGTTGCCTTGGCAGGCTGATTCTTGCTTGGTCTATTTTTGCCATTTCGTCGGGGACCACCGGGTTAATGGACTATCTCCGGTTAGTACCGAGCCAGTTTGAAAGTTCGTAAGGCGCCTAGTATCGCTTGCCCAGCTTGAGGCCTAATCGTGAGATGGTTCTTGGGGATACTCTTCATGCAATCTTTGGTGCATGTGGTGGGTAAAACCGGAGGAACGCCGCTCTCTTCTCCTGTAATTTGTATAGGACCTTTTCCTTTGTCCATTGCCCCACTCAAAGATTTGGGCCATTTGAGCCATCGTATCTTTTGAGCCTCCAACATCCGATCCTCATCTCTTGTTGGAATTTTGCCATTTGCTCTTGCATCCGGTCTTGCGTGTCTTTCCGAATTGTTCAAATCTTTGATCCATTTTCTTTGTCTTGGCACGTGTCGTAATGGTTCTCGCCTGGACTTTCCTTTTCCCTCTCTCGTATTAATTTTAACTAATTAGGATCTCTATGAACTTAAATGCATATGATGTAATGCGATGCAAATGCATGAATGCGGAAGAGGACATCGATTACGATCAACTTCATTTTAGAAAACTTTATTAGAAGGCAAAACCCTTTACATAAAGCAGATTACAAATATGCTTTCGCCCTAAGGCCTAAGGTTTTGATTTTTCCAAGCAGGGAGGTTAGCTCTTGATCATGACCCGGCGGTAGCTCGTATCTCATGCTCAATATGTCACTTCCGCAGCCAAAGTTTGTAGGTGATCAGCTGCCCCTCGAATCTGGATTGTCGCTTCACCCATGAGGTAGTTCCGACTTCTAACTTGCTCGCAAGAATGGCGAAGCTTCTTCTCCCAGCGTCTTTCCCTCGTTTCTAGAAGTTCAATCTGGAGCTCACTACTGTGAATACCGATTCTAGCTCTTCAACATTACCTTTCATCTTCTCAATTTTGTTCAAGCTTGACTTCAGTTGGCTTTCTGAGTCTTGACTTCGATGTGGTGTAGAGATCGCCCAAGCTCAGCTATTCTAGCTTTTAGTCCCTTGTTTTTTAATTGGCTTGGCTCTAACCATGTGCAGGGCACCGCATTGTCTTCTACTTTATCAAGGAATTCGCTTTCCATAACCAGCTTTCTAACTCAGAAACTGACCGTGAATCGATGCCTCTTAAAATATGAGATGATATGCACAAAAGAATGAAACACAACAAGTTAGTATCGTGGAATATAAAGCAAGTAAAATAAGCAAACACCTACCTGGGTGACCACTAAGGTTTGACATAGCTCTACCTAAGGTGGGCTCCTAGGGTTTACTATATGCGGTTTGGTTCTAAAGCTTGAGGTACCCAAACCAGCAGATTCCTCGATCCTCACCCATTATAGGCTCATACGGACCGAGTTCGGTTCAGGGGAATACATTTCCCTATGGCCATGCGGAAGTGAAAACTTCACGAAGACATAGGTACGAATGTATCCGAAAAGCGATCTACTAGCCCATGCGGTGAAAACCTCACGAAGGCATAGCTTTCGCTCCCACTTAAAGGTGTGACTAGCGGTCATGCAATGCAATGCCAAAGTATTCACGAGACTAATATTGAAAGTGCATTAAAAGAAGCATGATTTTTCAAACCATTTTAATTAAAAGGACAAAATCAATCAATCTATGGCTTGACCTCGAAGTCCCAATGAGTCGCCAAGTCGTCGTAACCATTTTTTGATGAAACAAGAAACGACACGGTTGGCTCGATTTTTTAAAAAGAAAAGGAAGGAGTCGCCACCGATCTTTATTTGGTGTGATCGGATCACCTTTGTTTTAATAAAGCATTTAATTTACTAAAAAAGTAGCTTTTTGGTCCACGAACTTTGAGAAAAGCGGGTTCGGAGGTCGGTTACGCATGAGGAAGGATTAGCACCCTCGACGCCCAAAATTGGTACCAAATTGATTGATTGATGCCCGATTTGTTGAAAACTTTAGAGGGGTTCGAAAATACAATGCTTTTTATTTTCAAAATTGGAAGGGAAAGGGATATTAAGACGCTCTTATTATCGAAGAGATTAAGCATCATGTCCAGTAAGTTAGGGCGTAATACTTTAGACTCCCGAAACTAAGCTCGTCTTTTAAAACTCGATTTTGCTTTTGAAGAGAACATTCCGTTATTCGTCAAATGAGGAATCGAAACCCGAGAAGTTAGGGCTCGATTCTCGAGATTTCAAATACGGAAGATTGCTTCTATTTTAGAAAAGCTCATCTCGGAATGTCTAGATGCCGAGTCCGATGAAGTTAAGTAGCGACATTTCAATTTCCGAGACCAAGTATTTTGTTTAAAATTTAAATTACAATTTGAAAGAGACATCCCGTCGTTTAGCTTCAAGCGAAGAAACCGGAACCCAAGAAGTTAGGGCTCGATTCACTCGAATGGCTAACACGAAATGTCAATTTAAAACCGAAATTTGTGACTTTTGAAAGGGACATTCCGTGGTTCAACTTAAGCGAGAAAAACCAAAACCCAGTAAGTTAGGGTTTGATTTTCCCGAAATGTTAATACGAAACATTGATTGTTTGAAAACTTGACAAATCGGGTAAAGGTGAATGCAATTCGGTTTGGTAAGCAGATAAATTACAGAACTAGGTTACGTAATAAGAGTAAGAATGAGGTTTGTAACAATACTAAATTAATTTGTTCAATAATAAAATGATGATAATAATAATGCGATGATAATAACAAAAACAATGACGACAACACATTTAAAGTAATAAGAGTAGTGATAATAAAGGAATAATGACAATAATAATAATAAAATGCTAATAATAAAATAGTGGTATGAAGTGTAAAAAAATGAGAATGATAAAATAATAATGATATTGGTATAAAACAACAATAATAATAATAGTAACAATAACGGTAATTAAAATATATATATATATATAAAAAATAATATAAATATAGTCATAATAATAAATATAGGAATAATAATATGTAATACACAATAGTAACATGACAATAATACTAATATGGCAATATAGTGATGATAATAAAACGATTAAATAATAAAAAAAATAATAAAACGATTAATAATATAATAATAGTCATAATAATAATAGTAATACTAATATAATATAATAGTAATATGATAATAATAATAATAATAATAATAATAATAATAATAATAATAATAAAACGATTAATAATATAAAAGGTCAAAATAGCAAAAAAAGGGACTAAAATTGAATCAAAAACGAAATTTGGGGCCAATTCGAAAATAAAAAGGGGTGGAAGGACCTTTCTGTAATGCGCTAAAAGCCAGGGGGACCGAAATGGCAATTATGCCATAGTTTTAAACGCTGCGTCTAAAAGGGGGACCATATTGAAAACGGAGCCGAATGTGCGGGCTAGATTTTAAAATAAAGAAAGTTTAATTAAAAATGATAAAAAAGCGGAAGGGCTAAAAGTGCAATTAGCCCTTCCGTCTTAAAACTGTGGATCCTAGGTGGGCGGGTCGGATCCGGTCTGACAGGCAAACGACGTCGTTTTGGGGCTAAAAGGCCGACCCAAACGACGCTGTTTTTGTGGGCTATATAAGGCCCTAATCCCCAAAAAAATCACTTTCTTCTTTGTTTTAAAAAAACTTCTCCTTGGTTTTTTTTTTCTGCAGGGTGGGAAATCGGCGAGGGTCAGCTCACCGCCGTCAGCCGGAGTTTCGGCCACCGTGAGACAGTGGTTTAAAAGGTAAGATTTTATTATTTTTTTTTTTTTTTTAGAGGAAATAATATATATATATATATTAGTCTAAAAACTATGAACAAAAAGTATACTTGCGAAAATAAGAGAAAAAAAAATGAAATCACCTCCTTCCTCTGCTTTTGATTCTAGTTTTAGGGTTCAATCGAGGCTCGCTATTTCGATTTGTTTTGTGTTTGAGTATGTTGAATCGGTTTCTCTTCTCTTTGAATCTGTTCTTTTATTGATCTTCAGAAAAGAAAAAAAATCAAAAGTCCTTTACAGTGGATTTTAATCGGCTTTTTATAGCCATTTACAAAAGATTTTTTTGTATTTTTTTCCGCTCTCTGTTGCTTTTGCGTGTTGGTTTCTTTTGCGGGGCATGGGTGAGGCGGTGGGCGGTGGAGCATGTCCATGGCGATGGTGGTGGCAGGTGGTGGGTTGGTGGCTAGTGTCAAGGCCAGAGTCGAAAGGGTTAGAGGCGGACTAGGGTTTTATTTTCCTTTTTCTTCTTTTTGGTTTGTTTGGGCTAGGGTTGGTTTTGTTTTGGGTCAATTTTTGGTGTTGGGTCGGTTTTAATTGGGCTTGTAAGCCCAGGTGAAATGGGTCTGTACAGTTATCTTCAAGACTATGCTTTAATTGAAAAGTTTTTCAAACCTCTGATTTTTCCTAAATTCCTCAAAACTCGTTTTTACTTCACCCTGTAACATATCGAATTCGATCGTAACGTTTAGGCTGAGTTTGGGGTGTTACAACATAAGTTCTCTTAGGCCAACACAATTTGGCTACATCAACAATAACTTAATCAACCTTAAGTACTAGCCCTATACATGACATAACTCATGGGGACTTGATACCTCATACCGAGTGTCTGTTCGATAGTGTGAAAATATCTCCAGCGATCTCCAACCCGAGCTAGCTAAAATAACCTATAAGAGATGAGAAAAGAAGAGGAGTAAGAAATAATGCTTAGTAAGTTCATCTGCATAATCTGACCATTATTGATTTTCACTGAATATAGATAACCACAAAGTATTATACCGAGTTTTTCCCTTTAACTTATGGCTACTTACTCAACCACTCTTAAAGCTTACTCATTCTATCTCTTACCACATTCTTACCATGCCACAAGCCAATTGCTCGTTTAATTAGTACACAATCTTGCACTGATAACCACAAGATCATATAAAACAACACATCAAGCATTTTCAATAAGTCACTCATACTACTAATCTCTCGGTGGTTACGCACTTAGCCGACCATTGAATCTCTTATAAGGTGGTATCGCACACAGCCCACCAATCATTTATAACTATGGTGATTTTGCACTTAGCTCACCAATCATTTATAAGTGATGGTATCACACAAAGCCCATCGATTACTAACTAATCAGGTGGTAACGCACACAGCCCACCGATAGTAATATAGTTGATGGTATCGCACACAACCCATCAATTAATAATATATCAGGTGGTAACGCACACAGCCCACCGATATTAATGTTGTGGATGGTATCGCACACAGCCCATCAAGTAATAATATATCAGGTGGTATCGCACACAACCCACTGATATTATGCATTCACAAATATCTATCCTCATACATTTCTCTAATTCAAATGTTCATCTGTAAACATCATCACACACTATCATTCTTACTTAACTTTCTACGATTCTCATTCGCACTCACACAGTGCATTAACAAATCTCTCTCATACACTAAGGTGTATTGATTACACTTATCCCCTTATAGGTCCATCATACACTGAATTCATCTCCAACTATTAAATAACACTATTAAGTCTTATACACTTATTGTCACATTGACATCATACCCTTGATAGGGTCATACATAAATTAGCATATTGATGCCATGTCCCCGAAAAGGTCTTATACGAAGTATCACATTGTTTCCATGTCCTTGACATGGTCTTATTTAATATCTCTCACCGAAGCCATATTCCAATATGGTCTTACACGGAACCTTAACTATCATTATTTTATACTATTTACGTTTCTTACCATTCTTAGGTTCAATTCTCTTAACAACTCATCAAAAGACATTTCAAACATTCATTGAGTAATTATACATTCCATACAACATTGGAATATTAAAATAACTCATACGTAATTACAACATTTGCACATGAACTTACCTCGATGTCTAAAGGGCCGAAAGGGACCTTTTTGCCCATATTTCTTTTTTCACCCGTTATAGGTCCAAAACTCATTTTCTTTGATCTAGAACAATGTAATATACTGATATAATCACTTATAAATCATAATATGTTATAATCTACACTTTAGGAAAAATGACTATTTTACCCCTACACTTTGGCAAAATTACGATTTTGCCCATAGGCTCGTAAATAAATTTTCATCACATTTTCTCATTAATCAAGCCTAGATGAACATTTAATCCTCTTACAAATATTCAAAATTTCATCAATTTCATGCCTTAATGAATAAATCACAACTTTTGCATTTTAGTCCAATTAGGTGTTTTCATGACAACACCTTTCACAAAAGTTGTTTCTCATCATCCTATCATTCATTTTCTTCCATAAAAATTAAGCAACCATTGTATACTCTCTCATGGCAAGTCCCTAGACTCTCAACCATGTTACAAATTTGTCCCATCATTAGCTAGCTTAAGCTTTGAGGACTCCAAAAGTACAAAAATTATCAAGAAAAGTCATCAAAATCACTTACTTGTGAGGAGAAAGGCTTGCTAAAATTTTGAGCTTCAAAAACCCCATTCTTGCTGCTCATTTTTGGTGGATGAAGAGAAGAAATAAAAAAAGATGATAACTTTTTACTTATTTCATCTTATTTTATTCTTTTTAATCACCTAACATGACCAACATTTAATGCCCTTATCCCCTAACTTTCCTTGACCGGCCAACTCACTTAACAAGGCCAAATTACACATTTTGGACCTCCAATTTATAATTCATATCTATTTGGCACCTCTAGCAAATAAAATAAAACTTTTGCACTTTATGCGATTTACTCCTTTTTCATAATTTAGCTAGAAATTGCTAAAATTAAGGCACCAAAATTTTCATGCACCCTTATAAACATGTTATAACACATAAAATAACATGAAAATAATTTTATCTATCCTTGGTTTAGTGATTCCGAGATCACTGTTCCAACTAGCCCCTAAATCGCTACTACATGGGAAGCCTAATTTGACATATCAAATTATGGTAGATCAAGCTACTCCACACTTAATTATATTTTTGTCCTCAAGAAAACACACAAAACATGCAAAAGATGACCCTTGAACTAAATCAAGCAAATAGGCACATGGTAGTTAATTATTGAATTCGCACAATGACTATCTCACATACAACCTAAGATTGATATTTAGCTAACTTGAATACTCCTAAGGCAAACAGACTTAGTTCAATAAATTAAAATGCTAACTAATCTAAAGGCAATTCAAATGGATATATATACAATCATGTTACCAATCATAATGGACTATATAGACACATTATAGATACAAAAAGTGAATCGAAAGCATTCATCAAAGCAAACATAAGTTAGTCTAGAGAATTAGTTGGAATCCCAGTTGAACCGTAGGAATAGTTTAGGATACTAGTGACATGTCATTAGGGGATACAATGAGTTGGCTTTATGCCATGATTTAGTACTTCGTGTGTGACATAAACCGATTTGGCTTTGTGCCATGCATATCAGCTGGTTTGGCTCCGGGCGATGATATCAGTAGTTCAGATAAGTTACCTTGATTTGCCTTCGGGCCATGGTATAGGAACTTATCGTGTGAGACCCTTGAAAATATGAATTCTATTCCGAATGGTTCAAAGGGTAAATTAAAGATGAGAAAGTGTGTGAGATTTGTACGGGATGGTACAGGTATGTGTATAAACTATTCTACCATTGAATCGAAGAAATGATGATGAAAGTATATAGTTTGTGAATGAGTATTTGAAAGGTTTGTTAGTTAATGTAAGATACATGTTGATGTATTCAAATTAATGATTTACATTTAAGTGATTGCATTAAGTTATTTCATACGAGCTTACTAAGCTTTATAGCTTACTTTGTGTATTTTACCCGTGTTTTATCGTGATATCAAAGCTAGCTCAGATTCGGGGATTGTCGGAGATCATTTCACACTACCACCTATCACTTGGTACCTTTGAGCTTTGGTATTTTAAGTATATGGCATGTATAGGTATTTTGAGTCATTTTGATTATGGATTGATAATGATTTTGGTCATTTGTAAAGGCTTGTAAATGTATATGTTTTGGTTTGTAAATATAACCGTAAGATTTGGCTTAATTTGGTAGATTTGGTTATGTGCACATATGGTTGATATTTTGAGTCCATGGATGGATATGTGAATGACTTATATTATAAGGTTTGTGTAATTAGTATCATGCTTGTGAATTGGTACAAAATGATGTATATTTGGTAATGGTTTAGCTAGTTGATTGGTATATGTGTGTTGGTATGATTTGATTGAGAAAAACATAAGTTATAAGCATATTGGTTATTAGTATTGGAAATGGTAAAAATCATGTTTGGTTTGGAGTTGAATTATATACCTATTGATGCTATGTCTTGTGCGATATGGTTGTGTAAGTGTGCCTAAGTTTGGGGTGGCAAATTGGCTTGGTAAATAGCCTATTTTTGTCCACACGGGCATGTGTCTCAGCCGTGTGTGACACACGGTTATGTTACACGATCGTGTGTCCCCTAGTGTCAAAATTAAAATCAAGGCAGTATACTCCAAAGGTCCCACACACGAGCGTGTGACTTGGTCGTGTGGCATAAGTCAATATACCCTACAAGTTTGGCATGGCCTAGCACACGGCCTGGCACACGGGCGTATATGGCCATTTTTAGGGCACACGAGCTAGCCACACGAGCATGTGTATTGGCCGTGTGACCCAAGTCAGGGAGTTACACGGGGTCAGACACGGGCTGGGACACAGCCATATGCTCCCATTTCGAATGTTCACACAGCCTGTGACACGGGCGTGTTTGGTGGCCATGTGAGACACAAGGCCTAACCACATGGGCGTGTGTCCCCTATTTTGAGAAAAATTTCAAAATTCATAAAAGTTTCTTAAGTTATCGGTTTAGTCCCGAACCACTCCCAATGTAATTTTAGGGCCTCGTAGGCTCGTATTAGGAACAAATTGATTCAGATTGAATGATGATTGTATGAATTTGATTAAATGTTTGTGAAAGTATGTACAAATGTACTTTAAGTCTGGTAATACTCTATAACCCTATTCCGGCGTTGAATACGGGTGAGGGGTGTTACAATGAATCAAATGATTTTCATTTAAACTCAAATTTAATTTTTCGTTTGAGCTTTCTTTTCTACATTTTTCATTCTTTTACTCACAATGCTTTTAACACTCACCATGATTTTAACTCTCACAATATTTTGATTTTCTCGATTTCTTTTTCTTTTAAGTACACTTAGCAAGAGTATATATACATTATATTGAACAGTCTTTTCTCTTTTCTCTCACGAACATAACAAAGCCACAAAAATGACTCTATCTACCCCCAATATTCATGGCTTGACGTAAATTTCATAGTGCATTTTAGTATTAGGGGCAAAGAGTGGTTGAGTTTCTCAACTTAATTTAAGCTCAAGACTTTGAAAATTAAGGCTCATAAAAAAGGGATACTTGAGACTCAAAGTATGGGAACTAAGGGTATAAAGCATATGAGCTAGGTAGTTAGGCTCTAGGCTCTAGGCTACACAAACAATGCCTTAGGTCCTTCCCATAACATTTTACAAGACACAAATTATATCATGCTTACATTTATTTGGATGAATAACTATCAATTCAACTCTATTTATCTACAAGCATCCATACAATCCATCTATCCTATGGCACAATTAGTACATTTTGCATAAAAACAATTGCCTCTAGTCTATTATGCAAATTAATTTATTGAACTAACTAGTCTACGTTTATGAATACCGAATTATCTAATATCAATCAAAATTTAAATGCTTGACAGTCCAATATACCTATTCAATATTCACAGCCAATGGCCTATTGCCCAATTACAGTCCAAGAACTATGCAAAAACACTAATAATAAAAAGACAAAAGAAAAATATTTTTGAATATTTTTTTTTTTGAAAATTGACATAAATGACAAAAACAAGCAAAACAAACACAAATAAAATCAAATGAAAATAAAATAGTGTGCATCCTCCCACACTTAAACTACATATTGCCCCCAATGTGTATCCCAACAAAAAATTAGAATTTGATCGGACTTCTCTGAATGGCGTGATGGCTCATGGTCGTTAGCTAGGGTTGTCCACCTTTACATTTAAGCTCGATATTGTAGTGTAGTCTCCAAAGGGGTGGCTGTACAGAAAAACATAAAAACACATGAAAATAAAATCAAATAAAAAAATCCAAAAATCCATCTAGAATTCAGCATTTAATACTTACATGCCACATAAAAATAAATAAAAATGCAAAGACATGTACTAATCATTAGGACTAGAACCGGTCTCTGACTCTACCACCATCTTGCCATTCCCTTTCTCAGTGGTCCTCTTGTAAGTGAGTTGAGGTGGTCGGTGTTGTGACGCGTCCTCACTTGGATCGCAAAAAATTACCCCTTAATGGAGGGGTGTTTGGGGTGAACATCGCCTCATAGTCGTCAACATAAAGCGCGATGTCATTGTCTTCTGTTTCCTCGTTGTTGTCATCTTCCTCTTCTTTTTCTTTGTTTCTTCCTCCTCTTCGTCTCCTCCGGTGGATGCCAAACTTGGTTTCACCACCACTCCGAATCCACCAACCCTTGTTAAGCCACAGAGTGGTCAATATATAGCCTCATCGTCTCAAGCATGCGAGTATTATGGTGAAATTCCTCAAGCATTTCTAGCTGCCACTATGTGCCCCTACTGCCCTTCTTTGAGGAGGCCTTCTTCGAGAGGGTACGCGACATCCTCATTTTATGCTTGCAATGACATCTCCATTCTTGAATTTGCTTGCACTGCAATTCCTAAAACTGCTGGAGTAATGAATTGGCTATTATGCTGCAAGTAGAGTGACAGAATTGTTTGGTTGGCTCTATAACCACCCTTGCTCGATGGCATAAATTAGTGATCAGGTTTAGAAAATAGATTCTAACCTTACCTCCCGCCACACATTTTTTCATTTCTTTATTAATCCATCGCTAGCATGACTCCCTTGACACCTCAAACTATCATCGTTTTACCCGAATGAGCCTGGCCAGTCTAGTTGAACAATTCTCACAATCGCCTAATTTCATTACACATCGAATAAATAGACTCAATTAAATTATTTCTGAAGTCGTAGAATTTTTTTATTCAAATGTAGTCCGGTTGAGCTTTGTTAAGCTAGTGAATGGACCAATCAGACATATACAATTAGGCTCAAGTAATTACAATTATGTCTAGAAGCATCATTCTGATGATTCGCAATTTACTTAATCATGGAGTCAGTCCACAAGAAGTACCATGATTGAAAAGTCCTTATTGTATACTCTTTACAAAAGTAATTCATCCAATTGTTTTGTCTAATGACCTTCCCATTTGTATGTTACTCTCATATGATATCCTTGATTCCTTTGAGTTAAATCCGTTCACTCAATACAATTCTATTTTATCTTATTGTCACCATTGTATCTTCATCATGATTAATATGATCAATGTCAACTAATGACTATGATAAATTACTCGTTCAAGAATAAGCAATTCGTGGTCACGTTCCATATTTATCAATCCACACAATGCTAATGAGAGGATATTGTTAACTCTTTAATCGAGCTATGAATTTCATTGTTGCTAGTAAAGCCATGCCATACAGAAGTCATGTACCTAACATACCGATTATCGGCGCAATCATCTTTAGAGCATAAGCCTCCACTTCTATCAAAGCACATGAGTTACATATGCATGGTCAGTGACTAATTTAGGATTTAGGTAAGTCACACCATGAATGTCACAAGTGAATTAATTCACAAACAGATTCCAAATTGATTCAACTTAGGTCTAGTCCAATGTATCATCCTTCTAATAAGTACATTTATGTCTCTACCCATGGAGTCAGCTGTTTCGATAGCCAATACTAGTCATCTCCCTAATTGGAATTGTAGATGACATAATAATCCTTCTAAGTATTTGAATCAAATGCTCACTTTGATTCTTTTACAAGATTATAGATTTGTTTAGATTATCTACTAAAGTAAGTTATCTTTATCGCAATATAAACATTCTTACGATGCCACTTATCATCAGTTTGAACTTAGACAATCAATGAGCTATCATTTACTTATCACAATTTCATTATTTATGGAAAACATGAAAGACAGAAACACAAAAGATATAATAGTGAAATGTGAAATTAACTTTATTTATTTATTCATCGTTCAAATATATAGAAAATAGTTATATGTTTACTACAATATAGACACATTTCTCAACAAGCTTGTGTGAGGAACCTTGATATAATGCCAGCTTATGTGAGCAACCCTAATATAATGTCAGCTTATGTAAGCAACTTAATCATCCGTGTATCCGAGTTTGTTTTACTATTGTTTCATCGGGCGATATTCAATTGAATTGAAATGGAAAACTTGAAAGTGAATTGGAAATGAAATACTTATGCTTATAACTTGATATGTAATATGTGATTTCCCTAATATTAGTAATATTACTCATGATGTGTAAACATGACTAACATATTTGTTTGGTAATGTTCATATGCGTCTAGTTATGCTATTAAGAGACAAGGATAATCATGTTGAATACCAAAATGATTAGTAGATATTTTACTTTTAATGATCTAGGTAAGTATGGTAATTCCATTTGAACTTACCAAGCATTGGTATGCTTACTCTAGTTATTTTTCCTTCCCTTATAGATTGACACCTTGCAGAACTTACCGAGCCGGATCAATGGGGGAGCATACACTATCAAAATACGGTAGTTATATGTTCATTTTGAGTCTAGACATCGTGGCATATACATAAGGACCTTTGTTGGGAAAATGGTCAAATTGGAGATAATGTCTTGTGAAAATGTGATAATGGTTGAACTTGTGTAATATGTTTCTTATGTGATTAAGTTGATGCATGTTTTGGTCTTGAGTGATGCTAGTATGTGTAATGATCTTAATTGGTATGTTTTGGCTTGTTAAAGATTATAAGTATGACAATTGGATTAGCCAAATTGATAAATGGCTTGAGAAATGGTAAATTTAAATGTTAAGTATAAGATCAAAATTGAATGTATGCTTGTGTGATTCATATTGAATTCATTTAAGTGATAAGCTCTTAAGTTTTATAAATGTGGCATGTTTTGTAACAGCCTGATTTTGGGCCTAGTTAGAATAGTGGTTTCGGGACCAGAAATTCAACATAAAAAAATTTATTTTTATTATATTTTTATGGTCTACTATTTCACGATGTTCTATGATTTCATGAAAATTTCGTTCGAAAATTTTGACGTTTGGGCACTCAATTTAGTCAAAAGGACTAAATTGTAAAAAGTGCAAAAGTTGAGTTCTACATGCTAGAGGTGTCCAATTGTTATGAAATTTTAAATTGAAGGTCCTTATATGGTAATTATACCATTGTTTAAGTTGGTGGACAAAAATGAACATGGTTGGGCATGTTTCCAAAGTTTTTCATTAAGGGCATTTTGGTCATTTAGTTATTAAAATAATTAAAAATAAAATTAAAAGCCAATTTTTTTCCATCTTCAACCCGTTGGCCAAAACTTGCATGGAGAAACCATGTCTAGGGTTTTTCAAGCTTCCAAGCTCAATTGTAAGTCTGTTCTATCCCCGTTTTTAATGATTTTTACGTTTTTGAAATCCTCGTAACAAGATCTATCTATTTCTACCACTAATTTGAGATATGGTTAAAGTCTAGGGTTTTTAACCATGATGAATTTGTGTGTATTTTGATTTTTAATGGTAGAAAATGCATGTTTATGGTTAAAGAAATGACTTTTACTAAGTGATATTCGGTGAAAATGCCTAAAAGGACTAATTTATAAAATTTATAAAATATGTCATAAAAGTGGGTTTTAATGGAAATTGTGGGATGTTATAGTTATGAAAATGGTTCGGCTAGGCTTAAAGTACAAATAAATTGGATGAAAATCATTTTACGAGCCTAGGGGTAAAAGTGTAAATATGACAAAGTTTAGAGGCAAAAATGTAATTTTTCCAAATATGATTTTTGGGATGAGTTGATTAGTATCATGATTAAATAAGTTAAATGTGATGTTTTAGATCAAGAAAAACAAGGTTCATATCTAGATCGGGAAAAAACAAGTAATTGACAAATAAGTCCTTTTCACCGATTTTGCTTTCGAGGTAAGTTTGTATGTAAATAATACATCATTTTTACTTATGTTTTTATGTTTTAATATATTATATGAGATGTGGCTAAATATTGAACGAAATTGACAAAGTATCGAAATGTGAGAAATTTCTCGGTTGAACCTTAGGAATAGAATAGAATACAAGTGACATGTCACTAGGGACCTATGTGAAATTGTGACTAAGTGAATCTGGTGCTGGTCTTAAGTTCTACCAGTGGATGGGTATACCAGCATGTGTTGCGAATATCTAACAGCTTGTGTGAGCAGCACTGAGTAGTAACGATGGCTGAGAGCTTGTGTGAGCAGACCCGTGAAAGTGAATAGCTCGAGAATGAGCCTCTATGTGAAAAGTGATGTGAAGTAGCTTTGGCTACAAGTGTGGCACTTATGTGCAAACTTCCAATGTATCCAATAATATTCCGATGTGTTCAACGGGAAAATGACTAAGTATAATTGAATGTGATTATGTGATGAACAAGTGCAGGTACATGTGTATATATATTCATGAGCAATGTGCTCGATATGTGATCGAACTTTGGTAAGGTTGATATGGAGTACACTTGTAAATATTTGATGAAGACTAGCTATTGGCATGGCTGACTATGGATATACTTTAGTGTTATATGTGTGTAAATGAGAATTAATACAAAGAAAACATGATAGAGTAAAATTAGCAATAAAACAGTTTGGACAGCAGCAATTGTATCACTTTGAAAAATCACCTAAAATGGTGAAAATCAAATTAGAGGTTCAATAAGATGTGAAATTAAATCTTATTGATTCTATTTTCACATAAAAGAAACGGTTAGGAAAAAGAATTTCATATTCTGAGATATTTGAATTTTTGTGAGATAGAGTTAGAATGATTTCGGAATCCCCTATTCTGACTTGGGAAAATGTTTAAAAATTGTAAAAAATAATTATGGGTTATAATTTACATTATTAAAATCCTTAGTGAGTCTATTTTCAAAATAAACAAATGGCAACATTATCCAAATCCCGTACTAGGAGATAATTAATTTTTAGTGAAGAGGGGTCGGAACTATCAAACAACAGAATAGGGATGAATTTAATGAATAAACTGTACTTATTGGATAAACAAAAAATTCTGAAAATTTTATGGTAATAAGATATGTGAGTCTAGTTTCAGGAAAAATTAACAGATCCTAATTTGGTGTTTTGTAGATCAAGATATAAATAATTTAGTGACTATGACTCGAGTACATAGCTTGAGATAAACATAAGTAAATAGTGAAATTTTGTGCAATTATGATTGTATTACCTTGAGAACATATTGTGAGAATTAGTGAAAATATGTTAATAAATTGCTTATTATTTTTATTCGGGCTTACTATGTTATATAGCTTACCCCCTTCCTTTCCTTTTTCCTATAGTGTCATAGAGGCTAGCTAGAGTTGGAGATCGTTGGAGATTCTATCACACTATCAAGCTTTTGACTGGTAACAATGCTTTCAAGTAATTTAAGTCTATGGCATGTATAATGTAACAGCCCGATTTTGGGGCTAGTCAGAACAATGGTCTCGGGACAACAAATCTGAGGTTGAGGAAAATTATTTTAGTATTATTTTATGTGTTATGGCATTATTATATGGCTATATGAAAATTTTGGTGCTTTAATTTTAGCAATTGTATGTTTAATTGTGAAAAAGGACTAAATCGTATAAAGTGTGAAAGTTCTATTATAAGTGGTAGAGGTGTCTAATAGCCAAATAATATCAAATTGGAGGTCCTTAAAGTGAAATTAGATGGCCGGCCATAGAGCCTAGGGAGACAAGGAGATTAAATTTTGGTCAAATTTGGTGGAATTAGGTGATGAAATAATGAATAAAATAAGATGAATGAAAGAGTTGTCATCTTTTACCATTCACACTTCTTCTCCACCGAAATTGAAGAGAGAATAGGGGTTTTTGAAGTTCAAATTTTTAGCTACATCTCATCCTTGCTAGTAAGTCATTTAGATGATGATTTTTGATGATTTTTGTACTTTTGGAGTCCCCAGAGCTTAAGCTAGCTAATGAAGGGACTAATTTGTTAAATGGTTGAAAGTTTAAGGAATTTCCATGAGAGAGTTTTTGTTGTTAGCTGAGTTTTTATGGAAGAAAATGAATGTTAGTGAGATGAGAAATAACTTTTGTGAAGGGTGTTGCCATGAAAACACCTAAATTGGACTTATTTGCAAAGATTGAAAATGTGTAATAAATGCATGAAATAGTTGAAATTATGAGTAGTTGTAAGAGTAATAAATGTTCAGGTAGGCTTGTTTAATGAGAAAATATGTTGAAAAATGATTTACGAGCCTAAGGGCAAAATCATAATTTTGCCATAGTACAAGGGCAAAACGGTCATTTTTCCTAAGTAGAGATTATGATGTATTATTATTAGAAATGATTGAATGAGTGAATTTTGTTGTTATAGACCAAGAAGAGCGTGGAATCAACCTTGACCGAGGAAAAGGCAAGGTTACGGAATAGACCGTTGATTAATGCATTTTGCACTGAGCTAAGTTTATGTGTAAATAATGCTTTTTAAATATACTTGTTGTTACTTATTGGTGCATTATAAGATCAAGAATATATATATGATTCAAATAAATTGAATTGGTAGATAAATAATAATCTCCGCATGAAAGTTGAATTAGATATGTAAGTGTGAAATATTACTCGTAGTAATTAATGCGATACCATCATGTTATTTATGTACGATGATCTATGTGCGATACCATTGTTTATAATAACATTTGGTGGGCTATGTGTATACCATCATGATGGTGGGCTATGTAACATCCTTTAGGGTTAACCATAATTCATGAGAGGTTTTGGTAGTGTTTGGAAGTGAATTGGCGTTTTAAAATCCTAGGATGGAAATGCTTTGACAATTATTGGTTTTAAGTTAAAACAAGAAATGTGGAAAAGTGGAAATGTATGGAAATGGCATCAAGTGAAGTACTTTGAGGTGCATGCTTAATTTTATGAAATAGCATGGAAAGGTGTGCATTTTAAAGAAATGTTAAGTTCAAAGTGAACATGTTTTGGAAACTAGGAAATGTATGGAAATGAAATTTAGAAATGAAAGAAAAGAGGAAAGTGAACATTTTGGGAAACTAGGAAATGTAAGGAAATGATTTAGAAATGATTCAAAAGAGGAAAGTAAACATTTCGGGAAACTTGGAAATGTAAGGAAATGTCAAGTTTAAAGAGCCAAACAAAAATTTTTGGAAACTTAGAAATGACTTAGAAATGTCGAGTTTTAAAGCTTAAAAGAGGAAAATAAGGCAAGGTGGCCTTAAGAGAAAAAGTATGTGAAAATTGACACACAAACAGACTTGGAAAAGTGGCCTGAAGATGCCACTTAAGGCCTCAGGAAATGGCTCGCATGCAAGGGTGTTTGGGCCTGAGTTTGAGTCACATAGGAAGCAAATAAAAGAAGTTTTATTTTGCTTCCATAAGCAGAGAGTTGGATGGCACAAGGGATCTTGAGAGAGGAGTTTTAATTCCTTTGGAATTTCGGCTAATTAGGAGATAATAGTTAGAATTTAATATTTGATAAAATTAAAATTTATCACATAGGAAGAGTTGGCCGATTGAGGGATTCTAAGGCTAGTATTCTTGGCCAAAGAGGGAAAATAAAGGGCCATTCTCCATTCTTTTCTCCTCAAGGGAACCCCCTACCGAAATTCTCTAGCAAATAGCACCACTCTCTTCTTCTCTCTTTAGCCGAATTCTCTCTCTCAAAACTCTTTTCTTTTCTTTTCTTTTCTTTCTTCTTCTATTCCTTCACAAAAGCCGAAACTTTGTGTTCCATATAAGAGCCATAGTCGATTAGTATAAAGGATCACTCGGGATTTGAAAACAAGGTAAGTACATCTATGTACATTTGGTCAAAAAGGTCTCTTCCATACTTGAATGATAGATCAAATCTAACATATGATTTCGGCAGGAATCTAAAGTAAAAGATCAATTTTGAGATTTGAGAACTCCAAGGTAAGTGTGTTCATACATTCGGCCAAGGCCCAATCTTAGGTATTTAGATCAAATTAATGAAAAACTAATCGATTCAGGGATTTAGGATTTGGCCGATTTCAAGGAAGAGGAAGGTGAAGTTTTCGGGATTTAAAAATCCACAAGGTAAGCAACTAAAAGTATTCGCCAAGGCTTGTATGATTACATAGATCGGTTCTTTAATTATTAAAAGTGAAAACTAACCTATGATGAGATTCGTGGTTGGTAGAATATCGTGAAGGAAAACCAAGTTTTTGGATTTGAATAATCATCAAATCGGCATCAAAGGTAAGTCTTTTTACAAATCCTACTAGGATTTGGATATTATAGCCAAATAGGATTTATGCTAAGTAATAAGTGATAAATCAAATGTAGGGACTAAGGATCTAAACATTAGATCTAGCTTTTCGGAATCTCAAGGAATCGCTAAGTTTAAACAGTGTGTACCCACACTAATCTTAATAGTTTTATGGCTTAAATATGATATATATATATTAATGTGAAAGTGTAAGAATGTGGCTAAAGTACCATATTATGGTACAAAGTACTCAGGTACATTTTCCTACTCTTACTAGGATTACGAAATATGTTATACTCAACATGTGAAAAGTGACATGAATGTGAATTTAAGTATGATATGCATGATATGAATAACATGGGGCATTCGAGTTATTTGAGAAAGGGGAAGTGAATGTGATGACTTCGGTCTCACTAAGTGAAACGTGATGACTTCGGTCTCACTAAGAATATGTGACGACTTCGGTCTCACTAAGTGAATGTGGTGACTTCGGTCACATTAAGTGAATGTGGTAACTTCGGTTACATTATCTAAATGTGGTGTCTCATGACACAAATATCTGGTGGCTATGCCACAAAATTTTATGTGGGTGATGAGCACGTCGACTGCAGCGACTGCCTTCGATGGTGTGTAGCGGATGGAGGGTTGACTTAGTAGTCGCCACGGTGTGCAAAGTTGGTACTGTGGAGTGTAGCGGATGGCATATAGGTTTGGGTTCGGGTTTGCATCATTATCTTGAATTTTTATATGAACATGATATGTATGGTGTGCCTAATTCTATTATATTTTAGTGTTGGTTACACATTGAGTCTATCGACTCACCCCGTTGTGGGAATATGTTTCAGGTGATGAGCAAGAATGGATGGACGGCAGAACTTGTGGTGGCCATGTTCAGCTTGAAGTTTAATTTAATTTGAACCTTTATTTTATTTTAAGTACTGTATCAATTTTATTTCGGGTTTTATTTTATGTAATAAGGCCATAATGATGATTTTATTTCTGTTATGATTACTATGCTATGAATTTAGGGCTTTATAAAGACTAAGCCCATTTAATTTAAAATAAGCTTAAACACTTTTGTCACCTGAGATTATGGGTTTAAAAAAAATAAAAATAAACTTGTTTTCAACTCGAGCCCAACACACCGATAAACTATCTTCCAAAACACACAATTCTTAAAGTATTCAAAAGAATTTTGAAATGGTTTACACCGGGGAACATACCAGATCCGGTCCATTCTCGTGGGCCGGGTGTGGGGTGTTTCAGGCTAAGTACGAAATCACTGAGTGTTTGGCATTTCTATGAATGATTTATTGTGAAATTGCTATGTGTTGTATCACGTGATTCTTGTAGTAATAAGTGCAGGAATATATGTTAATGAATGTGAGCATTTTGTTGTGATATGGTTGAAATATGGTAAAGGATGAATGAGTAAGCATGATCTTGAATTGTGAAATGCTATTTATTGATTAGCATATAGTATGATGTATTTGTTTACATTTAAACTTACTAAGCTTTAAGCTTACTCCCTTCCTTTCCCTTGTTTTATAGTGTCAAAGAGCCAGGTCAAGATACGAAGATAATTGAAAGATCACCTATACTATCAGCTCATCTCGGTATATTTAGAACTAGCATTTTGAATATGGCAATGGCATGTATAGGGGCTAGACTAGGTAAATTGTTTTGTTATTGTGGCCAAATGTGTTGGCTCCTTATAGATGAAATCTTTTGTATATTGTCATAGTAAATGGCTCTTTACTATCAATCAATGATAAGAAGAGGTTATTCATGATTGTGTAGAGTATATGATTAGTTTGTTTGATTTTAAAAATGCATGATTGAATTGATGGTAGAGGGTGAATTATGCTTGAGTGAGTTAGGGTGATGAAAGAGCTTGGCAAATAGCCTTGTTCTTGTCCACACGGGTAGGCACGCGGGCGTGTGTCTAGGCCGTGTGTGACACACGATCAATTGCATGGGTGTGTGAGCAGGTCGTGTGTCCCCTTGCATGTTAGAATTGCAAGTCAGTAAGCTCAGTAGTAAACACACAGGCAGAAACACGGTCGTGTGTCTCAGCCGTGTGGGAGGCACGGCCACGGACATAGTCTTGTGCCCAGGCCGTGTGAAGTCTGCACCTTGATTTTGGAATTTAAATCACCACACGGTTGAAGCACACGAGCGTGTGATAGGCCATGTGGAATAAGTCAGTACCAACCACGTGTACAGCACACAAGTGTGTGGTGACCTTGTGATGCAAGTTAGTTTTGACCATGCAAGGCACCGGCGTGTGAAATACCACACAGGCGTGTCCCATTTCACACGGCGTGTGGCCCTTATTTAGGTAAAATTTTCCTAAGTGCGTGCAAGTTTTCGATTTATTTTGAAACCTTGCGGAAGTGTGTTTAGGGCCTCGTAGGCCTACTGTAAGGATGTTAGATATGTGAATGGGAAAGTTTTAAATTGGGAATGAAATTTGGTAACCCAAAGTTGTATGACCATGTGAGTTAAGCACGGTAACACCTCATACCCGATTCCGGCATGGAATACGGGTAAGGGGTGTTACATATAGGGACTTAGTCATTTTGTGTATGTGTTATTATGTTTTGACCAAATGTATTGGCTTGGAATGGTTAAAGGTTATTGTAGTATGTAGCCATGCTAATTGGCTTATATTGGCTAATTGATTGTAAGCCTATATATATTATATATATGCCAATGTCTTGTGATGTGAGCTTTGTTTGCATGATACATGATGAGTTGTGGGTTATGGCCTAAATACCTAATGGTTGAATGTGCTAGTAGTCTTGATGTCGAATGGCTAAGTTTGGCTCAATGGTATGGTATGATAATTAGATATAATTATGCATGTATAAGAGTTTTTGAGGATGCATATTGAGTGTGACCCTGTTTTGAAGAAAAATTTTTAAGTATTGTGAAATTTTCCAAAGTTCTCGGTTTAGTCCCGAATAGCTTCCAAAGCATGTTTTGGGCCTCGTAGGTCCATATTAGGGACTCTATAATTGAATATGAAAAGTTTTAAATTTAGATGGAAATTTGTAACTTAGAAATGATTAGTTATAGGTGATTAAGTCTGTTAATAACTCGTACCCTATTTCGGTGACAGATACGGGTAACGGGTGTTACATGTTTAACTTAGTAAATGATGTATTTGGACTTAGGTAGTTGGATTGAAATTGATAATGCCTTCTAGTTGATTGATTGAATGGTATAAGTTTGAATGGTTGATCTAGATGATTACATACTTGAATTGGTGTAAATGGGCATGTTTAATAACATTACTCTTGTCAATGGTTGAGATATATCATATTCATTTTGGTTTGAAAGTAAATGAATAGGTACCTAAGTGTTAAGTTGCCAAAACGGGGACAATGTCGCGACCTCCAAACTTTGAAGTTGCAACATGGGTCGACAGTAAGTGACATCGCAACATCAAGATGTTTGAAGTCGCGATGTGACTCTCTGTTTGACAATGTCGCGACACGGAGGTCATAATGTCACGATGTTGATTTGAAACTTTGAAAACTTCACAATTTGGTCCTCATTCACGCTTAGGTTAGCAAAAGAACTTTTGTAAGCTTGTGTGAGGCCCAAAAATGATTATATTGGAACATGCCGAACCTGAGTTATGGAGTGTTACAGAAAAATAGAGGCATTCACATGCAAGACTGTTAAAGAAGTCTATTTTAAAGTCACTAGAATTCTTATTCTAATCATACATACATATTAGAGGTATAAACATTTATGAGACTAATCAAGGTTTAAGCAACTTTATTAGTTTTAGTATTTTATAATTCTATACGAGTACTTTTAAACAAAATGCGCCAAGGTGATCCGTCAAAAAAGTGACCACTCGAGCCTATCCACCAAAATACTATCTGTCGTGCATTCTTATTACTTTATTATTATCCACAAATAGTCCACTTTTATAAGTCCGCCAATTAACCAAATGAGTTAACATTTGTAACACACGCAATTACTTTCATTTTAGGCATACTAATAGATTGCACCAAAATTGAAAAATTATCACAAAAGGTTATATACATACACAACGTTCAAAACATCATCATTCATTTCATGTACATTACCACCAAATAAACCTTATATACATGCCACTTGACCTAGTGCAGAATTAAAATAATTTTACCAAAACAAAAGCTGGATAGTGTAAGTTGTGATCAATTCGCCTGTTGAGTTCCACCAAAATCTCTACAGGGAAGGGAAAAGAAAAATGGGGTAAGTATTAAATATGCTTAGTAAGTATATAGTTTTAAAACATTAAACTGACCTCGCAAAACATTCATACATTTATACCAGTTAACTAATTTCTTTATCCTGGCAACACATTTCACATGTACAATGTGAGTGCATCGCATTCAAACATTTAAGTATCTCAAACATATCAATACTCAATTATACCTTATTTCAATTCATATAAATCATTCAGTCAACACTTTTAATTCAGAAACATTCAGCCCGACTACTCCGAATGAATAGAATGGGATACACGGGTAACCACCCGATAACACGCCAAATTGCTCATAAGGGCTTACCAACCGATAACACGCCAGATGCACGTGGTGCAAAGCCCATAGGCCAAGTATTCTCCCCCAATAACATGCTAGCTTTCTCATAAGAGCTTTCCAATCGATAACACGCTAGATGCACATAGTGAAAAGCTAGTAGGATAAGTATTCTTCTACGATAATAAGCCAATTTACTTATAAGAGCTTTCCAACCGATAACACACCAGATGCACATGGTGCAAACCCCGTAGGCTAAGTATTCTCCCCCGATAGCACGCCAATTTGCTCATAAGAGCTTTCCAACCAATAACACACCAGTCTGAAGAGATTAAATTGGAAATCCGCAACAAATGCAGGATTCTAAAAAACTTCAGTAAACTTCCTCCATCTTCTTCCCATCACCCTTCTTCCCATATAGTGCACAAAACCCCTATTGGCATGCCAATTGTACCCTTGGTTCATTCGGGCTCCATAGACATAATAAAACTTTCTTTTTATTGATTAATACCTTTTTCACCTTATCAATAAAGTTTACTAATATTTTACCATATACATTCATATACAACATTTCATAAATAAACATAACAACATTTCATAAATAAACATAACACCATATGAACTTACCTGGTACAGTAGCAAGAATTGAATATCAAAGATCAATCAGTGATCTTTCCTTTTCCTCTATAATCTACTAGTTGATTTGGTTCTTGATCTATACATTAATACATCCAATTTATCAATGACAACACTTCGGACTTTAACAATTTTGAGACTAGACATACAGCTTAGCTAAATCGAGATACAAGGATCTCAAAAACACCAAACTCATAAAGAATAGGCTTTGGGAACACTTACATGCAAAATCAATTAATCAAAAAAACCTAGAGACTTTCTTTCCTCTACAGAGAACAATGTTTCTGGTGAAGGAAGACGAGAATGAGACTCTCTTTCCCACCACTTCAACCTATACACTTAACCTCTTAATTTCACCATTAATGGAAATTAATAGGTGTTTCCACTAAACATTGACATAATCTTACTACCATGCAAGAGTGGTTATTACCACCTTGAACCTTGAACAATTTTTATTAAACTTATTTGACCAGCTTTTCACTAATTCTTACGATTTAGTTTATACACTTTCATTTCTAACCTACTGATCGTATTCACCAATTCAAACTTTAATAAAACATTATAATGGACTGGTAAATATAAATAAATAATATTTATCGACTCAATCATCGGAATTGTGGTCCCTTAACCACTATTTTCGACACCGTTGTAAATCGGGTTGTTACATATACAGTTTAAACTAAATGTGATTTCTACTTAATTACATGTATGAATGATTGTTTGATGCTTATGTGATGTTAATTCTACCGGTATTGGTCATGACATTCCATAGCTCAAACCCAACAATCGAATCGAGTATGGGGTGTTACAAAGTGCTTGGATGAGCTTCCTTCTTCTTCCTTCAATCTTTAGTTACCTCTTTCCCTTTGTTACCAACTTGAGATGCACCCCTCTTCTCTTTTTCTTCATTTTCATAAAAAAAGAATATACAAGATTCAATATCAAAACAATAATAAAATAATGTTTCCATGCACTTTTACTTGAAATAAACATCATCATCTTACTAATTCATGAAATTAACAATGAAACCTTATCATCCTTATCTTAAACTTTTACCCCAAACCCTGACCTCACTTTTCTCTCTCCTCTAATGTATGCAATAGTTGTCTTAGCAAGAAACTAAGCCTGCTATGAGATTACTTTATTAATTTGACTAAGAATCCATGGAATAATTTGAAGTTTTAAGCTTGAGATAGTTGGAAATTATGGAAAGCACTAAGATGGAATAAAATAAAAGTTGATTCTCATGAGAAATGGGAGTAACATGAAAAGGGATGAAGAATAAGGAGATTTCTACATTTTTCTATCACAAAAATCTATTTGATTTAATTTTTAAAATAATAAAATATGATTTTAAAATCTAAAGATTGTCATTTTCATCAAGTGGCACATATTCATTCATAATTTCCAACATGATCTTAAGACTCATAATTCTTCAACATTTTATGAGATTTTTCCCTCATAAATAGCTATTTTTGAAAAGATCATTTTACCCTTTAACAATCTCTACATATTTCATCTTTGCTTCATGACACTCTTATGGTATAGTTACACTTCTAGTCTTTTCTCTTTCTCACTTCACTTCAATTTAACCATTCTTATTTTTAATTCTCACACTTTTTCCTCAATACTTTTCATAATATTACGATTTAGACAATACCTCAAATTAATTACTCTCAATTCAAGAGTCTTTTTAATTCCTACGATATCCAACAACCTTTTTACTAATGCTAATGATTCCTATTTTATTTATTTCAAAGATTCTAATACGTGCAAATCCATCTAAAATACATTACCTTTATAATTTTAATTTTTCTTTTTCAAGTTTAATCAATTTTTATACAACAATCCATCTAAAATTTAAAGACTTTTTAAATAAGAATCGAATCTCTCCTCAACACACCTAAAAAAACACAAATAAATTAACTACCAACCAAATGCTACCCAACTACAATAAATTTGCAGTTTGATCTTTATGGTTTCAAATTTTGACTTTTTTATCTTTTTTGGTTCTCAAAGAAAATTATTTTGCATTGATAGTGGCCTATGACTAGTCATTTATATAGCAATTCAATTACTCCAATAATCAATGCAAGAAAAAGACTAAAACAGAGTTGTTGAAGAAAATTTCATTTAAATAATTTGCTTAGTATTAAAGCCATTTTGGTCCCCGCATTAGCCTTTCAATTACAATCTAGACCAAAATGTAAACCATCCCATTATAATTGATGGCCTACTTCCTAGCCAAAAATATAAAGCTGTTAAAACCAAAGTTTGAATTAAATCGAAACTCCAATAATATAGTTTATGGAAAAAATTATAGCATTTACATCTTATGCATCTTTAATATAGAGGTTAATAACACATTTGGCTCTGAACTTTCACTCAATGTGTGATGTGGTACATAAATAAAAAATTTCAATTTAGTACATGTACTATTCTGTCGTGTATCAATTTGCCCTAAATTAAATTTTAAAATCATATAGTTCACTAGCAATATGTAATTAATATAAAAAAAAAAACCCAAAATTATAATCGTACTACATAAACTATATAATCTCCCTCATAATGCTAAATATACACTCTATGTAGCTTAGACATCAACCTGCCGCTTGCATTTTTGCTGTTGAATTGCTTGGCTGAAAATGTTGACCGTCATGGAGCAATTCATCTTCACATTAACATGCCTCTTTATAATGTTCAATATATTGATCCTTCCCCCAACCCTTGAGTAGCTGACCATGGTCAACATCCCAGACCAACATATGTGACCAAATTCAGACTGGCCAAGATCCAATCCACGATAATGTCAATGGTAATATTCATTCGCACGGTCCGATGGGCCTTTGCACGGCCCGGAGGGCCTCGGGCATCCCCTACTACCTTGCCATAGTAGTAAAGTGTTGCATCGCCTATACTACCGATGCTACGTTGGGATTTTTGCCACATGGAGATGTTGGAACCCGGCTTCGAGGTTGTGCCATTGATCAGCTCCAGGCTCGTAACTGCGACGCCGTTCATGTTGATGATCGGGTCCTTGACTCGAAACACTGTGAAAATCAAAATTATGATCACCACAGCTAGGATGATCGCTAGAGCTGCAACGGAACCGAAACACTTGACTAATTTTTTGCGTCCAACTTGCTTAAGATGCAAAGCTGCCTCGCCGTCGTCGCTACTCGGAAGGTCCGAAACCGATGCTAGAGGCTTTGCCTAGTCCTTTTCCATGATTAAACGAGCTAATTTGGGAAAGAAAAGAATAATAGGGAAGAAGGATGGTTAGGAAATCTTGGAGGGGATCTCATTTTGTGGTTTTATAATAATATTTTAGTTGGTGAGTCTAAGTTTAAGTGGAAGACTTTTTGATTCATTTTAATGCATTTGAGGCATCACAAATTTGTTGTTTGTGTTCCTACACAAGATTTCAAATCTCAGGCTGCCCTATGTTGACTTAGAGCATTTTTTTCCTTTTTTTTTTTTTTTTTTGCACTGAATTTGGTGACCGTTAATATTTATTGCTTTCCCAATTTTTTCATAGATAGAAAAGAGAGAGGAGATTATGAAAATTTAACCTTGGATTGTCACTTTTATTATTTTATTTTTGGTTTAATATACTTTTTGGTATTTGAACTCGACATTTTTTTCTAATTTGGTACCTAAACTCTTTTTAGTCCAATTTGATGCCCAAACTTGACACTTTTTCCTAATTTAGTACCTAAACATGACACTTTTTCTTAAATTCGTAATTAATCTTTTTTTGGGGGTCCAATTTGGTACTTGAACTTGAATCCTTTTCCTACTTTAGTACCTATTCTTTTTTTTTTTGTTCGATTTGATACTTGAACTTGTCAAATGTTTTACAAATTACTCCAATATACTAATAATGTTATTTTTTTATGAGGTAGCAAAAACAATCAATGTATGACCGACATGTAACAGATGATATGATTTTTTTATATGTTCAATCACTTTTAGATTTATTTAATTAATTATTTTATTAATTGAAAATAATGAATTTCTTTTAATTTGAGTTTTAAATTGTTTTTCTTATTTAATATTAATTTGTTAAGCATAGATCAATACTTACTTTTTTAACATGAATTTCCTCTAACATTGAAAATTTTTGTAGCATAACAAAACAAAATTAATACTGTTAGTGTTTTGTGTTATATAAATAACATTTAATCAATTTAGGTACCAAATTAAGAAGAAAAAATGCCAAATTTAAGTATCAAATGTTATATTAAATGTTTTTTTTTTCTATAGGACAGTGGAATAATTTTTTTAAATTTAAATTCGAGATTTAATATTTATAAAAATTTGACCAAATCGAAAATATCGAAATTTGCATTTCTGCCCAGTTTGATGAGACTAACGATTGAATCAAGTAATATTCAACAAAGGTAGCAATGGTGGCATAGGCAAATTGATAAACATCAACATCATCAACGTAATTTGAGGCAACCACTAACCACTTCTTCTTTGTAATTAATAAGTGGACTAACCATATGTTTCTGCAAAACAAATATCAAAGATATTCAAATCATAATATATGATACAATGGGGAAATGTGACCAAAAAGAATTATGTTACTAATAAAATATGAGATTTTTATTTTATTTTCTAAAAAATTACAATTTAATTCCAGATTTGGAAAATACACTTAACTTTCAAAAAGATAATATATATTAATGAATTTTAAAATAAAAATGAATTTATCTTTTGTTAACTTAAAATACTTGAGGTTAAATATTATTTAATTAAAGTTCGACTTTATGATACTTAAGATAATTTTAAAGTAATTGATTTTTCATTATTTTGTAATTTAAAATGAAGAAATAAGAATAGAATACATGATAAATAATAAAAAATATTATTATTAATTTAGAATTTATTTAATAAATAAATTTCAAAAGAGTTTATGCAATATTTTAAAATTGACTAGATCAATTCTTATGTCTCATATAGATTTAGTAGGAGTATTATTTTTTATGCATATTTTAATTTATAAGTGAACAATAAATTAATTCAATTGGTAATATTTAGTTATTTTCATGAATTATTTTTAATAAATATCTTAATTTTTTTAGTTAGTATTTATCTTTACGGTCTAGCGGAGGCACGTCTATTGAATCGAACTCCAATTCCAATTCGTCATCCAAGTTACATCCTCCAGTATTTGATTGATCCGTAAGTTTGGGCCATGGTTGATGATATTCTTCTTCTTTTTCCTCGGCTGAGACTGGGGACATTTAAATAGGCAGTTGGAGGTCTTGAAATAATTTCATTAGAGTTGTTGAAATATGAAAATGACTAACGTGTGAGTCAATTTCTAGAAATAGAATAAATAATTATATTTTTATTAGAAATTTCAGATATATAGAGAAAATATAGATGATAATTTAAAATAATATACAATAAATAATGAAAATTTGAAATTGATTAACAATAATACATTAAATATGTATGATATTAAAATGAAAAAATATATATTAAATTGTGAGTAAAATGAAATTTAATCACGTAAATGCATCATTTTAAGAATACTAAATGCGCTACAATTATTTATCATGGTATTGTATCAATGTTAAGTTAGTGTCGAGTTGACTTGTAACACTAACTTAATTAATAATATTATTAATATATATAATTTATGGAGGTGATAAAATATACATAATACAATTAAAATGTGAACATTATATTAGAATAAAATTTTGGATTAGTAGTAAAGTTAATATTTTGTTGATGTAAGCAACACAAGTTCAAATTTAATCGCATTAAAATTCTTTATTAATTTTTAAAATAAATATATTAAAATATTAACTCTCAATAATAAGATAAAAATATCGTAAATTTTGGCTTTATATAAAAGTTTTATTTGTTTATCAATTTGGGGATTGGAAAGAATATGTCTGTACATGAAATTAATGGATTAAATATACTAAGTTTAAAGTGAATCTAAGATGATGAATGATATTGTCTAATTGTTAAATTTTGTAATTTTGCAATTTGGACAAATTTAGAATTCTATCGTAAACACTTTTTAGTGTTCGATTATATTTTAGACTCTAGAATTTTTTGGGTATATTTTATATCGTCAAAAAGGGAATTTGAAATTCTATTCAAATATTGAAACATCAATGTCAAAATGCATTAGGCAGAAGTACAGAGAATGTTATAAGTTTTATAATGATGGATAGTTTTAACGTATTTTCGTGTTTGGACCATATCTCTTAACATATTTGGAGTTTGAAACTAAAATTTCTACCGTAAATAAACAAGATGAATGTATTATCAATTGTTTTGGACTTTTCCAATTGGAGACATTGTCATGGTTCAAAGAAGCCATCAAGTAGCATGTATACAATTATTCCCAAAAAATGACAAAGTGGCCTAGCAATTTGATTACTATCAATATTATTCATCGTTCTTTAGCTCTTCTTAAACTTCTATAAATAACTTTTAGTTTTCAGTATAAAAGGTATATTGAAGTTGAGATCATTTTAGTGTTTATATTTTGAGTATGAAATTAGGTATATTGGAGTCAAGACCATTTTCTTATTAGTGTTTATTGTGTTCTTCATTTTTTTCACTATCCTAATAAAATATTAAGTTTCTTATATCTAATATGTCTTTTTAATCTAAGTTTGAATTATTTAATTTTGTTATATTAAGATAAATTTTCTATGCTAAGATGAAAGGACGAAACTCTTAGAAAATACTAAGTAAATTTCTTACTCATCACTTGAGCTAAAATTGTAACATCCTAGATTAGGGGTTATCGTTTGTGCATAATTCATGAGTAGTAGGTTTTGGCGGTGTTTGGAAGTGAATTAAGGGTTTTAAAATCCTAGGATGGAAGAGAAAGCTTTGGACAATTATTGGTTTTTAAGTTAAAAACAAGAAGTGATGTAAAAAAAGTGGCAAGGGACGCCACCTAAGGTGCAAGGGTTATGCAATCAAGTGAAGTACTTTGAGGGAAGAGGTTCGAATCCCATTGTGTGCATTTTTAGAACCTTGGAAATGTAAGGAAATGTATGGAAATGTATGGAAATGTAAGGAAATGTATGGAAATGTAAGGAAATGTATGGAAATGTATGGAAATGTATGGAAATATAAGGAAATGTATGGAAATGTATGGAAATGTAAGGAAATGTATGGAAATGTAAGGAAATGTTAAGTTCAAAGTGAACATTTTGGAAACTTGGAAATGTTAAGTTAAAAGAGGAAAGTGAACATTTTGGAAATGCTAAGTTAAAAAGAGGAAAGTGAACATTTACGGAAACTAGGAAAATGATTTAGAAATGATTCAAAAGAGGAAAGTGAACATTTATGGAAACTAGGAAAATGATTTAGAAATGATTCAAAAGAGGAAAGTGAACATTTCTGGAAACTAGGAAATGTAAGGAAATGTCAAGTTTAAAGAGCCAAACGAAAATTTTTGGAAACTTAGAAATGACTTAGAAATGCCGAGTTTTAAAGTTTAAAGAGGAAATTAAGGCAAGGTGGCCTTAAGAGAAAAGTATGTGAAATTTGACACACAAGCAGGCTTGGAAAAGTGGCTCAAGATGCCACCTAGGGCCTCTGAAATGGCGCCACATGCAAGTGTATTTGGGCCAGGATCGAGTCACTTAGGAAGCAAATAAAAGAAGTTTTATTTTGCTACAAAGAGCAAAGAGGTGGACGGCATGAGGGCTCTTAAAAAGGAGTTTTATTTCCTTTAGAATTTGGCTAAATAGGAGATAAATAATAGATTTAATTATCATTATTTTTAGGAGATAATTGTTGGATTAATTCTTTTGATAAAGTGATAATTATCACATAGGAAGAGTGGTGGCCAAGTTAAGGACTCTAGCTAGTAATTTCGGCTATAAAAGGGAAAGAAGGCCATTCATTCATTCATTCATTCACTCTTCCTTTGCCGAATTTCTTAAGCAGATTCTCCTCTCTCTGCCGAAATTCCTACAGTTTTATTCTTCCTTCTCTTTTCTTTCTAATCCCTCCAAAAGCCGAAAGTTGTGAGAGCATCATTTAGCCATAGCCAAATCTCTGAAGGTTGAAGTGAAGGTGCAATCGATTCCTTCAAATAAGGGTAAGATCCAAGTTTAGTTTCCATTCTTTTATATTTTAGACTTATCGAAATTTAGGGACTAATTTCGATTATTAATCTTGGCCGAATCATGGAAGGAGAAGTTCTTTTCCCGAAGGTATACCATAGGCAGCGTGTTCCTCGCTTATTTGGTGAATTTCAGATTTAAGATCCTTAAGGTAAGTGACTATGAATATTCGCCAAGACCTATTTTTGTAGTAGATCTATTATTATGTGTTTTAAGCTGAAAACTAACCGATTCAAGGGATCTAGTGAGTAGCCGATTTCAAAGGGGGAAGAATACAAGTTTCCGGGATTTGATTTTTTATTCAATCGGCATTAAGGTAAGTACACAAATCCTACTAGGATTTGGTTTTATGGCCGAATAGGCCTTTGCTAAATATTACCATGTTGGCCGAATGTAGGCATTAAAAATCTAAGGTAGTAGATCGGATTTCGGGATTTCAAGTGAAATTGTTAAGTTAATCGGTGTGTACCCTACCCTAAGTTTTAATACGCTCATGGCTATGTTTTAAATTAAATGTGTTATTAAGAATGTGAAAAGCATGGCTAAGGTACCGTGTGTACCTACACTAATCTTAATAGATTTATGGCTTAAACTTGATATATGTGTTAATATGAAAGTGTAAGAATGTGGCTAAAGTACCATGTTATGGTACAAAGTACTCAGTCGCTTTTCCTACTCCTACTAGGATTACGAAATATGTTATACTTGACATGTGAAAAGTGACACGAATATGAATTTAAGTATGATATGCATGATATGAATAATATGGGGCATTCGGGTTATTTGAGAAAGGGAAGTGAATGTGATGACTTCGATCTCACTATCCGAATGTGGTGACTCGGTCACATTATCGAATGTGGTGACTTGGTCACATTATCGAATGTGGTAACCGGTTACATTATTCGAATGTGGTGTCTCATGACACAATTATCCGTGGCTATGCCACGAATTTTATATGGGCGATGAATACCAACGAATACTGCACCAATATTTATTAAATTTTTCTTGCATTTGCTTAACCATTGGAGTTAAAAAGAATGAGGACCTTTAATCAGTATCAAGCAAGACCTTGTGAACCTTCCAAACCCTCTAAAGTAAAGATTGGTCATTCGGATAATTAGAACCGTAAAAAATACAAGTCACATCATAAAAGACTTTCAAAATTTGCAAAGAATAACAACATTTCTCCACTCCTCGCCGGAAAGTGCAAATATTTGATAGCCTTTATCCCGTTAGCCCCAATAATCTAGCACATCTCTATAGTAGATGTAAGATTCAAGCATCAAATAAGTAGAATTCCATCTCACACACACATCTTGACGCAACTTTTGGTCACATTCAAATGAAAACTTTTGTCTACCACATCATAAAATTTTTTCCTACTAATTCTCGACTTTTTTATGTACTTAATTCCATTTCAATCTTACCAACAACATCATCGCAAGTTCCAAACCACTTTAACTATAAGATTCAAAATATGTGCACAACATCTAACTTGAAAAAAGCACCATCACACAAAATAGCTCGGTTCGCACGAAAACTATTTTAAGACAAGAAACCAACACATCATTATAAGAAGCATTATCCAAAGTGATGCTAAAATTTTCTTGTCTATACCCCATTGAGATAAACATAAAACAAGTTCATCCGCTATGTTCAAACCATCATACGGAGGAAATAAAGCTCTAAACCTTATGATTCTCTTTTGTAGCTTCCAATCTTTGTCAATCCAATGAGCAAGAATGCAAATATATTCATCATTAGTATGCTCGAGTTCCAATTATCGGAAGTTAGACAAATTAAACCAGTGCTTTAGCCATCTCTTCTTTAACATGATCTCTCTTTGCATAATACATAAGGACATCCCGAGCATACATTACTCTACTTATATTCTTAAAATTAGGACTAGCAATTCTCATCATGTATCTAAATCCTGTTCTTCAACTATCCTAAATGAATGCTTGCCACACACAAGAAAAGTAGAAAGCAATCGACGACACTCATCAAAGATCAAACTTATAGGTTTTATAGATGAACCACCTCCTAATGATGGTAGATTGGCTATGGTGTATTGAGTGATGTCCTTATTAATTTTTTTCAAACATTGATTTAGATGACGTCTTAAATGAGAGGTTCCACTAGAAGATTTAGCAGAGAAGATACCCTTACAGTGATTACATTGTGCCTTCAATTCATTTTTGTCCTCGCATTCAAGCTTTGTCATTTCATCCCACACCTTTGAAGTGGTAGACTTTTGACGTTTAAGACTTTCATACTCATTAAACCCATCGTCCACGTGTATAGGAGTGTTTGAACTAGCCATAGTCATCAAAACTTAAGTCCCGAAATTCAAATAAACCAAACTAGCCCAAATTATTCATAGTCATAAAACAACCAATGGATGTAAACATTTCAAAGTTGACCTAAGGCAAGATATTTTCTTGAATTTAAACCATAATTTGTTGAACTTAAAGCCCACTAGATAATACTTTACCAAAACATCTCAAACCAATTTAAAACTTCCAATTAAAACCTCCAGCACCATAATTTTTGCAACATTTAACACAACCAATTTACTTTTTCGACATCTCTAAATTAAACCTTTAAAAGATTAAAATACCATTCGACACCATTAATCCCGCCTTAAGAAAGTTTCCAACACCATAAATTCGCAACATTTAAAACAACCAAATTAATACTTTTCGACATCATTTTAATTAACTTTTAAGTAGCCTTAAACAAACATTCTACTACGCCATTAATCCTCTATTAATGAGAATATAGACGTCATAAATACCATCTAAGGCAACCAAATTAACTAAAAATTAAAACTTAATTGCACCCAATTTATTCTCAAATTGTTGGAACTATTTTACATTTAATTTTTTAGACCAAAAGATTAAAAATAACACCACAAGAATTAACTATCCATAGAGTCATGTACAAAAAAAGTTATTCATAAAGTCAATAAGCAAAAGTTATAGGTCTAAAACTACCAGGAAAAAGGAGAAATAGTGAAAAAAATCGAATAAAAAATCCAAGAAAAATGCAGTGCATCCAATATCTGCACCAAAACTAATCAGTTCAAATTTAATAAAAATTGATCTCACAATCCTCTTAATTCCCAACTATACCAGTAAACTCAAATTCAAAATTGACTTCACATCTCAAACACACTTCAACTAAGCCTAGCAACAAAACCACCCTTTTAATCATTGGCAAGTGACGCAAAAACCATCAATCACTCAACTCTCCACAGCTCCTTCTATCATCCCAAGTTAAAGCCACCCCACAATAACCATAACCACACAAAATCACTATTAAATCATATATCGACTTGATTATTATATACATCACATTCTAAAATTTAATTTCATCTTGAAACAATAACCATAAACTTGGACGTCACACTTAATTTGCACATAAGATCTTTCGTCTCACTCACTTCCCTACTCTCAATTATCTTTCTCAAATCTCTATAATCAAATGCTCAATATTATCTGCTTTTGGTTTTGCCAACCTCCAAACTCACTCGCTTTACAACTCTACTGATTTCTCCAAATTTCATTATTTCATCTACTAATTCATGACCGTCCCTCTAATACTAAATCCCAACCTTTTTCGACTTCCCAAGCTTTCTTTGCTTCCACGAGAATCAACTTCTTTCGTTGTTGATGTCGAATCGTAAAGTGATGCATTTACTACGCCTCTTTTCTGCGGTATAAAATCCTCAAATAAAATTACCAAATTTCACAATCACTAATGGCATAACAACGGAATGAAACGAAAACCAAAAATTACATTAAATGAAAATAAAAAAGATCGAGAAAACTCGAAAGGAAGACAAAATCATGAAAATAAATATTAGATGTGTTATAGTATAGAAAAACAAATCTGTTATTAAAAAAAAAAAACAGATGTGCATGTAGTCCTAAAATAACAAACCCATAAATTATTATACCAAAATAACAGACACCCATAACTCATAACATCAATTACCTTTAAAATCATCTACTTTTCAATTAATTGAAAAGAATAACAAACCTTTTGAATGTTTGGTTCCAGAGAAACAGTAAGAAACGAGAAGGAAAATCAAAATTCTTCGAAACGAGATGCACGATTGCACGTGCAATAGAGCTGGATAAAAAAAGAACCGAACGTGAGGTGAGAGTTGAGACAGAGATGAAGAGGAAGGTGGAGATTGGAGAGTGGAGATTAGGGATTTTGACTTCAGAAATGGGAAAAATGGGAGAAAGAGTGGAAGAAGTCTGGAAAGAAACTAAGAAAGGCACGTGAAAACTGAAAGGGTCTTTTAAAAGTTAAAATTTTATTAATAAAAAATTAAAAAATAATAAAATATTTGTCGGGTCGGTAAAGGGCCCGCCAAAAAATCATACTGAGGTCTGCCTGCTTTTTAAACAGCCTAATTTTTTTGCCCAAGCCCATTTTTGGGCCTATATTTTGCCCAAACCCTCCCACATTTTAGGCGGCCTTGGGCCGAGTCGGTGGTCTTACCATGTACACCTCTAGGCGTAAGTAGAGAATGTTATAAGTTTTATAATGATGGATAGTTTTAACGTATTTTCGTGTTTGGACCATATCTCTTAACATATTTGGAGTTTGAAACTAAAATTTCTACCATAAATAAACAAGATGAATGTATTATCAATTGTTTTGGACTTTTCCAATTGGAGACATTGTCATGGTTCAAAGAAGCCATCAAGTAGCATGTATACAATTATTCCCAAAAAATGACAAAGTGGCCTAGCAATTTGATTACTATCAATACTATTCATCGTTCTTTAGCTCTTCTTAAACTTCTATAAATAACTTTTAGTTTTTAGTATAAAAGGTATATTGAAGTTGAGATCATTTTAGTGCTTATATTTTGAGTATGAAATTAGGTATATTGGAGTCAAGACCATTTTCTTATTAGTGTTTATTGTGTTCTTCATTTTTTTCACTATCCTAATAAAATATTAAGTTTCTTATATCTAATATGTCTTTTTCATCTAAGTTTGAATTGTTTAATTTTGTTATATTAAGATAAATTTTCTATGCTAAGATGAAAGGACTAAACTCTTAGAAAATACTAAGTAAATTTCTTACTCATCACTTGAGCTAAAATTGTAACATCCTAGATTAGGGGTTATGCGTTTGTGCATAATTCATGAGTAGTAGGTTTTGGCAGTGTTTGGAAGTGAATTAAGGGTTTTTAAAATCCTAGGATGGAAGAGAAAGCTTTGGACAATTATTGGTTTTTAAGTTAAAAACAAGAAGTGATGTAAAAAAAGTGGCAAGGGACGCCACCTAAGGTGCAAGGGTTATGGCATCAAGTGAAGTACTTTGAGGGAAGAGGTTCGAATCCCATTGTGTGCATTTTTAGAACCTTGGAAATGTAAGGAAATGTAAGGAAATGTATGGAAATGTATGGAAATGTATGGAAATGTATGGAAATGTATGGAATGTAAGGAAATGTATGGAAATGTAAGGAAATGTTAAGTTCAAAGTGAACATTTTGGAAACTTGGAAATGTTAAGTTAAAAGAGGAAAGTGAACATTTTGGAAATGCTAAGTTAAAAGAGGAAAGTGAACATTTACGGAAACTAGGAAAATGATTTAGAAATGATTCAAAGAGGAAAGTGAACATTTATGGAAACTAGGAAAATGATTTAGAAATGATTCAAAAGAGGAAAGTGAACATTTCGAAACTAGGAAATGTAAGGAAATGTCAAGTTTAAAGAGCCAAACGAAAATTTTGGAAACTTAGAAATAACTTAGAAATGTCGAGTTTTAAAGTTTAAAAGAGGAAATTAAGGCAAGGTGGCCTTAAGAGAAAAAGTATGTGAAATTTGACACACAAACAGGCTCGGAAAAGTGGCCTGAAGATGCCACCTAGGGCCTCTGGAAATGGTGCCACATGCAAGTGTATTTGGGCCAGGGATCGAGTCACTTAGGAAGCAAATAAAAGAAGTTTTATTTTGCTACAAAGAGCAGAGAGGTGGACGGCATGAGGGCTCTTAAAAAAGGAGTTTTATTTCCTTTAGAATTTCGGCTAAATAGGAGATAAATAATAGATTTAATTATCATTATTTTTAGGAGATAATTGTGGATTAATTCTTTTGATAAACTGATAATTATCACATAGGAAGAGTGGTTGCCAAGTTAAGGACTCTAGCTAGTAATTTCGGCTATAAAAGGGAAAGAAGGCCATTCATTCATTCATTCACTCTTCCTTTGCCAAATTTCTTAAGCAGATTCTCCTCTCTCTGCGAAATTCCTACGCTTTTATTCTTCCTTCTCTTTCTTTCTAATCCCTCCAAAAGCGAAAGTTGTGAGAGCATCATTTAGCCATAGCCAAATCTCTCAAGGTTGAAGTGAAGGTGCAATCGATTCCTTCAAATAAGGGTAAGATCCAAGTTTAGTTTCCATTCTTTTATATTTTAGACTTATCGAAATTTAGGGACTAATTTCGATTATTAATCTTGGCCGAATCATGGAAGGAGAAGTTCTTTTCCGAAGGTACACCATAGGCGCGTGTTCCTCGTTATTCGGTGAATTTCAGGATTTAAGATCCTTAAGGTAAGTGACTATGAATATTCGGCCAAGACCCTATTTTTGTAGTAGATCTATTATTATGTGTTTTAAGCTGAAAACTAACCGATTCAAGGGATCTAGTGAGTAGCCGATTTCAAAGGGGAAGAATACAAGTTTCCGGATTTGATTTTTATTCAATCGGCATTAAGGTAAGTACACAAATCCTACTAGGATTTGGTTTTATGGTGAATAGGCCTTTGCTAAATATTACCATGTTGGCGAATGTAGGCATTAAAAATCTAAGGTAGTAGATCAATTTCGGGATTTCAAGTGAAATTGTTGTTTAATCGTGTGTACCCTACCCTAAGTTTTAATACGCTCATGGCTATGTTTTAAATTAAATGTGTTATTAAGAATGTGAAAAGCATGGCTAAGGTACCGTGTGTACCCACACTAATCTTAATAGATTTATGGCTTAAACTTGATATATGTGTTAATATGAAAGTGTAAGAATGTGGCTAAAGTACCATATTATGGTAAAAGTACTCAGCACGCTTTTCCTACTCCTACTAGGATTACGAAATATGTTATACTTGACATGTAAAAGTGACATGAATGTGAATTTAAGTATGATATGCATGATATGAATAATATGGGGCATTCGGGTTATTTGAGAAAGGGAAGTGAATGTGATGACTTGGTCTCACTATCCGAATGTGGTGACTTGGTCATATTATCTCGAATGTGGTGACTTGGTCACATTATCCGAATGTGGTAACTTCGGTTACATTATCTCGAATGTGGTGTCTCATGACACAATTATCGTGGCTATGCCACTAATTTTATATGGGCGATGAGCACGCCGACCGCAGCGACTACCTTCGATGGTGTGTAGCGGATGGAGGGTTGACTTAGTAGTCCCACGTTGTGCATGTGATGGTAATGGGTGGAGTGTAGCGGATGGCATATAGGTTTGGGTTCTGGATTGCATCATTATCTTGAATCATTAAATGTTAAATTATGATACATATGAATATGATTTGTTATGCCCGAATTTGTTAAGACTTAGTGTTTGTGTACACATTGAGTCTGCTTTGACTCACCCGCTGTGGGAACATGTTTTGTGACGATCGATGATGGATCGGGTTCAAGAAGCTTAGGGATGGCCATGCACAAGAAGAAATTTACGACTTGGACTTTTATTTTATTTTAAGTAATTTAAAGTTTATTTTGGTTTTAATTTTGGGAAATTATTTGATGTAATAAGGTAGTAGTAGAATTATTTTATTCGTATTTATTTATTAAGCTTACAAACTTTTACTTATTAAAAGATTAAGTAAATCTATTTTAAAACAAAACCCAAACGTTTTGTCACTTAAAGTAAAGGATTCTTAATAATGAAATAAACTTATTTTCATTTCAAGCCCAACCCAAAACGATCTTTCTTCCAAATCACACAAGTTTTTCCTAAGTAAGAAAAAAATTTGAAACGGTTTACACCGGGGAACATACCAGATCCGGTCAAAGCTCGTGGGCCGGGTTTGGGGTGTTTCAATTTGGTATCAGAGCCCAATTTTAAACTCTTGGCCTGTGGTTTAAGGCCCAAAACATTTTCAAATCGAGCCCAAATAAGCTTTATAAAGTATTTTTGAAAGTAGGCAGGTTTGATGGCATGGCACCTAAGTCTCCGACCCGCAGTCCACCAGGTAAGTACTTCTGACTTCTGAAGTGATTTGAATATGTGAAATGTATGGGCTTTTATGGCAACATAGATTAGTGAACTAGGATCTGTTGAACCCTAGGACTAGTCTACTCAAAAACACAAGTACATAAGACTTAAGGACCATTAGACAAACTCAGTGATTAAGTCATTTGAGCTAGGTGTGGTAACTGTTGTGTGCATGTCAGGAGTGGATTCAAGAAGAGCTTGGTATTTAAGCAGTCCTAACGACTCACCTCCTCTTTACTCGAATTCTACCTAGTGCGTAGCCTCGGTTCATCCTAACCAAGAAGACTTATACACGGGCTAAACCCCTAACTAAAACCCGAAAGGGACTAGCCATATTTTTATGGAAACCCTAGTTTTAAAATTTCTAAATTACCCTCTTGATTTGAAAAGATTATTTTTATAAATTTTCCTGAAATATTTCTGATTTACAAATTTACTAAAATACCCCTAGTGGTAAAATTACAAAAATGCCCTTGGTTTATGAAAATTTTCAAAATACCCACAACTCTTATCAAAATTTCAATACTTAATAAAATGTTCAATAACCCTAATTTGCAAAATATCAAAATACCTTGATTTTGGAAAATTACGAAATTACCCCTACCCTGCAAATTAACGAAATACCCCTGAGTTACAAAATTACCAGAACGACCCCCGATCTTCAAAAAAAAATTTTTTGCAACAATACTGATTTGGAAAATAAATTTTCAAAAAAAAAACCCTCAAGTTTTGTAAATTCCAAAATATCCGTGATTTATTAAGATTTACAAATTCACCCAGTTAATTACCAAAATACCCTGATTTCAAAATTTTCCAAAATACCCCGAGAATGCAAAATTTCCAAGATACCTCATTGACAAAAACACCAAGGAACCTTGTTTCGATAAATTCGAAAAAATAATTTCAGAGGGCAAATTACTAAAATTCCACAGGTAGTGGAAAAACAACAACAATGAAAACTACAACATTTCTCTGAATGAACGAAAGTTCATAATTGATTGATGGATGTATGAATGTAAAGACTGTGTGCATGTATGAATACGAAAGAACCACTTCTAAAAAAAATTCTTTCCATAAAACTTCTTCGCGGTTAATCAGTGAAACAAAAATTTTTAATACATAAAACTTCTAAATCAGATTAAATCGTGACGTTAGAAATGAGTTCTGATGGACGTGAACTTAGAGATTGTGCCTAGAAAGTATGATGGTTCTATTAAGATCAGAGTGCGCAGCGTAAGCATAGTGCGGTGAGAAGGATTGTACAACTGTTAGTAAGTAATTTCGAGGACGAAATTATTTTTAAGGAGGGTAGAACTGTAACATCCTAGATTAGGGGTTATGCGTTTGTGCATAATTCATGAGTAGTAGGTTTTGGCAGTGTTTGGAAGTGAATTAAGGGTTTTTAAAATCCTAGGATGGAAGAGAAAGCTTTGGACAATTATTGGTTTTAAGTTAAAACAAGAAGTGATGTAAAAAAGTGGCAAGGACGCCACCTAAGGTGCAAGGGTTATGGCATCAAGTGAAGTACTTTGAGGAAGAGGTTCAATCCCATTGTGTGCATTTTTAGAACCTTGGAAATGTAAGGAAATGTATGGAAATGTATGGAAATGTAAGGAAATGTATGGAAATGTAAGGAAATGTATGGAAATGTATGGAAATGTATGGAAATGTATGGAAATGTATGGAAATGTAAGGAAATGTATGGAAATGTAAGGAAATGTTAAGTTCAAAGTGAACATTTTGGAAACTTGGAAATGTTAAGTTAAAAGAGGAAAGTGAACATTTTGGAAATGCTAAGTTAAAAAGAGGAAAGTGAACATTTACGAAAACTAGGAAAATGATTTAGAAATGATTCAAAAGAGGAAAGTGAACATTTATGGAAACTAGAAAATGATTTAGAAATGATTCAAAAGAGGAAAGTGAACATTTCGAAACTAGGAAATGTAAGGAAATGTCAAGTTTAAAGAGCCAAATGAAAATTTTGGAAACTTAGAAATGACTTAGAAATGTCGAGTTTTAAAGTTTAAAGAGGAAATTAAGGCAAGGTGGCCTTAAGAGAAAAAGTATGTGAAATTTGACACACAAACAGGCTTGGAAAAGTGGCTCAAGATGTCACCTAGGGCCTCTGGAAATGGCGCCACATGCAAGTGTATTTGGGCCAGGGATCGAGTCACTTAGGAAGCAAATAAAAGAAGTTTTATTTTGCTACAAAGAGCAGAGAGGTGGACGGTATGAGGGCTCTTAAAAGAGGAGTTTTATTTCCTTTAGAATTTCAGCTAAATAGGAGATAAATAATAGATTTAATTATCATTATTTTTAGGAGATAATTGTTGGATTAATTCTTTTGATAAAGTGATAATTATCACATAGGAAGAGTGGTGGCCAAGTTAAGGACTCTAGCTAGTAATTTCGGCTATAAAAGGGAAAGAAGGCCATTCATTCATTCATTCACTCTTCTTTTGTCGAATTTCTTAAGCAGATTCTCCTCTCTCTGCCGAAATTCCTACAGTTTTATTCTTCCTTCTCTTTTCTTTCTAATCCCTCCAAAAGCCGAAAGTTGTGAGAGCATCATTTAGCCATAGCCAAATCTCTGAAGGTTGAAGTGAAGGTGCAATCGATTCCTTCAAATAAGGGTAAGATCCAAGTTTAGTTTCCATTCTTTTATATTTTAGACTTATCGAAATTTAGGGACTAATTTCGATTATTAATCTTGGCCGAATCATGGAAGGAGAAGTTCTTTTCCCGAAGGTACACCATAGGTCGCGTGTTCCCTCGTTATTCGGTGAATTTCGGGATTTAAGATCCTTAAGGTAAGTGACTATGAATATTCGGCCAAGACCCTATTTTTGTAGTAGATCTATTATTATGTGTTTTAAGCTGAAAACTAACCGATTCAAGGGATCTAGTGAGTAGCCGATTTCAAAGGGGGAAGAATACAAGTTTTGGATTTGATTTTTTATTCAATCGGCATTAAGGTAAGTACACAAATCCTACTAGGATTTGGTTTTATGGCGAATAGGCCTTTGCTAAATATTACCATGTTGGTAGAATGTAGGCATTAAAAATCTAAGGTAGTAGATCAATTTTGGATTTCAAGTGAAATTGTTAAGCGAATCGGTGTGTACCCTACCCTAAGTTTTAATATCGTTCATGGCTATGTTTTAAATTAAATGTGTTATTAAGAATGTGAAAAGCATGGCTAAGGTACCGTGTGTACCCCACACTAATCTTAATAGATTTATGGCTTAAACTTGATATATGTGTTAATATGAAAGTGTAAGAATGTGGCTAAAGTACCATGTTATGGTACAAAGTACTCAGGTACGTTTTCCTACTCCTACTAGGATTACGAAATATGTTATACTTGACATGTGAAAAGTGACATGAATGTGAATTTATGTATGATATGCATGATATGAATAATATGGGGCATTCGGGTTATTTGAGAAAGGGGAAGTGAATGTGATGACTTCGGTCTCACTATCTGAATGTGGTGACTTCGGTCACATTATCTGAATGTGGTGACTTCAATCACATTATCTGAATGTGGTAACTTCGGTTACATTATCTGAATGTGGTGTCTCATGACACAATTATCTGGTGGCTATGCCACGAATTTTATATGGGCGATGAGCACGTCGACTGCAGTGACTGCCTTCGATGGTGTGTAGCGGATGGAGGGTTGACTTAGTAGTCCCCACGGTGTGCAGGATGGTACGGGTGGAGTGTAGCGGATGGCATATAGGTTTGGGTTCGGGATTGCATCATTATCTTGAATCATTAAATGTTAAATTATGATACATATGAATATGATTTGTTATGCCTGAATTTGTTAAGACTTAGTGTTTGTGTACACATTGAGTCTGTTTGACTCACCCCGTTGTGGGAACATGTTTGTGTGATGATCGGTGAGGGACCGGGTTCATGAGAAGCTTAGGGATGGCCATGCACAAAGAAGAAATTTCTGACTTGGACTTTTATTTTATTTTAAGTAATTTAAAGTTTATTTTGGTTTTAATTTTGGGAAATTATTTGATGTAATAAGGCCGTAGTAGAATTATTTTATTCTGTATTTATTTATTAAGCTTACAAACTTTTACTTATTAAAAGATTAAGTAAATCTATTTTTAAAACAAAGCCCAAACGTTTTGTCACTTAAAGTAAAGGATTCGTAATAATGAAATAAACTTGTTTTCATTTCAAGCCCAACCCAAAACGATCTTTCTTCCAAATCACACAAGTTTTTCCTAAGTAAGAAAAGAATTTGAAACGGTTTACACCGGGGAACATACCAGATCCGGTCAAAGCTCGTGGGCCCGGGTTTGGGGTGTTTCAAAAATGAATTATCATTCACTTGTTATAGTCATTCTTGCAAAGCAATAGAGAGCTTGATTTATTATTGACAATAGATGACGCAATGAATGTTTGGATAAATTAACATTGATTTGTTGTAGAAATCTAAAATTGGCATAATAAATACTTGCACCTCTTTATAAGTTTTGAAATTGTCAAGTGAGTTTAATATTATATGTTACATTTTTAGACTGAACTTAAACGGTTGAACTTCCATATTACACTATCCTTTATTTAATGGATTTATTTACTAAACTTTTGGACTTGAATTGTTAGACTATCATATCGAGCACTCCTTTAATGGGCATACCTTTACTTATGGATATATGTGTTTAATCATTGGACTTAAATTATTACACGTGAATCTTCAAACCTCGGCATATTTTGCTTCAAGTATTTATTTATCATCTTTAATTTATCTCTCGCAATTATTTTTTATTTTGTTTTATTTTTAGTACTTTTTTCACCCACTTTCATTTTTAATATTTCTACACTCATTCCAAAATTAAGTAGTAAACATTTGTTTTAGCATTTTGTAACATCGTAAAATCTAATCAACTTCTTTATAGATCAACATCGACTCTGAGATTTTATTATTTGAACATAACATGTACTTGAATTTATGTACATAGTGTGTATCAAACCATATTTTTAATAAAGTTTACAAATGTAATTTCATTTATTAAAGATTGTTTTTATTTAATAAATATAACTAATATATTTTTACATAAAATTTAAATATTTTATTGAAATAATATCTTAACTAAAATTTATTATTTTATTTCAATTAGTAATAAAATTAGTTTTACTAAAATTTGATACACTTTATGATTTTTGTTATAGATAAAATACAACATAAAAATCGATTATACTCTAAACTTAACTATTATTATAATAAAATGTAACTATTAGAGAGAGGTTCACTGAATTTTTTGAGAAAAAAAAACATAATACAATGACAGACAAATTAAAAACATATTAGAACACATAAAAGAGGGACATAAACATGACACGATTGCTGAAAAAATCAAAAGAAGTCTTTGAGAGTGGGAAGCTTGATCTCGCCTTTCTGATTAACCGGTATGGTGATGTTTCCGAAGACCGGAAAAGATCAATGAAGAGTCCCAAGTCGAGTTCATAGTCAATGTCCCAGTTTCTGCAAATGTCTTTCACCAAGCTCACCAGTACACTATGCGGCACCTTCACCGGCACGTCCAGCATCGTCGTATCGTTCCCCTTCAATGACCCAGGGTCTGGTATCGTCCCTCGTGCAATCTCTCTATTACATAAAACACACAGAAATATTCATAAATATATATATATATATACACACACATTATCCAATACTTTGCAACTTCAAAGATTCAAATATTGGAAGATTCAAACCTGCCATCACTTTCAAAAACAAAAGATATCTCACAAATGGGGATGGATTGGCTGTAGGGGTTGCTGACGGCGACTTTAGCTCCGCACTCGACACCGTTACGTCTAACATGATTTATGTTAACACCCTTAATGCTGGCTTCTGGCTTCCTCATTTCCGCCACCTTTTCCGTCACATAGTCCTTCGCCTTGCTCACTATCTACCAAACCCCGTGCATTTTAGATTTTTTTGAGGTTTTTTTAGGTATATGCATTTGGTGCAAGTCATATAGAATAAAAAAAAGTTCAAGGTATATTCTTTTTATTAAAAAAATGACTCCAAGATGTCATGGACACTAAACCAATAAGCATTTTGGTTTATATAACCACTTTTGGATAAATTATATATTACTTGAATTGTATTAAAATTATTAAATTTAGGGTAAAGGTTGGAAAAATATATTAAATTTAGATTTCGTTCAATTACTTAATCCTTGTATGTTTGAAAACATTCCAAAAAGTAGTAATCCCAAGATTAGGCAATGAAGGATCCTACAAAAAGATGATTTAAAAATTTTCAAATATATCTGAAATCCCAATTTATTAAACAACTCTTTTAAAACATAATATTAATATCATGAACACAAAAGAAAGGAGAAAAAAGAGATAGAAGCTAACCTCCATTGATAGTTACTGGAATGAGTTGTAAATGGAAAGGAAGTGGGCAAAATGCAGTGTTTAAAATTAATTAGTAAATGAGAATAATGCTATGTTCTTTGGGGGGGGTAAAATTTTAATATTCCCCTGTCTCAAATTTTGAACCATACAATTTTTGTGCGATTCAACTGGAAATTTTGAACCAAACAAGTTTTAAGTTCTTCTTACAATCTAACTAATTTATATATTTTTGTCCCAAAACCCTTTTTTATACATAATCCAACCATCAACCATGATTTTAACTCCATTTCATTGATTAAGTCGGTTAACTGATTTTTTTTAATTAGATTATAACAAAAATAAACCTCGATGATACAATAAAAATATAATAATTTTTTTGTGTTTTGTACTAATGAAAACAGTTCACTGAGCATCAGAAAGGAGTTTAGCAAGAATATTAAATTCTATAAAAATAATCTTTGAACATTGAAAGATGGACGAGAACAAAGAAACCTTTCGAGTTCTTTGTAATAATATTTATAGAAAAATATTTGAACATTATGCAAATGAAAATTTTCTCCTAGAGACATAAGTATCTAATAGATTCATATTTGGATAGCCAATTTATTAACAATGAACACAATTATTCTAGCTATTCAATGGATATATACTTGAATCGTTATAATTGCTATTAATTAACCAAATGACATAACTCATTACTTTTAATAGTAACAACTCTTGTTAATAACAAATGATATAACTATTTGTTATTTATAATTTTCATTTTCAATTATTGAAAAATATATTTTAAAATGTTCCAACTACGGGTGAAGTCCGAATTGTTGATAAGGGGCAGGATATTTATATAAAATATTTCTGTTCAAAGTAGACCCAACCCATGTGGGTTAGGCCTATTTTGATAAAGTGTTTTAAATTTGAGATAATTTTAATCACCAAAATTTAGGTAAAAATAAGTTTAATGTTTAATTTGTATTATATATTATAATTATTTAAGTTTATTTTTATCTAATTAATATTTAGGTACTATTTATACTTATATATTACAATTATTAAACTTTATCTTGCCAAATTAAGAATACTACCTTTACTTTATATTAGTTTACTAAATTAAACTAGAAATTTACTAAATTTATCATTAAAATTATAAATCTTATAAAATAAATTAAACTTAAAAAAACTCGAAAAATTTTGAGGGCGAAACACAAATGCATCCTCTTTTTTAAAACACTAATTATAAAATTAAATTAACAAATTTCAAAACTCAATGAACTAAATAGAATTAAGTAAAATAATTTGATTAATTTAAATCATATATTATGTATTTATTTTTTATATTAAATATATTTTAAATAAATAAATAAGGGTAAGTATCAAAATAGTCCATTATGTTTGAAATGTTACGTTTTAGTCACTTACGTTTAGGACTGTAAATGAACCGAGCTTGAATGAACAAACCTCTATTCATTTTTTTTTTGTTTATTTTTAAGCTTGTTCGTGTTCAGTTTGTGTTCGTTAAGAATTTCAAATTTTGTTCATGTTCGTTTATTTAAAATTATGTGTGTTCGTATTCATTTGTTTAATATTTACGAACATGTTCATTTAACTTAATCGAACATGTTCACGGATATTAAACGAACAAGGTCACAAATATTGTTAATAAATAATAAACAAACAAACAATAAATAAATAAATAAATAAATACACACATATATTGTTTAGATATAAAATAGTCAAATATAAATATTAATAATTATATTACAAATGAAAAAATACAGATCAAGATAATTTTATTAATATATACTAATGGAAGAATAAAAGAGTTTTAAGATAATTGTATTAATATATACTAATGGAATTTTTATAAGAAAATATTATTAATAAATAAACGAGTCAATAGACGAGCTTATAAACGAGCTTGTTTGTGAATATAAATGAACTAAACACACCTCTGTTCGTTCGTTTATTAAACGAACATAAAAATTTTGTTCATGCTCGTTTATTTAGCTTAATAAACAAACATAAACGAACGTTATACGAACGATTCACAAACAATTCATCGAACGTTCTATTTATTTACACCCCTACTTACGTTATCGTGTTATAACATTTTAATCACTGAGTCGTTAATTGTCATTAACGGTGTAACAGTAAACTAAAGTGACACATATCATCATTTCAAACGAAAATTTTAGGTTAAATTCTATAATTGGCCCCTATTTTTTTCATTTTGAGTAATTTAATTTTTTCTATTATGTTCTTTTAACTTTCCTTTTTTTTCTTTATTTTTCATTCTCTTCTGCTTCTCCCTCTATTTTCCTCCCTTCTCCATTTCTTTTAATGTAGTTTTTCTATGTTTTTCATTTGTTAAAACTAGTCCACAAGCCCGTCTTACTCAGAAAAATTAAATTGTTCAAAAAAATAAAAGTATAGGGACTAATTTTTACAAATGGAAAACATAGAAAACTATGTTAAAAGAAATGGAAAAGGGAGAAAAATAGGGGGAGAAATAGAAGAGAATGGAAAAGAAAAAAAAAGGAAAGTTAAAAGAACATAAAAAAAAACTTAAATTGCTCAAAACAATAAAAAAATATGGGGATCAATTGTATAAATTAACCTAAAATTTTTGTTTGAAATGATGATTTAACATGCCACGTCAACTTACCATTACATCGTTAACGGCAATTAATAGCTCAGTGACTAAAATGTTACAACGTGATAACATAAGTAACCAAAATGTAACATTTCAAACATAAGTAACTAAAATGAAACATGAGGTAAACAAAAGTAATTATTTTGATAATTTACAAAATATATATATATATATATATATATATATATATATTAAAGTTGATGAAATCAATGAATTCAATTATAGATGTCATTAACTAAATTAATTATATTAACCAAAACCGAGGAAAGCAAATGTTTTATAGATAAACTGATTAAGGCAATCTACACTAAATTTTGCTCACCCTAGAAAATAGTTCTCTTGTTTTTCTAAATTCACCTGAGGAGAACTCAAATATAAAAATAATATGTATATTTATTAACTCACTACAAAAATAAATTATTAAAAATTTCGAGTAATCTTCAATGACTTAATAATAACGTTGCGGCTTTAAACATGAATGGAAGATATAGAACATTTAAGATATAAACATACACAATATTTTTAGATGGAAAAATAAAGAAAGGGAAATGAGGTAAGTAAGAAATTATTTGTTGTTGGGGTTGGGGATATTAAGTGATTAGGAGAAATGAAAGAAATTGGATATTAAAACCTAGAGAGGAATTGCATTTGCCTGAGAAGAGGAGTTAGGGTTTCCATTAGCTTTTCACAAGGATGATTGTGGATCCCTTCGTATGTCGTCACCACGATGCTGCTGTCTTTCGACAGCCTTTGAACCTGTTTCTTCACATTGCATGTGTGATGTGTGCACCGGTAATAACTCCTATTTCAATTATAACAACAAAGTTATAGAACATATTGTATTGTATATATGTATGTGTCAATTGTCTAACATACGAACCCTAAAGCTAATTAGGTTTATGGATCGAAATTACCAATTAAGTATGCTTGAAGAAATTGTTTATATATATTCCATGCAAATTTTGCTTGTGTATGCATGACGAGTTACGAACCTACAAACGACGTATATATAAAAGAGAAAACAAGAGAGATTTTGATGATAAACGAACGAACCTTGGATAATTGCTATTTTTCACAGTTTTTTGGCCGTACTTTCTCCACCTATAGCCGTCGTCCAGAATATCATCAGCACTCCTGGTTTGGAACGCAAACCTCGGTCTGGTTGTCTTCTTGAACCGGTTACCTTTCCTCTTGTCTTGGTTGCCATTCTCAATCTGATGGCAACCTCCATTTTCGGCCATCAAAGAAGAAGCTGTTTCAGTCACTGGCTTGCTCTCATCATGACCCTGCAGCAGCAAGGCTTGACCATAGAGGAGGCTAACCCAATCAATATCAGGGATGATTTGAGATTCTAAAGGAGGAAGAGAGTTCAGTGAGGAAGATGGAATTGTGGAAGGTGCAAAGAGGAAAGGAGATGTGAATGGTGGCGGCGCTGCAGGCGGTGGGGTACTAATAAGTTCTTGGCCATCCATATGATCTGATGGGAATGGCTATAATTCTGAGGGCTCCACTGAGAATGATTGAGAAAGTGGTGGGAAGGTGGAAGAGGTTGGACTGCCCCCACAAACACGAGATAGAGATAGAAGAACGGGGAAGGGATTGTTGGAGTTCGGGAATGGGGACTATATGTATATATATATTGGGATTAATTCCAGTTTATCTTGCAGGCTTGGTCAAGCCAACAAATTTCACCTACTTTTGTTCAACTGCCTTTCCCCATCCCGCTTAAGTAATGAGAGACGTCTGCCCAATCCCATTCTTGATACTTTCAGCACGTTATCACCCAAGCATGTGTCTGTGTATATATACACATACGTATATATACATGTTCGAAATGGTTAATTATATTAAATGTCACCGTTAAGCGTTTTACATTGTAACGGGTTTAAGTTTTATATCTCATTTTGGATATGACACTGTAGTATTCACCGAATCACCCATGTGATACAATATTCATATTTTGAATAACCAAATTAAAAACCAAAAGATTCATCTTTCCCTTTTACATTGAGAATTTAATATTGGAATTCGGATCTCAAACTAATAAAAATAATTAATTGAAATTTGAACCAACTACATCAAACTGGCAAATGATTTTTCTTTTTACTGAGGGCGACAGATGAACAAAATTTCCTATATATGGAGGAGAGCGTAAAAAGGAAAAATGGATGTCAAACCTTATTCCAATAGTAAGTGGTAGTTTAATTGATTAGGGCAGAGATGCTCATTTAATTCAAGTCAGCATTGTGGAAGAAGTCCTAATTAGGTCACCAGCTAGACTTCCATCTTTCACATGTGTGCCTTGTGGTCAAAATACCATTTTCAGTACCCTCTACTTAAAAGGAACAAAATAGGGTTATCAAGTCATCTACATTTACCCACTATACAGGAAGGTAGACATTGGAATTGTTCAGCCAATTATAACTGCATAAAACCCAAAGTTAAATTGTGTAGTCTACCCTACCAAGACCAAAGATCAAGAGCACACATACATATTAGATCATGCAACCAATTATTGCAGCAGAGTTGAGAGGAATATGTAATAAAATAAAACAAGATCATGCATCAATAGTCGCCAGCATAAGAAACTAAAAGTATTGGACAATCCAATCTATCCTTAGCCAGTAAGGTTTTCGTTTTTTTCGCCTAATTGACTCACGTTCGGATGTTTGGTTTTCTAGTCTCAGCTTGAACTCTTCTGATGTAAACTCTCTACTGCAAAGTTACAAGTAAACCACAAATTTGGGTTATATGAAAGACTTGTATGGCATGGAAACCGAATGGAGCAATTTGCCATCAGCTGATAATCATCTTCTTAAAAAATTCAGCTTGTTCAGGAAAATACTCCAAGAGTTCATCTTTGGTCACCCAAACGAAATCCTCGCACTTCCGGATATTGAACTTGTTGGTATCAATCACTTGAGACTTGAAAAAAAATCGCTGACAGAAAGAAAAAGCACAAGGTAGGAAAAAGTGAAGTGCATGTATATAATCCAAACAAGATTGACATTTGATTAAAAATACTAGCAAAGACAATTATTACATCAATATAAGAGGTAGATAATACAACCATTTTGCTTGAAATACCTTAAATGGTTCAGGCACATTCTCCATCTGCTGTATAACCATGTGCCCCATGGGAGCATTTCCGACAAAGTAAGTGTGAGAGAGGTCTCCGAGTACGGTTGCTAAGGCAGACTCTGCACACTGCAAATATTTCATATTTATATCATATTGATAAAACAAAAAATAAGAAGAACCAAGACGCGTAAAAACCATTACCTTGCGCAACGTCTCCTCTGAACCATAAACTTTTTCTGGAAAATGCCACACGGGTTTCCCGCTAGGAGCTGCATTACTGTCACCGTATAGAAGAAGATACAATCTTCTATCAAGTGCTCTCTCCAATGACCTTGACAAACATAAAGTTCACAGCTTTCGCAATCAGAATATTGTACTAAACTACTAATTGTCGCTCAAATGTACTAACTTCACCTTTTATCCACACAAGGCCACAACCACTGAGAGGAAGAAAATTTTTTCTTAAGAATGATGTTTATTGTTCCTTCACATAACTCTTATGTATAAATAAGGAGACAGATACTTTAACTAGAAGATAAAAGCACTTTGAGATCCAATTCCGATCATTTCTTCCTATATAGTGTTAGTTCTGCATGACATATATCTGATCACTATCAAACAAAGAATAGCCTATCGGTAAAAGTGTTACACTGAACAATATAAAATGCACCACTTTCTTTCCGTCATTCGTTTTGTCAGCTTCCTAGAGATTATTAATGCAGATTTCAGGCCGGTTATTCCCAAAGATTGTTAGTTCTTGACAACACATATCCGATCTCTTTCAAACAAAGAATGGTCTCCTGGTGATGAAGTTCCAATGAGCAATATGAAATCTACCACTTACTTTCTGTCATTCGTTTTGTCAGCTTCAGTGATCCTTGGAGCTGGAACGTAGTCAATTTGGTAATCACCTTTTCCCCTGGTTATACAACAATTTCACTTCATTAGCAGAAAATTAAAATCATCTTTGTTGCACTTCACCTTTTTCTTAATGTGCAAATCTGAAGTCATATGGATGTACTCATTGAAAGTGCAAAGCAATGAGGAGCATAACATACATAATATATCCGAACGAACGACTTTCATTACTTAGAAAGGCTGTTGTTTTTCAATTGAAAACAATTAAGCCTGAATTACTCCACATTGTTTTCCCCAAATCAGCTCTCCAGAGGAATCACGACTCTAAATCATTCATTTGGATAAATCAATTGCTTTCCTTTTTTCTTAATTGGTATGCATAAAATAAAGAACTTTTATGCTTAGCCAGTAACCACTTAAGTTGGATAAAAAAGACCCAACATACAAATAAGTGGCCCTAATGTAACTGAATCAATTTTATAACTTGCCTAGATTTAGACATGTCCAAAAATTCATCAGGATATTTGCGTCGATACTGCTGCCTCCATCGAAAGCTGCAAAAACAAAAGCAATTACATAAATAAATCCTAAGAGTTTCATCTACTTCCATAAAACCCCAATTAGTAGCTGAAAATTTGAACTAAAAAAGCTAATAACTTCGTGCCATAAACCACTAATCATGTTGTTTTAATCAAAATATTGTATCTTTTCTTCTTCCTTTTTGCATCAATGTGCTAACCAATAGAAATCTAAGGTATCCTAGATAGAACATTCCCAGATTTTCTCGCGAGAATGAAAACTTACGAAAACTCTTGAAATGCATAAACCACAGGATCCAGTTTGGGAATAACAACGGGTAATCTCTCGAACAGTACCGACGTCACAATTTTCTCGGAGGTTGAGGAAAACCCACGCGCCCCAATGAATGGCCGAACAAACGATCTGTGCATTCTCAACTGAAAAACCCTGCTTAAACCTGAATCCAGTGTGAAGGTGCCGTAGTATTTTTTATTAATCATTTAAGTGTATTTATATGGTGAGGATCCAGTCTAATGGACTGAACCTTATAACAAGGCTTGGGTTGATTTGATTTCATTGAATCATAAGGTGGACCTTTTTATTAAGGTATTGATTTGTGATATTAAATAAATCCTAACATTTTTCTTGTTTTTTTTTTTAATTCCTTCGAATTTAATTTTATTAAAATTTTTGTTAATTCACTAATGAATTGTCTGCAAAACATTTTTCTAATTTATTTACAACATAAAACCAATTTCTGGAATGGAATTAGTGATGGCACTCTAATATGGAATATATGAATCTGATTATTTGGTTTATTTATTTATTTATTATTTAAATACTTTTTTATCTATTTATATAATCTAAATCTCTCGATTTTTTTTTTAGATGAAATATTTAATGAATTAGATCTAATAAAAAATCAACTAACAAGAGAGAATATTGTTTCGACATAGTGTCAAAAGATTTACAAGGTGAAGTTGACAATTTTTACAATTATTTAATTAGTATGATTTACTTACGCTCGTATTAGGTTAATTATTTGTTTATGTTAAATTATAGAGTGAAAAAAATTAAAGATAAAATATATTCTAAGCAAAGTTTTAAAAATTAAAATGCGGTCAAATTGACTGGATCAATTGGATTGTATGGTTCGATTAAATAAATCATTAAAAACATACAATTAAAAATATTTAAAAAATAGTTTAATTGATTTTTTAACCTAGTTCTACCAACTCGTACCGATTTGCAAGTCAAGCAGTCTGATGTCTCTCTCCAAACTAGTACCCTAATCGGTTCAAACAATCATGACTCTAAGTCTCTACACTTTGTATATTTGGAATTTAGTCCTCCAACTTTTATTTTTAAGAATTTAATCTCTCAACTTTATAGATTTAAAATATACTTTCAAATTATATATAATCATGTAATATTTTAATTGAAAAGCTAATAATATTAACTATATGAATTAATTAAAAATTATAAAAATATAAAGATCTTAGAAATTAAAGTAGAAGATTAAAATTTAAGCATCTTAAAAGGACCAAAATTGAAAATTAACCTTTTTCATAAAAGGAAAAAGAAATAGAAATGTAGCTGGTGGGTGTGTGCCATGTGTCTTAAGGAGGAAGGTCCTTTTGGAAAGATATAGGTATAGATTTTAAGTTAACTAATTTAATATTTTAGAATAAATTGTTTTTAAATAAAATTTAAAGTGAAAAGATTACATTGACATTTGATAAACCTTTAAGGGCCATTATCGTATTATCCATTTATAATTTGATAAAGTTCAATGCACCAAAATTGTGCCAAAAACGCGGTATGAATCAAATTTATGCCAGAATCTCACTACTGTAATGCCTTTTACATAAAACGTCCCTCATCCTGTAATCTTTTACTTATTTTGCTAAATAATATTACCTTTAATCTATTTCATTAATTTTTTTTTTTTTGTAATTGATATATATGAAAAAGGAAACCCAAATCTGTTGCAAATAAATCTAAAAAAGTATTTTGGATTAATTATAGAGAGGTCTCTAGTTTTTATTAAAATTTAAAAAAATGTTATATTAACAATATATTAGTGGATTAATGAAATTTTTAACAGCAGTGACCAATTCAAATAATTTTAGAATGATTAAAATAGGAATGATGCTATTTTAAGGTTGCATGTGGTGTATTTCTTTTAAATAAAAGAAAATTAAAGTTCTAGTTTATAATTGATACATGTACAATCGTTCCTTCAGAGATTTTCGAGTTCCTTGAGTAATATCGTGGAACTAAACTTAATAGAAATTTAAATTTAGATTAATTTAAAATTTATAATATGTATGCAAATTCTTTTTTTTTGGAAATTAAAATATTTCAAATTCAATATTTTCAATAAATAAAATTATTTTTTAAATAATTCAATTTTAGATTTGAATTTTAACTAGATTTAAATTTTATTTTTTTAAAAATTATATATAAATGAAAAATAGTACAACAATAATATATACATCAGATTAATCTTAAGCCCAAAAACAATTATTAATTTAAGATCTAAATTTAAATCACTAAAATTATAACAATAAATTTCTTGTTTGGATTTTGAATAATCTATGTTTTAAAATGGATTTTAAAATTCAAAATTTATTTTTTATGAAATTATACTCAAAGTTGATCAAAGCCAAAACATTTTTTATTGGATATCTAAATAAAAAATATTTGAATTTTCAAATCTAAATCTAACTTTTTTAACCCAAATCTTAGTTCCCATACAGGCATAAGAGAGTCGTTAAATTGTTTGAAGCTCGATTCGTCCATTTTCGGGATAACCGAGCAAATTTGAAGTTCTTTTTGTCTGTCCCGTATTTGTTCAATGTCATTGGATAATGCTTTCTTATGTTTAATTATAAAATGTAGTCCACCACTATAAATGGGAATCGAACTTTGAACCACATTAAGTAAATAACTTAGTAAACAAATTTTCATAACAAGAAGTTAGAGGTTATTCCTAATCCTTTGTGACCTTTTAAATCTCCACACTTCTCAAACAGTTTATAAACAATTCATATCAGATTATTATTTTTGTTCTATCTTATTCTTATACTTCTTTTATGTTTTATTTCCTTTTTTAATTTTGTTGACTTATTATTAGTGTTAATGTTACTCCATAATTCAATTACCAAATAATTATTAATAATTTTATTTAAACCTTAAATAGAAGAAAAATTATTAATTTTCATCAATATTAATTATATTTAAATAAAATTAATGATATTTATTTATAACTCTCCCTAATTTGTATTCTATAATAAACATTGTTATTTTTAACCTAATTTTTGGTATAATGACAAATTTAATAATTTGTCAATCAATTTGGTACTTATTCTTGACAATTAACCTTTTAAAAAAGTTAAATTATTTTTAATGAAAATGTTGACTAAAATATTAATTTATTAACAATGTTAATGTATACTTCATGCTAGCTAACACGATATTGTTTGTCTTATAGTCACCTTAATAAATAATTTAAAAATTATAAAATTTCTTTCAAAAAATTCAAAGTTAAAAAAATATAAAATGTGTGGAGTGTGTCTTGTATTTACGAGCTAACATCTCAACGAAATGACTACGACGTCCCAATGAGAAGTTTGGCTACGTCCCGACAACACGAAGAACGGTGTCCCAACGAGGAACATGCGATGTGACGACGTGTTCTCCAATTCAACCGAACTTTCTTCTCCTAGTTAAACTTTGCTACTGTTTCTCATTTAAACTTTGATTAACCTAGGTTATTTTAGTCATATTTAATCTACTAATTTAACCTATAAAAGGGGCTATTGTAACCTAGAATAATAATCTTCGAAGGAATTTTGCCTCTTTTTTGGAGAAAATTTTCCACATAAATATATGTGTGTTTGATCTTCTCTACTTTTACTTTTATTTTCTCATGGTTCGATCCCTAACAAAATGTTTATAAAAATTCACAAAAGAAATTAGACAAAACAACAATTCAACTCTTTATAAAAAAATTAATATTGAAGGATAAATTTAATTAAAAATATATAAAGGTTATGGTTGGAGTTAATAAATATCTTATTTACGGAAATAGGTCGCTCCAAAAAATAATAACTAGAATGGACCGAAAGCACTGAAACGCGCTGACGTGGACGCGTTTTCAGGGAAAACGCAAAAAAGCGCGCTAACGAGGACGCATTTTTCCTCATGTCAGGTAAAAGCGCGCTGACGAGGACACACTTTTCCCCGTGTTTGATTAGTGTTTTTGGGTTATTTGCAAATTAAGGCTTAGATTTAGGGTTTAAGAAAAAATTAGGATTTAGAGTTAATTTTTTAATTGCTAAGTATTGTTCTGGAAGAAATAAATTTGACAAGATGGGATATGGAAAAATAAATTTGACGTGATATGTTCTAAAAATTATTTTGACGAGATGGATTTTGTTTTCTTTTTTGTACAGTCAGTAATAGTACTGAAAAAGCTTCCAACTGGATGCTTTTTTTGGTACTAATGATTCTGAATTTTTTTTTGAGAAGATGGTTCTGAAAAATATTCTCGGATTCTAGGGAAACCTGATAGTTGGCGTTGAAAAACGCTTCAAGCAGGATTCACTGTCAGCAAAAGTACTGAAAAAGCTCTCAGATGGACACTCTTTTAGGTAGTGTTGGTGACAGTGCATCCCACTATCTTTTAGGCTATAAATGACCTAAATTTCATTCTTTTGTTGCATAAGTTACAGCAAGAGAAATTGAAGAATTTCAGAAGAATAGAAATTGAAGAATTTGAGAAGGTATAAGTTGATTTATCGTGTTAATATTTATACGAATCATTATATTTTTGCATAATATTTTTTGTTTTGAATTTCTTCAGACAGATAATTTGGTTGAAAATGAGTGGACGTATTAGTGCTGTTATTTACTATGACGGTGAGGTCCGTGACACTGAGAATGATATTATTTTTTATTGGAAAATACAGTACGACTGATTTTTAACCAGAGCATAGAATTGACAGAACTTCGTAAAAGAATTAGGCGCAAAATCTTCAGAACGACTCCAATGAGAGTTTCGTCTATTAAGTATCGATTTTGTGCTTCAACTGATCTCGTGACATATGACTCATTTGATATCAAAGGTACTCGTGGCTTGGGGGCGATGGTGCAGACGCACATCACTAGTGGATCACCCGATCTTAAGTTATATGTGGATTTTTCAACACCAAATGAAGCACTTGCGACTCCAATATCTATTACTATTCGAGAGGAATACACGACCCTTGCCTGACACACCGTTAGTGGGATGCAGAATATGAAACCGTCTATTTTTTGTGGTAAAATGGAATACACGACCTCTACACGAACTCCGTCAGTGGATGGGACATGCACCTTGGTAGGTCGATGTTCAATGCTGAAAATACTTTCTGAGGAATGACATCAACTTCTAGTGGTTGGCAATCCGCATCTAATTCGGGACGTTCTGAAATGTACACAAGAAGGGATGATATACTCTACGACATCCACTGGCGATGGGACCTCCTACATTGTAGATGTTGGTGGGTCGAATAATGACTTCAATATGGATCCACCTTAGGAGCCCGGTGCCGATGGTGCAAAAGTTACATTATTTTCTAAACCCGAGCTTGTTCCAACCTAATCTGAAGTCAGTGAAGGGGTTCAGATGAAGGAGAAAAAGATCCGCAATTTACGGCGTACTTGCCTCCACCCACATGCATAATGTCGATCTATCGACAGATTATGTGTTGGAGTTTCCAGATTTACCACATATAAGGCATGCCACTCAAGTTCATCGTTGGATTCGGGTGAATTGGAAGTTGGTAAGGAGTTTTCTAGTAAGGATAGTTTTATCGATGCATTGAAACAATATAGCATCATGAATAGGGTTAACTACCACGTGGTCATATCCAAATCCGAAAAGTTTGATGCTAACTGTGCAGTGCAAGACGGTACATGTTCATGGAAAATCATGGCTTCGGTCAAGAAGAGGATAGAGTTGTGGGAGATAAAGAAGTTCATCAGTCCGTTTACGTGTGTTGCCTTTGGTACAGTATCACTAGGTGTTTAGGGTTTTTTAATATTACTGTTATTATTTAATGCTGTATTATTTAACGTATTCATGGGTTGACAGGTGTTTCACAAGATTATCCCAAGCTGGATTCAAAGATGATAGCAGGCTTAGTACTACCGATGGTGAAAGTGGATCCCAAGATTGTTGTGTCGGTCTTAATTGCCAATATTCATAGCCAATTCAAGTATATGTCTTCTTACCACAAGGCTTGGATAGCTAAGCAGAAGGCATTGGAGAAGATGCATAGTGGGTGGGACGCTTCATACAATGAGGTGTGGCAGTGGTGTTAGGTGCTGAAAAGGTACATCTTAGGTTGTGTAACAAACCTTAAAACGGTTCTTGCATACTAGAAAGATAGCTTACTCCATGGATGTCAAGCATTCAGCGTCTATTTTAGAGCTTTAAGCATTGTCGAGATGCATTTTAGTACTGTAAGCCATTGGTATAAATTGACGGTACCTTTATGTATGGTAGATATACCCATAGGCTATTGCTAATTTTGGCACATGATGGTAATGGAAGGATCCTTCCAGTTGCGTTTGCAATAACACTGAGGGAGTCAGGTGATGACTGAGATTTCTTTCTTTTTAGGTTGAGAAGGCATGTCTGCCCCCAACTGATATCTGCGTTATATCGAATCGGAGCACTGAAATACTAGCCGCAATTGAATGACTGGGAAGCCTTTGGGATCGCACACACCATCGTATTGTCTAAGGCATGTTGTGTCCAACTACAACGAGTATTATAGGTCTACTGTTGAACAGCGATAAATGGCCAACATGGGTATTTAATCACCACCAATATTATTTGGTTTGTAATATTCAATTTGTTCTGAATGGAAGAGTCATATGTAATTATCCCTATCCACTTATATTGACAGGGTATGAGATCAATATAGATCATTTTCATGAGATATTAGCGATTTTGCAATCAATTAACGATCAATGCGCAAACTACCTCTATAACATACATTTCGATCAGTGGACACAATTATACGATGGCGGCCTAGATATGGTCAAATGACCTCAAACCTAGTTGAATGTGTCAATTCTATTTTAAATGGAACTCGTCATTTTCCAATAACATCGGTTATGTCGAAGACATATTTTCGTTTGGCAACACTATTTCTAAAACAAGCAGCGAGTTATAAAGGCCAAATGCAAGGAGGCCATGTATGATGCCGGAAGGTAATGCAAGAAATTAATAAGGCCAAAGCACGGGCCAACTCCATGCACACAATGTGTCACGATCGTGGCAACCTATGGTTTCGTGTGATGGAGTTCAATAGACCGAACCTAGGTATTTCCCGGCGGACAATAGCATGTACACCTTAGAAATAGGACCTACGATTGTGAGAGGTTTGATGCACTTCGTTATCCATGCACTCATGTAATTGTAGTTTGTCAGAATCTCCGTTTGGATTCCATGAGCTATATTGACGAATTGTACAAATTAGAATATATGTACAACGTGTGGAGACACGTATTCCCACCAGTCTCAGATGAACGTAAGTGGTTGTCTGTATCGCTTGCTTCGTTAAGTTGTTATCGGATAGAGAATTGCTTCGCAAACCAAAAGGTCTATCGTGCTAGACTAAAATACGTGATAATATGGATATTCGGAAAAAAACGAACCAACAGAAGTTATGCGGGTGGTGTAGGAACCTGGTTCATACAATGCCAACATGTCCACATTGAAATAACTTCTAATTTATTAAATGAAACAATATAAAAATAAATTGTACAAAAATATTCAAAAGAACTTCTATTTTATTAAATTAAATAATATAAAAATAATTTGTACAAAAATATTCAAAAATAAATCAATGTATGTGCTAGTCAGAATCAGTGCCACATAGGGGTGGTCGACGGTTATGCGTTAGATTCCTTCTTGGTTCAGCTTCCAGCCAGGGTTGTGGTTGTTCGGGATCAGATTCTAGTTGTGGGTGTTGGGAAGATAAGCCACCTTAATAGAACAAAGATTGCAGAGGTGTTTGCATCATCCACGACGAATGAGCGTAACCAACTTGAATCCCATAAGGTGATGTGGATTGGAAATGAGTTGAGCTCCCTGACGGTGCCTAGTACGGTCCCTCCTGCGACGATGGCCTATATATCGTCGGTTGACTCAGAGTCATCGGAAAATGAGATGCACCAGGCCATACATTCCAACCTTGCATAGGAATGGAAAAAAAAGGATACATATAAGAGTTAAGATACACATAAGGGTTGGGATACATACCTGACATAATCTGAAAGGGTTGTGGTGTGGGTATCGTCACTTGCTTTGTTGGGGTCAGTTATTGCGTGTACGCTATTGATGGGCTCTTCTCGCCATCTCTTGTCATTAGATTTAGGGCTAGTTTGGCAATGCTTTTGAAAAGTGCTTTTAAAAAGTTTAGTTTAAAATTTGATTATTTAGCATTGCTGTCAAAAAGTGCTTTTGAGAAATAAAATGTCCATTTTAGACATGTTATTATCAAGTAACAAATATGCATTTAAATAAAATTTAAATTAGTTAATATTATTATATTTTAGTAATAATATAAAAAAATTTACTATAACTTGTTAATGTTGTAGCCCAATTTTGATCGGGTTAACCAACCCAATTGCCAAAGCCCAATCCAAAAGGCCCAAATAGCCCGGGGCCCATTTTATAGCCCACCAAAAACCCAAAATAGACCAAACCTACCAGACCCACCATTAGCCCATAACCCAATACAAACTAAAAGCCCAATCTAAACCTAACCCTGGCCCAACACAAAAAAAGAGAAAAACAAAAGAAACCCTACAGGTTTCTGCCTCCACCGCCCATGTCAGTCTGCCGCCACTTGCACTGCTAGCACCACTTGCGCTGCCACCACCTGCTCCACCATACACTACAAAAAGAATCCAACACAACAGCAACAAGAAAAAGGAAAAATGATGTATTTTACTTATTTATTTTTATTATTTTCTGCTTTATAAAGCTGAATATGAAATAATGTAAGAGGGGATTTTGCGATAAATAAAAAACGGAGAGACCCAGAAAAAACCATTGTAATATTCGGAGAGATTTATCAATACAAAAACGATTCCAGATCAAAGTAGACAAAGAACAAAATCAAAAATAGCGAGATTAAGCATAAGGAAAACCCCCAAAAAAAATGAACAGAGGCCAAGAAATGTGATTTTCTTTTCCCTTAGTATTTTCGAAACTTTCCTTTTCTTTTTTTTCCTCCGTTTTCAACACATACATATTTTAAAAAAAAAAGGAAAAAGAACAAGATTTTACCTTTTTCGCCTCAGGTGGTGTGATGGTACGGCAACGATTTAGGCGACGGCGCAGGCTAGGGTTGAAACCCTAGCAGAGAAAAGGGGGCCTCACCCTTCCCTTCCTTTTTAAAAAACCTGCTTTAAAAAACAAAAACATAAGCCTTTTATAGACAAGCAAAATGGCATCGTTTTAGCCTTCAATCCATAGGCCAAAACGATGCCGCACAACCCGACCCGACCAAGGATCCGCGTTTTTAAATCGATTGGCTAAGCGCTTTCGGTCCTTCCGCATTTTATCATTTTAAGGATTTTATTATTTCAAAAGGTCGAACATTTAGTTTGATTCATTTATTTTTATTATCAATATTCTCATCGTTCGTCTCATTATTTTTCGACATCTCAATCTTTATAACGACTAATATTTCCATATTAGCAATTAGGGAAAATCGAGCCCTAACTCACTGGGTTCCGGTCTTTCTCGTTTAAGTTAAACAACGGAATATCCTTTTTTTTAAAAAAATCGCAATTCAAATTTTAAATAAAACACTTAATCTCGGAAATTTGAAATGTCGCGCCCTAACTTACTGGACTTGACATCTAGATACTTCGGATAAATTTTTTTTCTATTCAAATAGGGGCAATATTCCTAATCTGGACCTTCGAGAAAACGAGCCCTAACTTACTAGGTTCTGATTTCTCGTTTGACAAATGACGGGAGATCCTCTTCAAATATAAAACCAAGTTTTTAAAGGCGAGCTTAGTTTCGGGAGTCTAAAGTATTGCGCCCTAACTTACTGGACATGATGCTTTATCTCTTCGAAAATGAGAGAGTCTTAACGTCCCTTCCGATCCCTTCAAGTTTTGAAAATAAAAGTACCTATTTTCGAATCACTTCAAAGTTTTCAACATTAAGACATCGATCAATCAATTTGGTACCAATTTTGGGCGTATCGAGGGTGCTAACCCTTTCTCGTGCGTAATCGACTCCCGAACCTATTTTTTGGATTTCGTAGACCAAAATCGTTATTTTGATAAATCAAACTGTTTATTAAAAACAACTGTTTTACGAGGTGACCCGATCACACCTCATCAAAAAAAATTGGTGGCGACTCCCTTCTTTTTCATTTTCAAAACCCGAGTCGACTATGTCATTTTTGTTTATCAAAAATGGTTACGACAGCTTGGCGACTCCACTGGGGACTTCGAGAGTCAGGCCATAGATTGATTGATTTTTGTCCTTTTGATTAAAATTAGAAAATGGTTTCGAAAAATCATGCTTTTTTTAATGTACTTTCAATTTTGGGTCTCATAAATACTTTGGCATTGCATTGCATGACCGTTGTGGTCACACCCTTTAAGTGGGAGCGAGAAGCTATGCCTTCGTGAGGTTTTCACCTTCACATGGGCTAGTGGACTGCTTTCGGGATACATCCGTACCTATGTCTTTGTGAAGTTTTCACTTCCGCATGGCCATAGGGAAATGTATTCCTCTGAACTGAACTTGGTCTATATGAGCCTATAATGGGTGAGGATCGAGGAATCTGCTGATTCAGGTACCTTTACTCTAGAACCAAACCACATATTAGAAACCTAGGGAGCCTACCCTAGGTAGAATTGTACCAAACCCTAGCGATCACCTGGATAGGTGTTCTGTGCTTGTTTATTTCTCTTGCACTAACTTGTTTTCTTTTGTGATTGTTTATCTCTCCTGTGCTAATGTGTTTTCTTCTGTCATGACTGCATTACATTGCATCATCTTAGAAAGGTAGTGTTGATTCATATTCGATTGCTAAATGGAAGAGTTTGTCATAAGGAAATGTGTTACTTGATAAAGTGGATTGTAATACGATCGTTCGAACATAAGGACATGGCCGTATATGCGATCCATTTTATGTAAAGAAACGTATCTTCTAGAAAAGTTCTTCTAATGGAATCAAATTCATGATCAACGCCTCTCTTTCTTTTTACATTCATGCCATACGCCTGCATTGCATTTTATGCATTTGCATTACATCATATCACACGCATTAAAATTTGTAGAAAGACCCTAATTAGGTGAAGTCATTTTAGTTAACCTAGAAAACATGGAGCAACGGTTGAAAAGAATAGAGAAAATGCAAATACAGATGCAAGAGCAATTGGCCAAAACTCAACAAGAGATGTATGAATAAACGCAATTCCAAAGGAACACTATAGGCCAGCTAACCCAGTTACTAGCCGGAGGATTTGAAAAAAGAAGTGGCCCAGTGGACGACAGTGCGGACGATGACGAAGAAATTATTTATTCCCCGACAAATATCATTACCGGACCCCATGAGGACCTATCATTACCGGACCCTAATACATACATGGTATCTTGAACTTCCCGATGAATTCACGTTTTAACCCTGAGTATGATCGGGCCAAACTGATTGTTCAAGCGGAGGCAAAAAGGAGAGAGCGGACTTTAAAAGTGCCATTTTATGATAAGTTAGTAGGAAATGCCACAAAAGACTTTGCCGATATCGTAATATCTATGGAACTTATAAAAAATGCTATCAAGAGCAGAAGGATGAAAGGCCCCAATAGTTTGAAAAGGGTAATGCCTATAAAGAAAAGAGAGGCAGAGACCCACATGGTAAGGACTGAAAGCCACTACGCTTCTAATCTGTACCTAACCCAATCACGACCTCAATATTGTCGACCTCCAAACTTCTATTTTTCCCCTCAAAGCCCCTCTCATCAAGCACATCTTCCTTACTCCGTTTACGCCACGAATAACTAAAGATCATTCACTACACTTCCACCAGATACTATGCCTGCTCAAAGTCAGCCCAAAAACGAATAAAGACCGACAAAACCCAATCCTGAAAAACCTCAATTCACCCCTATTCTTGTGTCGTATGGAGAGTTGTGCCCGAAATTACTAGAAAAATAATTAATATCCCCACATTATATGGCACCCCTGAAACCTCCGTACCCAAAATGGTACGATCCTAATGCTAGTTGCATGTACCATGCTAGAAACCAGGGGCATTCTACAGAAAATTGCCTAGCCTTTAAAAGAAGGGTTCAAGGCCTTATCGATGCGGGGATTTTACAATTTGATGGTACTAGTAATGTGGCTGGAAACCCGCTCCCTAACCATACTGAAGGGAACGTGAGTGTAGTGACGAAGGAAGATAGGTGGCGAGCCAAAAGTTGTGTTTCTGAAATAGAGACAGATGTGCAACAAAGAAGAAAATAGTTGCAGAAAGATCAAGAAAAGAGGATTGCAAGAGCCTCAGGTCGGGAATTGGAATGAGAGCCCATGGCGTATCCTCCTTCGTCAAAAACATTTACATCTCCAGGAATGATGTACCAGGAAGAGATAATCCACAAAACATGTTGTTATCAATTGAAAGGGGTCCCCAAAACGTCAGTATAAATGTTATTGACAAAAGTGATGATGCAACTAAAGATGTTTCAATGATACACCCTTATCCTCCTAGATTCATTTTGAATAATTGGACTGATGTGGATCTTCTTGTAGTTTCTAAGTCCTCTCCAGAGTAATGCTCAATGTTAAATCTCTTTTTGCCCTTAAGTAATAGTAGGATTCTTTTGTAAGAGCTTATGTTTGCTCTTTATCATTTAATGAACATTAATGGAGATGTATTTTGTCATAGTCTTTTCATTCTTGTTAACTTCATAATTACTCCCTCTTCTCACGACTTGTCCTTACATATACCTCATATCATGCCATAACATTATGTTTTTGCGATTCGAATCCTTTTATACTCCTCTATAGTTTTCTTTCCCATTTGCCTCTCAGGTGCTCAGATACCAACGACATGAACAATCTCGTTACAAGTCCTGAAATCGATTTTGAAAAAGCTATTTGTGTAGGAGAATGAAGCTGAGGAAGATGCTAAAGATTATGTCTCGTCTCCTGACTTACTAAGAATGATAGAATAAGAAGATAAACAGATTCTACCCCATCAAGAATCTGTTAAGATAGTGAACTTGGGAAATGAAGAAAAGAGGCAGGAAGTGAAGATTGGGACCTCCATTTCAGAGAAGACCAAACATGATTTGATCGCCTTGCTTCGTGAGTACAAAGATGTATTTGCATGGTCGTATCAGGATATTCCAGGTTGAACGAGGATGTAGTGGTCCATAGACTCCCGCTGAAATCAGAATGCAAACCCATTCAATAGAAGCTAAGACGAATGAGACCTGAAATGCTGTTTAAGATAAAAGAAGAAGTCAAGAAACAATTTGATGCTGGCTTCCTACAAGTCTCTAAATACCCAGAATGGGTATCTAACATAGTCCCAGTACCGAAAAAAGACAGCAAGTTACGAATGTGCGTGAATTATCGCGATCTGAATCGAGCAAGCCCTAAGGATAATTTTCCTTTGCCACACATTGATACGTTGGTGGATAATACAACAAAACATTCATTGTTTTCTTTTATGGATAGATTCTCGGGTTATAATCAAATAAAGATGGCTCTCGAAGATATGGAAAAACTACATTCGTGACGATGTAGGGAACATTCTATTACAAGGTGATGCCATTCGGATTGAAGAATGCCGGGGCAACATATCAGAGGGCTATGGTGATGTTGTTCCATGACATGATGCATAAAGAAATGGAAGTCTACGTCGATGATATGATTGCCAAATCTCGGGGACGAAAGAGATCATGTCGAGAACCTCAAGAAGTTGTTCGAAAGACTAAGAAAGTTTCGACTGAAGCTTAATCCGGCCAAGTGTACGTTTGGGGCTACCTCAGGAAAATTATTAGGCTTCATCGTCAGTGAGAGAGGTATTGAGGTTGATCCAGATAAGATAAAGGCCATACAAGAACTACCACCTCCGCGCACACAAAAAGAAGTCAGAGAATTTTTAGGGAGGTTGAACTACATCGCTCGATTCATTGCTCAACTTACCAACCAGTGTGACCCAATTTTTGACTCCTTCGAAAACACAATCCTAGAGAATGGAACGAGGAGTGCCAAGTGGCTTTTGATAAAATAAAACAGTATTTGTCTAGCCCCCCAGTGCTAGTACCACCAACTCTTGGGAGACCGTTAATATTGTATTTGACTATGTTCGAAAACTCAATTGGTTGCGTACTGGGGAAATATGATGAGTCAGGGAAAAGAGAAAAGGGCAATTTACTACCTCAGCAAGAAGTTCATAGAGTATGAAGCAAAGTACCCGTCAATTGAAAATTTCTGTTGTGCTTTGGTCTAGGTAGTTAGAAGGCTCAGACAATATATGTTGTATCATACGACGTGGTTAATTTCAAAACTGGACCCAATAAAATACATGATGGAACCACCTGCAATCTCAGAAAGAATGGCACGATGGTAGATCCTACTATCAGAGTACGATGTCATATATGTGAGTCAAAAGTCGATAAAGGGAGCGCGATAACTGACTTCTTAGCAACTCGAACAATAGAGGAATATGAGCCATTGAGATTTGATTTCCCAGACGAAGACTTGATGTGCATTACAGAAAAAGAGTGTGAGTCGTCAAAAGAAACATAGATGTGAGCTTCGATGGTGCATCAAACGCATTAGCATGGGAGTCTAATGTCATCGAGGGGAACCATTAGAGATTAAATTTCTTCATACCAATAAGAATATGAGGCTTGCATCATGGGACTGGTTGCGATTCGATTGAAAAAGAAAAAAATTTGAATTTCAATTAGGGAATGGGTTTCGAGTTAATCGAATCAACTAATTTTGAGTTTCAGTTCGAATCGAGTTGAATTTTCAAATTGAATAATTCAATAATTATAAACCGAATATAAACTATATTTTTTATTTTTTTAAATTTTAGGCTTACCCATTTCTCCCCAAGCCCATCAAGACTTTCATTCAAAATTTTTTTCCTAAATCCTAAGTTCCCAACCCAATTCCTCTTTCTCCCCAAATTAAACCCCAAATTAATTTTTAATTTTTTTAATTTTAAGATTTTATTTATTTACTTATTTACCTCAATTTTTATTGTATGATCATGTTTTAAAATTTAAAGAAAATTATTTTTTAAAAATACATAAAATAAACAACACTAAAGTCTTGAACAAATATATTGGGACAATTTCGTCTCACTCGACTCGATTCAAAAAATTTCAAATTGTTAGGATGATAAAATACGATTCAAAATCGATTTCGAAATTTTTCGATTCGATTCGATCGAATGTACATGGGACTGAACGAAACATCAAAATCTTGAAGGTGTACGGAGTTGGTAATTTACCAAATCCGTGGAGATTGGGAAGTGAGAGATTCGAAGTTGGTCAAATATCGCGATCTTGTTGTGGAGTTGGTCAAAGAGTTCGAAAAAGTGACTTTTAATTACTTCCCACGAGAAGAAAACCAATTGGCTGATGTCTTGGCCACTTTGGCTTCAATGTTCAAAATAAATAGAGAAACAGAAATAATACCTCTCCAAATGAGCATATATGAGGTCCCTGCACATTGTTTTAGCATTGAAAAAGAGGCAGATGGACAGCCATGGTTCCACGATATCTTAGAATATGTCAAGAATCAAAGATATCCCGAGCAATCAAATGAGAATGAAAAAGAACAATCCAGAAGAATGGCGGTGGGATTTGTTCTCGATGGGGACATCCTATACAAAGAGGAAAAGATCAAGTGCTCACGAGATGCGTGGATGCTATTGAAGCGGAAAAATACTTGAAGATGTCCATGAAGGAACTTGTGGAATGCATGCCAATGGTTTCACTATAGCTAGGTAGATTATGAGACTTCGGTTATTCTTGGTGACAATGGAAAGTGACTGCATTAGTTACACACGAAAGTGCCACAAATGTCAAATTTACGGCGATAAAATTCATGCAGCCCTTTCGCCCTTCATGTCATGACTTCTCCGTGGCCTTTTTCTATGTGGGGCATGGATGTTATAAGGCCAATTTCCCCAAAAGCTTCTAATGGACACCGATTCATTTTTGTGGTCATAGATTACTTCACAAAATGGATAGAAGTCGTTTCATTTGCTAATGTGACGAAGACCGCAGTTTACAGGTTCTTAAAAAAGGAGATCATATGTCGATATGGTTTGCCTGAGAGAATTATTTTGGATAATGCTTTGAATCTAAACAACAAGATGATGAAGGAAGTATGTGAGCAATTTCAAATAAAGCATCATAATTCCTCACCCTATCGCCCAAAGATGAATGGAGCAGTAGAAGCTGTTAACAAAAATATTAAGAAGATTATTGGGAAAATGACCGAGACGTATAAAGACTGGCACGAGAAACTACCATTCGCTTTGTACGCATATCGCACATCTATGCGTACATCTACGGGAGCAACTCCTTTCTCTTTGGTCTATGGAATGGAAGCTGTGCTGCCCATCGAAGTTGAGATCCCCTCTCTATGAGTCTTAATGGAGTCAAAACTAGAAGAATCAGAATGGGTTCGAGCTCGATATGACCAGCTAAATCTTATTAAAGAAAAACGCTTGAAAGCGATCTGCCATGGACAAATGTACCAGAAGAGAATGATCACGGCCCATGACAAGAAGGTGCGGCCAAGAGAATTTCACGAGGGAGAACTTATACTGGGAAAGATTCTCTCAATACAAAAAGATTTTCGAGGAAAATGGGCACCAAATTGGGAAGGGCCCTACGTCGTAAAGAAGGCTTTCTTAGGTGGAGCTTTGATTCTCACTGAGATGGATGGGAAGGAGTTACTTAATCCAGTGAACTCAGATGCCGTGAAAAAGTACTATGCCTAAAAAAATCAAGATAAAAACCGAAAAGGGCGTCTTGGTGAAAAAAAAAAAAAAAAAGAGATCAAGATGAAAACCCGAAAGGGCATTTTGATAAACAAAAATATTAGGATGAAAACCTGAAAGGGCATCCTAATGAAAGGGGTTCAAACATATAGAGCAAGACGATTTGAACAGAGAGTCAAATGCCGAGATTATAATATTTGAAGCAGATTCGGAAGCTCAAAATCTTCTACACGAGAAGCTTGCTTGAAAAGATCCAGGATGAAGAAACATGGAGAAGTTCATGCATTGGATATCTAGAGCATTTGCGACAATTGAACCTGCTTTCCTTTTTTATAATGTTTTCTTTATTGAAATATTCCTTGTCAAATTTTTTTGCTTGCTGCTTTTGAAATAAATATGAGTGTGAGAAATCCCTTTCATACCTACTTTGCCATTTTCATGCATATCATGTTTGGTTCATTTAAATGATAAATAGTGAAATTTCATACTCTAAACAAAAGAAATGTTGAGCATTACCTAGATAAGAATTTGGTAAGTGCAAGAGCCTCAAAGCAAGGACAAAGTTCAACAGGGGGCAAAAGGGTGATATACGAGAAACGCAGATTACTATTAAAACTTACGGACGGGTACAAAACCTGAAAGAAAAGTCAAGAGTCAAAGCAATGAATACAGGTCATCATGAAAGTCGTGAAGAAAAGAGATACATGACAAACAAGCCCAGGGCGCATGTCATAATCATGTAGGCATAAAAGCATTTAAGACAAACACGTGCATATCATGATAACATCACACATGACACATCTGAGCACGCCAATAAAGCAAGAAGTTTTGATGATAGTTGTACCAAACCAAGGAAAAGAAGACATCCGAAGTTCCACCGGATGATATGTTTTGAAATTCTGATTGCAAAATATCAACTCATAATACGAGAAGTGAGTTGAGCCTCAGGTCACACGCTGAGGTGTTTTTCAATATTTATTTTTCAAAATATCAACTCATAATATGAGAGGTGAGTTGAGCCTCGGGTCACACGCCGAGGTGTTTTTCAATTTTTGTTCAAAAATCAACTCATAATACGAGAGGTGAGTTGAGCCTTGGGTCGCACGCCAAGGTATTTTTAATTTTTGTATTTTAATTTCTGCTCAAAAATCAACTCATAGTACGAGAGGTGAATTGAGCCTCGGGTCGCACGCCGAGGTATTTTTAATTTCTATCTTTCAATTTCTGTTCAAAAATAAACTCATAATACGAGAGGTGAGTTGAGCCTCGGGTCGCATGCCGAGGTATTTTAATTTCATCTTTCAATTTTTCGCTCAAAATCAACTCATAGTACGAGAGGTGAGTTGAGCCTCGGGTCACATGCCGAGGTATTTTTCAATTTCTGTTTTTCAATTTCTATTTTTCAATTTCTATTTTTCAAAAAAACTCAACTAATATTGCGAGAGGTGAATTGAGCCTCAGGTCACACGCTGAGGTATTTTCAATTTCTATTTTTCAAAAAAAATCAACTCATAATGCGAGAGGTGAGTTGAGCCTCGGGTTACATGCCAAGGTATTTTCAATTTCGGTTTCGCAATTTCTGTTTGTTTCAAAAAAAATCAACTCGTATTGCGAGAGGTGAGTTGAGCCTCAGGTCACACGCTGAAGTATTTTCAGTCTTCTTCAAGATAGTAAGGAAACAGTTTGAAAAGTTCAGATTTATTTCCTCGAAGTTACAATAGGAGTAAATTGAAGCTACAAGACCTATCTCGCTGAAATAGCAGTGGAGTGGATCAAAGCAACAAATTACAGTGGAGTTCGAAACTGTTTGAAAAAGACGAGAACCAAGAAGTCAAGGCTTGGCCAAGACCGGGCAAAATTGGTTCTTCTATTGTCTCTGTTCTATTCTCGTTCCACGACAATGAGCAAAGAGGGGTAGCTGTTGTAGCCCAATTTTGCCCGGGTTAACCAACCCAATTGGGCCCAAATAGCCCAGGGCCCGTTTTACAGCCCACCAAAAACCCAAAACAAACCAAACCTACCAGACCCACCATCAGCCCATAACCCAATACAGACTAAAAGCCCAATCTAAACCTAACCCTAGCCCAACACAAAAAAAGAGAAAAACAAAAGAAACCCTACAAGCTTCTGCCTCCACCGCCCATGTCAGTCTGCCGCCACTTGCACTGCCACCACCATTTGCGTTGCCACCACCTGCTCCACCGCCTATACCCTACAAAAAGAATCCAACACAACAGCAACAAGAAAAAAGAAAAATGATGTATTTTATTTCTTTTTTTATTATTTTCGGTTTTATAAAGCTGAATATGAAACAATGTAAGGGGGGATTTTTCGATCAATAAAAAACGGAGAGACCTAGAAAAACCATTGTAATATTCAGAGAGATTTATCAATACAAAAACGATTCCAGATCCAAGCAGACAAAGAACAAAATCAAAAATAGCGAGATTAAGCATAAGGAAAACCCAAAAAAAATCGAACAAAGGCTAAGAAAGGTGATTTTCTTTTCCCTTAGTATTTTCGAAACTTTCCTTTTTTTTTTTTCCTCCCTTTTCGACACATACATTTTAAAAAAAAGGAAAAGAACAAGATTTTACCTTTCCGGCCTCCTTGCGGTGGCCGGCGGCGGCGATTCAGGCGACGGCGCAGGCTAGGGTTGAAACCCTAGCAGAGAAAAGGGGGCTTCACCCTTTCCTTCCTTTTTTAAAAACCTGCAGAAATGCTTTAAAAAACAAAAACATAGGCCTTTTATAGACAAGCAAAACGGCATCGTTTTAGGCCTTCAATCCATAGGCCAAAACGATGCCGTACCACCCTGACCCACGCGCGACCCGACCCGACCAAAGGATCCGCGTGTTTTCGTCGATTTGGCTAATTGCGCTTTCGGTCCTTCCGCATTTTTATCATTTTTAATTAGATTTTTATTATTTCAAAATCTGGCCCGAACATTTAGTTTGGTTCTCAATTTGGTCTCCCTCGCTGTTACGCGTTTTGGCCGAAAGGATTTATTACGTGCGTGGTCCCCCTGTTTTCTCCGCGTGTGCAAATTGGTCCTTTTCTTTTATTTTTGTTTCGAATTGACCCTAAAATTTCATTTTATTTAGAAATTGACCCCCGAAGCTTGTTTGATTTATAATTTGACCCCCCACATCACCCATTTTACCAAAATTGACCCCTTCCATTCTGTTTTAAGTTTAATTTGGCCCATTTGCTATATTATTTCATAATTTTTATTTGATCTTGCAATCATTTTTGTCTTTTTTCTTTATTGTACTATTGTTTGTTTATTATTACATTATTACTACTATAATTATCATATTTTTATGTATATATATATTATTACCTATTATATTATTGTTGGTATTACACTATTACTAATATTATATTATCATTTTTCATATATATATATATATATATATATATATATTATTATTATTACTATGTTATTATTATTGTATTACCATTATTGCTAGATTATTATTACTATACTATTATGCACCATTGTTATTTTTATTAATATTACTATCTTTGTTATTTTATTAACATCATAACCCTTCTTTACTTATTATTTAATAATTTATTTTTCTTTTACAATTATTATTTTCATACATATATCTATTATTATAATTACTATGTTATTATTATCATTATTTTTATTACCATTTGCTATTTCTATTGTTTTTTATTATTATTATGTTTACTATTATTTTATTATTACATTTGCATGTTGTTATTCGTTCTTCTACTATTACCAATATTATTTCCACTAATATATTACTACCTTATTTATTATCATTTTATTATTTCCATCATTATCATTATTTTCTATCACCGTCAATATATATACTATCGTCATAATACTTTCCTTTTACCATTACTTATTATTATTATTCATTTATTGTTATTATCAATATTCTCATCGTTCGTCTCATTATTTTTGACATCTCAATCTTTATAACGACCAATATTTCCGTATTAGCAATTCGGGAAAATCGAGCCCTAACTCACTAGGTTCCGGTCTTTCTCATTTAAGTTAAACAACGGAATATCCTTTTTTTAAAAAAAAAAATTGCAATTCAAAATTTAAACAAAACACTTAATCTCGAAATTTGAAATGTCGTGCCCTAACTTAGGACTCGACATCTAGATACTTCAGATAAATTTTTTTTCTATTAAAATAGGGGCAATATTCCTAATTTGGACCTTCGAGAAAACGAGCCCTAACTTACTGGGTTCTGATTTCTCGTTTGACAAATGACGGGAGATCCTCTTCAAATATAAAACCAAGTTTTCAAAGGCGAGCTTAGTTTCGGGAGTCTAAAGTATTGCGCCCTAACTTACTGGACATGATGCTTTATCTCTTGAAAATAAGAGAGTCTTAATGTCCTTCCGATCCTTCAAGTTTTGAAAATAAAAGTATCTATTTTGAATCATTTTAAAGTTTTCAACATTAGGACATCGATCAATCAATTTGGTACCAATTTTGGGCGTATCGAGGGTGCTAACCCTTCCTCGTGCGTAACCGACTCCCGAACTCATTTTCTAGATTTCGTAGACCAAAATCGTTGTTTTGATAAATCAAACTGTTTATTAAAAATAACTGTTTTACGAGGTGATCCGATCACACCTCATCAAAAAAAAAAAGATTAGTGGCGACTCCCTTCTTTTTCATTTTCAAAACCCGAGTCGACCGTGCCGTTTCCTGTTTTATCAAAAAATGGTTACGACAATTAATATTTTAATTTATGAAATACAAATTTTAAATATTTTTAAGTAATAAATATTAATTACTTATAAAATTTAATTATACTATATAAACTACATTTTAAATATTTAAATATAACCATTAAATATTTGTAATTAGTATTTTAAAAATATTTTTTATTTTTAATTAATTATTTTAACACATTTGTAATTAAGTACCAAGAAAAAAAATGGGAAAGAACTATGTTATTGGAGGGGTAAAAAAGTAATTAAGCACTAAAACTGCTTTTGGGAGAGGAATAGCTAAAAATTTTAGCTTCTCCTTTTCAGAAGTGCTTTTCAAAAGCACTTCTGAAAAGCCAAAAATTTCAACCAAAAGCAACTTGTTCTGTACAGCTTTTCTTCCAAAAGTGCTTTTGGAGCCAGAAGTGTTTTTTTTAAGCACAGAAGAACAGACCCCTAAAGGGCCCCGTTGTTTCTTTTCGACACGGATTTACCGACGCCTCATCTCTTCCGAGAGCAAATATGGCTTGCCATGGATCCTAAACCATGACATGTAATCCGGATTGTATGCTAATTCTAGAATGATAATCGGTTCGCGAATAGGTATATTATCATACCGATTTTTCCACATTTTGATATATTCGAGTAGAAGATCAACCAATGTGTATTTGGTCGCCATAAGTCGATTTTGTGCTCATCATCGAGCACCTCAGATGCCACGGGAATCGGTTGTTGGAATCTGAATTGCCGCAACACTCTATCCGTCTAGTGCATCTTGATGGTAGCGTAGTTGACCAATGGGACCTTAACATGCTAGATGTTTGGATTTTGTAGGAATTTATCTAGAATTACTGCCTGAATTGTCGGATCCTCGTATGGTGTCAATTGAAACTATATGAATTTAATAAAAATATAAGTTATATACATAATACTAAATACTAAATACGAAATCAACTATGTTATGAATATATAGTTCAAAATGAAAGAAATACTTACATGCGCTTCCGACCGTTGGTCTAATAGAAGCCATATATCTTCAAGAGCGGTAGTATTCCCTGTAACTCTGCGAATAGTTTCGCCTATTTAAATAAAAGTTTAACATAAAACTTTATTTTAAATCTATTTAATAATTGTAGAATCTAATATAAAGTTTACCTTGTTAAGAGTGGGAATGTATACGGATGGTCCACTTGAGGATGTAAAAATGGAAAGCGAAACCGAGCCCATGATTGTAGCAGTGAGAGGCAACCTCCAATTTTGATTTTATTTGGTTACGTCGCCCGACACATCTCCCGATACAATGTCAACAACACTGTAGACCCCCAACTGAGTTTGCCAACTGCTCTAAAATCGATGAGTTTCAGCAGCCACCTCAAATGTACGAGGTTCTATGACTTGTACGACATTAGATAACCTCTGAGGATCTGAAGGATGTACGCCCGAGTATATCGTACTCTTTGTACTTCAATCAAATCATCCCTCAGCACTGGAATGTGTCTTGTAACCAGCCCATATCAATCCGACCTCCGTAAATAATATCGGAATCGTACCCAAAAGATCATAACATATGACTCCCCAATCAACAGATTGAGCGGACCCGGTGAGTACATACCCATCCACCGGTAACCCCAACTATAAATGCATGTCCTCCAAAGTGATGATTCACTCCCCACATGGAAGATCGAATGTGTGCGTCTCGGGTCTCCACCTCTCCACAAATGCGCTGATGAGTTTTAGGTCCAACTTGCACCCCGACCTATATTGGCCATGTACCAAAAACCCGCTTTCCTTAAGTAATTTTCAATCAACGGTGATGGAGGACTAGGTATATTACGAATAAAACATTGTAACACTCGATCTACCGACTGTTATATAAAATTATTATATTAATTAAAATACAAAAATGAAATAAAAATATTAAAAGATATTAAAAAATGAATTTAACCCTTACCATTTTCATTTGGTCGACGGAGATATGTTTATCATTGAGACAAATTAATTGTCGGGCCATTGCTAACGCGATCAAATTTCTTAGAAATTATAAAAAAAATAATACTAATTTAGATAAAAATTAAAATTTTAGAGATCTTTGAGAGCTTCTTTGAGAAATTTAGAGAGAAATTTGGTGTGAAAAAAATGGGTGGGGGTTTATAATTTTTTTTTCCTGACCGCTGAGGAGAAATACGGGGAAAAGCGCATCCCCTTCAGTGCTTTTTACTAAAGCACATCTACGTAAGCAAACTTTTGTCTGACACGAGGAAAAACGTGTCCTCATCAGCGCACTTTTCTGCGTTTTCCCTTGAAAACACATTCACATCAGCGCGTTTTAGTGTTTTCGGTCCATTTTAGTTATTATTTTTTGGAGCAACCCATTTTCGTAAATAATTTTGAAAATGGGCCTTTTCTGGTACTATGCCCATATATATATTAATAATAAAATTCATGTTATGTGTAAGATTTAGTTCTATGGCACGCAACTTTAGTTTAATAACCAGAGAGAGTTGGGAGTTCAACAATTTCGAGCATATAATTTTACATAACTTCAAATTTTAATTTAATTAAATTTAATCTAATCATAAAAATAATAATTTAAATCTACTTAACTTAATGATTTAAATTCAAAATAATTAAAATTTAGAGGTGAATCTCAAAATTATATATAGACTTTAATTTAATGTGAATTTTGATATAGTGTAATTATACATATAAAATTTTGATTGTGATTTCAATTTAATCATAAACATTTAAAAAAATCAAATTATTTTTAAATTGGATAAATATAATTATTTGTGTGTACAATATATAAACATAAAATTATGTTATTGTGTTAATAATTAATGAGAATTAGATAAAATCAATTTTTCATCTATAAAATTACACATTAGACCAACATTCAAGAATAATTTTAAGATTTATCATTTAAAACCTAAAATGATTCGATCTTAAAATTATTCAAACTAAAATTGACTTGAACAAATAATCAAAACCAGTCCAAACTCAAATTATTTAAATTCTGAATAGTTGTATCTGAAATAATTCAAATAAATGATTTAACAGGTATTATTATGGAATTGTAATCCTTCCCAGTCGTATGTTTGCCATCGACACCTTCTAGAGGCCACTTGCTCGAAATCTCTAACGTATTAAAGATATGCAGAAATTGACCCAGAAGAGAAAATACATCTATAATCCTATGTAATCAGATTCATAGTTGAACGCCTATATGGACAAAAGTAGAGCTTAATGCATCACAAAAGGGAATAAAGTGATGATTATCATACCAGTTTGAACAATACATTCACACCTGAATTGCAATCTGTTAACAGCTTTTACAACATAGAATCTAAAACTACTACAAGTTCTATTTTTTGCAAGTACCCGTAGGGTTTGCATTCTTAATAATCCAAGGGTGCTCCATGATCTTCTGAAGAGAGAGCCGTTTTGAGGAGTCCTTTACAAGAAGCTGCAAATAACATTCAATTACTGTATTCAGAACTTCAGATGTCAACTTCTACAATAATGTTTGGTCAAATTCTGTAGAAGGTCATTGTATTATGAACTTGGACAGATTTAGTTAGTCACTCTACTAGAATTTGTGATTTTTAGTCTCTACTTTGCAAAACGTGTATTTTTAGTTTTGAGATAAACTTCTTTTATGTTAATTTCATCAAATAACTTAACATGACTTATGCTGTAAAACATATGGTGATATGGAATACATACCTTTGGCTTTTTTTTTTTTTTTGTACAGTTTGATAAATACGATACTCTTTTTTTTCTTCATTTTTGAAAATGTGCAAAAAATTGTTTAATTGTTAAAAAAAATTTATCGTGTATGTCACATCATCGTATGTTAAAAAGGAATGTTAAATTATTTAACAGAATTAGCAGAAAAAAGTTGATCTCAAGACTGAAAATGCACAATTTAAAAAGTAGAGGACTAGAAGTTATCAAATTTAATAAAGGGGCTAAATCCTCCAAAATGTATAATACAAGACCTTCTATAGAATTTGACCATGATTTTTCATAACCAATGCATATTGTTACCCGGCTGATGAGATTTCTAGCCTCCATTGAGACATTAGGAGTGGATGGGAAGCTGAGGTCAACCTTCATAATCCTGTAACACAACAGCTTGATGATTATACCACATTAGATTAAAGCATAAGAAAACACCCTATTCCTAGTTACCTTTTAAATGTATCGCTTTGACTCTCGGACTCAAATGGGGGAGCACCATAGAGGAACTCATAACAAAGAATACCCAAAGTCCAGTTATCCACTGCATAATCATGAGCTTTATTTTCCACCATTTCTGGTGCCAAATAGTCCAGAGTTCCACACATTGTGTGTCTCTTGCTTCTGGATTGTACCGACCATCCAAAATCTGCAATCTTCAACCGACCCTACATATATATAGTCATAATGGAATTACTTGCAAACTCGAACACAATTCAAGAAGGTAACATTAACGATTAAACCCAACATATGATTTCATACAAAAATTTCCTTGTTGAAGACAATTTATACTTCTAAAATGGGTTTCTCAGTAGATCACAGCTAGGCAAAAGAAGTGGATGCCAAATCAAGAATGGAAGAAAGAAATGCATCGGCCTACCTCATGATCAAGCAGCAAATTTTCTGGTTTGATATCTCTATGAATTACATGTTTCTCATGACAATATGCCAACGCTGTTGTCAAACTAGCAATGTACTGAAAAAGATTTCAGAGTATTTCTAATAATTAGAAGAAAAAAAATGTATAAAATAAAGTGCGATTGAAACAGAGGGAAAAAAAAGAGAAAGAGATTGGGCGATTACTGTAGCAGCTTGTTCCTCACTGAAATGACCATGTTTTCTAAGCTCGTTATAAAGCTCACCCCCATAAGCATACTCAAGAATCAAGAAAATACGTTCACTGTCATGAAACCAGCCGTAAAGCCGCAATATATTGGGGTGGCGAAGACTGGTTTGAATTTCCATTTCTCTCCTCAACTGATTGTGGATCCTGTATTTTTCTAATTGTTCCTTGAATATGATTTTCAATGCCACGATGTATTTGCTCTACCAAAAAAAGAAAAAAAATACACAATCGAATCAATTAATCACTTTTTTTAAGGATTTATTAGCCCTCACACACAAAAAAAAAAAAAAAAAACCTTTATCGCGATTCGGTTGGAAATCGTAAATAAAACTATACAAACAGTGAATTGAATGGGAAAAAAAAAGGGGAATATAAATATACCTTGACTTCTCTGGCGAGATAGACCCTACCGAATTTGCCTTTGCCGAGGGGTTTACCGATCTCGAAGTCTTGTAAGGACCATTTTCGTTTTGAATTTCCTTCTCCTTCTTCGCTTCGAGAAATCATATTTCACTTGAAGGAATGGTTGACAGAAAATCACAAGTGCAAGTGATTGGGGAAGATGATGAAATTTGAATTTTTAGAAACCGCGCATGTTATTTGGGCCTTTAGCATTTAATGGGCCTAAATGACTAGACCAGATAATTTAAATGTTGAATTTGTTTCATATAGAATATAATAATATTTACCAAATCAATCAATTTCTTCCACCTCATAAAACAAGCATTTCCTTCCAAATTCATCATCCTGCACCAGAAATTGCGTGGTTATAAGATGAGATTTTAATCTTCAAAGTTATGCTCATCCATTTTTAATCATAAAGTAATGTTTGAGATTTAATTCTTATTCTTAAAATAATCTTTTTTATTTACAAAAAAAAATATTATAGTTCACTGGTTAATATTTTATATAAAATTTATTGTGTTTATAATAATTTGCTTCTATGTTTGGTATGATTGCATCTATCAAAATTTATAGAGTTTATAATGATTTTCTTCTATGAATGGTATGATTGCATTGATAACAAATTTTGATGGAAAATGCTACCACGTTCAAGATTAGATTAAAATTTTTAAATTGAAAAAGTAGGATAATGTATTTTTATAAGGGCTAATCTCAGTTTTCATTCAAGTATAAAGACTAACAAGATTGAGTTTCTAAAAAACACTGTAAAACTCAATTTTGGCTCGAGCTAAACAGTCCCAACTAAAATACAGTCTAAATAGACCCCAAAATTCGAGGCCTAAATACAACAGCCTAAAACCTAAAGTCAATTCAAACAAAAAAAAAAAAGGCTAAACCTAACCTAACTAAAACTAGCCCAATAGGCCTAAAAACTGAAAACCAGAATCCTAGGGTTCCTGAACATCCTTTGCGCCGCACCGCTCCCCACGTGGTGTCAGCGCCTTCTCCGCTGTGCAAACACGCAAGACAGACAACAACACAAAAGCGAGTAGAGACAATAGCAAAAAAATAGGATCAAAATGTATTCTTATTTCGGCTATATAAGCCAAGCAAAAACACCAGTGTAGGGAGGATTTTTGAAATAAAAAGAACAGATTTCAAACACAAAAAAATAATCCAAAACAATCAAAATAAAAGCAGATCGAGAGCAAAGGTTTTTGTGTTTTTCTTCTTTTCTTTACTTTCGAAATTGTTAGTGTATATATATATAAAGATTTTTCTTTTTATATATATATATATATATATATATATATATATGTGTGTGTGTGTGTGTGTTATAAAATTATATAAAAAGAAGGGAGAAAAAACCTACCTTTCGAAATTCGATTGCCGACGGTGGTGGCTGGTGGTGGCCCATCGGAGTCCGGCTGGCCGAAAGGGGAGAGGTTGAGAGACTTGAGAGACTTGAGAGAAAAAAGAGACTTTTGAAATTTTTTTTTTTTAAAAAATCAGAATGAAAATTTTAAAAAAAATTTCCTTCTATAGGCCCATGGAACGACGCCGTTTAGGGCTAAGTTCAATAGCCCAAAACGGCGTCGTTTTGAGCATGACCCGCGCGTGACCCGACCCGCTCCAAAGAATCCGCTTTTTTTATTAATGGACTATTTTGCGCTTTTGGTCCTTTTGCTTTTTTAACCTTTTTTAATTAGTTTTTTTGCTTCTTTTAATTTGGGCCGATAGTTTTGTATTTGTTTTATTTTGGCCCCTTTTGAGACGGTGCGTTTTAGGAGGAGAGAATAATTTCCCAACTGGGCCCCCTATTTTTACGCGCTAGGCCCCCCGATTTTTTTTCTTCTTTTAAATTTGGTTCTTTAATCTTATTTCTCTTTAAATTTAGTCTCTTTTGATGTTTTATTTATAATTTGGGTTCTTAATTTTATTTCAATTGTAATTTAATACAACGTTAGTTTTTTTATATATTTTTATGTATCATTCTCATCTTTTTATTTATTTGTTTACATGTACATATATTCCTTTTTTTTTTTATTATATATATATTATATATATATATATATATTTGTTCATATTTTTTTATTTATTTTGTGTATTCTACTTTCTTTCATTTCATTATTATTATTATTATTATTATTATTATTATTATTATTATTATTATTAATGTGACTCTTATTTTATTATACTATTATTACTATTATTATTAGCATTATTATTATTATTACTTGTTATAATTACTAGTATTATTATTTTCATTTTCGGTATCACTTTTATTATCATTATTATTTATCTTATCACTATTATTATTATTATTATTGTTTAATATTTCTATTCTTATTTTTTGTTACTATTCATTATTATTGTTGTTGTTAATATTATTCATTTTTTTTATTTCATTCCTTTTACTATTATTATTTGTTTATTATTATAATTATTTATTATTACCATTATTATTATTGTTATTATTATTACTATCATTTTATTATTATTAGTTTATATAGATAAACTATTTTAGACCCTATCATGTGTTGTTTATTAGTAAATTTTCATTTATCTAATAGTTCTTAAATTGCTTTTATATCATATTGACTCAAGTTTCCCATTGTTTATATTATTATTATTTTAATTTTATTCATCCACGTTTGAAGACTTGTCATATTTTATTTTAATTGTTTTTAATTAGCTATATTTTTAGCTTTCGTTGTTTCTTGATTAATAATGTCGGTATTTTCAAAATAGGAATTGTGAGATTATTGTTTTTGTATATTTTGAATTGTATGTTCATATTATTATTCTTGTCATCCATTTGTACAAAGTTGAATTCACATATTATTGTTCCGTGCTCGATATTATATTTTTGCTTCTCATTAGCGAATAGTGATTCAATAAAAGCATTTTGAGTCAATTTTAAAATCGCCTATTTAAAAGTTTTAAAACGAGGCAATATTTGATGTTTGGAAATTCGAGAAATTGTACCCTACCGTGCTGGGCTTCGATTTTTTCGTTTGTCCAAATAATTGAACATCCTTATAAAAATCTCAATGCATGAACTTTGGAAATCATGAGAGGATCTTGGCATCGAGGGTTTGAAACGTCTCCTTCGGAATAAGAGAATCTCAATATCCAATTCGAGTTATTTAAAATTTTTTAAAACTGAATTGTATTCTAAAATCGTTTCAAATTTTTGACATTAGGACATCAATTAATCAATTTGGTACCAATTTTGGGCGTTGCGAGGGTGCTAATCCTTCCTCGCACGTAATCGATTTTCGAACCTGTTTTCTTAGATTTTGTAGACCAAAATTATTGATTTAATAAGTCTAAAATGTTTTATTAAAATAATCCATCTCAAGGTGACCCGATCACACCTTCAATAAAAAAGATTGGTGGCGACTCCCGTTTTCGTTTTCATTTCCAAAATCAAAACCGACCCCGTTTTACAAAAAATTGGTTTTGACAGCTTGGCGACTTCACTGGGGACCAATAAGAGAGTCAAGTCATAAAATTGATTATTTTTTATCCTTTTATCGAAAGTTGAAAATGTGGTTTGAAAAATCATGATTCTTTTGTTGCATTTGTTTGTGATCCTTATGATTGTGGTGGTTTGAGTCTCATATAATACTCTTGCATTGCATTGCATGACCATTGTGGTTACACCTTTTAAGTGGGAGTGAGAAACTATGCCTTCGTGAGGTTTTCACCTCCGCATGGGCTAGTGGACTACTTCGGGATACATCCGTACCTATGTTTTCGTGGGGTTTTCACCTCCACATGGTCATAGGGAAGTGTATTCCCCTGAACTGAACTTGATCCATATGAGCTTATAATGATTGAGGATTGAGGAATCTGCTAGTTTAGGTACCCTTCTTTTAGAACTAGGCCACATATAGTGAGTTTTAAGAACCCACCCTTGGTAGAGCCACCCTAAACCTTAGTGGTTACCCATTTAGGTAATCTATTTTTTTGTTTATTTTTCTTGTGCTAACGTGTTTTGTTTTGTTTATGATTGCATTGCATTGCATTGCATCGCATCATCTTAGAAAGGAGGTGTTGATTCATATTCGATTGCTAAATAGAAGAGCTTGTCATATGAAAATAAACTTTTTGATATAGTGGAATATAGTACGACCGTCCGAATAGGGTCCAAGTAAACACAACGAAAGAAGACTGATGGTCCGCGGAGAAAAACAAGACTTTGCTTTATTGCCCGAGGATTCAAGCCAACAAGGATTATTCGAGAGTTGTTGTAATATCCTAGATTAGGGGTTATGCATTTGGTGTATAATTCATGAGTTAATAGGCTCAGTGAGTGGGTTGGATGTGTTTTAGGGGTTCTTAAAACTCTAGGATAAAAAGGGAATGCATTGGAAAATTTTTGGATTTTGAGTTAGTAAGGGGAGCAAGGCTAGGGAAGCCTTAAGGGAAATTTTAGGAGTTCTTGGACATAAGAATCACCTTGGTAAAGTGGCTGCAAGGCGCCACTTAAGGCCTTGGGAAATGACGCCAGGAGCAGTAGGGAAGGGCCTTGGTTCGAGTTGCGAAGGAAGTAGGAAAGAGCATTTATTTTTGCGTCAAGAAGGGAAACTGGGCTAAGGAGGCTTTAAGAGAAGTTATGGGGAGTTTATGACACAAAAAGCGCCTTGGCAAAGTGGCTTGGGGCGTTACCTGCAGCTTGCGTCGAGGGCTCCAACAGATCTCAGGTTCAAACCCTGTGGGCAGCAAATGGGTGGCTTTTATTTTATTTTGCATGTGACGTTAGGGAAGGGAGAAGAGGTTGGATGGCACATGGATGAGATTGGACGGCACATGGGCATTGGAAGGATGAGATAAGGATTAAGCTTGTTTTATTTTTTTTAAAATGTTAAGATAGTGAATAAATGTTGGTTATTTATTTTGAATGGGGGTTGAAAAGATAAAGTAGGAGATTATCAAGAGTTAGTGGCTGAATGGTGGACCCCATGGGGTGGCATTTTCGGCTTTAAAGTATGTTTTGGGGTGTGCCGAATTTTGTTTCTTTTTTTCTCGTCTCCTTGCCGAATCTCTTTTCATTCTCTCCCCCTATTCTTTTTCTTTTCTTAAACCTTATTTTCTACATATTTTCTTATATAGCCGAATCCTCTAAAAGCCTTCTCTACTTTTGTGTATTTTGCTCTTCACCATTAAAGTGCGAAACCCTCCTTATGTTAGCCGAACCTTGCTTCCTTGGAGAGCCAAGCGAATCTCTCGGTGTTCAAGGAGACTTTGAGTGCAAGCAATTCGATCGGTTCGATAGTGTGAAGTGATCTTTCGGATTTGGAGACTTGTGGTAAGTAACGTGGAAGGGTAAGTGATTTACGCCTTAGGTAATCGGTTTAGGTTCTCTCTTAATAGGTATGCCGAAATCATGTGATTAAGCCTTGATTTCTAAGGGTGGCGAATATGTTTAAGGCCATATTAATATGTGTTTCTTTTATGCCAACGTTAGGGTGCATTAAAGGAGATTTTTCGGATTTGAAGCATTCAAGGTAAGCATCATGTACTATTCGCCAAGGGCCATGGTTATGGATTTATGTATTGCCGCTTTCTAACAAATGGTTAATAGGGATTTCGACAACTTCGAGAGCAAGCAAGTATTCGGGTTTTAAATAAGTTAGGTAAGTGATTGCAAATATTCGACCAAAGGCCATTGTATGGGTTTAAGAACCGAATCGATTGTGATTACGACTTTTAGAGGCAAATCGGCGTGAATAAAGAGTTTTGGATTCTAGATTGCGTTAGATCCAAATAGATCGGGATTTCGCTAAATGCTTAGGTGCGTAGTTATCGCACTATTCTCCTGTTATTTATTTGTTGTTATGTATGTATGTTTATGATGTGTATGTTAGCTGGAAATAATGGCTAAGACGGTGGATACCCGTAGTGGGTAATCAATTAATCAGGTCAGTGCTCTATTTTGCCTATGATATATGTGTGATATTTGTGGTGAGCATGTGATGAATACTTACTCTAAATGTTAATCTAACATGATACACATATATGCATGGGACTTGGGATGTGAAAATCGAAGGAAAGGGTGTACATATTTATGTACGTGGTCTAATGTCAGCCTTGTGCTACATTAGCGCTTGATGTTAGCTATGTGCTTCATCAAAGGAGGTGTTGGCTAGGTGCCCATCTCGGCGGTTGATAGCTGTGTGCATCACCGTGGACTGATTGATATGTGGGATCACTTATGTGATCGGTGGCTCAGCTACTGCCTTGAGCAGCAGTGTCGCCATGGTAAGATATATGGGATCACTTGGTTGATCGATTGGATTATACGGCCTTGGGCAATGGGTTTGCCGAGGTAGGTGTAATGGATGGACACTAGGTTGGGTTAGGCTACATAATTGCATAATTTATATGGATTTGTGTGGATATGGGCCAAGCCCATATGGGGAAACATGTGAAATAACTATGTCTTGAGTCTGCTTTGACTCACCCAAATTTTCCAACATCGCAGTGATGCATAAAGGTTGGACCGGATAGAGTGGATACGAGGTGGCCCATGCTGAAGAAGTTTTACTTGTTTTAAGTTATTTTATAATTCAAGACTTGGAATATTTAATTATTGTAATAAGGCCACTATAAGTGTTTAATTTTATTATTATGTTTTAAGGTGGATTGATGATTAAGTTAATATTCTGGAATGTTTCTTTTAAAGAGTAAATTTATACTTTGATAAATTATTTTAAAGTTTTAAATTTAATAACTTAATTTTATTATGGAATTTTACATACCCAATATTTTATTAAAGGCATACAAAATATTTTATTAAAGGCATACAAAATTTTATGTTTTACAAGAAGTCAAAATATTTTTCAAACGTTTTCGCGATGGCATTTCAAATTGATGCGTAGTGAATGGGCGGGTTTAGGTGTTACATTTTGGTATCAAAGCCGTGTTCAAAACTCGGCTTTGAGGGTTTTAGGCCAAAAACATTTTTTTAATGGGCTTTTCAAAATATGGATTTTCACGAAATTTTTCAGTTATTCGGCATGGCACTGTATCTTCGACCAAGTCCGCTGTAAGTACCTCGACTATTGAAGTGATTTGTATATGTGAATGTTATGGGCATAATTGGGCTCGAGACTAGAAGATTGGGCTATTGAACCCTAGGGCTAGTACACTCAAATACATGCATAAGACTTAAGAACAACTAAACAAACACGTGACTAAGTCGTAGAGTTAGGATGTGGCAACCATTATACGCATGTCAGGAGTGGATTCAAGAAGAGCTTGGTATTTAAGTAGTCCTAGCGACTCACCTCCTCTTTACTCGAATCCCACAGTGCGTAGCTACGGTTCACCCTAACCAAGAGGACCTATTCACTGCTAAACACGATAACTAAAACCGAAAGGGACTAGCCATCTTGTTTCATAAAGATCTTAGTTTTAAATTTACCAAATTACCCTCCGATTTATAAAATCCTTTTAGACTTGAAAATTTTTTGAAATACACCTGATTTACAAAATTACTAAAATTCCCCCGAGCTGTAAAATTACGAAAATACCCTTGGTTTCTAAAATTTCCATATTACCCTCGATTTTAAAAAAAAAAATTCTATTTTGCAAAAGTGTCCAAAAACTCTATTTTGTGAAAATTCAAGGTACTTTGATTTGAGAAAATTACTAAAATGCCCCTGTGTTGTAAATCACTAAAATACCCTTAGTTTTTAAGATTTTCAAAAATACCCTCGACTTTTGCTAAAATGTTTCTACTTTACAAAAATACCAAAACCTTCTGTTTTACAAATATCAAGATACCCTGATTTGGATAATTTACGAAAATGCCCCTGACTTCTAAAATTACCGGAATAACCTCGATTTTCAAAATTTTTGCAATACCCTTGATTCGAAGAATATTTTCCAAAATACCCTCGAGACTTTTAGATTTCAAAATGCCTTGATTTGTAAAGATTATTTTCAAGTTGACCCCGATTAATTACGAAAATACCTCTATAGGAAAAATGACGAAATTACCTCTGGTGGGAATGGTCGAAATGCCCATAATGATGTGTTGAATGTTGTGGACGAATGTGAATGTGATTCTCGAATTAGAATAGTGAACTTGAACTGAAATTTTGATCGAAAGAACTACTTACGAAAACTTCTTTTATAAAATTTGCTCGTGGATAAACAGTGGAACAAAATTTTAATGCATAAAACTTCTTAAATGATTAAATCACGACGTTAGAAATGAGTTCTAGGGGCGTGGTCATCGTGGACGCAGAGAGGCGAATGGTTTGTATTGGAACCCGCTTAGGTCGGGTCAAGGATCCGAGAATGAGGTACCGCTACCACCACCACTAGCTTTTGGTGTTGAGCGAGAAGATCGGATGGGGATGATCTTTGTATCACGCGAAGGTCTTGCGAGTTCTTGAAATGGTGGTGGAGCGGTGGAAATATGAGAGCTAGGAAATCATGACCGAGCGACTTCGAGCCAATGGAAATTTGAGGTGTTCGTGGAGTATCTGTGTGTGGCCAAGATCTTCTTGAGTATTGGTTGAGGCGACCAAACCGATTATAGATGAGTGGATCGACCAATGAGGAGAAAGTGAAAGGAATGGTGGCGCTGCTTCTGCGATGAAGCGTATCAATGGTGGCTCACGATTCGGGATGGTGCCACAGTGAGGATCTTACTTGGGATTATGTTAAGGCGTACCAAAAGAAGTATATTGGTACTCGTTATATTGATGCATAAAGGGAGGCATTTTTTGGTGGTTCAAGGAACAAGTCCGTGGCGAATCTGGTGAATTCCTAAGATTGAGGTATGCTCTAGAAGTAGTGGCTACGGAACATGAGCGATGTGTCCGGTTCGAGGACGGACTAAGGGATGACTTGAGGTTGTTAATAGCTCGCAACAAGAGCGAGAGTTAAATCGTATAAGTAGAGAAGGCTAAGGTAGTTGAAGGATTAAGGACTCGTGAGATGTAAGCAGAGATAAGGATAGGAACCGGATAAAAGGAGTTATGGACCGTCGAGTCATCGGAGAGTTTCAAAAAGACCGAGGGTTGAGAATTTCGCTTTCGTGTTATTAAGCCACCTTCTGGAAATTCAGACCGTCCGTGTGCTCGGTGTGAAAGGTATCATATTGGCGAGTGCTAGAATCGAGAACGGGAATGTTTTAGGTGTAAGTCCAAGTCTCATTTGATTAAAGACTGTCCTCAAGATCTGAATAGGGCTCGGACAGCAGCCAAGGTGGTGTCTGTTGGATAGAGATAATCAGCAAGCGACGCGGGGTCGTGGTCTGAACCATGGAAGAAATGGTCTCGGTCGAGGTCGTGGAGCACCAAGCGAGGTCTTGAAGGTTGGATGCAAGGCGCCTGAGGTTGGTTTATGCAATCGGCCGTCGCGAGGAGAGTGATGTGCTGGGATGTGACAACGGTAAGTTTCTTATTTCCGTAATGCCTTTATTGCCTTGTTTATTATAGAGCTAGTTCGTTCTTGTATTGCTAGTGAAGGGTTTGAAACCTTGGATGTGAACTTTGGAATTGTGCATAGGAAATGTGTTAGATTTATTAAGATCAGAGTGGTAGTGTAGTGTGGTGAGTTAGATTGTACGATTGTTCGTTAGTAAGTAATTTCGAGGACAAAATTATTTTTAAGGGGGGTAAAACTGTAATATCCTAGATTAGGGGTTATGCATTTGGTGTATAATTCATGAGTTAATAGGCTCGATGAGTGGGTTGGATGTGTTTTGGGGTTCTTAAAACTCTAGGATAAAAAGGAATGCATTGGAAAATTTTTGGATTTTGAGTTAGTAAGGGTGCAAGGCGGGGAAGCCTTAAGGGAAATTTTGGGAGTTCTTGGACATAAGAATCACCTTGGTAAAGTGGTTTGCAATGCGCCACTTAAGGCCTTGGGAAATGACCCCAAGAGCGAGAGGGAAGGGCCTTGGTTCGAGTTGCGAAGGAAGCAGGAAGGAGCATTTATTTTTGCGTCAAGAAGGGAAACTAGGCTAAGGAGGCTTTAAGAGAAGTTATGGGGAGTTTATGACACAAAAAACGCCTTGGCAAAGTGGCTTGGGCGTTACTGCGACTTCGTCGAGGGCTCCAATGTGTCTCGAGTTCGAACCTATGGGCAGCAAATGGGTGGCTTTTATTTTATTTTGCATGTGACGTTAAGGGAAGGGAGAAGAGGTTGGACGGCACATGGATGAGATTGGACGGCACATGGGCATTGGAAGGATGAGATAATGATTAAGCTTGTTTTATTTTTTTTAAAATGTTAAGATAGTGGATAAATGTGGGTTATTTATGTGGGTTATTTATTTTATTTATTCTGAATGGGGGGTTGAAAAGATAAAGTAGGAGATTATCAAGAGTTAGTGGTCGAATGGTGGACTCCATGGGGTGGCATTTTCGGCTTTAAAGTATGTTTTGGGTGTCTTAATTTTGTTTCTTTTTTCTAGTCTCCTTGTCGAATCTCTTTTCATTCTCTCCTCTATTCTTTTCTTTTCTTAAACCTTATTTTCTACATATTTTCTTGCATAGCTGAATCCTCTAAAAGCCTTTTCTACTTTTGTGTATTTTGCTCTTCACCATTAAAGTGCCGAAACCCTCCTTATGTTAGCCGAACCTTGCTTCCTTGGAGAGCCAAGTCGAATCTCTCAGTGTTCAAGGAGACTTTGGGTGCAAGCAATTCGATCGGTTCTGATAGTGTGAAGTGATCTTTCGGGATTTGGAGACTTGTGGTAAGCAACATGGAAGGGTAATTGATTTCTGCCTTAGGTAATCAGTTTCGGTTCTCTCTCAATAGGTATGCCGAAATAATGTGATTAGGCCTTGATTTCTAAGGGTGGCCGAATATGTTTAAGGCCATATTAATATGTGTTTCTTTTATGCCAACGTTAGGGTGCATTAAAAGAGATTTTTCGGGATTTGAAGCATTCAAGGTAAGCATCATGTACTATTCGGCCAAGGGCCATGGTTATGGATTTATGTATTAAGCCGTTTCTAACAGTGGTTAATAGGGATTTCGACAACTTCAGGAGCAAGCAAGTATTCAGGTTTTAAATAAGTTAGGTAAGTGATTGCAAATATTCGGCCAAAGGCCATTGTATGGGTTTAAGAACTGACCGATTGTGATTACGACTTTTAGAGGCAAATCGACAGGAATAAAGAGTTTCGGGATTCTAGATTGTGTTAGATCCAAATAGATCAGGATTTCGCTAAACAGTTAGGTGTGTAGGTATCGCACTATTCTCCTGTTATTTGTTTGTTGTTATGTATGTATGTTTATGATGTGTATGTTAGCCGGAAATAATGGCTAATACGGTGGATACCCGTAGTGGGTAATCAATTAATCAGGTCAGTGCTCTATTTTGCCTATGATATATGTGTGATATTTGTGGTGAGCATGTGATGAATACTTACTCTAAATGTTAATCTAACATGATACACATATATGCATGGGACTTGGGATGTGAAAATCGAAGGAAACGGTGTACATATTTATGTACGTGGTCTAATGTTAGCCTTGTGCTACATTAGCGCTTGATGTTAGCTTTGTGCTTCATCAAGGGAGGTGTTGGCTAGGTGCCCATCTCGGCGGTTGATAGCTATGTGCATCACCGTGGACTGATTGATATGTGGGATCACTTATGTGATCGGTGGCTCAGCCTGACCTTGAGTAAAGTGTCTGCCTGAGGTAAGATATATGGGATCACTTGGTTGATCGGTGGATTAATACGGCCTTGGCGATGGGTTTGCCGAGGTAGGTGTAATGGATGGACACTATGTTGGGTTGGGCTACATAATTGCATAATTTATATGGATTGCGTGGATATGGGCCAAGCCCATATGGGGAAACATGTGAAATAACTATGCCTTGAGTGCATTTGACTTACCCAAATTTTTCCAACATCGCAGTGATGCATAAAGGTTGGACCGGGTTGGAGTGGATATGAGGTGGCCCATGCAGAAGAAGTTTTACTTGTTTTAAGTTATTTTATAATTCAAGACTTGGAATATTTAATTATTGTAATAAGGCCACTATAAGTATTTAATTTTTATTATTAAGTTTTAAGGTGGATTGATGGTTAAGTTAATATTCGGGAATGTTTCTTTTAAAGAGTAAATTTATACTTTGATAAATTATTTTAAAGTTTTAAATTTAATAACTTAATTTTATTTTGGAATTTTACATACCCAATATTTTATTAAAGGCATACAAAATTTTATGTTTTACCGTAAGTCAAAATATTTGTCAAACATTTTCCGCAGTGGCATTTCAAATTCGGTCGTAGTGAATGGGCCGAGTTTGAGGTGTTACAGCTGTCACGTCTCAACTCTTTTAAAAGGAGTTAATGAGCATTGCAGGGATACGTGAGTAATGGGTCGCGACACGGAGACAATAGAGACATCTTTGGGCAAATTAGCAAGATTCGAGCATAGCGTCCAGACATGAAGGAGAAGATCGATGTCTTCACCGGGAGTACGAGGGCAAGGCTGCATATGTAATTCATTTATGTAAATAAATTTGTTTTCTAAAAAAAGTGTTCTAATGGAATTGAATTCAGAATCAATGTCTTTCTTTCTTTTGCATTCATTCTATACATCTACATTGCATTGCATTGCATCATTTGCATTAGATTTTACAAAATGACCCTAATTAGGTAAAATTATTTAGTTAACCTAGAAAACATGGAATGAAGGTTAGAGATATTAGAGCAAAAACAAATACAAATGCAGGAGCAATTGGCCGAAATCCAATATGATATGCAAGATCAAATGAATGTGATGAGCCAATTAACCTAGTTACTAGCCGGAAGGTTTGAAGAAAGGAAAAGCTCGGTGGTCAACAATGGGAGCGATAATGAAGACCTTATCTATTCCTTAGGTTTTACTCCAATAAGTGTCCCAGCCCAACCAGACACGCATTCGCATGGGGTACCCGTCATTATCGGACCCAAATGTCAGACTGATGCCTCGGCCCTGTTGAACTTCCCGATGGGCTCAAGTTTTAACCCAGTGGATGATCGAGCCAAACCGGTTGTTCTGGTAGAAACAAAGGAAATGAGAGAGTTGACTTTAGAGGCCCCAAAGAAGAAGGAAAAGTAAACGAATAGCACGAGTAGGTATAATAAGGGCCATTCAGAGTCGATTCTGATGAAGCCGACCAAGGACAGTAAAGACCAGCTATCAGGTCTCCCCAAGGCGAGAACCCGATCTAAGACCGAACTCAGAAAAACCCCAATTCGCACCCACTCCAATCACGTATAGGGAGTTATACCAAATTTTGTTTGACACACATATTGTATCCTTTTTTTATATAGAAACAATACGACCCTCATACCCCAAATGGTACGATGCAAATGCCCAATGCGAATATCATGCGGGAATTATGGGGCACTCGATAGAAAACTGCACCACTTTCAAGAAATTAGTCGAAAGATTCATCAAAATGGGCATTGTAAAATTTGATGATCCCTCTGGTGTAGAAAATCCGTTACCCAATCTTTCTGTTAAAGGGGTAAACATTGTGAGTTCCATGATAGATAGGGGCATGAGATCCAAGAATGCATCGAACATTAACGTCGTATCTAAAGAGGGAACCGGGGAATAGAATTTTCCAAGCGTCTGCCCTTACATACTTGGGAGTGTTTTGAACAATGGGATTGTGGAAGAGATCATTGTATTTTTAGAGCTAATTCAAAGTAATGTCCAAAACACATTTATTGCTCTAAGCCTAGAAGCAATAAGAACCTTTTTGTGAAATAGTCTTATGTTTAAAATCTATATTTTCAATGAAAATGCATTTTTGTGTCTCACTTTGAGCAAATATTCTTTTATTCCTTTATTTTATTCATGTTCATACCACACAAATAATTATTCTTATATTCATTTGTTCTTTGAATATTTGTTCATACCTACAACAGGTCCCTAGATATTAATGACATGAGCAACGCTGCTACTGATTTAGAATCTACTTCTAAGCAAGATATGTGTCTAGAGGGACCTTAAGACTTTGAAGACGATAGATACGGTAACTTATCTCCTGATTTATTAAGGATGATAGAATAAGATGAAACATATCCTACCCTACAAAGAATCAATGGAAATTTTAAGCCTAGGAGAAGAGAGAAAGGTGAAAATCGGAGCTTGTATCTTCACAAAGACAAAGAGAGACATCATTGAGTCATTCCAAGAGTTCAAAGATGTTTTCGCATAATCGTATCAGGATATGCCCTGGTTGCCGAGACATGTGGATATTGTTAAGGCTAAGGAAATCTTAGAAGAGGAACACATGCTAATGGTCTTATAATGGCCAGGCAAATCATGAGGTTTAGATACTGCTGGTCCACCATGGAAGGGGATTGCATCAGTTGTACCAAGAAATGCCATAAGTGCCAAATTTATAGAGACAAGATTCATCTGCCTCATTCATATCTTCATATATGACATCTCCAAGGCCTTTCTGTATGTAGGGCATGGATGTCAGTGGGCCAATCATGCCGAAAGCTTTTAACAAGTGTTGGTTTATCTTTGTGGTCGTCAATTACTTCACCAAGTGGGTGGAAGCTACTTCATATGTCGATTCCACAAAGTCGACAGTCAGTAAATTCTATGTCGGTATAAAATCCCAAAAAGGGATCATATATGATGATTTGAACAACAGCGCAACATCAGAAGTTTGTAGTCTGTTCAAGATTAAATACTGTATCACCTCAAAAGGAATGGTAAAAAAAATTGCCAAGAAAAAGATTGAGTCTAATGAAGATTGGCATCTGTGCTTGTCGAACGTCTGTTAGGACCCTCACCAGCGCAACGCATGTCTCATTGATTTATGAAATAGAGGCGATTTTACCGTTGAAGTTAAGATTCATTCTCCCTGAGTTTTATTAGAGTTGAAGTTGGATGAAGCAGAATAAATCCAATCTCAATATGATTAGCTGAACTTAATCAAAGAAGAGAGGCTAAGGGCTATCCTCATGGTCAATTGTACCGAAAGCGAATGACACGGGCCTATAACAAGAATGTTCGCCCTAGAGAATTACATGAAGGAGACCTAGTTTTGAAAAGGATCCTTCCCATACAAAAGGGCTTATGAGGAAAGTGGATGCCAAACTGGGAAAGATCGTATGTGGTAAAGAAGGCCTTCTCTGGAAAAATGTTGATTTTGACCGATAGGGATAACAAGGACTTGCCTAATCTTATGAGTTCAAATCAAGAAATATTTTATTAAAAAAAAGAAAAAAAAAAAAAAAGTGAAAAAAGAGAAAATAAAAAGAAAAAAAGAAAATGAAAAGAAGAATGAGAGGCCAAGGCAAAAACCCGCAAAGGGCGCCTTGAGACCAAAGGGGTTTTGAATTGAAAACCTGTAAAAGGAAATTCAAATTTTTAATCAAAATGGGGCATGCGGTAGACTCACTTTCTCCAATTTAACAAGAAGGAGAGACGTTACGCCTTGAGACAAAAGGGTTTTAAAGTGAAAACTCGAAAAGGGCAATTCAAATTTTGATCAAATGTGGGGCATGCAATAGTCTTGCTATGCCTGAACTAACAAGAGGGAGAGATGTTATGTCTTGGGGCATCAATAGAGTACTCTAGATCCACTAAACACATATTAAGCTTAAAATGGTCCTCAAGAAGTTTGAATAGAGAAGCTCATAAGACGATATCTGGGGCATCTACTTTCATCTCACTTATTTTGTATCCCAGCAATGTTTGCTTTCTTTGATTAATCCATTCTTTTCAAATTTTGTTCCTAATAAATTTCAATTTTGTCCATCATTATAATCTTTTTCAAGCATTTTGCATTGAAATAACGATTTATGGACTAATACTTTCATAAAAGGAGTTCTGCATATTACTCTGGAAATTTCTAAATAATACAAGAACCTAAAACAGGACTATTGTTTAGAACTCACCAAGCTTAAGGTTTGGAAATATTGGAGAAAGATGATTATCTCTTTGGACTTTTTATTGGTTGAATAAAAGGACAAGATATTTCATCGGTGATACAACCTCGACAAATAACGAGCAATGTCAACCCAAGTGTACAAGGGGATCATTCTCGAGAAAAGAAAAATAATACTCTGCATTCATGCGAATATCAGGCATATACATCTGGTCATTACACCTAGCGAATGGTGTAACAGATCAAATTGATTGAAGATGATACGAATTCTATACCTCAGAATTGCAACAGGATGGATGAAAGAAACCAAATGTTATTCTGCTGAAGTTGCAGTGGGAGGTACAAACTTTATGTCCTAGAAGATACAATAGAAGGAACTCTGAAATTACAGCAGGGCAAGCTTGCTGAGCAGAATATGATCGTTTCTTTGGGTTTTTGGCAAAGATACCAGCTGAACAAGAAAGTATGGTAACGCATCAGTGATAGAACCTTAATGAACAACGAGCAATGACAACCCAAACATTAAAATGGGATCATTCTCATGCATTCATGTAAATATCATTCATACACATCCAATTAGGAGCATTTGATTCATTCCGATCATTGCATCCTAATCGTTGTACATTAAAAAAAAGGATCATTCTCATGACATTCTGCATCCATGCAAATGTCATCCCTAATATCACTCATTTAGGAGCATTAGATTTGTTCCGATCATTGCATCCTAATCATTATACATTTAAAAAAGTGATCATTCTCATGACATTCTGCATTCATGCAAATGTCGTCCGTTATACATTTAGTTAGGAGCATTAGATCCATTCCGATCATAGCATCCTAATCATTTAGCATAAACATAGACATATAAAATCGAGTCTACAGGATATGTCCCCGAGAGGACGGTCTAGCAACATCGGTAGATTCACCAATCCTATCTCCCTGACTAGTAGTGGAATAGGTTGAAGATTGTAGATCTTGTCACTCTAAGCAGTAGTGGACCAAGATCGAATGGCAAATCTTGTCTCCCTAAGCAGTAGTGGAATAGATTTAAGTCACCAATCCTATCTCCCTGACCAGCAGTGGAATAGGTCGAAAATTGTAAATCTTGTCACCCTAAGCAGTAGTGGACCAAGATCGAACGACAAATCTTGTCTCCCTAGCAAGAGTGGAGCGATTTAAGCCACCGATCCTATCTCCCCGACCAAAGATGGAATAGGTCGAAGATTGTAGATCTTGTCACCCTAAGTAGTAGTGGACCAAGATCGAATGGCAAATCTTGTCTCCCTAAGCAGTAGTGGAACAGATTTAAGCCACTAGTCCCATCTCCCTGACTAGTAGTGGAATAGGTCAAAGATTGTAGATCTTGTCACCCTAAGCAGTAGTGGACCAAGATCGAACGGCAAATCTTGTCTCCCTAAGCAGTAGTGGAACAGATTTAAGCCATCAGTCCTATCTCCTTGACCAGCAGTGGAATAGGTTAAAGATTATAGATCTCGTATCTCTAAGTAGTAGTAGAGCAAATCAAATACAGTGAATCTCATCTCCATGAAGCAACGGAGTAGATTTAAGCCATCAGCCTTATCTCTCTGAAGCGGCAGTAGAGTAGAATGAAGATTACAAATCTTGTCTCCCTAAGTAGTAGTGGAGCAGATCGAAAACGATGAATCTTATCTCCATGAAGCGAGAGTAGATTTAAGTCACCAACCTTGTCTCCTTGAAGATACAGCGGAGCAGGTTGAAATTACCAATTTTCATTTCCTTAAAGTTTCAGTAGAGAAGATCGAAGCTACAAATCTCTTCTCCCTGAATTCTTATCCCTTTGAGGTCCCAATGAAGTAGGTCAAAGCTACAAATCCCTTCTCCCTGAAATCCTCATTTCTTTGAAGTTTCAGTAGAGAAGATTGAAACTACAAATCTCTTCTCTCTGAATTCTTATTTTCTTAAAGTTTCAGTAGAGAAGATCGAAGCTACAAATCTCTTCTCCCTGAATTCTTATCCCTTTGAGGTTCCAACGGAGTAGGTTTGAAATCCTCATTTCCTTGAAGTTTTAGTAGAGAAGATCGAAGCTACAAATCTCTTCTCTCTGAATTCTTATATCCTTAGAGTTCCAATAGAGAAGATCGAAGCTACAAATATCTTCTCCCTGAATTCTTGTCTCGTTAAAACTTCAGTGGAGTAGGTCGAAGCTACAAATCCCTTTTCCCTGAAATTACATTGAGGATCAATTCTCATCTCCTTGAAGTCCAGCGGAGTAGGTCGAAACTACAAATCCCTTTCCACGAGATTACATTGGAGCTACAATTCTTACTTTTTTGAAGTTCCAGCGGAGTAGATCAAAGCTACAAATCTCTTCTCCCTGAAATTACATTGGATTGAATAAAGCCACAAACCTTATCTCCGTGAAGTTTTAGTGGAGTAGGATAAAAAAATTATCAAGTCTTATCTCCCTGAAGTTGCAGTGGAGCAAATGAAGATAGCGAATCTTATGTCACTAAAGTTGCAGTGGAACAAATTGAAGCCATAAATCATAGATATTATCTCTCTAAAGTTGTAGTAGAGTAGATCACCACAAACCTTATCCCCCTGAAGTTGCAGTGGGGCAGGTTGAATTTACGATTCTTGCCTCCCTGGAGTTGTAACAGAGCAAATGGGAGCTACAAGTCCAATCTCTCTGAAGCGGCGATGGAGTGGATCAAAGCAACAAGATGCAGTGGACAGGAATGAAGCTACCTGAGGAAGAGCACCAAAAAAGTCAAGATTCAATGAGACCGGGCAAAATTGGTCCTTTTTAAAGTCTTTACTCCATTCCCGTTACACGATAATAAGCAAAGAGGGGCAGCTGTAAAGCCCAATTTTGGCCCCAAGCTAAGCAAAGGCGAACAAAATACAGTCCAAACAGACCCCAAAATTTGAGGCCCAATTACAACAGCCCAAAACCTAAAGTTAATTCAAAAAAAAGAAAAGGCTAAACCTAGCCTAACTAAAACTGGCCCAATAGGCCCAAAATCGAAAACAACTCAGAACCTAGGGTTCTGAACATCTTTAACGTTCTTGCCGCTCCTACGTGGTGTCAGCGCCTTCTCAACTGCAACGCTGCCACGTAGCCCCTAGTCACCTGCAAACACGCAAGACAGACAACAACACAAAAGTGAGCAGAGACAATAGCAAAAAAATAAGATCAAAATGTATTTTTATTTCGGCTATATAAGCCAAGCAAAAACACCAGTGTAGGGAGGATTTTTTTGGAATAAAAAAAAGAAAACACAAAAAAATAATACAAAACAATCAAAATAAAAGCAGATCGAGAGCAAATGTTTTTGTGTTTTCTTCTTTTCTTTATTTTGGCTGTTAGTGTATATATATATATAAAGATTTTTTTTCTATATATATATATATATATATATATGTTAAAAATGATATAAAAAAAGAGGGGGAGAAAAAAACTACCTTTTGAAATTTTGACCGCCGTGCACGGCGATCGCCGGCTCTAGCGCGCGACGGTGGCGGTGGTGGCCCATCGGAGTCCGGCCGGCCGAAAGGGGAGAGGTTGAGAGAGTTGAGAGAAAAAAGAGATTTTTGAAATTTTTTTTTAAAAAAAAGCGAATGAAAATTTTAAAAAATTCCTTTTATAGGCCCATGGAATGACATCGTTTAGTGCTGTGTAAGATAGCCCCAAAACGGCGTCGTTTTGAGTATGACTCGCGCGTGACCCGACCCGCTCCAGAGGATCCGCGTTTTTTATTAATGGGCTATTTGCGCTTTTGGTCCTTCCGCTTTTTCAACCCTTTTTAATTAGTTTTTTTGCTTCTTTTAATTCGGCCCGATAGTTCTGTATTTGTTTTATTTTGGCCACTTTTGAGACGCTGTGTTTTAGGAGGAGGGAATAATTTCCCAACTAGCCCCCGATCTTTTTTCTTCTTTTAAATTTGGTTCTTTAATCTTATTTCTCTTTAAATTTAGTCTCTTTTAATGCTTTATTGATAATTTGGGTTCTTAATTTTATTTCAATTGCAATTTAATACAACATCAGTTTTTTTATATATTTTATGTATCATTCTCATCTTTTTATTTATTTGTTTACATGTACATATATTCCTTTTATTTTTATTTTTTATCATCATTATGTATATATATATATATATATATGTTCATATTTTTATTTATTTTGTGTATTCTACTTTCTTTCATTATTTCATTATTATTATTATTATTATTATTATTATTATTATTATTATTATTATTATTATTATTATTATTATTATTAATGTTACTCTTATTTTATTATACTATTATTACTATTATTATTAGCATTATTATTATTATTACTATTATAACTACTAGTATTATTATTTTCATTTACATTATCACTTTTATTATCATTATTATTTATCTTATCACTATTATTATTATTATTATTGTTTAATATTTCTATTCTTATTTTTGTTACTATTCATTATTATTATTGTTAATATTATTCATTTATTTTATTTTATTCCTTTTACTATTATTATTTGTTTATTATTATAATTATTTATTATTACCATTATTATTATTGTTATTATTATTACTATCATTTTTATTATTATTAGTTTATATAGATAAACTATTTAGACCCTATCATGTGTTGTTTATTAGTAAAGTTTCATTTATCTAATAGTTCTTAAATTACTTTTATATCATATTGACTCCAAGTTTCCGTTGTTTATATTATTATTATTTTAATTTTATTCATCTACGTTTGAAGACTTGTCATATTTTATTTTAATTGTTTTAAATTAGCTATACTTTTAGCTTTCGTTGTTTCTTGATTAATAATGTCGGTATTTTCAAAATAGGAATTGTGAGATTATTGTTTTGTATATTTTGAATTGTATGTTCATATTATTATTCTTGTCATCCATTTGTAAAAGTTGTATTCACATATTGTAACACCACAATTAGGGGTTAATTGTAATTTAATTAATTTCCCATGTGAACTTGAAGAAATTAATAATATGATTTTATTTGTCATGTTTGAGGTCCAAAATAAACCCGAGCTAGGCGACGACTTAGGGCTGAAAATTTAATTTTAAGTGTTTAAAGGAGGAAGCTAGGTGACATAGAGGTTAAAAAATTTCTAAAAGGAACTTGACACAAAGAAATCCTTGGCTAAGTGGTTCCATGCGCCACTTGAGTGTTGGGGGTGAAGCGCAGGTCCCAAGTTCGAGTGACTAAGGAGGAAGCATTCTGCGTTTTGTTTTTTTTTAAGTGTTGGGCTTAAGCAGGAAGGCCTTAAGATTTATTGGGGAAGGATCATGGCATGGAAGTTCAGGTAGTAGGAGTGGCTTGGGATGCCACTTGAGGGAGAGAGGCCTCGGGTTCGAAACGCAGGGGATGCAAGGGAAGAGGTTTTGTTTTTGGGCTGGTGACATTAAAAGAAAGGGGGCTGAATATAAAGGCCTTATATTTAAATTGTGAGGATATTTGACATGAAAGTCAAATTGGGAGTAGTGGCCTGGGGCGTGTTAAAGAGAATTGCTTCTTTTTTGAGGTCCCCGGTTGAATCTAAGGGGCAACAAATCGTTTTCCTTTTATTTTTTGTCTTTGGCGTGGATGAAAGAAGTGGCTACACTTTGGACTCCCAAATTCGGCTGAAAGAGGTAAGTTGGGTGTTTTATTTTTATTCAATTTGTTTAAAAGAGGATAGAAGATAAGTGATATTATCTTAAGTGATAATTAATAGTTTAATTATCAGCATAGAGGGGGAGGAATTGGGCAGCATTGGGACTCTTTGGGGGGCTGTTTTTGTACAGCAAAGGGGTGCCAAAAGTCCTGAAATTTTCTCTTTTCTTCTCTCCATAGCTGCTGCCGAATTTCCCTAGGGAATTCTTCAAAATTTTCCAGCTTTCTCTTCTTTTATTTAGCCAAAAACCACCTTTGATTTCTCCTACTTATTCACCTTTTTCTTTCTTCCACCATTGGCCGAATATCCATCACCTTGCTCCCAAAATTTCTTAGACAAACTGCCCAAAATTTTGCTAAAATTCCAGCATCTTTTCCTACTTCTTGTTCTTCCTCTTTTTCACATAAGCCGAACCTTGTTTATTATTTTAACCAACAATAGCCGAATTCTCTTCTCCCTACTTTGAGAAGTCTTGGCTGAATATCAAAGCAAGGGTGTTCTCCTCTTTCTTTTTCTTCAATCGGCTTGGTAAGGTGGTAAGGATCTATTTTATTTATTTGGTATTCGATTAAGCCAAAGGCTATTTTTGGGATACTAATGACAGCCGATTATAGGGAAGCGAAGCAAAGTCGTAAATCGTGTGCTATAGTTATACTTGAAGGCGTTTAGGTAAGGTTTGGGTTCAAATATAAACCCTTGAGGATATATGTTGGTTTGGTAGAATGGTCAATAGTACTAACTACATGTTTGGCGAAAATAGGACCGGAAATCTTGTGTGGCCTATTGTTTCTTCAAGGATTTAGGAAGATCGTTGGTGACGGTGTGTACATACACACCTTATAACTTTTTAATATGCTAAGTGTTATATGTATGCTTAACCGGTTTGTGTAGATTCGGATGTAATACCATCATGGTATAATCAAGGATTCGGGTAAGTCCTTGTTGTTATGAGCTTTATTTTGATAATTTTTTGGGAAGCATGGTATATTTGGCATATATATGGCTTATAATATGTGGCTCATGATAAATCTATTGGCATGATAATTATTAATTCTATATTATTGATTGATGTGGGATTAAATGAGTGGAGGAAGTGATATTCGTGTCGGCGGACACGGTGGTTTGGTACCACATTGTGACTACTGGTCACGGAGGTTTGGCACCTCAGGTTTGGCACCTCATAGCGTCTCGTCCCCGTGGCTTGACACCACCGTGGGTTGGCCCCACTTTGAGATATGGGATTGACGCCGGTGATTTGGTATCACAAAATGGGTTGGCCCCATCACTTGATTCGTGACTATCGTCACCGGTGGTTTAGCACCACAATGTTGATGAATATCGTGACTATCGTCACCGGTGGTTTGGCACCACCGGTGGTTTGGTACCACAGGGGTAAAGAAAGGCGTTTGGATGGTTAGGTTGGGAGCATAACTTAGTGCATGTTAATCTATTATAATTGTGTATGATGTTGCATTTAACAGGAAAAGGGTTACACTGCGAGTCTTGGTGACTCACCTTTTCCTTTAATATTTTTCGTGACTCGTAGATCGCGGATGTGGGCCGGATGGACTCGAGGTGGCCATGCGGTGAAATTATAGGCGAGATGGACTTTTAATTATTTATGTTTTATTTTGGTTTTATTTATTCAAGATGTTATAAGGCCTCCTAAGATTACTTTTATTATTTATCTGTTTGGATGAATTATTTAAACATTTAATAACTTTAAAATGATTACACGAATTTTCCTAAATTCAAACGAAAAATGTTTTCTTTCGTACCATCGGGTACAATAACAAAATTGGTAACAACTTGACTTAAATTTTTGAATGAACTGAGTATTGTTTTCTTAATACACCTCAACTGTTTTAAAATAAGACAACATCTTTTACTTTAAATAAAATCGGCTAAACAAGGGATTTCAAAATATTTTCATCTGTAACATACCGAATTTGGCCATAGTGTTTGGGCCGGGTTTGGGGTGTTGCACATATTATTGTTCCATATTCAATATTATATTTTTGCTTCTCATTAGCGAATAGTGATTCAATAAAAGCATTTTGAGTCGATTTTAAAATCGCCTATTTAAAAGTTTTAAAACGAGGCAATATTTGATGTTTGGAAATTCGAAAAATCGTACCCTACCATTCTGGGCTTCGGTTTTTTCGTTTGTCCAAATAATTGAATATCCTTATAAAAATCTCAATGCATGAACTTCGGAAATCATGAGAGGATCTTGGCATCGAGGGTTTGAAACGTCATATCCTATCGTGTTGGATGTGATATTTTATTTCTTTGGAACAAGAGAATCTTAATATCCAATTCGAGTTATTTAAATTTTTTTAAAACGGAAATCGTTTCAAATTTTTGACATTAGGACATCAATTAATCAATTTGGTACCAATTTTGGGCGTTATGAGGTGCTAATCCTTCCTACTTTATAACCGACTTCGAACCTATTTTCTTAGATTTACGTAGACAAAATTATTTTTTAATAAATCTAAAATGTTTTATTAAAATAATCCATCTCAAGGTGACCCGATCACACCTTCAATAAAAAAGATTGGTGGCGACTCCCATTTTCATTTTCATTTCCAAAATCAAAGTCGACCCCGTTTTATAAAAAATGATTTCGACAAACACCTTTTTTTTTTAAATACTAGATTAGATCGTTTTTCTGAAAAATGATGGGATTAGGCTGAAATAACAAAAACGCTTCCAGATGGAAGTATTTTCAACTGATTTTCTTTGTGTTCTATTTTTTAGGGTTAGGTTTTTATTTTTTAAAGTAGGGTTAAGGTTAGGGTTTTGTGGTTTTTAAGAGTTAAGGTTTTGAGTTTTTTTTAAATATTCTTTAAAGTTAATTATATTTTATTTATTTTTTTATATTTTTTTGAGATGTAAAGTTAATAATTATTTAGATATTTACAAGCATCATATTTACACCAATCTTATATTGAATTATTGGAATTGTAAAATTCAATTTGATTCATAATTGAAACTCAAACTACTTGATTTGATTAAATCTTAGTTTGTAATTTTTTTTTGAATGCAACTGAGTTTTGATCAGTTTTTTTATGGGAGGTTGAGGTCGATTAGATTTTTCATTGCAGTATTTTTGAACTTTCAGTGCATTTTTCTTCAGAAAATATATCTCGGGAATCCTAAGATATCTAATGGGTGAGTGAGAGAAAGTGGAGAGTTCAAAGTACTAAAAGGAAAATGCTCCACGTAGAACACATTTTCAGTGCACTGTCAGAAAAAAAAAAAGCACTGAAAGCGCATCCAACAGGACTCGTTTTCATGCCATGTCAGCTGAAAACGTGTCCTGTTGGACGCGCTTTCAGTGCATTTTTCTGACAGTGTACTGAAAACGCGTCCTACATCGTTTTCCCTCTAGCACTTTCAACTCCCCACTCACCCGAGAAAATTTTCTAAATCAATTTCCACTCACCTTGGCTCTATAAAAGGGTGGCCTTCAGCATTAAGTGGCATAAGGCATTTACAAGCAAAAAAAATTGTAAGAAGAATCAGAAGAAGAGGAAGTTCACACATAAGGTATAATTTGGAGCTACCACGCAATTTGCATCAAGTAATGATCGATTTTTGTTGTTCATATTTAATTACAACATTATTTTTTTGCATAATGTTTTTTTTCGAACATGTGGAACAGGTTATTTCATTGAAAATTAGTGGATTAATTAATGTTATTATTTATTACGACGAGAAGTGCGTGACACCTATAATGAGATCGTTTTTTTCAAAGAACACAACACGGTTGGCTTTTAACCGGGACATACAATTTTAGGAGCTGCGTGGAAGAATTAGGCGAAAAATTGTCGGATCCAATCAGATATGAATATCGTCACTTAAAAATTGATTTTGTGCTTCGGTCGATGCTTTCAATATTAGAGGCGTGATGGGGTTGGAAGTGATAGTGTCAGACGCATATTAACAGTGGATCACCATTTCTCGAGTTATATGCGGAGTTTGCAAGGAAAATGAATGCCCTCGAAGGTCAACATATGTTCCAGTTCAAGAGGTCGGAATGCAAGAACAAGCCGAGAGTCCAACAATACAATTGTGTGGTGGGTTCATCGCTTTGTTAGAAAGTTCTAATTATGATATCCTAGAATCATCAATGTTAAAACACTCATCTGTTTCGGCCTTAGATTTCAACCACGGCAAGTAGAATATCAAACAATCGAGGTTTGGTGGTAACATAGAATATTGGACCCTACACGACACTCAGTTAATGGTTTTGATTTGAACTTCGGTCAGCCAATGTTTAAAGCTGAGAACACTTACAGGGGAATGACACCAAGTTCCAACAGTTGGTAATTAGCAAGTGATTTTGGTTGTTTCGACAATTATATAAGAATGGATGATGTACTCCTTACGACATCCACTGGCGAGGGGACATCCAACCCTAGATATGTTGATAGGGTTGAGAATGAATAGGGCATTGAATTTGATGCTGATCTAATTCGGGAGCCGGATGTCGATGGTTCAAAAATTGCATTATTTTTTGAACCAGAAGATGGAGGTTCAAACGGAGAAGGTCTGGGCAAAGATGCCAAAGAAGATCCATGGTTCAGGGCGTACTCACCTCTAGCCTACGTGCATAATGTGAACCTACCAGTAGAAAATGGGCTGGAGTTTGCAAAACTACCACACAGAAGATTATGTCATACAAATTCTACGTTGGATTCGGTGATTTAGAAGTGGGGGAAGGAGTTTTCCTCTAAAGATGGTTTTGTCGCTGTAGTGAAGCGATACAATATCAAGAATAGGGTAAACTTCCATATTGTTAAATTCCAATATGACAAGTTCGAGGCGAAGTAAGCAATGCGAGACAACAGATGTGTATGGAAAATCATGGTTTTTGTTAAAAAAAAGACGAGCCTGTGGACCATAAAGAAATATATTTCTCCGTATACGTGTTGTAACACCCTAACCCGTATCCGTCGCCGGATTTGGGTTACAAGGCATTACCAAATAAGACATCACTCAAACAGGCATATATTTTCTTTTCTTTTATTACAAATATATATACATGTCAAATCACTCAAGTAATCACAAATACACATTTGGCCAATCATATAATCTTCCATACAAACAACCTCGATTATAATCATCATTCAATTAATTTACAATTTAAAACTTAACTCCAAATATATTCCAAATTTAAAAATCACAAGCTTATAGAATCCATGACTAACCATAAATAAATTCTCAATAAAATATACCAATAATTCATTTAAGCAAAGCGGATATATGCAAATATATACTTAATTCTTTATTTGAATTTCTATCACATTACATCATATAACTAATTTAATCTTGAAACACATCTATTAGCTTTCACATAACTAAAATTTACATCCCACAATTACCACATACAAATACAAATACAAATATCATAACCAAATTACTAGAACTAAATCCATTTGTATCATATTTAAACATCTATCAAAATTTCACATCATTGCGAACATATATATATATATATATATATATATATATCCAACATGATCATTTCAATTCCAAATCAAATACTTGATGATCAATATGACCACATACCTATTTGTTAAATTCGAATAATATATATATTTCAATAACCAAATCACATCTTACTAATTTACATAATTACTAATACTTATTACATAGACAATTTATTTAACATCATTTAGTAAGTAAATCAAACTTTACACAATGCACAACAAATACACAATTCCATAACACTTAATCAAATTTAACATATTCCTATTATCATCACTTATTCATAGCCAAAATATCCAAGTTTACATTTGGTTCAAGTCAACATTTTAACTAATTCGATTCATCATACCAAACATAACCAAATTCAATATGTCTAACTTAAAATTAAACATAACACATACTTACCTATCATGAACATATACCGTAATCACATATGCATAAGTATAAACTTATTATTATTATTATTATTATGACCATGATCAACCATAAACACGAACCCAAATCAATTAAAGAAGATAAACCATCTTCGCATGGCTATTATTTACATACAAAGTACTTAATTCCTATTCCACCTTTTACTATGCTATACATGCCATATATTAAATTTTCAACTTAGTAAAATACCAAAGGAATCTATCGATAGTGTGAGTAGTCTTCTTGACGATCCCGAACTCGTAACGTCTATCCAAATCTATAAGCAGTAAACAAGAATACGCACAGAGTAAGCTATTTAAGCTTAGTAAGTCATAAGCAATTATATATATACCAACTATTATATATTAACACTAAGTTACCAAACCGAATATACATGTTCCCAAATACAAAGTTATCATTTAAATCTTTCATACACATATCATATGGTTAACTGTACAAATACACATGAACTTATATAAATCTCACTATTAAAATTACATATACCCCATTTGGCCGATTATACACATTCACATATACATTCACATTTTTCACATTTGTAACTTAACATTTATATAATCAATTCAACAACTGACTTACCTTATTTTCACATATACAAGAGCATTTTGTCAACTTACTTGCTCAATAAACATCACATATGCACTGGCCAAATACAACTTACCTCACTAATACTTGGTTATTACGCTATCATGCAATACTTACTCATGTATCATTTCCCGTTTATCTCCCTTCATCAATTCATGTCTCCAAGTCTCGTAATCCCTTTTACATAGTGCAAATTTAAATAACGTATCGCACAATTAGTGTCTTTACTTTAGAAAGAGCACACGTAGTGCCATTTAACAGTAATGTATCGCACACTTAGTGCCATTACTTATTATTCCGCACACATAGTGCCATTTAACCGATTTAGCACACACAGTGCTCGGTAAATTTAGTTCGCACACATAGTGTCCTTTTTACAGACCCTTCCTTTGCTCTTCCAAAACATTTATAGTCCCATTCCCATTCGTACATACTCAAAATTTTTTTTCTATCTATAACATATAATTATTTTTCAACAACTCAATTTACCATCTCCACTTACCTTTACATTCGGCAATCTCAAATATATACATACACACACATCCGAAAATTTCAATTACCATCACTACTCACTTTCCATTTCCATACATATATGTACATATATGTCACTTAACCATAGTATATATATTTAGCCAATTCATACATTCCATATTTATACATATATATTTTCATAATTTCAAACCCACATCCGGCTAGTATAAATATATATACACATTTCATTTCATTTCATGATACATTAGTATATAGTCAAATTTATTTCACCCAACTGCTTAAAAACTTACCTTGGATATCGGCGAAAGACAAAAACCAGCTATTCGACTATTTTCGCTTTTCCCGATCCAAGTCTGATTTCTTTGGTTCTTAATTTAAACATATTCAAATTAAGCTCATTCAAACATATTTTCATTCAATTTAATCCAAAAACACATAAATAGGCAAATTACATTTTTACCCCTAATATTTCACATTTTCACAATTTAATCCCTATTGCACAAAACACAAAATATGCAAAATCTCACAACAACATAGCTAGGCCTAACCTTCCTTATAATCATATAAGTCCATACATTTCATTTATTTTGCATTTTAGCCCCTCAATTTATTATTTTTGCAATTTAGTTCTAATTACTCAAAATCATCAAAAACTCCAATACAAAACATATTTATCTAACACATATTTATCATTATTCATCCTCAAACAACATAAAAAATAAGCTATCATCAATGGCTCAACTCAAAATATTCATCAAATTCAAAAATTAAAACATGGGCTTTGTAGTACTCGAAGTAATGATTTCAAAAATGTATAAATTATCAAAAACCGATCAAAAACACATACCCGATTTTGAATTACACCAAGGCCGAATGTTATAAAGCTCAAAACCCCTTTCTTGTTTTTGTTTTTCGGTGGAAACAAAGATGAACATGAAAAGAAATTCCACTAACTCATGTTTTTATTATTATCTTATAATATAATATAAAATATAAAATTTAACTTATAAATTTTTAACATATAAAACATATATGTTATCATCAAACCGTCCACTACACTCAATTTTGGTCAAATTATAACTTTAATGCTTCCATTTAAAAAGACATCAACAATTTAGCCATTACACATTAAACTATCAAATTTTCAATTCATGCGATTAAGCCCATTTTAATAATTCTGCACCCAAACAATAAAATTAAATCACGAAAATTTCACACATAATTAACACGGAAAATTGGGATGTTACACGTGTGTTGTCGCGGGTACTACATCAAGACTGTTTTATATCTAGAGAGTTGAATTGCTAATTTTAATATACTCGTCTTGTCGTAGGTATGTAACACCCTAAACCCGACCTAGATGTTATGGTTGAATCCGGAAGTGTCACAAGAAATGGGGTTGAAAACCCTTGTTGTTAAGTTTAAACCATACCAGTTTCATTAGCCCTACTACTATTATTAATTTCAAAGCTCTTGTTCATTTAATCGCTTAAAGGTAAGACGTATTTGTAGCGAAAGCTTTAAAAATCTTTGTATTTAGAAAACCGTTCAAGATTTTAGAAAAACCATTGCTTTTGGTAAAATCTGAGTTATATCGCGTTTTGCAGTTATAAAATCATAAAATCGCAGTCTAACCCAAATTAAAAGAAAATAGCCCGTAAAGCCCGATTTACATAAAAAAACTAGAATAAACCAGAATATAAAATTTATATCGTAATCATAATCAGTTCAAACATGTGGTCACCGAGGGCTCCGTAGCATCGATCCGTCTAAGACTGTGGATTACCTGTACAAAATAAACAGAAAAGAGTGAGTTTATGTAAACTCAGTGTGTAACCCTACAGAATTAGGCATGCACAAAACTAGAAAATCAGAATCAGTCAGATACGGATTCGGGCTTAAGCCTATTACAGATAAAGATACAGACACAGATGTGTAAATCAGAATCAGAAATTAGATATCTTACCCCCATCCTTTACACACCATCTCCGACTATCCTAACACACCATGTGGCGGTTTAAAACACCCACCCAACCCTACACACCATGTTATACCGATGCGGCACATAACAGATATAATTCAGCCATGCTGCCAGATAGTGGGCGTAAATTGCCTTTCAGAACACTTCCTCCAATATACATCATCCCATCCCCAATATCAGATACAGAAATAAACAAATACAGATAAACAGTCTAACATGCTTACATTCTTACATATAAGCGTACATAGATGACATACATGCAGATAATAGTGTAAATAAACGTGCATCAATATCCTAATCAGATCAATATATCAAGCAATCAGATCATCAAGTTTAAGGTTTACTTAGCCCTTACCAACCCTACAATAGGCCCATAGTCGTTTGGGACGACCCGTTCAACCCTAGGGAAAAATTTAGATAAATGTACCCATATGCCCAAATTGGCCTTACCCGTGTGGCCCACACGGCCTGGCCCACAATTTACATGCACGTGTGACATGCCCATATGGGCCCACATGCCCAATTTGGCCTAGCTCGTGTGGCTCACACGGCCACACTCTGGCTATCACATGGTTGTGTCTTGCACACAGCCTGGCCTTTGTTGATCAAATGGCCGTGTCGTCGCACACAGGCCTACCACACTGCCTACCACAAAGTCGTGTGGCGTCGACAGTGAGGTTTTTGGCTTTTTGAATCTTATTTTTCTGTGTTTCAGGTACACACCTGGTATCGTTTCGATGCAAAAACTATCTCGATCCTTTCAAAACCTAAAATCAGAGTATCCAACAATGATTTAGCATATTGATTAACCAAATCGACACAAGAATTGACCAAAAACCCAACTTACCGCAGACTACAAATCGCTTCTAACGTGAACTGAACGATTGAAGTACAATTCCTTGCTTCACAATCTTCTCCTAAACACGAATTACCATTATCAAATGCTACAAATCGACATCGCCAAAACCAAACAAAAGTTAAATACACACAAAAGGGCGATTACACGATAGGACCACTAATATCAATGAATAAATAGTACAAATTAATGGCCTAACCGAAGAGAGAAAAAAGGGCAGCAACCACCAAGAAAAATTAGAAAAAAAGGTCAAAGGGAAAATTTCAAAAGAGAGAAATTTGAAAAACAAGATATGACACAATCCCCTTGATTTTCTCCCACTTCCCACATGATCTCAACTTACTCAAAATTTTAGTTCAACCAAAATTCTATCTGTCAACCGAGCAAAAATCAATTCCCATGCTTGCACTGGGATTCGAACACAAGACCTCTAACACACCAACACCTTTACTACTTGAACCAGCAGGCTCATTCTGATATGAAATTACAAACAATTAAATATAAGCCTACTGAACAAGGATAAGGTTTTATTCCTAAAAATAACCAAAATTGCTAAAGGTAAGGCTTGAACTCAAGACCTCACACACACACACCGAACACTCAACCACTGGAGCAGATCCACAGTTGTGTCAGATATTTATAGAGACATAAATATATTATTTGGGGCGTTACAACTCTACCCCTTTAAAAGAAATTTCGACCTCAAAATTTACCTGATCAAAACAGATGAGAAAAATGCTAACGTATCGAGTCCTCAGGTTCCTACGTGGCTTCCTTAGTGCCATGATTCCGCCACAAAACCTTCACTAACGGTATGGACTTCCTTCTTAGAACCTTAACATTGCGATCCAGGATTTGAACCGGCTCTTCTTCAAAAGTCAAGCCTGGCCTAACCTCTACTTCCTCAACAGAAACAACATTAGATGGATCCGACTGGTATCGCCTCAACATCGAGACGTGAAAGACGTTAGGGGTACGGTCTAATTTAGAGGTAGCTCTAACTGATAACCAATCAGCCCTACACACTTTAGAATTCGATACGGCCTAATAAACCTAGGGCTCAACTTGCCTTTATGGCCAAACCTCAGAACCTTATTCAATGGAGAAACCTTAAGAAAAATGAAGTCCCTTACAGAATACTCAATTTCATGCCTCTTTAGATCTGCATAGGATTTCTACCTATCAGAAGCCGCTTTCAGACGATCCCAAATTAGTCTAACCTTATCCTCGGTCTCAGAAACCAAATTAAGACCCAAAACCCGACATTCATCTAACCCAGTCCAACATAGCAGAGTGCGACACTTATGACCATACAAGGCCTCGTAAGGTGCCATTTGAGTGCTAGCCTAGAAGCTGTTATTATAGGCAAACTCAGCCAGTGATAGGTAATCCTCCCAAGTAGCTCGCAAATCAATCACACAACTCCTATGCATACCTTCCAGTATTTGAATCACCCTCTCAGATTGACCATCTTTCTGAGGATGGAATGCAGTGCTAAAGTCTAATCTCAAACCTAGAACCTCGTGTAATTCCTTCCAAAACTGAAATGTGAAGCGATGATCCATATCAAAATTATCTATACAAGAACCCCATGCAATTTAACTATATCGAAGATACAGAGCTTTGCCAACTTCTGCAGAGAGTAGTCGATCTGAATCGGAATGAAGTGAGTAGACTTGGTCAATCGATCCATGATGACCCAAACATAATCCTTTTTAGTGGGTGTCAAAGGCAACCCACTAACAAAGTCCATCTCCACACGCTCCCACTTTCATAAGAGAATTTTAACGGGTTGTAGCAAAATCGAAGGCAACTGATGCTCAGCCTTAACTTGCTGACACGTTAGGCATCAAGCCACAAATTTTGTAACCTTGCTTCAAACTCAGCCACCAGTACAACTCTCGAAGATCGCAGTACATCTTATTACTGCCAGGATATATAGTATAAGGGCTACTATGCGCCTCCATCAGAATAGACTACCTTAGATCAGAATCATTCGGCACACAGATCTATCCTCAAAACACGAACACCATAACAGTTTAACCTATAATCAGCAGTAGTACCACTCTCAATCTTTCAAAACCATAAGTTTAGATACTCATCCCCTAACTACTTATCCCGAATTTGATCAATCCAAGTCGACTTAACTTGTAACTCGGCTAACAGACTCCCATCATCAAACAAACTAAGGCAAGCAAACATCGCCCTTAGATTAGTCATCGCTCTCTGACTTAGAGCATCAGCCACCACATTGGCCTTACTAGGATGATACTCTATTGTGCAATCATAATATTTAAGCAGCTCAATCCATCGTCGCTGCCTAAGGTTCAACTCTTTTTAGGTAAGGAGGTACTTGAGACTCTTGTGCTCGGTGTAGATGATACACCTCTTACCATACAGATAATGCCTCTAGATTTTCAACGCAAAACCACAGCAGCCAATTCGAAGATCATGCGTCAGATAGTTTCCCTCATGTATCTTAAGCTACTGGGACGCATAAGCCACAACCTTACCATCCTGCATCAAAATGCACCCTAAACCTACGTATGATGCATCACTATACACCACAAAATCCTTACCGGATTCAGGCTGTATCAGAATAGGAGCCTGAGTCAGAACAGACTTGAGCTTCTCAAAGCTCGATTGCTGTGCATTCATCTAGACAACGGCACACCCTTACACAGAAGCTTAGTAAGAGGAGCTACAATTAGAGAAAATCTCTCAACAAAGCGTCGATAGTATCTCATCAAACCCAGAAAGTTACAGATCTCAAACACGTTCTTAGGCTGTTTCTACTCAAGCATCGCCTTGATCCTTCGAAGATCAACTCGCATCCTCTTAGTAGAAACCACGTGCCCAAAAAAGTTACTTCACACAACCAGAACTCACACTTGCTTAGCTTAGTGTAAAGTTGCTTCTCACGAAAAATTTGAAGCACTACTCTGAGATGCTCATCATGCTCATCTTCTGTCTTAGAATATACCAGAATATCGTCGATGAAAACTATAATGAACTGATCTAGATAAGGCTGAAACACCCGATTTATCAGATCCATAAATACGATCGGAGCATTCGTCAGACCAAAAGGAATAACTAGGAACTCGTAATGTCCATATCGAGTCCTAAATACGATCTTATGGTCTTATAGACATCAGCTGATGATACCCAGATCGAAAGTCAACCTTAGAGAACATTGAAGCCCCTCTAAACTGATCAAACAAGTCTTTAATTCTCGAAAGTGGATACTTATTCTTTACGGTCAACTTATTCAGTTGCCGATAATCAATACACATCCTCATGGTCCTATCCTTCTTCTTAACAAACAAAATTGATGCTCCTACGGAGACACACTAGGATAGACGAAACCACGGTCCGAAGCTCTTGCAGTTAAGTTTTAAACTTAGTAAGCTCTTTTGGTGTTATATGGTAGGGAGCAATAGACACCGGAGTTGTAATCGGAAGAAGCCTAATCCCAAACTCCACTTCTCGATTAGGAGGTAATCCCAGTAACTCTTCAGAAAAGACGTCTGAAAAATCCCTCACAGTTTTGATATCTCCAATAACGGAGTCCCCAAAAGCAGAAGCACTGACGTACGCCAAATACGCCTCACACCCTTTTCGAACCAGTTTCTTAGCCACAAGAGCGGAGATTACATTAGACAAATAATCTTATGCTCACACCGATTATTACCACCTCCTAATCATCCATAGTACTCAGAATAACCATCTTAGTCGTACAATCCAGATTAACTCGATGCTTGACCAACCAGTCCATACCCACGATTAAATCGAACTCCTCAAACGAAAGCTCCATCAAATTAGCCAGGAAAATAGTCCTTTGCACCACTAGTGGAACACCTCTATATAGTTTACTAACCAGAACAGATTGCCCCAACGGACTCAGTACAGTAACCTCACTCAAAGTGTTCTCAACAAAAATCCCCAGGTTTTAGAAACAGGCGTTATATATGAGTAAGTAGACATTATATCTATCAAAGCAGTGAATGATACATCAAAAATAAAGAATGTACCGATGATGACGTCAAGAGCATATCTATCATCTCGGCGTCGTGTAGCATAAACGATCTGTTTGCCTCACCTCTTCGACCAGCACCTCGCCAAATGTTTCTCGCCTTGACCTATACCATTACCACCCCTAGCCTGACCACGGCCCCTAGGTGGTCATTGAAGCGCCTTTTGAGGTGTACAAAACCCGAACTTGCGTCGATCTCGCTCTTGTGGGCGGTCTCTAATATGGTGCTCTAAAGATCCATACCTCAAACAGGCCCCAATCCTCCTGCAACACTCACTCGGATGGCGTATACCATAATCACCACATGGCTATAACCCAGCTGAAGCAACTGGAGCCCTCACTCTAACTGACCCATCAGATCTGGCCTTTTTCTTAGGCTTCTGCACAGAACTCGAGGGCTCTGAATCCCTCTTGTTCTTACATCTCTCTCTATCTTTATTCTAGCATTCGCGTGCTTAACATCTTCGGTGATCTTTGCCTTCTTTATCAGAACAGAAAACTCGCGCTCCCTCTACAAAGCTATCAAGACTTTCATATTATCTCTCAGCCCATCCTCAAAACGAAACACCTCTCATAGTACATGCCACCATGAGTCGAGCATAGCGGCTCAGCCTCAGAAATTCGACCTCATACTCGGCCACAGATCGATCACCTTGTGTGAGATTTAAAACTCATGCCAACGAGCGTCTACATAGCTAGCTCCGACGTACTTGTTCTAAAATATAATTTTAAAGAATTTCCAAGTCAATCGGTCAAGTTGAGTGCCTTCCTTAACTGTTAACCACCACTGGTATGCTTCGTGTGAAGTAAGAAAATTACACCCTTTAATTTTTGCTCAAGGGTACAGTCTAGATTATCCATAATTCTTTGGTAGCCTCCAACCAGTACTCGACCACGTTAGGGGCGACTCTTGTGACACTCCTAAATAACTCAGCTCCATTAGACCAGAGTCGTTCAGTTACCAACCCTCGACCCCCAAATCTAGAATTGGGTCCAACGACCCTCTCTAATATCCTCAGTATAGCTTGGGACAGTGCATCGTCCCCAGCCGAGTGACTCTGAGACCCAGTCTTAGTAGTAGGTGACACAGGTGTCTCACTAGTGTCCAGATTTGGCATGCTTCCCAGAGATGAAGACTCAACTCGAGCCCCCTACGGCCTCTACCACGGCCTCGAATACCACGTTCTCGGATACCTCGTGCGCTCATTGTAATTTCAAAGTTTTATCTACATTAATAATTTTATGCATCAATTTCAATATTTATTAATAAGTGTTTTATGTAATAAATATAAGAAGTTCAGTAATGTTTCCAAAAGTTTCAGTCTCTATTCGTTTCACTACAGTTTCTAGATAGTACTAACTATAGTGTTTTCAAAGTATGATATCTATAGTATTTCAAAATAAACTATTTAAGTTTCAGAATACTTACAGGATCGACGCTGGAGACTCGATGTACCACATTCTCAATCAACATATTTTTTTAAACCATTTGAAAACCAATTCTTTAAAACATATTTTGAAACCCAAAATTCACAGCCGAGTTTTATAACCTGGCTCTGATACCACTAAATGTAACAGCCCAAACCTGGCCTAGACGTTATGGTGAATCCGGAAGTGTCATAAAAAATGGGATTGAAAACCTTTCTTGTTAAGTTTAAACCATACCTGTTCATTAGCCCTTACCACTATTATCAATTTCAAAGCTCTCGTTCATTTAATCGCTTAATGGTAAGACGTATTTGTAGCTGAAGCTTTAAAAATCATTGTGTTTAGAAAACCATTCAAGATTTTAGAAAAACCCTTGCTTTTGGTAAAATCTGAGTTATATCGCGTTTTACAGTTATAAAATCATAAAATTACAGTCTAACCCAAATTAAAAGAAAATAGTCCGTAAAGTCTAATTTACATAAAAAAACCCAGAACAAATCAAAATATAAAATTTATATCGTAATCATAATCAGTTCGAACAGGTGGTCACCGAGGGGCTCCGTAACACCGATTCGCCTAAGACTGTGGATTACCTGTACAAAATAAACAGAAAAGAGCGAGTTTACGTAAACTCAGTGTGTAACCCCATAGAATTAGGCATGCGTACAACCAGAAAATCAGAATCAATAGATACGGATTCGGGCTTAAGCCCATTACAGATCTGATACAGATAAAGATGTTTAAATCAGAATCAGAAACCAGATATCCTACCCCTATCCTCTACACACCATCTCCGACTATCCCTACACACTATGTGGGGTTTAAAACACCCACCCAGCCCTACATACCATGTTGTACCGATGCAACACATAACAGATATAATGCAGCCATGCTGCTAGATAGTGGACGTAAATTGCCTTTCAGAACACTTCCTTCAATATACATCAACCCATCCCCAATATCAGATACAGAAATAAACAAATACAGATAAACAGTCTAACATGCTCACATGCTTGCATATAAGAGTACATAGATGACAGATATGCAGATAATAGTGCAAGTAGATGTGCATCAGTATCCTAATTAGATCAGTATATCAAGCAATCAGATCATCAAGTTTAGGGTTTATTTAGCCCTTACCGACCCTACAGTAGGTCCATAGTCGTTTGGGACAACTGGTGCAACCCTAGGAAAAAATTCAGATAAATGAGCCCACATGCCCGTATGGGCCCACATGCCCGTATGGGCCTACATACACACGGTCTGGCCTAAAATTCACACACCGGTGTGCATGCCCGTATGGGCCTACACGCCTAATTTGGCCTAGCCCATGTGGCTCACACGGCCACACTCTTGCCATCACACGGTAGTGTCTTGCGCACAGCCTGGCTTTCGTTGATCACACGGCCGTGTCATCACACACGACCTACCTCACGGCCGTGTGGCATCGACAGTGGAGTTTTTTGACTTTTTTGAATCTCGTTTTTCTGTGTTTGAGTATACACCTGGTATCGTTTCGATGCAAAAACTATCTTGAGCCTTTCAAAACCTAAAATCAGAGTATCCAACAATGATTTAGCAGATTGATTAACCAAATCGACACAAGAATTGACCAAAAACCCAACTTACCGTAGACTACAAATCGCTTCTAACGCGAATTGAACAGTTGAAGTACAATTCCTTACTTCACAATCTGCTCCTAAACACAAATTACCACTATCAAATGCTACAAATCGATATTGCCAAAAACCAAACAAAAGTTAAATACATACAATGCCCACTTACCCAACGATTTGAGGACTCCACCAACAAAAGGGCGATTACACGATAGGACCACCAACAACAATGAAGAAAGAGTACGAATTAATGACTTAACCGAAGAGAGGAAAAATGGCAGCAACCACCAAGAAAAATTGGAAAAAAGGTCAAAGAGAAAATTTGGGAAAAGAGAGAGAAATTTGAAAAACAAGATATGACACAACCCCCTTGATTTTTTCCCACTTCCCACATGATCTCAACTTACTTAGAATTTTAGTTCAACCAAAATTCTATTTGTCAACTGAGCAAAAATCAATTCCCATGTTTGCGCTGAGATTTGAACATAAGACCTCCAACAAACCAACACCCTTACTATTTGAACCAGCAGACTCATTCTGATATAAAATTACAGCCAATTAAATATAAGCCCACTGAACAAGAATAATGCTTAATTCCCAAAAATAACCAAAATTGTTAAAGGTAAGGTTTGAACTCAAGACCTCACACACACACCCAAAACACTTAACCACTAGAGCAAATACATAATTGTGTCAAATATTTACAGAGACATAAATATATTATTTGGGCGTTACAAGGTATTTCACTGGATCATTTGAAATTGGATTTGGAGATAATAGCGGATATAATACTACCTATGCTGAAAGCGAGTCTCGGAGTTGTGCCGATTTTAATTACAAATATCCGTAGCCAATTTGATTACATGTCATCATACTACACGGTGTGGATCGCAAAGCAAAATGCATTGAAGAAGATACATAATGAGTGGGACGCGTCATACAACTATTTATGACATTTGTTTTGCAAGCCCCAACCTTAATCCGCTTTTCACCCAATTTCGAGATGATTTTCTTAATCCGATATTAACTTGATATAAACTTTTACAAAATATTTTATTTTATGTTGATTTTTTATAAAATTAAATCAAATATATTTATAAAATGGTATAATAAAATATTTATAAAATTAAATATGTTATAAAATCTTATAAAATTATAAAAAATATAATTTAAAAATATAAAATGTACTTATAAAATTTGAAAAAATGTATTTTAGTAAATATTGGGGGGGGAGAATTGTACCTCATTTTGACTTTGAAAATTTCAATGAAAAATAATTTCATCTTGAAATCCAATTTAAAAAAAAATAGCACGCCGAAAAAATTTATTACTATTAATAATTTTATCACATAATTATAAAAAGAATACAAAATTATCACATAACTACTAGTAAATTTCTTTTTTGGTTACTTGATTATGAGAAATTACAAAATGATTACCCAACTATTTTTTTTCTTTTTAATCACCAATGGGCTAACAATGTCAGTTTTAAAATTGACACCCTCAATATTTATAAATTATGTCAATTTAATCTTTGTTCTAAAAAATTTTACCCTTAACATTTACATATTTTGTAATTTGGTATTTTTTGTAGTTTTGCTTTTTTTTTTTTGTGATATTGAGAGTTAAATTTTAAAAAATTAGAAAAGATGAAATTATTATCTTCAATTTTTGGGTTTTTTTTTTTTTTTTGTATATTTTCAATAAACTTAGCTAATAAATTTATTTATTTATCTTTTAAGTAGATTGCAAAAAGAGCAAATTATACAATGTGTAAATGTTGATGTTAGATTTTTTAGAATCAAAACTAAATTGACATAATATGTAAATGTTGAGGGTTAAAATTATTTTTATAAAATTTAAAAAGTGACAACTGGTAGGGTGGTGGGGTACAATGCGGTGTGTTTAGTTTATTTTTTGTTTCATGCTACAATTTATAATTTTATCGCTACTGTTATTTTTATACTAATCGTAAATAAGTATACCGTCCATCCAAACCCACTAGAAAAGATAAAATTAAATAGTTTGAATGGCAAAATTATTTTGTTAATAATTGGATTGCTATCATTGAAAAGGGAAAATCAATCATATGCGCATGAATGATTCATACTTACGTTTCCCATAAAAATGACAAAATTCTAAACGATAAAATCTGATTGGATTCTTCGAAAGATAGAGAATGAATGGAACATAATTCAACAATATATCTATTGCCTTCAATTTCAAAGCATTTCACTAAAACAAAGAGAAGAAAAAAAAATGGATATTAAACTCGCTACCATCTTCTTCCTCATATCATTGCCACCATTATTTCTCTTGCTGAACTTCTTATTCCTCGCCATCAAAACCGTCACCGGAAAATCGATCAACGATCCCGATTACCCGCCGGTGAAGGGCTCCGTTTTTAATCAGCTTTTATATCTAAACTATCTCTACGACTATCAAGCGGAAGAAGCCAAAGAACAGCCAACTTACAGGCTACTGGCTTTAGAACAGAGTGAAATATACACCATCGATACACGAAACGTGGAGCATGTATTGAAAACTAGGTTTGATAGATACTGCAAAGGTAAACGGAATCAAGAGATATTTTTGGATTTTTTGGGAGAAGGGATCTTCGCGGTGGACGGAGTTAAGTGGCGGAAGCAGCGGAAGCTTGCCAGTTTCGAGTTCTCGACTAGGGTTCTTAGAGATTTTAGCTGCTCTTCTTCAGAGGAGATGCTGCTAAGCTTGTTGGGAATATTTACGAGTTGGCTGTGTCGGGCCAAGCTTTTGACATGCAAGTAAGCCCTTTGATTTTGAAAACTATTTCTTCAGAAATGGTAGCTTTGTATGCTAAATTTTCATAAGAATTTAGTTTTATCACAATTATTTGGTAGTCTCAATGAGTAGGTATTCAATATATAAATATTTATATATCATCATACTTACAGAATTAAAAATTTATACGGTGAGTGTATAAAATAATATCCTTTATTTAATTCTTTTTGCACGGTGATGTGTAGTAGATGTTAATGAAAAGCACACTCGAGTCGATGTTCAAAGTTGGGTTTGGGATTGATCTGAAATGCATGGATGGGTCGAGTAAAGAAGGAACACCTTTATGAAGGCTTTCGATGATGCCAATGAGATGGTGTACTGGCGCTACGTTGACCCTTTTTGGAAGTTTAAAAGGTCTCTTAATATTGGCTCCGAAGCTGCCCTCAAAAACAATATCCAAATTGTAATGGCCAATTTTAGCCCAGACCAACCCAAAAATAAACAGAAATGAAAACATAAAATAAATTTTAACAGTCCATTATTCAGAGTCCAAGAACTAAAACTCAAACTCAATTACAAATCAACCCAGTTACATTACAGCCCATTACAGAAAAAGAAAATAGCAGCCAGGAACCCTAAGCCTTAAGCTATGCGTCGCCGACCTTCCATATGCCTACCCCCACCACGCGCACCAACCGTGACCCCGTGTCGTGAGACCCTACGCAGCTGGCGACACCTACGAAGAAGCAAAGACATGCAACAGAAGCCAAGCAAAAACAGAACGACAAGGAACGAAGCAGAAACAAAAGCAGAAACGACAAAAAAAGAAGAAGAAAACGAATAGGAATCTTTAGACCGGTTATAAAAACCGAAATGAACTTCTTGTAGTTTTTTACGAACTTTTACGAACCATCAGAAATCAAAAACCAAAAAGAAGGTTGATTTTAATCCTTCCGATTTTATTTTTTGTCATACAACGCTGTTATTTTTATTTTTTTATATTTATTATTTTTTTAAACTTTTTCCAAATAGAAAATTAGTAAAAAGAAAAAGGGGGGAAGAGCCTCACCGAAGCTTCCACGATCATGGTCGGAGTGTTCCTCCATCATCTGAGACTTGGTGAGGAAGGGTGTCAAGGCCCTCTCCCTTCGTTTTAGGCGTAACGTCGAGGCTTCAAAGGGCTTCGGAAGAGGGCCTAAAGATCGGCCTTGAGCATCGGCCACCGTCTTGATGGTGGCGTGGTGGTCTGACGTCTTGGTGGGAGGAGCCCAAACTTCGGGAACAAAAAGGGAGAGAAAGGGCTGGTGGCTGCTCTGTTTTTTAAAAAAAATTTAGGGTTTAAAATGTGTTTTTTCAGAAAGTTTGGGCTTTATATACATTCATCAAAACGACGCCATTTGGTTCAAAGGGTAGCTCCGCATGTTCCCTCAAAAGGGAGATTTCGCGAATGGCCCCTCTCTTTCGCGGCTCCGTTTGATTTGGCCCTGTTTCCTGTCTTCTTTGTTCCTTTAAATTTGGCCCTCAGATTTCCTTTTGCTTTCGAAATGGTCCCTGGAGTTGTCAAACTGGGTGTGCGCATGGAACTTTGTGAATATTTTCCCACCTAGTCCTAGTTTTTTTTTTTGGCGCTTTAAATTGAATCTTTAATGATCTTTCCCTTATTTTAAATTTATACTTCGAATGTCAATCTGTTTTTAATTTAGTCCTTGTTCTGTTTAAATAGTTTATTATTTATTTTCTTTTTAAAAATCGTATTATTATTAGGGCAAATATCCCAAAAATACAAAAAAAATAAAAAATTACCGGAAAGGACGGGTTTCAAAAATATTGATAGGAAAGGCAATTTCCCCAAAATCGCGTCCACGTCGGTAGCGTTTTGGGGAAAGGCTAAAAGCGCGTCCATGGGGAAGCTTTAGGCCACCAAGAAAGCGTCCCCATGGGCGCTTTTCTTTGAGGTGCCTAAAGCGCTCCCATTAGGCTTTAAACCTGTGATCAAAAAATTTGACCGTTGGACCAATGGTCAAAAAACAACGGAAAAAAAACCTATAAATACCCCCAACCCTTTATTTTTTCACACTTCAATCCTTTCTCATTTTCTCTCAATTTTCTCTCAATTTGCTCTCAATTTTCTCTCAAGTTTCTCTCAAAGCCCTTGAAATTTACGCTTAAATTTTAAAATAGTCTTCTACCATTTCTGAAAAAGCCGTTTATAATTTTTTAATACATTTATTTTTTGGAAAATTTAAAATTCTTTATCGGAGTACAATGGTAGGGATTTACATCGCTGAGACAAACAATCACATTGGCGTCCGACAATTGAAAATGGTAAGTTTGAATTTTAATTTTTCAATATTATTAAATTTTTTAATTATGAAATTTTAATTAATTTTGAATTTTATTATTTTTTAAGCGATCGTAGATCGGGTGTTGCAATGTTATATTCGCAACATGCACGGTCCTCCATCGCCATTGATCGAGAATTACTTGCGGGAAGCGGGTTTTTGCACGTGGCCACGATAGTAGGGGTTCAAGTTGGACCCGATTTTGATCGGTAGCGTTGATAGAGGTGGAGACCGAGACGCACACTTTCCATCGCCATGCGGAGAGTGTACCATCACCTTAGAAGATGTGCGATTCTGATTGGGATTCGGTGGGCCGGGCGGTAGTCACCGGTCCGTAACATCTCTCGATTGGATGGCCGTATGCTCTGAGCTCACAGGTGCCATTAGGATAAATTGCAAGGAGGTCGGATCGATATGATTTGGTTCTGAGACACATTCCATGCTGAATGAAGATTCGATGAAGATGAAAGAATACGATATGCGGGCATACATACTTGAGATAATTGGAGGCTATCGATCTGGGACCTCTCTAGAAACCTCGTCCACGAGATGGCTCACGAAACTTGTTGATTTGAGCGGGCGGTGAATTGAGTTGGGGTCTGCCGTGCTATCGAGGTTATCTGGGAGATGTCTTGAGGCGGCGGCAGTGCGGATAAAGCAAAAATCGGAGGTTGCCTATCACTCTGCGGTCATGGGCATGGTTTGATTTCCATTTTCGTCCTCGACTCGACCGACCATATTCATTCCCATTGATAACGAGGTAAATTTAATATTATATTTTACAATTATGTCGTAGATTTATAGTATAATTGCATGCTAAAAGTTTATTTAATTAGGTGGAACCATCAGGCAAGTCATGTTGGAATACGACTCGCTTGAGGATATCGGCTCCTATTGGAACAACGGTCGGAATCACAAGTAAGTGTCAATTTCGTTATTATAATTTAGTATTTATGTATATAACTAATATTTTGGTAATGTTAATATAGTTTCAATGGACACCATACGAGGATCCGAAATTGGGTAGTAATTAGGAAGAGTTCCTCAAAATCGAGCAGTTGTACGTTAAGGTCCGCTAATCACCTACTGTGACCGTGGAGATGCACCGGTCGGATCGAGTTATGCGGCAATTTGGATTCCGCAATCGATTCCGTGGCTCTAAGGTGCTCGATGATGAGCACAATGTGGACTTCTGGCGGTAGCACGGATTAGCCAATATTTTGGTCGAACATATCGAGGCGATGGGAGAACCGGTATGACTTTTTACCTAGCAGGAACCAATCGTAGTTCTGAGTTAGCGTCGTCTTGAGTACATGCCATGGTTTAGAATCCATGGCAAGCCGTATCTGTTGTCGGATGAAGAGGCGGCAGCAAATTCATGCGGCGAAGGAGCGTCGGGCCCTTTACATTCAAGGAGAAGGGGTGATGAGGCGGGCCTAACAACGGCGCCTACGATCACCGGGCCCATCAACAGCGCCTACACAATCACCGGGCCCATCAGTTCAGCTGACAACACCGACAACACAGCGTCCACAGTTTATGCCAGGTGCGTACCCTGCCCCTTACATGTATCCTCCTAACCCATATATGTTTCCTTTTCTAGTCCCCCGGGTTGGAATGCATGGCGGGTTCGAGTCCGTTCGACAACTCCTTTTAGCCACCGATCGTGAGGCCGACATCGGTGTGGGATTAGAGGAGGTGCCGTCGGGAGCAATTCTTTCTACCGGGCTCCTTCACCGTGACGGGATGCGATCACCCCGTAGTGGTTTATGCAAACACCTCCGGGTCATTATTTTATCAAGGTGGGTCATCATCGCAACACCGAACCGGACCCACCTTGGGAGGACGGATTCCCCCGAGGTTCCACGACCCCATGGGAAGCTAGAAGAAGGAGGAATCCAGTATATGTCGTCGGCCCCCGTGTGGCCTTTGGTTCCCAAGCATCCGCACTAAACCCTAAACCCCTAATTTGAGTAATTGTAAATTAATATATAATTTGAGTTTAATTTTTTTTGTAATTAAGGTTTAATTTTTGTAAGTAAGTTGTAATATATTTAATACAATTTGAGTTTGTTTTTTTAATATAATTTTTAATTTATTTAATTTTAATAACTTTGACAAAATAGGTTTGGTTTATTTTTTTTTTTGTAAGTAAGTTGTAATATATTTAATACAATTTGAGTTTGTTTTTTTTAATTTAATTTTTTAATTTATTTAATTTTAATAACTTTGACAAAATAGGTTTGGTTTATTTTTTTTTGTAAGTAAGTTGTAATATATTTAATACAATTTGAGTTTTTTTTTTAATTTAATTTTTTAATTTTTTTAATTTTAATAACTTTGACAAAATAGGTTTGGTTTATTTTTTTTGTAATTAATTTGTAATATATTTAATACAATTTGAGTTTTTTTTTTAATTTAATTTTTTAATTTATTTAATTTTAATAACTTTGACAAAATAGGTTTGGTTTATTTTTTTTGTAATTAATTTGTAATATATTTAATACAATTTGAGTTTGTTTTTTTTAATTTAATTTTTTAATTTATTTAATTTTAATAACTTTGACAAAATAGGTTTAGTTTTTTTTGTAATTATTTTGTAATATATTTAATACAATTTGAGTTTGTTTTTTTTAATTTAATTTTTAAATTTATTTAATTTTAATAACTTTGACAAAATAGGTTTGGTTTTTTTTGTAATTAATTTGTAATATATTTAATACAATTTGAGTTTGTTTTTTTAATTTAATTATTTTAATTTATTTAATTTTAATAACTTTGACAAAATAGGTTTGGTTTTTTTTGTAATTATTTTGTAATATATTTAATACAATTTGAGTTTGTTTTTTTTTTTGTAATTAAGTTGTAATATATTTAATACAATTTGAGTTTACTTTTATTTGTTTTGTATTTTAATTTTTTATTTTAATTTTAATATATTTGATAAGATAGAAATGATTTAATTTCGTTTTCCTCCAAAAAAGCGAAATTACATAGCCGACAAAGAGACAAACAAGCTAAGAACACGGTCAACTAGTCCGATTTGGACACGGCGAGATGTATGGCGGGTTCCTACACCACCCGCACCGTCGACTTTGGTTGGTCGGTTCTCGGATATCCATATTGTTGCGTATTCTAGTCGAGGAAGGTCGACCTTTTGGTTTCGTCTCAATTCTCTATCAAGCAGCAGACTTATACGGTGCAAGCGATCTGATGGCCACTTACGTTCATCTGGGGTGGTGGGAATCGTGTCTCCACACGTTGTACATGTTTTCTAATTTTTAGACTTCGTCGACATAGCTCATGGGGTCAAGGCGAAGATTATGACAAGCCGCAAGTACATGAGCACATGGGTAGCGAAGTGCATCAAATATCCACGATCGCATGTCCTATAGGTCAAATGTACACGATAATGCCCGCCAACAATACCTTGGTTCGGTCATCAAACTCCGTGACACGAAACCATAAATTTGTCATGATCGTGACAAAGCTGTGTGCATCGTGTTCGCCGTGCCTTCCACGGTTAATTTCTTGCAAGACCTTCGAGCTCCATACATGGCCTCCTTGCATCGCCTCGATAACTCATTTGCTCTCTTGGAAATAGTGCCACTAAGCGAAAATATGTCTCCCATAAAACCGCTATAATCGGCAGATGACGGGTTCCTTTTAGCACAGAATTTATGCATTCGGCCAGGTTTGTGGTCATATGACCATATCGTAGGCCGCCGTCATATGCTTGTGTCCACTGTTCAAAAGGAATATTGCACAGGTACTCTGCGCCTTGGCGTTATCTTCGCATAAGCGGCCAACATCTCGTGAAAGCGGTCTTTATTGATCTCGTACCACCAATATATCGTTGATATCGAATATTACATACCACTATTCAATTGCGAATAAATTGAAAATTTCAAAAGAAATTATATTAATAGAAATTTCATACCCATATCGGTCACTTGCCGTTTCTGTCTTTTAGATCGGTGTTGCCCATAGTAGTTGGATGCCACATGCCTCAGGCAATATCGATGGTGTGTGCGATGCCACATGCTTCCCTGTCGTTCTATTGCCGCAAGTATTCTAGGGCCCCGATCCGATATAACGCATATGTCAGGTTGAGGGCAGACATGCCTCCTTAACCTAGATAGGAAGAAGTCCCGATCATCGGTGACTCCACGGTGTTATGCGAATGCAATCGGAAGGATTCTTCCACGGTAGTCTTGTGCCACGACTAGCAATAGCCGATGCGTATATCTACCATACATGAAGGTACCGTCAATTTGTACCAATGGCTTGCAGTATGTAAAAGCATCTCGGCATTGCTTAAATGTCCAGAAACGGCGCTTGAACACTTGTGCATCCACGGAGGCGGACGATCGTTGTAATACGCGGTTCCGTTTCAATGTCTGTTGTCTACACAGGACATATCTCTCGAGACCTTACACCACCGCCACACTTCATTATGAAGGCGTCCCACCGACCGTGCAACTTTTCAGCATATACGCTTGGCTATCAAGCCTTTACGAAGAGGCGTGTACCCCATTTAGCTCGAATATTGCCAATTAAAGCCGGCATTGTAGTTTTGGGATCGGCCTTCACCGTCGGGATTATTAAATCACCAACATGTGCGAATCCATCCTCGGATGATCTTATGTTACACACATCAATGAAATCGTTAAATAATGGAACATTACATAATATTAGTGTTATTCAAAATCATTGAACACATAGTGGTCTTGTCACGGTAAGACATGTATGGGGACCTTTGTACTTCTTCACCTCCCACATCCCGTCCTTTTTCTCAACGACGCCATGATTTTCCATGCACATGTGCCGTCTTGCCTGACACACTTCGCCTCGTACCTATCGAGCTTTGATTTAACCATAATGTAGTTAACCCGTTCGATCTTTGTATTGTTTCAATGCACCAAGAAAAGTGTTCTTGTTGGAAAATTGGTTACCAACTTCTAATTGGTCGAATCCAACGAAGAATTTATGCGGTCCGCGCGTCCGGTGCGATAGTTCAGAAACTCAATGCATCATCTTGAGATAGATCGACATTATGCATGTCTATTTGGGGCGAGTATGCCCTGAATAGCGGATCTTCTTCTTCTTCGTCGAACCGCCTCAACATCTTGGTACAATTGGAATGGGCTCGGTTGGAAAATAGTCCAACTTCGCACCGTCGGGCCACGGCTCCCGAGGTGGATCCACATCGGATTCATCGTCCGATCCTTCATAACTTGCAACAAGCGAGGGCCCTATTTGGTGGATGCCGTCGGTAATACATCATCCTCCTTAAACATCTTTCGTAAAGATTCCAATCGTATGTGGATTGCCATCCACTAGAAGTTGATAGCGTCCCCAATCGTATTTACGTCATCCGGCGTCGATTGGCGAATATGCATGTCCCATCCACCAACCGAGTGTCGTGCGGGGTTATGTTTTCATACTACCACCGCACACGGGCATACGTGTTTTGCCTCCCACTTACAGTGTCGACACGGGGTCGTGTATTCCCTCGAACGATACTTGATGTTGAGGTAGCGGCGAGATCACTTGGAGATGAAAATTCTACATATAACTTTCGAGATAGGCGATCCACGGCAAAATGAGTCTCCACCATTGCCTCAAGGCTCAGGGACCTTTGATGTCGAATCGTCATATCTCACGGATACCAAGTGCAAAATTATACTTAATAGATTGAACTTTCATTGGCGTTGTTAGAATATTTTACGCCTAATTCTTTTGCAGTTCTACCAAATCGGCGTTTGATTAAAACTCAATCGCGTTGTGTTCTCGATAAGAAAACAACACCATTTTCGTGTCACGCACTTCACCATCGTAGTAAATAACACCATTAATCGTTCACTCATTTTCAATTTTTTTCTTTTTGCTTGAATGCTTTACATGGCGAGAATGCAATTTGGTGATTTATAGCCTAATTTTACGGGACGACCTTTGTAGCAAAAGTGCGTCCCGTGGGAGCTCTTTTCGATTGCTCGGGTAATAGTGCACCCTCTTTGGAAGTGTTTTTGTGCTTGTTTGTTGAAACATCTCCTCAAAATAATTTTGCGGAGACCCCTGTAGCAAAAGCGCGTCCACGTGAGGCGTTTTGCCACGGTTTGTTACAAACGTCTCCTCAAAATTATTTTACGGAGACTCTTGTCCAAAAATTATTTCATTTTCACATTGCAAGTGGACGGAAAGATTCCCAAAAATGCCTAAAAGCGCGTCCATGGGGGCGCTTTAGGCCACCTCAGCTAAGCGGCGCCCTCGTGGGGCGTTTTTCTTGAGGTGGCCTAAACTCCCCATGGACAACGCTTTAACTCGCTTTCCCAAAAGCAGCGGCGTGGATGCGATTTTGGAGAAATTGCCCTTTAGGTCAATATTTTTGAAACTGTCCTTTCCAGGTAATTTTAGTTTTTTGGTATTTTTGAGATATTTGCCATTATTATTATTCTTATTTATTTTAAGTTTTATAAATTACTCTGTTAAACTCCTTTTTATATATTATTCCTTTTAAATCCTTTGGTTTTCATATCATTCATTTTATACGCTTTTGTATGTTGTTTTATTGTTTATATACTATTTATCTTAATTTTTTTTACATATTATTCATTTTAAATTAATCTATATAATAATTACCTAACTATTTTAATATATCTTGTTTTTAAGTTATTTTATACCTATTATTTTACATGACCTTATTTATATATATTTTTTAAAAAAACTCTTTTAGATATATCACTTTTGAATAGCTTTATTGTCAAAATTTTTCATATACTTTGTTTATTCTTAAACTTAGGTATATATTATTTATTTTAAATTGTTGTATATTGTTGATTTTGACTTTCTTCTTACATTATCTATCTTAAATTAATTTATCATCATTTCAAATTGTATGTTTGATATTTTATTTATTTCAACTTGCTACTTTTTGTAAATTGTTACATATGTTGTTTAATTTATTTGTCTTTGATTATTGATGTTAATGTTTAAATAGTGCACATTTATGATTGTCATCTTTGTATGTATTGTAGTTTGTTATTTTGTATTTTCGTATTGTTGTTGTTCATTCATATAGCTTTTTATTCATGTATTATCGTTCTATGATTGTTTCTATTTTTATATTATGCCATCGCATTGTGCATTAAACTCCAATGTATTTTTTCAACTTATATCACCATATTTTACTCCAAACACAATAACGCATGCCATTCAAATATTATACCCGCTATCACTTTAAAAGAAAAACCTTCAAAAACAAAGCTAATATTTCGCGTTTTGAAAATTCGAGAAAATCGTGCCCTAACTTACTAGGTTTCGATTTTTCTCGTTTAGCCTAAATAACGGAATATCCTTTTAAAACAATAAAATACAAGTTTAAAATAAAAAGCTTATTCTCGAGAATACAAAGTGTTGTGCCCTAACTTATTGGGTGTGACATCTCGTTACCTCGAGATAAGAATTTTTAAAAATGACAATATTCCGTATTTAGAAATTCGAGAGACCGTGCCCTAACTTACTGGGTTTCGTTTTTTCTCGTTTAATCTAAATAACTGAATATTTTTTTAAAATTAAAATACATGTGCTTTTAAATAAAAGGCGGGCTTATTCTCAAGGATTTGGGCTGCCATGTCCTAACTTACTGGATGTGGCATTTCGTCGCCTCGAGATGAGATGGTCTTTAATGATTATTCCAAACTCATCAAAGTGTTTTAAAATCAACACTAATAAAAATGATTGTATTTTAAAATTTTTCCCGATTTTTAACTTTCAACCTTAAGACACTAATTAATCAACTAGGTACCAATTTTGGGCGTATCGAGGGTGCTAATCCTTCCTCGTGCGTAACCGACTCCCGAACCTGGTTTTCTGTATTTTGTAGACCAAAAATTGTCGTTTTAGTAAATTTAAATTTTATTAAAATGATTGAATCAAGATGTGACCCGATCACACCTCACCAAAAAGGATTGGTGGCGACTCCTGTTTTATTTTCGTTTTCAAAACCTAATCAATTCCGTTTTCAAAAAAAAAAATAGTTTCAACACAAATCATTCACAATTTGGTCCACAATGTTATTAGTACCAAGAGGAAACTACTCCCCATGAACCCAGAATTGGTGAGCCATAAATTTGGATATCAACTTCTTTTTGTTAATACATCACATTTTTTTTTATGAAGGGTTAATTGCACTAAATGACTTCAAATTATGATTCAAATTTTTAAACTTTATAATATTTTAATTGAGTTTTTGAAGTAGTTATCTTGTATCAATAATGCTATTTTATTAGTCTAACCATTAGGCATTACATGTCATTTGTAAATAGATGTATACTTACCGTATTGACAATTTGGAGTTCACGTGTTAAAAAATAAAAAAGACAAGATTAATGTGTTATTAAAATTTGGAATGATTTTTTTTAAGGCGTGAGATATACTTATTTGCAATTCATTCATGTGTTTTAAATATGTTTAAAGTTAAATTTGAGTTGACAAATCATTGGGGATATATATATATATATATATACTTTGAAAATTCAATTAATTTTATTATTATGAAGAGTGAAATCTATTTATGATTTAAGGAGATATGAACTTAGAATATATTATATTTTTTAATAGTTTATATTTGTTTATTTGAAGAATGTGAAAGAAGATATACTTTCAAGATTTTTAGTGGAAAGCGAGAAGGATCCAGAAACGATGAATGACAAATACCTAAGGGAAATAATACTGAACTTCATAATAGCAGGCAAAGACACTTCTGCAAATACTTTAAGCTGGTTCTTCTATATTCTGTGTAAGAACCCATTGATACAAGAGAAAATTGAAGAAGAAGTGAGGGACATCAGCAGTCGTGAAGTAAAAGATGAATACGTCGATGATTTCGTGACCAACATCACCGAGGCTACCCTTGACCAAATGCATTATCTTCATGCTGCATTAACTGAGACCTTAAGGCTTTACCCTGCAGTTCCAATTGTAAGTTCACTCAAAAACTTTTTATTTTACAAACATTTTCCATCCCATTTTACATTTTTATGTTAATGTTATGCTTTGATCTAAATTAGTAGCACCGTTTAAAATTTTCATTAATCGGTTTTTTTTTTCTTTTTATAGATGTATCATAATTTTATCGTTTAAATGATCTAAAAAATTCACATTCTCCGATAATAGAATTTTTTAAATGGTGTCAGTGATTTAGAGCGTAAGGCATAATATTAATAATAACAACATCAAATTGAAATAGAGGACTAAATCCTAAAGTTGAATATAGTATAGGGACGAATTTAACCTATATTCTACAAACATTCTCCTTGGCATTTATGTAGAAAATAGCTAGGCTTTTCTCAAAGTTTTAAATTTAATTTAGAGAGATATTTGTATTTGTAAGCTACTAAAGTTTCATTTAAAGAGAAAATTTTGAATTTAATTCAATTATAACCAGAGTTTAGGTTATAAGTGTGTGAATTTGAGTATTTTAAATTTGACTTGAATAGCTTACAAATTTAATCAAATATTTCTACTTTTAACTAGTATGAAAAAATGTAAATTCGAACTAATTTAAAAAAAAAAAACCCTAACATGATCGAGTGAGTTGAAATAGCTTGACATCTTTTTATCTGAAATTGGATTCGAAATTAATGTGATGTTAACAAAGGATGGAAGGTGTGCAATGGAGGATGATATTCTGCTGGATGGCCACAAAGTCAGGAAAGGTGACGGAGAGTACTACATGGCCTACGCCATGGGAAGAATGTCAACGCTTTGGGGAGAAGACGCTCACTGTTTTCGACCCGAAATATGGCTTCACAATGGAGTTTTCCAGCCTGAATCGCCTTTCAAATTCGTAGCATTTCATGTGAGTACATTTATTTTGGTTGTTGGTTGATATCATTGTCTTTTCTAGTTCGTTGTGTAAAATTGGTTCAATGTTTTGGCAGGCTGGTCCTCGAATTTGCTTAGGCAAAGATTTTGCATATCGACAGATGAAGACAGTATCAATTGCAGTCCTTCGATATTTCCGATTAAAATTAGTAGATGATACGAAAGCAGTGAATTACAGGACAATGTTCACGCTTCATATGAAGGAGGGCCTTCATCTTTACGCTGTTCCTAGGACTACTATGTAAATGAATTCTAATAGGACCAAGTGTATTCTAGTCCTTATATTTTAAAACCATCATTTTTAATGACATGGCATGCTCAATTGATATATTGTCAAACATTTGTATTTAATTAGTGTATAAAGTATAAATGCAGTCATTCAGGTTAAGTGAATTTAAAAATAATGCCACATCATTCTCGTAAATTTAACTTTTTTAACCAATTTTGCTTGTTTCTCTACCTTATAGTGATTTTTTTTTTCTCATTTTAAACGTACAAACACCAATTCCAAGATATTGATAAAAGTTGTTCTCCCCCCCCCCTTGAAACAAGCTTCAAAAAGTGAGGGACAATGAATACAACAGAAGATGATCTGCTTTCGTTTTCTCATTCTCATATTTTAATATAAGAAATAGACAATGCTGAAGATCTCAAGAAGCCTCCGAGTAGTTTATGGATTTGGCACATTGGGTGTGAGATATAACCATCCAAATACATCAAAAAAAAAAAAAAAGGTTTAAAGAAATTCTTTGAACTTACCCGTATCTGATACTCATGTTCAAGTCCGAGTAACATAGAACCCAGTTGTTTGTTAATCATTTCATTATAGGGTCGTTTCACTATATTTTATATACACGAAGAGCAGCTGGCGCGGTTAAGTCATGTTTGTTATTCGCTTGATTCCTTCTTTACACAATCGATCCTGGTGGCATCAATAGTGCATCTTCCATACTCATTCTTTAGCCAATCAAAAAACTCAAGGGCTGGATAGAAGACCACGACATTTATAACAGGGCTGAGCCCTTCACCTTCCTAAACTACGCTTAAGCAGCTGATCCACCACTTTTCTTGCTCAACTACATCCGATGAAACGATACGAATTCAAACACTTTTAATTCAACAGTTTTGGTTTAAGATTAGTAGTTCTAAAGCTATGTTGCTCCTGCTTTTTTCTTTTGAAATATTATCTCCAAGGATCATTTAAAAAGTAATTAATATTTAGGCTAAATGACTGAAGAAGAACCAAGAAATGGAGAAAAGGAAAAAGTTCAACTTACGGCCGGATCTGTGAAAACGATCAACTGCTTATCTGCAGTTGACACTAGAAGATTTGTGTTATCCTCGTTCAAAGCAAGAGCTGTAATATCCTGACCTTCTTTGAGTTTCAAGACATGGAACACCTGCAAATGAGAAGGTGGCACATAAAAAGAAAATTAATGTAAGCCGAAACCACAAACATGCCCCATTGATTTATGTACAGGAGGTGCAGATAGGGATTAAGGCATAATAGAATCTGCTTAAACATTTTTGTATACCTTGAGAGTATGCAGATCCAAAAAGCAAATGGAAGGTGATGGTATATCCAATTTGTTGCTTTTGTTCTCTTCTGACTCAAGAGCCAAATCATCAACTACGGCTTTCTTCAAACTCGAGTCCCGGCTGTTATTGTGCAAAGTTGAGTTCATTCCAATTAAAGCACTCTTACCATCCATGGAAATTTCCATGCAGCCAACATCACCCAAGGAAGGAAGTTGTGCTCTTGCAACCAGAACTCCATTGAGAGTGAATGTTCTGAGAGTTCGTTTCGATTGGTTCCATGTTAAAATGATTCCCTCGGATGAAAGGCAGATAGCAACAGCTTCCACACCAGCAAGCCGTCTAATCAAGCGACCCCTTCTTATAGAATGCAAAAGAACATCTGATGAAAGGCCACATGAAACAACCAAACCTAGATCCGTACTGACACAGCAACAAAGAATTTCCTTGTGGTGACCTCGAAGGACATGTATGGGACCTTCTATCCAATGCTGCCTGCTTTTATCTGCTATGATTTTAGCTAAATTAGCTCTAGCAGGTGAGGGTGGTCTGCGAGGGGAAGCAGGTGGCTCAGGTGTGCTCTTTGAGCCGGATGTACTTGCCCTATATATCCTCCAAAGTAATACGGTAGAGTCCCGTGATCCTGTCACGAGATAGTTGCTATCTGGCGATAGAGAAAGGCAAGTGACAGGAGCAGAGTGTCCAAAAGCCGTTTCTAGTGTATTTGCTCCATCAGGTGACAAAATCTTGATACTGTTATCTGCATGTCCACCTAGGAAGCGTTGAAAGTTTATCAGACATTAAATTTAACTGAAACTAAAAGTTGGCAAAACAATGTAAATAAATAGGTTACCTGTGATAATTACTTTATCACACGTGATGGAAACAATCGACGAGCTTCTGATCCCAGATGAAGCAAATGCTAGTGCCTGGGGAAACTGACACTCATCAGAACCTGAGCTTCCTGGCGCTTTGAACATTCTTGTAAGTGCTCCACTAGCAGAGCTTGCCGTTGCCTGTCCATGCTGAAATACAAATGGTTTTCCCTGATCATCAGGAGTGTATGGTTGCCACTTATGTTGCGCAATACGAGCTGCTGGCACATTTCTATCAACTATTATGACAGCATCTTCAGATGCATGAATAGCAGCTGCAGGCAAATTGCACCTTTCAGGGACCGGGACAGCATATGGTTTGACTTCTTTTGGGTTTCGAAAGATTGTCTGACATTAAAATGTTCACTGTAATCAGTTTTAGCATATTCAATTTTAAGGACCTTATTCAGATCACAAGGGAAGTAATTGCAGATAAAGTTTGTATATAACACTGCATCAAAGCTAAAAATAGAAAGGGCGAACCAAGAATGAAATTTCTACCTGCAAATGGAGAGCCTTTGAAAGTGACATCTTCTTCATGTGAGGAACAGTAAGAAGCTGGGATGGAGTTTGTCCAAAATAAGCTATCTGGTCTTGTATAGCATGCTGTTTTACCTGTTATTTATATAATAAATGTGCAAGACAATGTGAAAGTTCCAAATAGAGCAGACAATGGGGAAAAAATAGTAAAATTACTTACTGGATCAGAGATCTTGTCAATATTAACTGTCCCTTCATATGTAATATAAGAGAACGTGTTATTTGCCGATATAGCTTCTTTACCCCGTTGCTTATACCTGAACATTCCAATTCACTCGAGTAAATTCTAATAAATTCAAGATTGCCTGAAACAAGAATCTCAATGAACAATTACTATTAAAAAAATCCAATAGCCTTTCTTTAGGAAAGAGGAGAAAGCAAAAGAAAACAGACCCAAATATAAGGTCAATCCATTCATGCAAATGTGCAGACACAAGCTCACTTTCAAGAGCCATTCGATGTTTATGAATGAAATCAACAGGGTTTTCAGCCCAAGGTGGAAGTTTGACCGAATCTGCACATTGGAAATAAATAAATAACAATCAGAACTAGCACAACTGGCATTTATTTCTCTTCGGATAATGAAAAGAGGATACTCGAGTAGTACATACCAAGCTTTCCTCCTGATTGTGTTGTTCCAAAGTCAATTGATTTTTCATTGGTTAACATCTCAGGTAGGTAAAACAGCTCGGGAACCTAACATAAATAGAATAAAATAAAAACAAATAATTTTTTTTTTTTTGATAATCTATTGACGTACAAATGTATGTAAATGCAACAATTACAAGGTACAAGATAAAATCTTATTTGTTCTTTGCACAAGAGAAGTTTGATTTTCTCATAGACAAAATAAAAAACACATACCAATTCCTTCACGTCACTCATGTCCTCAAGGACTCCTTTCCAAGTAGCAGCAACATCTGAAAACACACGGTCTGCCTGACCAAAATTTCTACCTTGCATCTGAATTGAAAGAGATGTAAATGGTTCAACTCTAACAAGGTAATATAACACCTGCAAGAAGACCAGATACAAATAAAAGAAATTATAATACGATATCTGTTAGAAATAGGCTTTTTCTATTATATTTTCTCACAAGGAATTACACTCATATTTATATACATAGTGAGCCTAACTTACGAAACTCTATACTAGGAAATAGACTAATTCTAGGATGCTGTCCCTTAAAAACAGCCTTAAAGTTAGGGATAGCAATTAATAAAATATTTATAGAATCCTATCTGATACACTCAAGATTCCTTATTAGGAAACTGTAATCTGACACTCCCCCTCAAGCTGGGAAGTGGATATCATTCATTCTCAGCTTGGTTACTAGTTTCTGAAAGATCTTCCCAGATAATCCTTTGGTAAGTATGTCTGCCAGTTGACCATCAGTGGACACAAATGGAGTGCAAATTAAGCCACTGTCAAGTTTCTCCTTTATAAAATGTCTGTCAACCTCAACGTGCTTAATGACGATCATGTTGAAGCTGGATTATGTGCAATATTGATAGCAGACTTATTATCACAATACAACTTCATTGGACATTCCCACTTGATCTTCAAATCTTCCAAAATAATTTTCAGCCATAATAATTCACAAATTCCAAGAGCCATCGCCCTAAATTCAACTTCTGCACTAGATCTAGCCACAACATTCTAGTTTTTACTCCTCCAAGTCAGAAGGTTGCCTCCTAGAAAAGTGCAATAGCCCGAGGTTGATCTTCTATCAACCATTGACCCTGCATAATCTGCATCAGTATAGGCTTCAAGGGTTAAATTCTCCCCTTTCTTAAAAAGGATTCCTTTTCCTAGAGTGCCTAGTATTGTAGAATATGATACACAGCTCAAAGATGTGATTCTTTGGGGTTGTGCATAAACTGACTTACAACACCAACTGCATAGGTAATATCCGGTCTAGTATGTGACAAGTAAATGAGCTTCCCCACATGTCTTTAATATGAACATTTATCAACTGCTGCATCTTCTAGTGCATCTCTAAGTCTATGGTTCACCTCTATGGGTGTCTCTGCTGGTTTACATCCCAACTTGCCCGTCTCTGTCAACAAATCAATTATGTTTTTTTGCTGAGATATGAAGATTCCTTCTCGAGAGTGTGCTACTTCAATACCAAGGAAATATTTTAACTTACCAAGCTCTTTGACTTCAAATTCTTTTACTAGGCATTTCTTTAAATTTTTCATTCCTTCTAGATTATCACCAGTCACTATAATGTCATCTACATAGACTAATAAAGCGGTCATTCCCCTTGAAGATGAGTGCTTTACAAATAGAGTGTGATCTCCTTAACTCTGTTTATACCCCAACTTGAGCATTACTTTGGTAAATCTTCCAAACCAAGCTTTTAGGGACTATTTTAGTTCGTACAAAGCCATTTTTAGTCTGCAAACTACCTATCCTGTATTTGGACCGAATCCCGATGGAACATCCATATAGACTTCCTCCTCAAGATCACCATGTAAAAAGACGTTTTTTATGTCAAATTACTGTAATTTCTAGCCTCGGTTGGCAGTGAGTGACAACAACACTCTCACAGTGTTCATCTTTGCAACAGGGGCAAATGTCTCAAGGTAGTTTATTCCATACATTTGAGTGTACCCTTTAGCAACCAATCTTGCTTTGTACCTTTCCAAAGAACCATTTGACTTATATTTCACTGTGTACACCCAACGACATCCAACTGGTTTCTTTCCTCTCGGTAATTTTACCAAATCCCAAGTCTTATTTTTTTTCAAGGGCTTCCATTTCAATCTTCATGGCATTTTGCCAATTCTCATCATCTAATGCCTCTGATACAGTTTTGGAAATGGAGATAGAATTTAGGCTAATAAGAAAGGTTTTGTGGTTATGGGACAAATTTTTGTAAGACATGAATAAGTACAAGGGATGTTTTGTACAGGCTCTAGTTCCTTTTCAGTATTCAAAGTAGTATTCAAAGTAGGTCCAGCAATTACCTCGGGTTGTAGAGTAACAGGTTGTATATCTGAAGAAGATGATTGAACTTGCAGGTGCCTTCTTCCTTGAGTAAACTAGTAAAGGACGAGTAGTGTCCTGAATCCTTTTTTGTGATTTGGGTGTATTAGGCTCTATTTCGGGTTGCATAGGTTTAAGTTGGGCAGACTAGTTGGTAGGCAAGGACTAAGTGTTTGGCTGCTGGACAGGAGCTGGAAAATCAAGTTGGGCAGGCTGGTTGGTAGACAATGACTGAGTGTTTGGCTGCTGGACAGGAGCTAGACAATCAAGAAGAAAGAATTCTTTGCCCTTATCTTCTGTGAATAAGATCTCACCTTGAAGATAAGGACGAGTAAAAAAATTCTCTTGTTCTACAAAAGTAACATCCGCTGAAACATAAAATTTTTTGGTGGCTGGATGATAGCATTTGTACCTTTTATTGTGTGGAAGAATAACCGAGAAAGACACATTTGACAACTCGTGGATCGAGTTTTTCCCTAATTTGAGAATGTACATGTACAAAGGCAACACATCCAAATATTTTGGGAGTAAGGTTTGAGGTATTGAAATCAGAAAAGAATTTTGCTAGAACTTGCATAAGACTTTGAGATTCAAGGACTTTTGTAGGCAATCTATTTATCATATGAGTAGCAGTTAAAACAGTCTCCCCCAGTATTATTTAGGGACATTTTTTTGAAACAAGAGAGCTCTGATAATAGCTAAAATGTGACCATTCTTTCTTTCGGCAACACCATTTTGTTGGGGTGTGCTAACACAAGATTACTCATATATAATGCCTTTTTCTTGAAAATATGGGGAGAGAAATTGATTGAAATAGTCCTTGGCATTGTCTGACCTAAACCTTTTTATTTTAGCTCCAAATTGTGTTTTGATCATGTTGTAAAAGGTTGAAAAGACAGACCTTACATCAGATTTCTCTTTTAAAAGAAATATCCAAGACACACAGGTACAATCATCAATAAAGGATACAAACCACCGAGCCCCAGAGATGTTTGAAATAGTGGATGGTCCCCAAATATCACTATGAATAAGAGTAAAAGGAGCGGATGTTCTTTTATTGCTTACTGGAAAAGAGGTACGTTTAGGTTTGGCAAGTTCACAAACATCACAATGGAATTTTTCAATAGTTATCTTTTTGAACAATGAAAGAAACATAATTTTAAGGACTCTAAATGATGGATGACCAAGGCGAAGGTGATGGAGCCAAATTTGGTCTTTATTGGTTTGAACAGATTTGGATATGAAAGATAATGGTGAGGAATTCAGAGCACTAACTTCTGCACTGGATTCTTCAAGATAGTATAGGCCATTTACTTTCTTAGCATGTCCAATCATCCTTCTCGTATTCTGTTCCTAAAAAAAACATCGATTGGGATAAAAAACCACACTACAGTTAGAGTCTTTGGTAATTTTTTGGATGGAGAGAAGATTGGTAAACAGTTTTGGAACGTGAAGGACATTTTTAAGAGTAAGAGTCTTGTTTATAACAATATCACCCTGACCAACCACTGTGATCACAAAACCATCGGCTACTATTATCTTTCTATTACTAAGACAAGGTGTATATGAAACAAATTTTTGTGAGGAGTGGGTCATGTGGTCTGTAGCTCCTGAGCCAATGACCCAAGACCTATTGGTGGTATGATCAAGAGACTTTAGAATCTTGAGAAGAGGATATACGAAAAAGCCAAATTACAAGTACATTGAAGAAAATTTTTCCAATGATCCAACAAATTCTTCAACTTCTCAATTTCATCTTTATTAAATGCAACAGGTGATTCTTGAGAATTCTTTTCTCCATCCAGCTGTCTTGCTATATGTGCTCGCTCTTGTTCCTTTGGTTGCCCATCGGTTTCTAAATTTTTTTTTAATTGTCTGTGGCTTACCATAGAGCTTCCAGCATTTTTGTTTAGTGTGACGGGATTTTTTACAATAGGTGCACCATACTCCCTTCTAATAGGCCTTGTAAGTTCTGTCTGCCTACTATCTTCGCTAGTTGGCTGATCCAGGCCAAATCTCCTCTCATGTACAGCTTTTGTAGCTAAGGCGGAACTATCCACTTGACTGTTCTCAATCATAACTCCTCTTCTTCTTTCTTCAGCACGAATAATCGCGATTGTCTCATTTAGTGATGGTAGCTCCTCTTTTCCAAGTATTTGGACTCTTACTGCATCAAACTCAACATTTAATCCAGCAAGAAAATCATAAATTCGATCCTTTTCAACGAACCTTTTCGAGAGTGTTGCATCTGACTTGCACTTCATCCGAATGCCTTGGTAATGATCCATTTCTTGCCATAAGCTTTGCAACAGATTGGAATACTCCGTGATTGACCAACTTCCTTGCTTGTTAGATGAAATCTTAGTCTTGATTTCATAGATTTGAGCAGCATCTCGAACTTTAGAATAAGTCTACTTCATAGCCTACCATATCTTTGGATGTGTTAAGAAACATGCATGTATCACTGATTTCTGGCATCATAGAATTTCATAACCAAGACATTACCATAGAGTCTTATGCATCCCAAGCATCAAACTTAGGATCTCTTTCTTTAGGTCCGTTCGAGTAAGTGACCCGACTTTCCTCTTCCTTCAAGAACGTGCGAACCAGTGAGTCCACTTTGTAATTCTTCCCATTTAATCATGAGGCTACTTGGATGTTCGCAACTCACTTGTTGGGTTGGAGTTGTTCATAGAGACTTCGAAATATCCCCATTGGTATTGGTTTGGACAATTTCAGCCATATTTCTTTTGAACAAAATATCAGGCTTGAGGGTTGGCGGGAGTAAAAAAAGGCGGACAAAAGAAAAATTCCGAAATCGGGCTAATCTGATACCATGTTAGAAATAGGCTTTTCTATTATATTTTCTCACAAGGAATTCCACTAATATTTATATACATAGTGAGCCTAACTTAGGAAACTCTATACTAGGAAATAGACTAATTCTAGGGATGCTGTCCCTTAAAAACAGTCTTAAAGTTAGGGATAGCAATTAATAAAATATTTACAAAATCCTATCTGATACACTCAAGATTTCTTATTAGGAAACTGTAATCTGACAATATCAAAATTCACCTAATTGACTAATTGCATAAATATAGAAATTTGGATAGAAACTAATGGAATAATTCGGTCAAAATATAGAATACAAGAATTAGAGGCAAGGAAATCCATTTTGTTACAACTTGTTTCAAATAAATCCTACCAAATAATTCCGAGCACAATACAAATGATGCTGAAATCAAAGTAAATAGTAGTGAATTACCTTTAAAATGAAACATACTACCTAGTGAAATGGAAGATGTGCAATGTAACTGCAAAATTTCATTGAACCAAACCAACATGCTAAAGGAGATAAACTACAGCTTTTAGCGGCACAGCAAGAAACATGTTGGCCCCAAAAAGGGAATTAGTGAATCTTGCAAAACATATTTTGTAAGGCTAACAGAAGATAATACAGAATGTAAGTTATTTTCATAAGAAAAACACTCAACAGGCAACACACGACATTGCATACAACTGTCCAACAATGTCCCTATTTGTTCGTGAATTGCAGGCATACATCCAAGTGTCCAACAGTGCTCCTATTTGAAGCAATTTAAATAACCAACACAACAGTATGACGACAAATTTTAAGCAGAAGAGAAAACCTACTGTTCCAGCACTTGAATAATGTGAGCTATAATGGAACTTGGGGATGACTGAATCATCAAAGCTAGCATATCTCTCTTGGAATTTCTTAAGCCTGTCTGGATTTAGTGCCCCAATAGGCTGCAAATACAGATGAAGTTATAATGGCAGAAAAGGAGAGTGCAGAGACAAAGTGCCAGCAAAATTAAAGTCAAAACACCTTTGAAAGATCACGGAATCCTGAAGGATCAGCAAGATCCAAACTCTTTGACTTGTAGTCAGAAAGAATCCACGGGAATACTGGATACTGTAAGTAAAAAAAAAAAAAAAAAGAAAGAAAGAAAGAAAGAAATAGAGAGGCAGAAAAAGTAGCTAAGTGATATTATACAAAACTGCCCACAAAAAGTAAGTACAAACTCGTTAAAGTGCACTCTAGAAAACACTGACCTGAGTGATGTCATTATAGGTACGCCCAGCCAGTGTATTTAGCTGCATTAAATATTCAAAATTGCTGATCTGCAGAAGGTATAATTCAGACAATAATTATGCTGCTTATTCAATACATGTGAGTTATATATGTGCACAGTAATTCATACCTCCCACCTAGCCCAGCTCTCCATTAACTGAGTTTTTTTCAGGAGTTGTTCAGGTCTCTACAGCATAAAAAAAAAAATATTAGTTCGGGAGTGGGAATAAAAATGAGTCCTTGTTAAAAGCAGTTAACATTTACACCATTAGATACCTTCAAATGAACCCGATTTTATAGACGTAAGATATCCTCAAATTCCCTCAAAAAAAGAGAGATATCCGTAAATTTTCCACTCCTTTTTTTTTAAAATACAAATGATATTCTCCATATGTATATATGAGCACATTATAGGTCTCAAAATAAAAAAATCTCCAAGCAAAGTGCAAACCTGAGTTGCAAGATAAATGTTGTTCAAATGTGGGGGTCGTGCTTGAACAATAGCTCGGTAGGCATTTCTTCTGCCCTCAGAACTCTGGATCAAGTATTATCTTTTAAATAAAAGAACGAAGAAGAATAACAAAGCCAAGGATTCACAAAAGAGGTGCATATAATAGATCAACAACCGTAAAAAGCATACATCTTTTCTATAGGAACATACCCCAAAATCAAAGAAGAAATTAGAACGGTCAATCATAAACAGCTCCAGAGCACTTCTTCTTAGGAGATACCTATGGAAAAGATAAACTAGCAAAATGAGGTGCAACAGCAGATGCTAAAGCAAAAGCAGCATTAGATGATTAAAGCCTAAAGATCTTTGAATGCAGCAGCAAGAAATATTTTGCTATGGATTACAATGCCAATTTTAAAATAAAGTATACCTCTAAACTCCTGCTAATATTAATAAGCAATAAGCACACAGAGAGAAGACTTAAAATTCACTCTATTTTACTGGATTTTACAGTCTAAAGACACTTCTGTTATGCACGTTATATCCAACTGCAGTGCTCTCTAAAGAAATTCACATCAACATGTTTAGAATATTGAGGAATTTCTAGAAGATTTCTGGTTGTTAACAGGCACAATTAGAGAAACAAGACAGTGTCACAAAAAATGCCGGAAGACTTTTCTTTCTCTTCTCATGTTCTAGGCATGCATCTTTACAAATATAGGAATGCATGCATGCTCATATGTAATCAAGGTTTGTTGGCAATATCTAGGCTTATTTTGTGAGACAATGATGATCAATACACTGCTCAGGATATCAAATAACCAAAAAGTTGTAGCACAAAGTAACAACCATACTTAAATTTTCTAAATCAGCATGAACAAAAACGAGAATAAAAACTAACATAATATCACCACTATGACTTCACCTTCTGCTATATATTTGATGAAGAGAAGTCATCAACCAACAACGATCTTTTTTATTATTTCTTACTTCAGAGTTTCCTTCCGAACCATCAGGCCCTATGCTGCTTTCAGTGTTATCAACTATAAAATTTATTCTCGTCGTGGTTACCTGAAAAAAGGAGAATAGCTCATAAAAAAACCCTTCTTTTCTTGTATGAGTTAACAAATATGAAAGAGGAAGGAAAATTTTGCATTAAATTTGCTATTGTGCTCTCCATCATTTTTTAGGAAACAAAATGTAAAAATCAGAGTAATTCTCTGTATTTTCTCTTGATAATACAATAGAACATATTACATCTTTATACAAACTATGTCTCTAATTTAGGAAACTCTAAGATAGGAACGAAATTAATAGAGATATGATCCCTTAGAATAAGAGATTGTAAAATATTTACAGAATCCTTTGACTAAGGAATGATAATTCTTACAGAATCCCTTTACTAGAGGGATGATAATTCCTACACTCCCCCTCAAGCTGGAGAATGTACATTGTATAATCCCAGCTTGAATAGGAATTTATTGAAAACAGGCTTTGGCAAAGCCTTAGTAAGAATGTCTGCAATCTGTCCTTCTGAAAGAATGTATGAAAGAGTGGTTGTCTTTTTGTTGACTTGGTCAACAATAAAATGCCTATCAATTCCACATGCTTTGTTTGGTCATGTTAGACTAGGTTCTTGGCAATCTGAATAGCAGATTGATTATCACACAAGACTTCAAAGTGATCCTCCTGATTAGTGCCAAGTTTTTTTAGTAATTTAAGTAGCCAAATTCCTTCGCATATTCCCAAAGCTAGTGCTCTAAATTCTGCTTCAGCACTACTTCTTGAAACAACAGATTGTTTTTTACTTCTCCAAGTTGTAAGGTTACCCCAAACAAAAGTGCAGTAGCCACTAGTGGATCTTCTTTCAGTGAGATCTCCCGCACAACTAGAATCAGTAAAAATCTTAACAGTTCTGTTTTGTGTCTTCTTAAACATTAAGCCGTGTCCTGGAGTTTTCTTCAAGTATTTGAGAATTCTATTTGCTACTGCCATATGCTCTTCAGTAGGATTAGTCATGTGTTGACTTATCACATTTACGGGAAAGGCTATATCTGGCCTCGTCAAGGATAAGTAAATAAGTTTCCCAACTAATCTTTGAAATTTCTCTGTCTACTAAAGACCCATCTTCTTTGTTGAATCTCAAGTTTGCCTCCATTGGTGCATCAGCTGGCTTACAACCAAGAAAACTAGTTTCTTTGAGTAAATTAAGTACATACTTTCTTTGATTAATCATAAGTCCTTTTGATCTTGCCACCTCCATTCCTAGGAAATATCTTAGCTTTCCCAAGTCCGTGGTTTCAAATTAACAGCTCCTTCAAATTGTTAATTTCTTCCTCATCATCTCCAGTAAGAATTATGTCATCAACATACACAATTAGGATAGCTTTCTTATTTGTAGAAGTTACCTTGATGAAAAGTGTATGATCAGCAAGGTACTGCTTGTAGCTGTTTTCAAGAATGATTTAGTGAACCTCTCGAACCAAGCTCTGGGTGATTGTTTTAGCCCGTATAGATACTTGTAGAGCTTGCAAACCTTGTTGCTGCCTTTAACAGACTTTAAGCCAGGTGGCAATTTCATATAAACTTCTTCCTCTAGCATGCCATTAAGAAATGCGTTTTTTACATCAAGTTGGTGTAATTTCCAATCACAATTTACAGCCAAACTTAGGAGTACTCAAACAGTGTTAAGCTTTGCCACAGGTGCAAAAGTTTCTGTGAAATCTATCACATATGTTTGCGTAAAGCCTCTAGCCACTAGTCTAGCTTTGTATCGTTGGATGCTTCCATTTGAGTTGTACTTTAAGCAAAGATCCATTTACAGCCAACAGTCTTTTTTCCTTAAGGAAGGTTTGTAACTGTCCAAGTAGCATTTTTCTCTAGTGCACAAATTTTCTCTTCAACAGCCCTTCTCCATTTAGGATCCTTTAGGGTTTCAGCTATGCTTGTCGGAATCTGTTCTTTATCCAAGGTTGCTGTAAATGCTTATAAAGAAGGCATCAATGAATTATAGCAAGCAAATTTTTCAATAGGATGCTTGGTGCATTGTCTAACCCCTTTTCTAATAGCAATAGAGAAGTCATCTAGAGTAGTAGACTTACTGATTTCTTCTTCCATTCCGGCAGCTAAACCCAAATCCAATTCTCGGCAAGAATCAGATTGCAAAATAGTCTCAAGGATATTTTTTCTTTTTCTTGTGTAGACACGAAACTGTTTGGGTGGTGATGTTTGTTGAAGACTTTCAATAGGGATAGGTGTATTTTTAGGAGAGGTGTTTAAAGTAGGTGTGGGTGAGTTAGTGATAAGTATTACAGGAAAATCAATTGGAGTAGTCACGGGTGACAAATCTGCAGGTAAAGGTAAAGATGGTGAAGGTTGAGAATGGAAATTAGGTGGAGATACCTGATTTGGCTGAAAATCACTCCATGTCTCCCCCTGAATTTCAGCATGATGAAAATAGGGATCCTGTTCATAAAAAGTGATATCCATGTGATAAAAAATCGTTTTGAAGGAGGATGATAGCATTTATATCCCTTTTAAGTGAAGAATACCCAACCAGTAAACATTTTAAAGACTTAGGGTCTAACTTGGATTTATTAGGAGCAATATTTTGGATAAAGACAGTGCAGCCAAAGATTTTAAGTGGCAGAATTGAAGAGATAGGCTTACAATGAGGAAAGTACTGTAAAAATATAGATTAAGGTGTTTGAAATTTTAAAACCTTACTAGGCATTCGGTTGATTAAATAGGTGGCCATTAATAAGGATTCCCTCCACAGATATTTAGGAACATTGGTAGTAAATAGAAGGGAACGAGTAACCTCTAGGAGATGCCTATTTTTCCTTTCGGCAATGCCATTCTGTTGTGGGGTTTCAACACAAGAACTAAGCTAAACTATGCCCTTTTCCCTGAAAAAAATTACCCAAAGACCTAGCAAAAAATTCACTGCCATTATCAGATTTAAAGAGCTAGATTTTAGACCCAAATTGAGTGAGAACCATGTTATAAAATTGCACAAAAATACCAGCAATTTCAGATTTATCTTTTAGCAAATAAGTCCAAGTTATCCTACTGTGATCATCAATGAAAGTGATAAACCACTTACAATGCTCAGGATTCTTCACCCGAGAAGGGCCCCAAATATCACTATGGATCAAAGCAAAAGGGTGAGAAGGCTTGTATGGAGAAAGAAAATAAGATGATTTAGTATGTTTGGCAAGAGAGCAAACTTTGTAAGAAAATGAGTTTGGCCTTTTATTAATGAATAGATCAGGAAACAATTTAGCAAGGTATTGGAAACTAGGATGGCCTAATCGAAAATACCATAACATAACAGTATCAACTATATTTAAAGCAGTGAAAGATTTGGAGATCTCGATTTTAGGAGAGGAAAGGGAGGATGTAGAGACCATTCTGCAAGCTGGCCTTACCAATCATCTTCTTCGAGTTCAGTGCCTGCAAAGTACAATCAAAACCGTTAAAAATTGCGGAACAGTTCAACTCCGTGGAAATTTTACTTACGGAAATGAGATTGCAAGCCAGATTTGGTACAAAGAAAACATTTTTAAGTGCAATCTATTCATTGAGAACAACAGTTCCATGACCTTCTATTTTGCACAAGGAACCATCATTTGTTTTGTGACTTTACCAAATGTTTGGAAAAAAGCGTGAAACAAGGCCTTATTACGATCATATGATCCGTACCACGAATCGAGGATCCCATTAGGAGTGAAGCGGGAGGAAAACAATCTTTGTAGAAGAAGGGTTACCTTCATTTCTTTCATGACCAGATTACCCGACTAGACCCTTGAAACTTTCCAAGCAGTTTTGAAGTTCAACAATCGCTCTTTGGTGAAGTTGGTGAGCAGATGTGGCGGCAAGACTTGATTTATTATCTCTAGAGTTCTTTGACTTCCGATCCGAGACTTACCATGAAGCTTCCAACACTTTTCCTTGGAGTGGCGGGCTTTTGCAATGATCACACCAAGGTCTTCCCGCTTGGAGAGAGAGATGATTGATGTGTCACTAAGCGAGATCCTTGAGAGTGGAATTTGGTTCATCAAGCAATATCACACTCTTTTGACTTTTTCCTTCTTGACCATAGAAGGCCCTCGAAGGAGGAAGAGGAGAAATAGCGAGGACCATGTCGCGAACCTCGTCCAGTTCCTTATTTAAGCCTTGTAGAAATTGAAATAGCCTTTTTCGATTGACAATTTGTCGATAAAAGGCGACATCTCTTGAACTACCCAATCATCTTGTGCATACAAATCTAATTCTTCGCCAAAGAAGCGATAAGGGTATTGTAGTAGAGTGGCGGGCATGGTTCCTTGCTTAAGGGTGGTCGCTTGATTTTCAACATGATATAATTCGACAATGTTATCATTGCTAGAGTAGGTTTCAGACAAGACTCTAGATTTCATTGTTGTGTTGTAAAGGAGAAAATTTTTGCTTATACTTGGGGTCATGGAATTAAGGAGCCAATTCATAACGACCATTTCACACATCCACTTAGCAAAACCGAGTGTCGAGCCTGACAAGTCGCTTAATTTCACCAGTAACATAGCCCAATCTGTCTCTTCCCAAGAGAAAAATTTTAACCGATTGGGACCATTCTAAAAAATTGTTGCCACTTAATCGATGGCAGGTGATATTCAGACCAGACGAGTCTGATTCAGCATCAGAACTAGAAAAATTTTCTGGATTTGAGGTAATCTCTGGAGTAGGAGAAGGATATGTAGAAGAAGAAGTTTCTAACATGGTCTAGGGTGGAAAAGAACCGTAACCTAATCTGATACCATGTAGAAATCAGAGTAATTCTCTGTATTTTCTCCTGATAATACAATAGAACATATTACATTTTTATCCAAACTATGTCTCTAATTTAGGAAACTCTAAGATAGGAAAGAAACTAATAGAGATATGATCTCTTAGAATAAGAGATTGTAAAATATTTACAGAATCCCTTGACTAAGGAATGATAATTCTTACAGAATCCCTTTACTAAAGGGATGATAATTCCTACACAAAATGCAGAGAATTTCTCTTTGACCAATCATAGAAAACTAGTAGCCAAAGTCAATTATCATAGGGCAAAAGGGGACAGCATCACCAATCAGGATTCTATGTTAATCATGAAAAAATTTTAGCTTTCACATTTCACAATTTGTACAGAAAGCCAGGATCATAAAAAATGTTTAGTACCATAATCAGTGGCCAAACCAGCTGGTGCTGGAAGAAAACATTACAGGGGAAGTTTCTGAGCTAAAGATTCTAACCTGGGGTCCGTCTGTCATTGTAGCCCTCTCCAATATAGACACACGCAAGTATATTCATACAAATTATCTTTGTATATAACAGTTAGCAGCATAGTTCTCACTTAAAGGCATTTAACAATTATATTACCATTAAATTCACACTTTTTCCCAAAATCAGCAGTAAGATAAATAAAAAAAAGTCGCTCTTCTCTGAAGATTCAAGAAAAGTTGCTTAGTTCTTGTAATCAGCCAGTCCTTTTATGACTTAAATGCAGAACATGTCACCCTAATTAAAGAAAATCTTATCAGTACTTTCTGGAATCTGGGGCATCAGAATTTATCATCTAGGTTTTAGAATTTGAAGTCACTAAAGTTAAGAACATCACCATCAAAGAACGAATTGCATTAACAAGCAACAAGATCACTGCATATAATCTGCAAGGATTTTTAATTCGATTTTAAAAACTTACTTGAAAGTTTCCTCGCATAACCTTCAGTTGTCGAACCATAGAAGAAGGAAGTTCAAACACAATTCTATCATCATGTTCACTAGGAACATACCCAGGAGCTATTGCTGATGAACTTTGGACCAAGTCTTGCACACTGGCAAGTTTAGTATAAGCAGATTCTATTGATTTCTGCAAGGGTTGCTCAGTTATTCTAGACAGCCTTGGTGGATCTTCCCCATTTTGGCCATTTTTATAGGTTCTATTATCTACATTATCAATTTCTGGCTGTTCATCATCTTCATTCACTAACTCCATTGAAATTGCTTCAGCAGCTATAATAGGGGCATTACATGAGCTTATGACATTCTCTTGATTCTTTTTCACATCATTTTGATCCTCAAAACTAGAAGTAGCACCAATATGATCAGTCCCTATGTAATTCCTTCTCAAACATGGTCTCATTCTAGAAGAGCTTTCCGTAAACTCTAGCTTCCAGAAAATCTACACATACCATAAATGGAAAAGAAAAATGTTAGGCAAGGGGAGAAGAAATCAAATCCATTATCTAGCAACATATACTATGGCCATACAGGAGGAAAGTAAGTCTCAAAACTTACATGTGCCTGGCTTGAAAATTGGTCCCCTAATGGCCCAAAGAGACATTTCATCTCTATCAAGTAATGAATAAGTTTGCGCCAAGCACGTATCCCAGTGAATAATCTATATTGTGCAACTAGATCAACTTGTCCACGCCTATCAGTCTGGAAAAGTAAAGTAGATGAATCTATTTAAACAATTTTTATTTTTTGCCTTAGGAAATTAGCGACAATAATGACAGCCAGCAGTAACCAAACCTCTGATCGCTGAATGTTTCTTGCTAAAGCAAAACTTGCAACAAGGACTGCAATAAATTTATAGGATAAAGCATTAAAATCTTTCCCATAGACTGATTTTGTATCAAATGGTTGCAGACATTCCATCCAAGCAACCCCCATGGCTTCAGAATCATTCCATCTTTTCACGCGCTCCATATCACTAGCATTCCTCCGCTGTGCAGAAGTAGCCATTGCAACAGCACTGAGACCTCTTCCAGAACCAATCTTTGCATTGCGTTCAATATCACGTGCAGCTGCCAAGGCAGCAGCCTTTGCTGCTGCCTTGTCTTTTGGGTGAGATGGTGTTTTGGTAGGAACTTCCAGAGGTTTCTGAAAACTAGAAAAAGTGGTCAGCTTAGCTGTTTTGCGCTCAAGCATGGAGGAGTCACGTTTAAGATGTGCTGTTGTTGGAGGAGCAGGAGTTTCTGCTCCACTAGCACCAGCAGCAATCATTGCCAATCCCATAGCAGCTGGTGGTGATGCAAAAGCAGCAGCCCAAGCTGGAGAGACCATTGCAAGGGCTGCCTGAAAAGAAAAAATTAAAGAAAATTAGAGAACCTCAAATAATGTAGAATAAGGTCGACAAAAACAAAATCTTTGTTGAGAATAAATGCAGACTCCTTTAAGAGATTCATGCAAAATCGAGAAGCATGTGTGAATACATTGAGAATAGGAAATTAGCACTAATGGCAGTAGGAAAGACAGAATTTACACCTTACGAGAAGGGATTTAAAGAAAGGAGATAAGAATGATAATGAGAACCTCTAATGGCGGTGCATCAGCAGCCAATATGCGATTATCAACAGTAAGAGGATTCAAACCATCAGGAGTAGCAAGATCATGAATTCCTGCCAAAACTGGTCGCCACCTCCTCAAAACAGCAACAAAAGGTGGTACAATGGCCTCAAGATACTGTTTACGAAGTGGCTTTCTGTCCCTCCCAACAGCATGCCATACCTGCAGCATACATACTGATCAACAACAGATAGTTTGCTTATGACATGATGATAATAGCATGAATATGATAATAGAAGAGAACTTAGCGAAGAAGAAGAAAACATATTTCTATGTCACAAAAAATGTTGATAAAGAAGCAAACAAGAGAAGCTAAACGGTTAAAAGGTTTGCTCATGTTTCCCACTAAGTTGATTCAGTTAGAACTAACCTCAGAATAGAGAACAGAGGATGCTACTAAAACTCTTTGTCTTTTGGAGTCGGAGATTGGCATGTTCAAAATAGGAGAAAGCACACTGCATGTAATTAAAACGATTAAATTCAAAAACTCCTGAATGAATCTTGGAAGTAAAGGGGAAACAATACCATTGGACTACATAGTCAAATAGCAGAAATATATTTAGTGGGATGTGTACATGCCTATTTGGAAGAAGAAAAATAAAAGCAGGAGAAAATTATAGGAAAAGCAAAGAGATTAATGTCTCATATGTGGTTATTGGTTACAATTCCTCTGCTTAACTTAAATATACAACAAACAAAAGCTCACAGAAATATATAGTTTTGGCCCATATGTGGTAATTGGTTCAGGTTTCCTCTGATTAACTTACATAAACAACAAAGCAAAGTGCAGAGAAATGTATATGGATCATGTTATTGGTTACGATTTCCTCCATTTAACTTACCTCCACACTAAAGAGGACCATGGTTTTCCAACAGCCATTTGAGCACTATCATCTAAAGACATGTTGTTACCTCCTTGGTGGCTCACTCCTTCCGACATTCCATCTTCTATGCCTACGTTCCTTGTGAGCATTTTGTCTTGTCCAGTATCTTCTTCCCTCATTGAAAGAAGTACCATGCGAAGCATGCATAAAAATGGTTGGTCACTGTCCAGCAACTGGTAAAGTGCTGCCATTCCTCCCATCCCAGTGCCTGATCCACCACCCATACCAAGACAGTCGCCAAGCCCAGAATCATCCAACAATAAAGCTTGGAGCATGTTTACAGACTTGTTCACTAGGGGAAGTTCAATCCAGTTTCCGTTGACATCCTTTTTCAAAGCAGCATTCCACAACTCCCAGCCACTGCCACCACCACCAATGCCAACTTCTTTTTCAGATAGGCCAAGACCATACCATAAACGACTCCTGTATTTCCAACCCTCCGCTATATCCGTAGCACAACTACCGTATGACACAAAAGCAGCAGAGACAGAGTCATAAGGCTCAGCAGCAGCTGCTGCAGTAAGCCGTTCCATTGCTGTTGCAGAAATCTGCCAATTGGCATCAGCAATTGAAGAAAGGACCTTGTTTAGTTGAACATGAAGGGTAGAAACAACACATATTAAAGCAAGGGATAGGGGAGAGGAAGTCAAAGCAACGTTCAACTAGACATTCCAAGAAATATACATTTTCTTTAACTAAAAGAACAATAAAAACATCATTCCTAAGAATTATCACACGTCCAATGCCAAAAGTTATGAAACCGAAGTAGATATTCTATCAAATAAAGCAACAACAGAATATGGTGAAGTTTAACAGATAAGACCTACATATAAACCTAAATCAATAGATTATGTACAATTTCAGGTATGCAATACTGATGTGTCTTCGAGAAGACAATATACATACATCAAAAGGGAGCCCGCCAGTATCTACAGATATATCATCATCCTCAGCTTCAGATGATTCTCTACTGATTGATACTGTTGAATTTGAGTGGTTATTTAAGGAAGACGCGATATGAACTGGAGATGCATTACCATCAACTTTCCGTGAGGCATTAGAAATTTTACTTTGTAACCGAAAATGATCTTCAATAAGCATTAAAATTACAATTGCGTTCTCTACCAAAAACACCGAAAGCTGAGCAGCATTCTCTGCTTCCGCCTTAGCATCCTTTGCGGACAAACCTTCTGCTGCAACCCCAGCAGAAGCAGCAGCAATAAGTTGAGTCTGCTACAGAGGAAGAGCTCAATGAAGGACTATCGCAAATTTTTACATCTAGTGACGAGAGACTTTGTAGCATAACAATGATGAAAACAAACAAAAATTTCGGTGAAAGCAACCAGTTATGAGAACATTAAAATGGCAGAAGGTAGTTGAAAGAAGATTGCTTTTTCATTTTCTTTAGATTGCTTTTTCATTTTCTTTCTTTACGATTATCTCAACTTACATAGATATTCCATTTTCTAGGATACTTTACTAATTTAAAATGAAAAAATATATAAAAGCTATCAATTATGTGTCAAACTGCAATTTGTAATGACTAATTGTTACCTGAGCCTGCAGTTCTCTGGTAGCAAAATCCATCAAGCCGCCCAATAGCCTCCTCTTGAATATTGGCAAAGATTCTTCACGCCTTCAGAATAAAACCACATAGGAAATGAGAATATATTAAGGGCTATACTTATTTATCAGAAAAAAAATGAATGATAGCTTTAAGGATAAACAACCACTGTACCTAAACTGTTTTAGCTGACTTATTCAAGAACTATACAGAACTAACACTTTTTATTGGCTCCATGAAGAGCATATCATGTAAATCAATCAGTGAGTTTAGATTAACTTAATCAATGCAGTTTTATAGACATCTATGCATCCTATGCAAATATATGGAATATGTTCAATTCGATGCATGATTTTTAGAGAATATAAAAGAAACAAATAAAGTTTCCACATTTGGCACTTCATATTGAAGTCAAAATCACAGAATTTAATGACTTTGTGATTCCACAAGATTGAAATTATGGCTACTTTATCTGTGTTAATACAAAATTGACATTTGTCCTTTAACTTGATTATCTCCTGCACAAACATCTTGAGGATGTTCTCACATAGACATGTGCCTTTTTTACATGGCAGTACAGGGAAAGCAACTAAGGTCAACTGCATATGAATAGCAAAAGAAATGAAAACCACGAAACAGAATTTAGTGAGTGATACCTAATTCTCTTATCCCTCGTGCTAGATCCACCCACAATAGAGAGCCATTCTGCACAATGAAGCGTAGCTTCAATATCCTGTAAAATGGAAGCAATGTCTGGAAAATTTAAATGGAATTGGAATGCTTAAGATTAAGGGGTACAAATGAATAATTAAAGATACAGTGTGGAAAAGATGGATAAAGACAAACCTTCCATCCATTCTTTTGGCGCATTGAATGCTCCAACATGATGATCAGGAAATTGTGTATGAGGTCCTCTATGTCTCCTAAGTTTACTGAACAAGACTGGTTTCTTGCATCCATCTGGAAACACAAGGAGTATAATTAAATTCAAATTTACTAAGGTCAAATGGTAATTGGAAAATGCTAAAATTATAATTCCAACCCACATCAACTGCTAGGTTTACATGCAATCAAAGATGATAAGGGGAAGGACACAAGCATAGAGAAAAGATAAAAGCTTTTGAAGTTGGAAAAAATTACCTCATAGTTAGAGATATGAACCTCTAGTATCCACTCAGGCCATTCCTCCATTTTTGTTAGCCTGCTTCTATTTTCTGGATGACTGCAAGCCAAAAACAGAAGATCCTGAAATCATATAGAAAAGAAGTTGCTCAGGAATTATAATAGAAAATCAGAAAATCCATAATAAGGAAAATTGAAAGTGTGAAAACAAAAGGCAGCAGACCAATATGTGAACGCAGTTGAATTCAGGATGAGAAATGCTATATACACACAGAAATTGATAATGGTTGAAAATTATGTTTTTGTTCGAAGGTGGCAACTTCAGCAGCAACATGCAAGCTGCCATGCAACCATGCACAAGCACGCAAGTAACCAAGCAGTCCAGCAGGAGCAAGCTTTTGTCCATTATGTAATTTGTTAAATTAGTTCATGTGATAGTTGACTTTTGTTGTTTCATTGTAACTTTTTTATTAGCTAAGGATTAGTCAAGTACTTAGCTGATTTGGTAGCTTTTAGGTACTCATTATGATGATTTAACAGTTTAGCTACTTGCACAAGCAAGCTTTATTTTCTTCCAATGTAATCTAGCTACTTAAGCTCATGTATTAATTTCTTTTTTAAGTAATGAGAGTTGTTAGCTTGTTCTCTCAATTGCTCATCTGTTTTGCTTCTGTTTTTAAGCTTTCAAACATCAAATTTCATTGTTTTTTGTTGTTTAAGACTCAACAAATGGTATCAAGAGCCAGTTATCTTTGAGGGGCCTTGGTTTTGCATTGTTTGTGAGTGGCACGATTTTGAAAGAAAAGAAACAGGAGCTATTTTTTGTTTTGGTTGCTACAAAATGAGCTTCTCACCACCACCACCACCTGTCTTTGCTGGTGAAAACTACAACATTTGGGCTGTGAAAATGAGGACATACCTGCAGGCACATGACTTGTGAAATGTCCTTTTCAATGACACAGAGCCACCACCTTTGAGAGCTAATCCAACCATAGCTCAAATCAGGCAGCATAATGAAGACTGTGCCAAGAAGTATAAGGCCATGTCTTGCCTTCAAAGTGGAGTTTCAGATGTGATTTTCACTAGGATAATGGCCTATGACACTCCAAAGGAGGCCTGGGGCAAACTCAAAGAGGAGTTTCAAGGGTCAGACAAGACAAGGCAACAGCAGCTGATCAACCTAAGAAGGGACTTCGAGAATCTGAGGATGAAGAAGTCAGAAACTATCAAGCAGTACGCTGACAGGATCATGGCCACTATCAACAACATAAGACTGCTTGAAGATGATTTTAGTGACCAAAAGGTAGTTGAGAAAGTCATAACAACCTTGCCAGAGAAGTATGAATCAAAAATCTCTTCTTTGGAGAATTCAAGGGACCTTTCATTCATCCCTTTGACAGAGCTGATAAATGCTCTCTATGCACAAGAGCAAAGAAGAACAAACAGAATGGAGGAGCACTCTGAAGGGGCTTTTTAGGCAAGAGGCAGAGAAAACACAAATTTCAAAGGCAAAAAGCCTTCGACAGAAAAGAAAGATAAAGGCAAGAAGGAAGCAGTTGTCAAGAAAAAATTTCCACCTTGTGCTTATTGCAAGAAGACTACTCACCTTGAGAAATATTACTGGTATAGGCCAGATATTCAATGTAGAGGCTGCAAACAGCTTGGCCACATTGAGAAAGTGTGCAAGAATAAGCCAAAACCACAGCCACAACATCAAAATCAAGCTCAGGCTGCCGAGGATGTTGAAGCACAGGAGGAGTTTGTTTTCACAACCTCCTGTTTTGTCAGCTCGAGCAAGGTCAGCAAGAGGTGGCTGATTGATAGTGGATGCACTCACCACATGGCTTCAGACAAAAGCATGTTTAAGGAGCTAGACACCACATTTAAGTCCAAAGTCAAAATTGGAAATGGTGAGCTCCTCGAGGCCAAAGGTAAGGGCAAGGCAGTTATTGGCACCAAGTCAAGTAACAAAACTATTTCTGAGGTTCTTTATGTACCTGACATTGACCAAAACTTGTTGAGTGTTGGTCAGCTACTGGAGAAGGGCTACTCTCTTTCTTTTGAAGGCAAAACTTGTGTGATTAAAGATGCTGTGGATCAAGTGTTAGCAACTGTAGCCATGAATGATCGAGCTTTCATTTTGGATGTGAATCAGCTGGAACCAAGTGCACATACAGCTCAGGCTGATGAATCAAGTTTGTGGCATAGGAGGTTGGGGCATGCAAATTACAAGTCACTTGGCTTACTGCACAAAATGAACCTGATTGAAGACATGTTCAAGATCGAGCCAAAAGGGGATATGTGTGATGTTTGTCAACTTGGCAAACAGACCAGGCTGCCCTTTCCTGTCAACAAGGCTTGGAGGGCTCAAGAAAGACTCCAACTGGTCCATACAGACATTTGTGGACCTATGAAGACCACCTCCTTAAATGGAAACACGTACTTTGCACTATTCATAGATGCACAAGGTTTTGTTGGATAAGCTTCTTGAAGCAAAAGTCAGATGTTGTTGATTTTTTTTGCAAATTCAAGGCATTGGCTAATAACCAAGCCAGTTGCAAGCTAAAATGCCTAAGGTCAGATAATGGAACCGAGTATGTCTCCCACAGGTTCCAAATGATATGTGATGAAGCTGGGATCCAACACCAATTAACCACCATCTGTACACCACAGCAAAATGGTGTTTGTGAGAGGAAAAATAGGATAGTCCTCGATATGGCTAGGTGCCTTCTGTTTGAAGCCAAAATGCCTAGCAATTTTTAATGAGGTGTAAACACAAATTGTTTACTTCCTGAATAGGTTCCCAACTAATCTTTGTTGGGGCAAAACACCAATTGAAGCTTGGTTTGGACAGAAACCAACTGTCACACACCTAAAGGTATTTGGTTGTTTGTGCTATGCATTAGTGCCAGTTGAAAAGAGAACTAAACTGGAAAAAAGGTCCATGCCAGGGGTACTTGTTGGTTACAGCAGTGTAAAAAAGGGGTATAGGATATTTGATGCATCAACCAAGAAGATTATGGTAAGCAGAGATGTAAAGTTCAATGAAACAACCTACTGAAAATGGAATGAAACTGATTCAAGTCTGCTTGAAGAAGATAAGAATGATTTTGATCTGCAGCATGCTGAGATTGAATCTGTAGCTGAAGATGACTATGATGATGCACCTGTTAGAGGCACTAGGACACTAGCAGACGTTTATGAAAGGTGTGCTATGACCATGGTAGAGCCTTCCTACTATGAAGAAGCAGCAAAAGAAAGCTGTTGGCAAGAAGCAATGAGAGTTGAGATGAGAATGATTCAAAAAAATAAGATTTGGGAGTTGATTGATAGACCAACAAATAGGAAGATTATTGGTGTCAAATGGGTGTTCAGGACCAAGAACAATGCAGATGGGTCATTGAACAAGCACAAGGCCAGGTTGGTTGTGAAAGGATACAGCCAACAGCAAGGGGTCGATTTCTTTGAAACCTTTGCACCTGTTGCAAGGTTAGACACTATAAGGCTGTTAATTGCCTTGGCAGCTCAGAAACAGTGGAAAGTGCACCAATTAGATGTCAAATCAGCATTTCTAAATAGATTTCTCAATAAAGAAATCTTCATTGAATAGCCTGAAGGCTTCAAGATCCCTAGTGAGGAACACAGAGTCTACAGGCTCAAGAAGGCCTTATATGGCCTAAAACAGGCTCTAAGGGCCTAGTATGACAGGATGGATGCTTACTTGTCAAGGCTCAGGTTCACAAAGAGCATAATTGAGCCTACTCTGTATGTTAAGAAGGCTAGAGAGGAGACCTTGCTAATTGTTTCCTTGTATGTTGATGACTTGTTAGTCACTGGCAATGAAGGTGAGCTGATTGAAGACTTTAAGAAGCAAATGCTAAACGTTTTCGAGATGTCTGATCTTGGTTTAATGACATACTTTCTTGGCATGAAAGTAAATCAGGAAGAGCAAGGCATTTTTATAAGTCAGCAAGCATTTGCACTGAAAGTTCTAAACAAGTTCAGCATGTCAAAGTGCAAGCCTGCTAGCACCCCAGTGGCACTAAGAGAGAAACTGTCAACCTCAAGTGAACATGATAGAGTGGATGAAAAAGGGTACAGGAGTTTGATTGGTTGTCTACTGTATTTGATAGCAACAAGGCCGAACATCTTATATGCTGTTGGTCTTCTCTCGAGGTTCATGCATTGCTGCAATATTGCACATGCTGCTAAAAGGGTCCTAAGATATGTCAAAGGAACCTTAAATTTTGGTGTGAAGTTTAAAAAGGCAGAGGAGTTAAAGCTTATTGGTTATTCAGACAGTGATTGGGCTGGTTCAGTGGACGATATGAAGAGCACTTCAGGCTACTTCTTCACTATAAGGTCAAGTATTTTCAGCTGGAGTTCAAATAAGCAACAGACAGTAGCTCAATCCACTGCAGAAGCTGAGTACATTGCAGCTGCTACTGCTGTTAGTCAGGATATCTGGCTTAGAAAGCTTCTAGATGATTTAAATGTTAATCAAGCAAAAGCAACTGAGATCAAAGTTGATAACCAGTCAACAGTTGCAATTGCCAAGAACCCTGTGTTTCATGGCAAAACCAAGCACTTTAAGATTAGATATCATTTTGTGAGAGAGGCTGAATTGACAAAGGAAATCAGCTTGGTCCATTGCAGTTCGAGGGATCAATTTGCTGACATCTTGACCAAGCCTTTGGCTGCCACAAGATTCGAGAGTTTGAGAAAAGAGATTGGAGTTTGCTGCCTCATTGCCAAGGAGGAGTGTTCGAAGGTGGCAACTTCAGCAGCAACATGCAAGCTGCCATGCAACCATGCACAAGCACGCAAGTAACCAAGCAGTCCAGCAGGAGCAAGCTTTTGTCCATTATGTAATTTGTTAAATTAGTTCATGTGATAGTTGACTTTTGTTGTTTCATTGTAACTTTTGTATTAGCTAAGGATTAGTCAAGTACTTATCTGATTTGGTAGCTTTTAGGTACTCATTATGATGATTTAACAGTTTAGCTACTTGCACAAGCAAGCTTTATTTTCTTCCAATGTAATCTAGCTACTTAAGCTCATGATTTAATTTCTTTTTTAAGTAATGAGAGTTGTTAGCTTGTTCTCTCAATTGCTCATCTGTTTTGCTTCTGTTTTTAAGCTTTCAAACATCAAATTTCATTGTTTTTGTTGTTTAAGACTCAACAGTTTTGCTATCATAAGAAAAAAAAAGTAATTAAAGCTTATTTTCTACTAATTCAAGAACCACAAAACAAAAGAAACAACCAAGAAATTCAGACAAGCATACCTGTAGTGCACGGCTTTGGAAAGCTCTAGGTGCATGTGGCAGCGCACGCAACAAAACCAACAAAAGTTGCAAATGTTCAAAATGATTACTAGAATCATATAGGTTCAACCCATCCTCTGCCGAAGAAGCATTGATCTGTGGAAGTTAAAAGAAACAAGAAGCATATAGGACATCAGAATTCAATGCTACATGCAAGTGCAAGGCACTGTAAGAAGCTAACATAGCTCCGAAGTGGAGATAATCTTTCTACTTAAGCAAGTTGAAATATCACAGGCAGTGTATCCAAGCTGAAAAGTAGAAAATCAATACAATGGACCAATAAGTTTTTCAACCAACAAAAGCTGTAAGAAAATATAAGAAAAATTATCATTGAGCAAAAAGGGCAAGATATTACTAAAGATTATATATATATATATATCATACCGAAGCCCCCAATAAAGCCATGTACACATTGGTCGTCATAAGCCTATTAGGAGCAGCCTGCAAAGCCTTCTGCAAAGCAAAAAGCAGAAGAGAAACTTTATCTTCAAACATACCACCACCTGCATCATTTAATTCAGCACCAAAAAGGCTGCTTGTCATCTCTGAAGACACAGGTGAACCAAATTTCAGATGCCCACATGCTACTAAAGCACCTAACAGCCCAATGATCCCAACAACAATTCCATCATTTTTGTCAAAATTGTAAACATTATTCCTTGCATTGTCAGCACTAATTGAAAGACTTATTCCACCCAAATTCTTCATAAAAGTATTTTCAGAAACAGATGACATCCTTTCCAATTTCGTACTAGGAGAAAAGACCCCACAACCAAGGGGTTGAGATTCAAAATCTTTCTTTTCAGAAGTTTGATCTCTCTCCTTCAGAGATCCTTCATTGTGACTTTGTACTGGAACCCCACCACCACTATCTCCTGGTTCAGATCTTTGAACAGATGAACTTTCATCAGCCCTAGTGTTAGTTTCAGGAATGTGGTGATCACCAGCTTTGGCTTCTCGTTGCAGGAGGACAAGGAGTGTTTCTATGCCACCAGAACCAATGAATGCCTCTGCAAATGTTTGAGCTCTGGTTGCATTTGGTTGTACCACTAGCCTGTGGATCAAATGTAGCACCCTAGCAACCTAAAAGAAATACTAGCAAGTCATTTTTCAAGTAGAACAATAAGAAAATAGTACACACAAGATAACCCACAATATCAGCCAGAAATATGAGCCATGCTCATAGCCACAAGGGCAGCTTATTCTTCATCATATACTGATCCAACAAATGAAACTACAAAAGTATAAAAGTTATACACAAGCAAAATTCATGACAGAGAAGAAAAGAAAAGAAAAGAATTTTAAGTATCCAATTTTAAGTATCCCCATCAGAATGTTTACATCTTTAAAAATTAAGTGCTTTCACAACTTAATTAAATCAGATAGGCAGCCATCACAAAGATACCCATGCTTCAATATGATCTAACATTTGTAACAAACATGCTCTCAACTTTTATCTAAAAATTATTAAAAAGAAGTGAATTGTGCATCTTCAAAGGCACTACTAAATGAAATTAGAAAACGACATGAGTTCACCTGATTGGATTGTGGGCAATCAACCATGAATCCAAGTAAACAACAGACGTCATCTGCAGCCATTGAAGGTGGTGCTGCTCCTATTAGAAGTTCAATGACAACTAAGAGCTCATCAACCAAAGCATTCACTTCACCCATTGGGCGCATATCACCATTTAGGGAAAAAGAATCTAGGGAGTCCTTTTCACGGATTGTCCAATAGCACCTTCTGCATTCATCAAGAAGCATTTGCATAGCATTGGCATCTCGCATGACTGATGACTCTGTGAAGACCATATCTGCAAGTGATGAGAGGAGTTTCTTTTGGAGGCCATAGCTACACAAATGCCAAATTTTAAGATCCAAAAGCAGTGTACTGAAGAGCTGCACTTTAAGAGCGTAATTATGCTTTTGAAATAGGCAAATGGAAACAACAGAAGCAACAAGCTCCTCATCTCTCGCCTCATCATCCTTTCCAGCACCAAGAGAAGACAAAGTTTGTAAGAGATAGTTTAAGATTCTAGACAGAATCTCAGGTCCCCTTCTACGATATATCTCTTCATTGTTTCCAGGGTGATTAATGGCAACCGAAATAATTCTGAAAATTGGTGCTGCAAGGGAAGCTGTAGCCAAAGACAATGGAGGGCTACCCTTTTCTGGTTCCAAGCTACCTTGATGCACACTGCTGATCGCCAGAGGAAGTAAAGACATGGGACCTCCATAAGCTAATGCCCAGATAGCCTCCACAGCTCTCATCCGTGTTGCAATATGGACTTGTCCAATAACCTCAGCAGGCCTGCGCGCTATTCCTGAATCACCAAAAAAAGGTAATTTAGTGAGAACAAACCAATTCTTGAATGCAAAAGAATGAAAAGAAGGCAACCAATCCCAAGTATAAATATGATGCAGAAGACAAAAAGGAAGGAAAAAAAGTAAAAATCATGATTGAAGAAACTATATAAACAGATAATTCTTTCTCCACACATATGGTAAAAATATTGCAAGGTCCACAATCAAATTTATTCAAAAAGGGAAAAAAGTCAAGCAAACCAATATAATACATGAAAAAGATAGGGCATGAGCAGTAGATGAATTTACATGCACAGTCTAGTAAACTGACATATCATCCACCCAGCAATCGACGGTTCCTCCACCATATATGCATGCACTGATAAAGAGGGGAGAAAAGTTACAGGAAGTATGATACAACTAATCTCTTGTGAATAAAAATCACTTTTGTCACAATATTCCTCCTCCAACTTGCGACGTGTTAACCACCTTGATTCTATAATCCAATTCATCCAAGTGATTTCATCTCCAAGAATCGGTAACATTAAGCAAGAGATTGCTTTTTGTATCTTCCAGCTTGTGCTTTTGTACTTGAACTCATTGGCACCTGTGAGTTTTGATCCGCTTATCTATATCCTCAAACTTGATTATATCGGACTTCCGATCCACTAGCAGGATCCAATCATCGGTTGTATTGAACTTTTGATCCGCTACCAGGATCATATCAATACCTAGAAATAGAAGCATCTAGCTTGCTTATACAACTTTAAAATAGCACACAGGCTTAGGGAGAAGAAAGAAAATAAGATTAATGTTTTCCCTTCTCTACTCAATCTTGTAAAGCATACTCTGATTCAGGAACATGGATAAATAGAAAAGAGCATAGGATAAGAACCAAGCACACCCACACAAGGAGATCTTAGTATTCTCAGACACTTCATTGGAATCTATAAACCAAAAGTCAGATGCTAAAAGGTCATGTCAATACTGAAATTAAAAGTGAACATATTCATCCTTCAAAAAAAGAAAAGACTAAAAGAAAAAGATGAATCCGCTCACCTGCAGCACCAGAAGGAGAAGCATCTGGGCAGAATCGCCCACTAAGAAGACAGGGATGGTAGAGTACGTATAGGCAACTTCCAATCTCAGCATCTAATAGAGAACTTTCCTCTGCCATTCTTTGCACATGATCGTTTGTGGCTAGCCAAGGAAGCCCTGCACCATTACCAAAAGAAGGTAGCATATCCCCTCCCCTAGAAGCCATCCGTGCCATTCTTTCTGGCCCAATTGGTTCCTTAAAGATATATACTGGGCCCATTTCAGCAAATAAAGGGCATTGAGGTTGACTGTTCTGTAAGCTAGCCGTTGTAGGAGGGGGGTTTGTTCCAATGCAACAAAATGCAAGTGGCTTAGAGATGCGAGGAAACTCGAAAGGACGACTTTCATACAAGGATCCATCGATATATAATCTCAATTCATTCTCTGCTTTACCAATAAGCCCCTGCCTGCATACATGCTCCAATCCAATAAAATACCAACAGTGTGGCTTAAAAGGATGAGTAAAATGTATAGAAGCCTTTTTTCCTTTTCCATTCCCACTTTCAACCACTAAAAACTGTGCATGAAAGTATGCCTCTATTCCCTGATTATCAGTTGATAGGAAACTAAATAAACGAGGCATAAGTGCTGTGCCTTCACCAGCAAGCGCACTTGCAGCAGCAGCAGCAGACATTGCTGATGACTTTCCTGATTCAGCTGCTGCAGCAGCAGCAATGGCAGCTGCAGCAGTAGCAGTGTTTAATGAATCTGCAAATGATTCAATATAGATCCACGTTGAAAAGGCATATCCATTGGTAAATGGCCAACGGCTGTCCCCAGAAGCTAGTAAGCCAGAGCATTCACCAAAAAGTTCAAAAGTACATGCTGGTCCCCTAGACTCTTTCCCACAAACTGCCTTCTCTAGTGCAAGCATTAAGTGAGGTGCCCAAATGGTAGTAATTGTTCTTGCCACGACCTGAAACCATCTGTGCAAATCAATAACACTAAGCGAATGCCCCGCCAAATGTTGGATGCAATAGCATAAGGGAGTTCCATCCCATTTTATCTGCTTTATTGAGCCAACATCCTGAGTAAAAATATTCTCAGCCGACCTCAAAAGAACTCCTAATAAGCCACCCATAGAGCACATTTCCCTGTTTCTCGTACAAGCCCTTAATATAACCAGCAAGCCTCTAACCATCCGTGTCCTGGCAGACATGACAATGTCACTATCTCCTTCCCATGGAAGCCAAGGAATTAGCTCACCTGCCACAACTGCAGCCCTAGAGTTTAGCATCACACTTGGAGGACTGTTTTCATCATCCTCTTCAAAACTTTCAATTCCACCCATTGTGGCAATAAGTGAATCAACAACCAAAAACGGACTGCAATCCACGTCTTCCTTACTTCCAAAAGACTCAGACTCACTTACAATAATCTTCAGCTTCTCCAAGCTTTCAGGCCTCCCCATAATGGCAGAATCAACTAAATGTAATAATTCAGAAGATACAGTTGGCATATCAGCTTTTGGCTTAGGCTTTATAGGTGAACCCAGAGAAGAGTAACCAGAATCATGCCGCAGTTCAGAAGTTGAGGAATAATCATTCTCCATCCCCCACGTGCTTGCTAGATGTTGAGAGTACTCCTCAAACCCGCCAAAAGAGTATTTCTCATTGTCTGAATTTAAGGATCCATTTGAGCCCACCTGATTACCATGAGATTGTGCAGCACCTTTATCTCAATTTTCTAAAGAAACAGCAGCTTCTATCGTGTCCTTCACAACAGAAGCTACTTCAGGAGTACTGCAACCCCTTACTGAAGTTTCATCAAGCTTCTTTTCTTCTTCTTCTTTCATTGCATTATCACTTCGAACACCTAGAAACTATCCATTTGAATTATTTACACCCAAATCCACCTGTAAAAATAAAAATAAAAAGATGAGAACTAACAGCCGCTCCAGTCAATTCTTGAAACTATATATCTAGCACTAAAGATGCACAACCATAAACCATGAGAAATTACTCTTTTAGCACAAAACATAGACTAATGAATTTGAAAAAACCGTTCATGAACTAAGCCAAATATAACCTTATGTTTCACTTTCAACATTAATACTTACGAAATTAAATACAGAATATAAAATTTTACATATTAGTGAAAACCACAATACATTTTCCCCCGCAGAATCAAACTAACTCTAACCGTGCAGACGAAAAAAAAAAAATCTAATTTGAATCAAATAGTAAGACATAACAAGCAGTCCGGGATCTAGCTCATGAAGCGATAATGCATTCGAAAATACAATACTGGATATAAACTCTCCGAATTACAATAAATAAACAATGATCCGTTCTCACGTTGACGAATCGATCAACATGCATAGAAGTTCAAAAAGTAATATTGATGAAAGAAGGAAACAAGAGAATATCGATCCAAATAACCAACGTAGTCACAGTTTACTGGTCATTCATATGAATAATTCTCAAGAAAATGAAAATGTAATCCTGTAATGTAAAAAAGACTATGAACTTACCCGTGTGAAAAATGGATCGGTCCGGTTCAAATTTGAAGTTTCCCGTTGGATTAATCCATTAAAATGAGAAACATAAAAGAAACAGAGAAATTGAAGAAAATTGAAAAAGGAAAATAAAAAGAAAATGTAGTTTCAGAAAATGAGAAAGAGAGAAACGAAGAAGACGAGAGAGAGAAAGGATGGCGAAATGGGCGCGGGAGAGAAGGCGGATTTAGCCACTAATTGCTAATTGGCAATTTGCCATTAGGACCTTCTTATGGTTGCCCCGTCAAAAACAAATGGTGGTTAATCTTTATTGATATCTCCAACCACCTTTTTAAAATTATATAGTATCTATATACTTATTTTATTCCTATACCGATTTATATTTAGTGATAACTATGTCATCTATTTACAAATTTTGAATTTGACTCTACATAAAAATTTAAATTTATTTCATTAATTTTAATTAAGTTTATTTAATTAGTAAATAACAGGGTAATAACCAAATTGAATGTAAGGAAATCAACTGACTGTTTCACGTGCAAACATATATATCTACCAAAGGCAATGTATGGTATGATATTGACTACATAATTGATAAACTGCTAAAATCAAGTCACATGCATTTTCCAAATTTGTCCTGCAAGTCATAATTTTATGGGTAAAAAATACCATGAAAGTCCTTATATTGTATTTTGTCCCCTTTTATGAAAAAAAAATAGATAAATTGGTCCTTCTACATTAGAGCAAAAAATAAAATTATTTTTTTGTTAAAAATTTCATCAATTTGTACTATTAAAATTTGGCATTGCTAACAGAATAACCAAATAGTGTACTTCATGCTAACATATATGGATCAGTTTTTAACAATAAAAATAGGCAGAAATTTTTAATAGAAGGATTAATTTGTTGTTTGATCAAGATCATATAGGGACTAATTTACTTATTTTTTAAATAAAAAATAAAATACAACCCAACTCTTAGTACATGAGCTTTTATAATACTTTTACCTAATTTTATAGTTTGTAGTTTTAGCAGACTTTTTTGATACACACTAACTGTTATAATAAAAATAAGTACTACCTTTTGAAATACTCAAAGAATATAGAAAAAAAATTGCAGACATTTTAATTTTAGATATATGTATTTTTAGTGTATACATTTTAGTACCCAAAATAAAGATTTTAAAATCTAATTGGTGGTCAAATCAATTAATCCATCAGTTCGTTAATTTAATTAGTTTAATTAAATAAATCATTAAAAAATTTATAAAAAAATAAAACATATTAAAAATATAATTCAACCAACTTTTTATCCAATTTAACCGGCCCATACTAATTCCTTCAATTGATCCATACAGACTCCTAACCAATTCAATGTCCTTCAAATGACCAATTCAATATCCTTCAAACCACTGCCTTAGTTGATTCTTGATCTAACTGATCTAATCGGCTAGTTCAATCCAATCCAAACAACATTACTAAGGTACTCAAAAGTTATATATTTAATTTGTTAATAAAATAAATTTAATGTTAACTGTGAATTAATTTATCAAAAACAAACTAATTGTTCAGATTTTTTTCAGGTTCTAAAAAGTTAATCACTAATATTATTAATTAATTAAAACATTTCATCAAATTAACTTTAAAAATTTAAATTAAACACTAAATAATTAACACCTTCATCTTCAGATACCAAAATTATGATTTTTATCAAATACAACATTGGACAAGATAATTTCAAACTCTTTGATGATAATGGACAGTATCGGAGAAATTATGGCACGACTTCAGTGTCAAGTAAAAACTCACTACGTGAAAAATATATCAACTACAATGCATTTTTTCTCTTCTATACAAGAAACATTACAGATTTACTTCGCAGCATGATAGTAGACAGTAACAAGTATAAAATGAAAAAACCGCTTAAAGAAATCAAAGAAATTAGTCACAAAATATAAATGCTCATACATATTAAATTTTGCAAAAACGAGCCCTTATTGAAGAAATTAATACAGTGGACAACTTTCCATATGAGGTTTCCATATTCTGTCTAAAATTGAACTTACATCCAAAACGGGGAAAAAAAGGATCATAGTGTGTCTTTCACAGGTTAACATTCGTACACAATTAACTCGTTCCAATGGGCGAGTCCTCAAGGGGATGAATTTAATGAATTACAAAGAAGAATCAATGTGGAAGAGAGGGGGGGGGGGGGAGGGGAGTAAAGCCAAAAACGAAAAAAAAAAATGAAATGCTTTAATTAATCAGGTTTACTCACTAAGATTGCAGCTGTAAAGGTAGGGATGATCATACTTGATGTACTTGGTCCAGTATGATCGATATTTGGTCATCGCCAGCTCGAGCCAGGGTTTCATGTTGCCATTGTAGTGGATAACTGCGGCATGTTCAATTTCTTTTTTGTCTACGCTTGGATTGTAGCCAAGACCGAGTACATGCCATGACTTCTCAAGCGGATGTGTGAGACCGTAAAATGTAATCAACCCAGGAGGGAGTGTCCCAAGCTTCCACAATGCTCTATCTTCATTCTGATACAACAGTTTAAAGGGCAAAAAAAAAAAAGAAAGGAAATCAGAACATACAACAATTATCCTGCAATTTAATAACATGAATAATACAAGATGATTCAAGAACTTGTTGATTTGACCTCTAAACAAATAAATGACTTATCTATATACACAGATGAAGGAGGAGAAAAGAAATAAAATGAAATCAGATAAATGGTCTTTCCATCGACTCACCATATTTTGCCACTTGTGGTATATGCCAGTGATATCCCTCTTTTTCCACTCCTTGAGATCAAACATATTCATTCCATATGCCCACCCGCAAGCATTAGGATCAAAGTTTCGTGAAATATGAGGATTTGAGAAGTTTAGATACTTATCAAAGCGGTGAAAGCTTTCACCACAAGTTTCTACCGCACCATTTACCTTCCCATGTAGATCCACAGACCATAATCTGGTCAAGTCATTCTGGACAACAATGTCATCGTCAAGAAAGAGGATCTTATCTAACTTGGGGTATACTTGTGGCAGATAGAACCGCAAGTGGTTCAGCATTGATAGATACTTTGGGTTTCGATACTTCAAGTTTGAAGATGCAGACTTGGTTGGATTATCTGCCTTGAAGTAATACTCCTTCATTGCAGCAGTCTCAAGCTGCCGTAAAACAGGGCAATAGGATGAATTAAGCCACTTGAATTCATCAACATTTTCAACATGAATGGTGGCCTTTCCAGGGGGATTTAACAGAAACCACATGTTCATTGCTCCAAAATTAAGTTTATCGGTAACAAGATGGAAAACATGTTTTGAAGGATCCTGCAAGACCACGAAGGGAAGATTTAGTCAAGACTGCAGCCAAGCCTCAATTCTTAAAGATCTTACAATCAGTTCTGTTCTAGAAGTGCAAAAGGGAAGAACAACCAAGACTGTTACGCAAGATAAGGCAGCTTGTATCACCTTGGCATTCATGATAGTTGAGTTAACAACAACTGATGCAGCCAAGACATTATCAGAGAAGAGAGCATAATGGTAGAGGTTTGGATTTTCCAAGTTCTCACTTCTAGGGAACTTTCTCTTCTCCAAGGGAAGGAGATAGTATTCTATGGTCAAACGCATAGACAAGCAATGGATTGCATTGGGAATTGTTTTGGCAGCCAATTGACTCAAGAACGTGCTCTGTTTTTTCAAGCTCCTAACTTGTTCGTCTGATCTCTGAAGCATTGCTCTGAGCTTTCCAGTAACCAACTTGCAATCATACAATTGCTCTCTTGCTATTGATAGAACCTTGCCCATTGTTTTAATTTTCTCAGGTGCACTAAACAAAGTTGAATGATGACACAGAATAAGAATTTGCAAGAATCACCAAGAGCGAAAACAGAAGGAAACATAGACCGCACATTGTCAATGAGATTACAGATATACCATTCTTTTACCTGTGAGGTAGATCAGCATCAACTGTTGACTCACCTACAGCACGCTGACTCTCTTTGACCCTGATCTTCAGTTCTTGCTGCAAACCAAGCTTATTTTTCATTTTTGCTATGCCTATATAAACCTGTGCCATTATAATTTGATCCCTCATCAAGCGCACTGTGGAATCTGAGTTCTCATTCTCAATTTCTCTCCTCCATATATTGTATCTGCCCAGAACAACAGAGTCCACAGTTCTGGATCGTTCAATGGCAGCATTTTCAAGTTTCAAAGTAGCTTCATCATCTTGTTGCACCAATTCAGCAGCCCGCTTTGCACGTCTATTATCTCTAAGTTGCTGCAAGAAAGTAGCATTTATAATTTACTTTTTTATATCACTAGAGCATATGGTGCATCAAAAGTTGTTAATTACCCTTCGAAGTGTTTTAGCAGGTGCATCAGGTGAACGATCATCTGCATGAGACAGGCATGTCAGAATGAAAGAAAATTATAGCTAGAGCATTATGCATATAATTCAGGTGAGATTACCGTCTAGAAGCTTTCCATCTTTGGATGTTTCTTGTTTCAATTCTGCAGCCTTTAGGTTTGACTAAGAACATGTGAGAATCCAATATACATCAATAAATCAGAAACTAAAAATGAAAAAAAGAAGAAGGTAAAGGCTGTTAAATATAGAAAAGCGCTCAAAATATGAGACCGGTGAGGTTCATCATTAATATGAAACCAACCTGAGAAGTAGCATCATCTTCAACTGATGTCTCCACAACTTTCCATGATGCAGACAAGTTGCCTTTTCTGAAAGAATCTAGACTTAGCGGCCCCAGATCAGCTGTGCTTGTAGTTACAACATCGATAACCTAGAATCGATTCAATTGTGGCAACACCAGACAAAAAAATAATCAACATTTTGAACCTATCCCTTGTTAGAGCAAGAAATATAATTAATTCAGATGGAATATTCTCCGCCGTGAACTTACCTCTTTAGTGAAAAGGTTTTTGATAGATTGCAATGCCAGCCTTTCCCTCCAATCAACATTCTGCAAAACTCAACCATTTTAAACCCATATATAACGTGTATATACGAGCCACGTGAGTCGGTCATTATATCAGCAATGTAAATGGAAAAGCTTTTGATATGAAACCTGCTTGGTATAACCACTTTGAACATTATTTTGATCTGCACAAGAAACAATAATCGGCGGAAAGATCAGATGCAAGCAATTGGAAAACACCAAAGTTATTAAAAAGGCAAGATGCTCGACATGGATAACAACACAATTGAATTCACATCTCAAATTTAGATTAACAAAACAAATTCAGCAAAGATTAGCTGAGCTGATTAGATGAAGACTAAGGAAATCCGCTGAATTTCTAGGTTAAAAGTTTTTTTTTTAGGAAAGGTTAAAAGTTCTATCAATGCGAATATTAAATTTACATTAAGTGCAGCAACAAGTTCCAGTTAAAATCGAAACCTATTAGGAACAAGAATTTGCGATAAATGTTGTGTAACTAAAGTAGACCACTTGATCTTAAACTTTTCTAATCAAATCACATGTCAAAAACTAAAGAAAGAAATAACCAACCAAATAACAGAATCAATCACTAAAAAGTTAAGGCATTTTAAATTTTTATGAGAGCAAAATAACACATTTATCAATCAATTAAACAAACGAATTAAACTATATCATTTCGAAACAAATTTTATGAAATGCAAATAGCAAAATACCAAAGTGAGATCTGCAAAATAATTACTTAAATGCGGGTGGAAATAAAGAGAGAGAGAGAGATAAAAAGAGCGAACCAGATATATAAAGTCCACGACCGACAAAGAAAACAAGCGGAGCGAGAACTGAGAAGAGAATGAGAATCACGATAGGGAACCGAGATCCAGAACTTCTGTTCCTGTGGACGCCAACACTGGATAGCCCCCGCTTCAACGCCATTGGCAATAAAAGCCTAAGAACAACAAAAAAGTCATTCAGAAAAACAAAAAAAAAAAAGCGAAGAATCAAAAGGCGGGAAAAAAAAGGAGAATTACGAGTTTAACAGTGAGGAGATCGAAACTGAGAGCACAGCAGATCCGTATCAAAGCTAGCAGCAGGAATGAAAATCCATAGCAAATCAATCATCAGATAAAGAGTTAATCAGATGATTGCAGAGAAGCAAATGCAGTGAGATGATGAAGAACGCCTTAATTAGGATTTTGCCCTAAGCAAAGAGAGAGGGAGCGTGTAAGAATGGCGATTAAAGTTAAAAGAGGCGAACTTCAATCTCGGCTGGCTACTGGGCTTTTTCTTTTCTTTTTTTTTTTTTTTTTTTGCTGTTTGTAATGTAATTTCTTTCTTTTTACCCTTTTCGCTCTCGCGTCTTTGAGAGAGAAGGAGATAATTACTCTTTTTTGGGGAAAAAATACGTCAAGTAGCCGACACGGACGATGTCGTTTTCATCGCCAGTCTGGCTGGGAGCCTGGAACCAACTGATTCTATTAATAAATTGGCTTAATGGTGCAAAAAACCCTTAAATCTTTTAAAAAATAATTAAGTTTTTATTTTTATTTAATTACGTATTTTAACTTTTAAAACACATTAAAAAGATTTTTAAAATTTTCAAAAAAAATTAATTAATCCCTTATTTTAATTAAAATTTAAAAAATATAAAAATTAAAATCAATAAAAGCTATAAATATTATTAACTTTTAATAAAATTAAAATATTAAAATTAGAAAATATAAAAATCATAAAAATATAAAAATTGTAAAAATTATAAAATTTTATAAAATCGTAAGAAAATTATACAAAATGTAAAGAAATATAAATTTCGTAAAAATTTATAAATATTATTGTACCAAAAGAAACATTTTATAATTTTTCTATAACTTTTATTGATTTTAATTTTTATCATTTCTCGCCACATGTTACGTTGTGTTACGACACGTGATAACTTTAATTGGAAAAAAATTAGGGTCGTTTATTTGTTTTTATGATTTTTATAAAATTTTACAAATTTTTTATTTTTTACGATTTTTATAAAAATTCTAATTTTAATAAATTTTAAATTTTATTAAAATTCAATAATTTTAAATTTTATTAAAATTCAATAATTTTAAATTTTATTAAAATTATATTTTAAATTTTATTAAAATTCTAATTTTAAATTTTTCAAATACCAAATTGTCCCAAGATTTGAGGATAGAGTTTGAATTGAAACGTTTGGAATGTGATAATTGTCAAAAGTTTGAAATGTGATAATTTTTTGAAATTATAATTTGATTAAATTTTGAAAAGAAAAAATTTTTGAAAAGGAAAATAATTTAAAACTCAGATTTTAAAAATTTGAAAAACTTAAAAGCTTTGGAGAAACGAGTTTTGATATCTGAAATGGCTATTTCAAGTCGTGCCTTTCATTCTTAATTTGATAGCCTTTTATAGATGACTATTGCCTCTTTTATATCATTTGAACTGGGAAATTCAATCCCTTACATAATTGAAGCTTTTTTTCATAATTAAAACTTTGCAGAGAATATATTCTCTGATTACAAAAATACAAACTACAAGAATAATTACTATTCATGCATCAAAAATCTTACTGTTCTTGCCAGAAATATTTACTGTTTGCGCCAGAGAATATTTCTTGTTCACTTGTCTTTTCTTGCAGGGAATATTTATTGTTTGTACCAGAGAATATTTCATGTTCACTCGTCTTTTCTTGCATTATTTTTTCTTGGTCCTGGTGATTGTTACTGAAGTGGTATCATCTGCAAGATCCACCGTTTTGATTGAAGACGCTGAAGATTTCTCATCTTCGGATTCGAATCCATTGAGCTGAGCATTTCAGCCATGAGTTTTTTGTATTCCTTCTTGGTCTTGGCTTGAGCTAACATCGCACTAGCTGTCGATTTTGCTTGAAGGAATTTTGCTGTGGTTGGATCCGCGGCTGCAAACTTACATAATCTCAGATTCTTGTTGAAAAAATTGTTTAAATATTTTTCATCATATTTTTCATCATTAAACTTGTCCCACCATTTAGTTCTGTAGTTTCAAACTAGTAATGGAATTCCAGTAGATTGATCTTGCTCATAGGAATAATTCTAAGAAACAATCCAAGAAATGCATAGTTTTGAGAAAAAAATGGATTGTTCTATAAATGTGCTTTTGGTCTGGTTTAGGGTAAAATTTGTCAAAGAATTTGGGCCATAAATTTTGATTTTTTTTCTGGTAGGATCTCAAAGGATGATGGTCCATACCAATTCCACCATTCTTGGAACCAGTTTGAGAATTTGAATTGGGTACCGTATTTGAAATATATGATCCAAGAATGTCTCATGTGTTGGTTGTTCATTAAGAAGGCATTGTACCATGCCATTTGGTAATCCCAATATGTAAAATATGGGTGGTGGTCAATTTTGGTGGTAAATTTGGCTGGAAATTTCTTTGGAGAATTTGGGTTTTCAATCCAATCTCTTGGTCGAAGAATTTTTAATATTTGGGCTATTGAATGGTTAATAAAATTTGGATCTTTTGGGTCTATGTAGTGTTTGAACAGTATTGATCCAGTACCAGGATGTTTTCATAATACTGTTGGGGTTTTTGAGAATCCAACTGTTTGAAATGCCATTCATTGAAAAGTTCTTTTGCAAGTATATATGGAAGTTTTTCTGAAAATTCTTCCTCCATAACAAGAATTTTTTCAAAACATTTGTTTGGAAAATATTGTGAGGATTTTTTGTAGCAGCCTGTGAAGACACTGCTATTTCTTTTGGAAAAACATCTTGGAGAGATGTCTCTTTTAAAACTTTTTTGAGAGTTTTTGGTTTGTGTAAAACAATCTCTTTATTTTCTTGAAATCTTTGCTGCCTCACCAGCAATTTGTTTAAGAGGAGCTTCCTCTCTCATTTGAGAAAATGCCAATGCCACTTCTCGGGATTGAGAAAGGGACTCAATCCATTTTTTGATTTGAGAACCAACTTCATTTGGATCTTGTGCATCTTGAACAATTGTATTTTTGGAGGATTTTGATGATGATGATGATCTCTCATTTTCTTCTTCATGGCAAATTTCATACCATGACTTAATTGGTTTTGAGGAAAATTGGGTTTTAGATAACTCTCCTATTTTTCCTTTTCTTTTGTCTCGAAGTTTGGGTGGCATTTTTGAAGAAACTCTCTGGTGAGAAAATCAGACAAAGAATTAGTTTCTCCTTTGATGTATTCAATATCAAAATCAAATATGCTCAAAATTGCCTGCCATCTTGCAAAAATCTGTTTTAAGGCAATATTTTGAACATCTTTTTGTAAAACTTCTTTTGATGATTTGCAATCGATTCGTAAAAGAAATTTTTGATTTAACAAATCACTTTGGAATTTTGCAATGCATAAAACAATTGATAAATTTTTTTTTTAATAGTACTATAATTTTGCTGAGTTGGATTCCAGTGTCTGGAAGTAAACTGGACTATTTGCTCTTTTCCTCCCTTAACTTGTTTTAGGATCCCACCGTATCCTATTTTAGAAGCATCTGTTTCTACAATTTTGGGGGCATTTGGATCGGCTAAATATGAATAAGGAAGCTTAGTGATTTGTTTTTTAATTTGGATGATAATATTGGTGTGGTCATTTGTCCAAGATTGTGGATTCTTTTTGAGCCTATCATATAACGGTTTACATAATTTGCTAAGACCTGAATAAAAGTCTATGACATAATTGAGACTTCCCAAGAATCTTTGTAAGTGGACTTTATCAAGGATTTGGTCTGGGAATTTACTAGCAAACTCTATGGATCTTTCTATTGGGGTAATGGTTCATTGGGTAATATAATGACCTAAAAACCTTACTTTGGTTTGGAACAAACTTATCTTGGATTTAGAAACTATTAAACCATTATTTTTTATGACTTTTATAAAGATGGATAAATGTTTGAAGTATTTTTCTAAATTTTCTGAAAACACTAATACATCATCAATGTATACTATTGTGAATTGAGAATATTGGTAAAAAAATATCATTCATTATTCTCTGAAATTCAGATGGAGCATTTTTTAATCCAAAAGGCATTACATTCCATTCATATTGCCCAAATGGTACAGTAAATGTCGTTTTATATCTTTCTTCTTCTTTTATTTGGATTTACCAAAATCCATATTTAATGTCAAATTTTGAGAAAATATTTGCATTACAAAGTTTTTGTAGCAAATCTTTCTTATTTAGTATTGGGTATCTAATCCATTTTAAGGCTTGATTGAGATGTTTGTAATTAATTACTAATCTTGGTATTCCTCTTTCGAGTTCTGCATTTTTTTATTACATAAAATGCTGAACAACTCTAAAGAAAACTGCTTTTCCTAATTAAATTTTTATTAAGAAGGTCTTGTATTTCTTTTTTACAAAATTCTTCCATTTCTTTGTTCATTTGTATGGGTCTTGTTTTTGTGGGTATCTGTCTTTCATCAAAATTGTTTCATATGGTAATGTTACTTTGTGTTTTTTCATATTCTAAAAAGCATTAGGAACGTCAGAATAAATTGTTGGTTCTATTTCTTCTCTGATTTGATTTGTTCTTTTTTTGTACTTCTCTTTTTTCTAATTGTTTAGTCAATTTTTAAAACATATTTCTTCTTTTAGAAAAGAGATTTGTTTCATTTATAATTAATTAAATTATTGATTTGCCCATTATGGATGGATAAAGATTTTAATAAGTTGAGATTTCTTATCTTTGGTTTTTATACAAAAGGAAATTTTACTTTAGTGTTTAAAACTTTGGTGGAGATAGAATTATTTGTTACTTTATAAGGTTTGAGTAGGGATATGAATGGGGTTCCTAATATGACATCTTGGGTAATATCTTTTACCATTAAAAAACATGTTTGATATTTTATACATTTGTTGGATATTTCTGCATTGGGAATTTTGTAAGTAATTTTTAGTTTTTTACCATTTGCAACTTTAAGAGATTATGATGTTTTGTCATAATATTTTGTTGGAATTATCCCTTCTCTAATGCAGTTTTGGTCCGCTCCTGTATCAAAAAGGGCTATTGTTTCTAATTGAAATTCATTATTTATGATAATATTTATTTTTATTAAATATCTTTGAATAGATACTTCAGTTAGAACCATCATATATTCTTGTGTGTTTTCTTCAGGTTCGGGTTTAGTTTCTGACGAACTTTTTTCTGGGATTTCATGTTTTAAGGTTTGCATTTGTTTGTTCATTTCTTGTTGTTCCATTTTAAGCTGAGAAAGTTCTATTTTAATTTGTTTTATTTCTAATTGTAATTCAGAATTTGTAATTTGTCTTGGTTTTATTTTTTTCATATTTATTAAATATTATATCTTGTATATTATACATTTGTGATTGACTAGAAATAATCTCTTTTCTTTTCTAGTTTATCTTTTAATGAGGATTTTAATTTCAAAAGGTATTCTCTTTTAAGTTCGTGTCTTGAATTTTATCAATAACTTCAATCATAAATTCTTAGACTTTGGTTAACATATTAATTGAGGGTTTATTTTCATCATCAGAAGATTGGAATGTTGTATGTAATTCGTCTATTTGTAATTCTTCTATTTCGATAGATGTATCATTTTCAGAAGAAGTTGTTTCCAAAAGAATCTCATTTAATTTTTGTTCTATTTCTTCATCTAGATTTAAATTATTAATTTTTCTTTTAATTTTACAATATTTTAAAATGTGTCCTGGTTTTCCACATCTATAACATTTTATTGTTTTATCAATTTTGTTTTCTGTTTTTTGTTGTTTCTTTTCTTTTCTGTATTTTCTATATTTGGGTTTTTATAATATTCTGAAATATTCTTTTTCCTATTTTTTGGTTTTACATGGCAGCGTGTTTTTGAAAAAGAAGGTTCATTCCTAATGTCAAATTGGTAGCAGAATGATCCTAATTCTTTTCTACATTGATATATTTCTTTCTTAAGTTGTTTTTGTAATTTTAAATCTTGACAAATTTTTAATCTTTCTTTTTGGGTGAAACTAATTAGTTCACTATATGTAAGCTTTTTATATGGAATAATACCTCTATAATTTTCTCTTATTTGGTTTTTAACTTTTTCTCCTAACAGAGTAGGAAGTCCTGCTAGAAACTTTTCTTTTCAAAACGGTTGTTGGTTATCATATCTTTACATAACTCTAGTCATAAAGACATCTTTATACAATTTAAAATTAGTTAATTTTTTGCATTTTAAATTTGATAATAATTCTGAATTTCTATCTTTAAGATGAGAATGATCTCTTATAAAGTGTTTAGAGATTGAGAAAATTAAAGTTGCTACTGCATCTTTGATTTCTCTTCCTTGTTCATCTAAAATAATTTTTCCTTGATCATTCTTTTTTATTGCTTTTAAAATTTCTTCCTATTGGGTTTTAATGAGTGCATGATCCCATCATCCTTTTAATTGACCAGTAAATCTAGCAACTAAAAGATTGGCTATACAATGATCACTGATTAATCCATTTTGGTTTTGGGTTTTATAAACATTTGAAACCATTGTCATTTGTTGTAATAAACTAAGAATATTGCATTCAGACATTCCATCTATATTCCATTCATAAATTGTATTAGCATTGTATTTATTTTGGAAAATAGGTTTTTCTTCTCTATTAGGATCAGGTGCAGTGGTTTTTGGATAATATAATCTTTTTGGTTCTTTCCAGGCCATCTTGTTAATTTGTTGATCATCTGACTGGTCAGAGTCAGGTTTTTCTCATTCTTAAAGGATTTGCTTTTATTCCAGTATTTTTGTGAAGATATTGAACCTCCATTAAAGGGGGATGTCGAGATTGAACTTCTCCTTTATTAGTTTGTCATCTAGTATTATGTTTTATTGTACTAATAGATTCTAAATAATATTCTTCAAACCATTCAAAGAATTTTATATGAATTTTATGGGTATTCATAAATTCATAATATTCTTGAAGAATGCTTTCTCTTTTATCATTATTATTTTTAAAGTAATCTTCTCTTTTTTGGTTATTTTTGTTGGAATAGAAGTGCTTTCTACACCATTCTTTGTTTATCTCAAAAGTTTTTTTCTAAAACAAATATTTCTGAATTTTCTCCTTGTCTTGCATTATTAGTCATTGATGAATATGTTGGTGACGTATTAGGTGAATTTTGGGGACTCTCTTCCTGTCTGGCATAGATAGGTTGAGCTATATTTGAGGAATTATCTATTCCTTGTAAATTGGTTCTAAATGTTGTTGGGAAAGAAGAGACATAGGCTCTAGCTGTCCTAAAATCTGCCGTTTGTGTTTCTAGATTTGACTCTTCTTCTAAGTTTAACTTTCTAAAAGTTGTGCTGGTACTTCCTATTTCGAATGAATGTCTTGGAGGCATTCTTCGTGGCCTGCTGAATATTAATTCAACTGTGCCATCTTGGTGTTGGGAGATTTCACTCAATGAAGTGTTTCTTATGGGAGTTGGTGCCATAGGGTCTATAGCACCCTCAAGTTTCCACCTATCAGGAAGGTTTTATTTCATGCCATTGTATTGTTCTTGGGATTGTGGTATGAGATCTTGAAGTATCAGTTTCTATTAAGAGGGTTTCTCCTTTTGGGCTTTGGAGTAAAGCCTTGGTATTGACTACAGAATACATAGCTTTGAAATGGAGTCTATAGACTAATGTTAATACCTCCGTACCATGAAGCATTTTGTAGTTATGGGTATGTATTTGGAGGGTCAAAGATTGTAAAAAATTTTTGTCGGTCAAAGACACCATAAAATTTGGATAACAATTAAAATGTATTGGGCCGGTACATAGGCTTGTTTCTATGGTTCCTAATAATGAGTCATTAAACATGATGTGTCTTTGGTATCTTAAGACAATTAAAATTGAGGTATTTTTAGTGGCTTAAACATTAAGAGGTTTGACACCAACTTGGACTAGTCCAAAATGGACATATTTGTATTTTTGTTCTTTGAGTTTATTAATGACGACTTTATCTAATAATTGGATTGTTTCATATTCTTTTTTAATAGGTAAACTCCTTTTGTTTTGTTTTTATAACGTAACTACAAAAAACATTTAAATTTTCAAAAGTTGTTTTCTTGTAGACTTGGTTTGTTGGAACTCTTGGAAGAGTCCAATTATCGAATCTTTGGGGAATATTTTCATAATGTTCTTCTTGTTCATTAACAGTGTTGTTTGAGGTTTGGTCAGACTCTTGGGATTGATTGGAAACAAAGCTTACAGAAAAATTGGTTTTTCTAAGGAAGGAAAACATTCTTTGTTTTCTTATTTCCTACAAGGGGGTTCTACTACCAGGATTTCCGAATTATTAAGGTTGCCTACAGGGATATTTTGTCCTTAACACGCCTAACCCATGGCTAACTGGACAGTATATCAATACTCAGCAAAATAATAATACGTTAATGAAGACAGTTAATAAGAGCATGGGCTTAATTGCTATTTTAAAAAATTTTGAGGGTATCTTTAATGTATTTTGAAAGTTCAAGTACCCGATTGAATGAAAAACAGCAGAAGCTTAATTGCTTTTTTTGAAGAAGTTTGAGGGCTTTTTTGGTACATTTTGAAAGTTCAAGTGATCAATTAAGTGCAAAAAAAAAAAAAAAAGAGGGGCTTAATTTATTTTTAAAGTTTGAGTACTTTTTTCACCTTTAAGCCTAATAATTTTATAGGACTTCGTTCAACTTTATATCAAGCTCTTTCGATCCAAATAATAATAATACTAATGTTTAATGGTGTAAAAAGTCCTCAACCTTTTTTTAATAAAGGAATTAAGTCCCTATATTTTTTTCCACTTATTTGGGTACTTGAACTTTCAAAATACATCAAAAAGACCCTCAAACTTTTTCAAAAAAAGTAATTAAGCCCTACTTTTTTTTTGGCACTCAATTGAATACTTGAACTATCAAAATATAAAAAAGGCCCTTTGATTTATTAAGGTTAACGACCCTAATTTTTTTTTCAATTAAAGCCACCCCATAACACAAGTACGGCGTGACATGTGACAAAAATTTATAAAAAATAAAAATCAATAAAAGTTATATAAATTATTAAATTTTAATAAAAAATATAAAAAAATTATAAAAATAGTAAAAAATAATTTTTTGGTAAAGTTTTATAAAAATGATAAAAAAATATAAAATACATAAACAAGACCCTTTAATCATTGACCGTTAAAGTTAATGATCTTTAGTTTTTTTTATCACGTGTCGCGACACAGCATGCCATTTGGCGAAAAAAGATAAAAATAAAAATCAATAAAAGTTATAGAAAAAATATAAAATGCTTCAATTGGTACGATAATTTTTATAACTTTTTTTTACTGAATTTTATATTTTTTTACTTTTTTTATAATTTTCTTATGACTTTATAAAATTTTATAATTTTTTCTATATTTCTATATATTTTATAATAATTTATGATTTTAAAAATTTTTACAATTATTTATTTTTTTATGATTTTAATATTTTTCCTAATTTTTAATAAAATTTAAATATTATTTATAACTTTTATTGATTTTTATTTTTTTTATCATTTTTTACCACATGTCATGCCGTGGTTGTGGCACGTAATACCTTTAACTGAAAAAATTAGGGGCGGTTAACTTTAACAGTCAAATGGCATTTTTAATTCATTTTGGCAGTTCAAGTACACAATTGAGTGCAAAAAAAATGTAGGGGCTTAATTGCTTTTTTTAAAAAAAAAGTTAGAGAGCCTTTTTTTTATGCATTTTGAAAGTTTAAGTACCCAATTGAGTGTAAAAAAAATCTTAATTGTTTTTTTTTTTGAAAAGTTTGAGGGCTTTTTACACTCTTAAGGTAATACTACTACTAATAATGTTAATCTTTAAAGTTTAGGTACGAGGTCCCTATACTTGAATAAAATTAAGATTTGGTCTCCAGTCGATTTTTCGATTGGTTTGTTTTTTAAATGCATAATAACATTTTTGGCCCTCCAATTTTATATTTCTTAAACAAAGTAGTTAATTTAAATGTTTATAAAGCTGATAAGATAGTCTTCAAAATCGTTAAAGGATAATAAATTCTTGAAAATAAATAAATAAAATAAATCAACTTAACGTATTATTCATTTAGTGATAAGTAGTTCTTATCTTATTATTTTCTTATTATTTAAAAATCTTGTAAATAGTTTTTATCATTTAAAACTTAAATTATTGGAAATTTATTTTCAATTAATGGAAAATTTTCAATAATTAATCAAACAGCCCTAAATTATTTAGAAACATATCTATAATGTATATATATATATGATGTGTCACGAACTAACTAAAAATTTGACTAAGGCAAGTATATCTATCAATTAATAGTATAGCCACGATGAGTAAAGATATCGTTCCCATGAAGACTAAAAATACTAGTAATTACCGTTTTTCTATTATTTAACTGAATAATTCTAGTGATTGATTAAAAACAAAAATTAACTAAATTAATTAACTAACGAACACGACAAATAACAAATCACGAAAATAATTGAGTAACAACCAATAAGCGAAACAATACCTAGGAAAGAATCTGCCTAGATTTCATCTGTCACTATCAATCTAAATTACGCAATTTCTTTATTTAGCACCTTGATCCAAAGAAATCCCTAAATTATGCTAATATTTCTTTTGAGTATAAGAGCAATTGACCGTAGGTTGATTAGTTAAAATTTCTTTCTAATTAAAACCCTTATTATCACATAAACTCGTGCTATGGATTCCCCTATTAGATTTCACTCTAATCCGATAGATTTATGTTGTCCTATTTTTAGGATTGCATGCAACTCCACTCAATTAAGCAATATCTACTTTTAAATAATGTCTATTCAACCATCGAGTTAAGCACAATAAACATGGATCAATAATCTAAAAATATTAAACCAATAATTATGCACATATAATTCAGAACAAGAAACTAAGTATTTATTGTGTAAAATAAAAATCAAACGACAGTGTATCAATACTCAGCAAAATAATAATACGTTAATGAAGACAGTTAATAAGAGCATGGGCTTAATTGCTATTTTAAAAAATTTTGAAGGTATCTTTAATGCATTTTGAAAGTTCAAGTACCCGATTGAATAAAAAACAGCAGAGGCTTAATTGCTTTTTTTGAAGAAGTTTGAGGGCTTTTTTGGTGCATTTTGAAAGTTCAAGTGATCAATTAAGTGCAAAAAAAAAAAAAAAAGAGGGGCTTAATTTTTTTTTTAAAGTTTGAGTACTTTTTTCACCTTTAAGCCTAATAATTTTATAGGACTTCGTTCAACTCTATATCAAGCTCTTTCGATCCAAATAATAATAATACTAATGTTTAATGGGGAAAAAAGTCCTCAACCTTTTTTTAATAAAGGAATTAAGTCCCTGTATTTTTTTGCACTTATTTGAGTACTTGAACTTTTAAAATACATCAAAAAGGCCCTCAAACTTTTTCAAAAAAAGTAATTAAGCCCTACTTTTTTTTTGGCACTCAATTGAATACTTGAACTATCAAAATATAAAAAAAGGCCCTTTGACTGTTAAGGTTAACGACCCCTAATTTTTTTTCAATTAAAGCCACCCCATAACACAAGTACGGCGTGACATGTGACAAAAATTTATAAAAAATAAAATTCAATAAAAGTTATATAAATTATTAAATTTTAATAAAAAATATAAAAAAATTATAAAAATAGTAAAAAATAATTTTTTGGTAAAGTTTTATAAAAATGATAAAAAAATATAAAATACATAAACAAGACCCTTTAATCATTGACCGCTAAAGTTAATGATCTTTAGTTTTTTTATCACGTGTCGTAACACAAAGATGCCATTTGGGGAAAAATGATAAAAATAAAATCAATAAAGTTATAGAAAAATATAAAATGCTTCAATTGGTACGATAATTTTTATAACTTTTTACTTAATTTTATATTTTTTACTTTTTTATAATTTTCTTATGACTTTATAAAATTTTATAAATTTTTTCTATATTTCTATATATTTTATAATAATTTATGATTTTAAAAATTTTTACGATTATTTATTTTTTATGATTTTAATGTTTTTCCTAATTTTTAATAAAATTTAAATATTATTTATAACTTTTATTGATTTTTATTTTTTTATCATTTTTTGCCACATGTCATGCCGTGGTTGTGGCACGTAATACCTTTAACTGAAAAAATTAGGGGCGGTTAACTTTAACAGTCAAATGTTAAAGTAAACAGTCAAATGGCATTTTTAATTCATTTTGGCAGTTCAAGTACACAATTGAGTGCAAAAAAAATGTGGGGGCTTAATTGCTTTTTTTTTTTAAAAAAAAGTTAGAGAGCCTTTTTTTTATGCATTTTGAAAGTTTAAGTACCCAATTGAGTGTAAAAAAAAATCTTAATTGTTTTTTTTTTGAAAAGTTTGAGAGCTTTTTACACCCTTAAGGTAATACTACTACTAATAATGTTAATCTTTAAAGTTTAGGTACGAGGTCCCTATACTTGAATAAAATTAAGATTTGGTCTCCAGTTGATTTTTCAATTAGTTTGTTTTTTAAATGCATAATGACATTTTGGCCTCCAATTTTATATTTCTTAAACAAAGTAATTAATTTAAATGTTTATAAAACGATAAGATAGTCTTCAAAATAGTTAAAGGATAATAAATTCTTGAAAATAAATAAATAAAATAAATCAACTTAACGTATTGTTCATTTAGTGATAAGTAGTTCTTATCGCTTATTATTTTCAATATTTTTATTTAAAAATCTTGTAAATAGTTTTTATCTCGTAATTAGCTAACGATTTAAAAACTTAAATTATTGGAAATTTATTTTCAATTAATGGAAAATTTTCAATAATTAATCAAACAGCCCTAAATTATTTAGAAACACATCTATAATGTATATATATATGATGTGTCACGAACTAACTAGAAATTTGACTAAGGCAAGTGTATCTATCAATTAATAGTATAGCCATGATGAGTAAAGATATCGTTCCCATGAAGACTAAAAATGCTAGTAATTACCGTTTTTCTATTATTTAACTGAATAATTCTAGTGATTGATTAAAAACAAAAATTAACTAAATTAATTAACTAATGAACACGACAAATAACAAATCACGAAAATAATCGAGTAACAACCAATAAGCGAAACAATACCTAGGAAAGAATCTGCCTAGATTTCATCTGTCACTATCAATCTAAATTACGTAATTTCTTTATTTAGCACCTTGATCCAAAGAAATCCCTAAATTATGCTAATATTTCTTTTGAGTATAAGAGCAACTGACCCTAGGTTGATTAATTGAAATTTCTTTCTAATTAAAACCCTTATTATCACATAAACTCGTGCTATGGATTCCCCTATTAGATTTCACTCTAATCCGATAGATTTATGTTGTCCTATTTTTAGGATTGCATGCAACTCCACTCAATTAAGCAATATCTACTTTTAAATAATGTCTATTCAACCACCGAGTTAAGCACATTAAACATGGATCAATAATCTAAAAATATTAAACCAATAATTATGCACATATAATTCAGAACAAGAAACTAAGTATTTATTACGTAAAATAAAAATCAAATGACTGAATCCGTTATAGGGTTCATCTCTCCTAGGTATTTAGAAAATTGGTTCATGCTTGAAAATAAAAACATTCAAGATATAGTATAATCAAAAGAAATAAAGAAACTCATGATAACTTCCTAAGAAATCAACTGAGAATCTTCAATCTTGACAAAATCTTCTTTAAAGTCAACTTCATTGATATTTTTGAGTTGTTTTCTTGAATATTCTCCGACGACTCACTCATATCTTCTTATTTTCGTCATATATATGTATTGACCAAAAAACCTAAAAATCGTGATTTTCTGTTTTTCGGTGCGTAATTCCATAAAGTTGGCACGGCCTACCACATGCCCGTGTGGTTTGGCCGTGCGAAATGGTTCAGCCAGTGTGGCTCCTTAGCTTGCTTCAACGCTCTGATTTTTGTTCGTTTTCATTTGATTTGCTTCCAAGTGCTCTGTTAAGCATTAAAACATCAATTTAAAAAATTATGAGCATAAAATTCACAATTAACATCGGATAATCACTTAAAATGTATTAAGAATGAGGTTAAAACATGTTACTTTTAGCACTTATCAAATATCACCACACTCAAGCTTTTGGTTGTCCTGTAACGCCCCAAATTTCTTTAATTTCGACTTATGTGATTTTGGAGCACAAAAATATCTGTATGTGTTTCTGAATTAATTGACAAAAATATCTGTCAGCTTTAGTGTTTATGTGTCCTGGTTGTGTGTGAGAGGTCCCAAGTTCAAGTCACAACTTGGGTCAATTTTGGCCTTTTTTTATGAATAAAGCTCTCACTAGGGTCGGTAGGCTTTTAAGTTATTGTTGGTAAAATGATATCAGAATGGGCCTGCTAGTCTGGTGGTTAAGTGGTGTGTTATTATGGTGGAGCTCATGTGTTCGAGTCCTTGCGCAATCTCGGACGCTTTTATTTTTGCTCGCTTAATGGGGAAGAGTTTGAATTGGTTTTAAAAATTGAGTAGTGGGTTGAGTGGAGAGAATTAAGGGGAGTGATTAGGGGGTTATTAGATTTCTTTCCATTCGGTTTTGTTTTCTCTCTTTTGCAAAATTTCGGCTATCATCCTGTTTTCAAAATTTTTCTGACGCCTTTCTCATTTTCTATTTTGGGCTCTTGCCATTATTGCTCTTCTAACCTATTCTCCTTTCTGTTGTTAATTGATAAGTGTTGAGAGTGTCGAAGTTTCGTTCTTTCTTGAGGTTCTTATAGGGGGCTTATGTTCTGTTTTGTCAGTGTAGAAACGGGTGGAACGGGGTTTCTATAGGGCTGCTGAATGGTCAAAATCGCGCAAGGTTTTGGAGGTAAGTGTTAAGTGGTTGTTTTGGTTCGTTGTTGGAAAGATAGATTCATTTTAATCGTGGTTATAGGCTAATTCTGAGATTTGTAATGTCGATTATAGGTTAGGGATTGCTTCGGATTGCTTTTGCAGTCAATTGTTACTAGGTGTGTACACAAAAACATAGAAAACGAGAATTGTCGAAAGCCGAAAAACATTTCTATTGATGCCACACGAGCCGTGTGGTAGGCAGTGTGCAAGGCTGTGAGCCACAACACGGCTGTGTGATCTACGAGCCAGGCCATGCGCAAGTGCCACAGCCGTGCGATGGCAGGGCAAGGCTATGTGCAACACACGAGCTTGACCTATTGGGCCGTGTGGGCCACAAGGGCATGTCAGCCCACACGGGAGTGTGAAATTCTAGTCCAGGCCATGTGACCCACAAGACCAAGGCCAATTTGGGCCGTGTGGGTGCAGGCCACATAGGCATGTGAGCCCATTTTTTTGAAATGATCTGTAAGGTTGCACGAGTCGCCCAAGTTGACTACTGGATCTACTATAGGGTCGGTAAGCATTACTTAGACCCCAAATTACATTATCTGATTATGTGATATAGGTATTAAGCATGTTGGACTTAGCATGTATACCGATTTGAATGTGTAATCTGTTAATTGCATTATAGCATGTCATCGATTGTATGCTACATTACATTAGGGTGGGTTGATGATATTGGGGGAAGTATCTGAAAGGCTATTAAGCATGTTATCTGGCAGCTCAGCTGTAATTATTTGATTATGTGCTGCATTTCAGTACAACATGGTGTGTAGGTATGGGTGGGTTGATTTTATCCCCACATGGTGTGTAGGGTTGGTTGGAGATAGTGTGTAGAGGCTAGTGGGTAGGATTATGATATTCTGTTCTATTCTGCATGTTATATCTGATGGGCTGAGGCCTTAAATTGTATATTATTCTGTATTTGAGTAGGCTAAGGTCTACACCGATTCGGTAATGGGCTCAGACCTGAACTGTAAATATATGACTGCTTTTTGATATTATGCTATGTACATGTTTTCTGTGGGGATTACACACTGAGTTTGTGAAAACTCATCATTTTTCTGATTAATCTGTTCAGGTAATCTCCAGCATTAGATGGATCGGTGCGGTGGAGGACTCGACAAGAACTAATCGTAACATCCCCGAAAATGGGCCTATGCATTTTGATTTAATTATACTGAAATGGCATGTCTTTTGTATTATGAATGTATGGTGAACATTTTGGAAACTTGGAAATGTTAAGTTTAAAAGAGGAAAGTGAACATTTTGGAAACTTGGAAATGTTAAGTTTAAAAGAGGAAAGTGAACATTTTGGAAACTTGGAAATGTTAAGTTTAAAAGAGGAAAGTGAACATTTTGGAAACTTGGAAATGTAAGGAAATGTTTTAGAAATGTTAAGTTTAAAAGAGGAAACTAAAACAAGGTGGCCTTAAGAAAATTAGTAGAAGGAATTTAACATAAGAACGGGCTTGGAGTAGTGGCTAGGAGGCACCACTTAAAGCCCAGTAAGTGACGCCATAATCAAGGGGGAAGGAGCCTAGGTTCGAGTCACGTGGGAAGCAAATAAAAGAGTTTTATTTTCTTTGCAAGGAGCAAGGGAGTTGGACGGCACCAATGCACTTGGGAAGAGTTTAATTCTCTTTAAAATTCGCAAATAGATAGATAATGATGGACTATTATTATTATTATTTTTATTAAGAGATAAGAGATAAATATTGGATTAAGTTTTATTAAATTGAATTGGTGATAGTTAAAGTGATAAAGTTATCAAAATAGGAGTGATGGCCAAGTAAAGGATTTTAAGTTAGTAATTTGGCTACTAGAGGAAAAGAGAGCCATTCATCATATCTTCTTTCAACTCTTCTCTCTCGAATTTCCTAGAGCATCTCTTCTTCTTCTTTTGTTAGCCAAAGCCAAAAACTAAAGTAAGCCTAGTCAATTCTTCATAGCTTTTGTGATCTCCATTAAAACCGAATCCATAAACTCCTCAAGATACCATCATTAGCCGATTTCTTTATACCAATCAAAAGTCAAATCAAGATCCTTCTAGCCTACATAGCCGAATATTGCTAAAGGTTCAAGCAAGGATTGCCGATCTTTAAAGTAAGGGTAAGATCTCATTCAGTTTCATCCTTTTTCTTTTAAGATTTGCCAAAATCTAGGACTAACCCTATTAATATCTTGTTGCTGAAACTTTGAAGAGATCTTTGGGATTTACTAAGTGTCGACTACAAGGAAGGAGAAATTCTTTTCAGAAGGTACACCATAGGCAGCGTGTTCCTAGTTATTCAGTGAGTTTCTGGATTTAAAATCCACAAGGTAAGTATCTATAGCATTCAGCCAAGGCTATGTTGAGTAAATAGATGTGTTTCATTAATATTTAAAAGCCAAAACTAATCTATTCAAGTAATCTAGTGATTGCTTATTTCAAGAAAGATGGATACAAAGTTTCCGGCATTTGATTAGTAAACAAATAGGCACCAAGGTAAGTTTTAGTGTACTAATCCTACTGGGATTTGGTTTTATGGCCGAATGGCTCTTTACTAAGTATTAAGTGATTGATCAAATGTAGAGATTTAAGATCTAAGGCATTAGATCAAGCTTTTGAGATTTCAGCGAATTTGTTAAGCGAATCAGATGTGTACCCCACACTATTTCTTAATAAGTTTTATGGCAATGTTTAATATAAGTATGTGTATAAGAATGTGAATATGGCTAAAGTACCATGCTATGGTACAAAGTACTGTGTACATTTCCTACTCCTACTAGGATTATGTTAAATATCCATTACGACACACATATGACATTATAAGAATGTGAAATAAGAATTTGGCATGTTAATGCATGATATGTATGATATGGGGCATATGGGTTATATAAAAGGGAAGTGAATGTGGTGACCTAAGACCACGATATCTCGAATGTGGTGACCTAAGACCACGATAAGCGAATGTGGTGACCTAAGACCACGATATCCGAATGTGGTGACCTAAGACCACGATATCGAATGTGGTGACCTAAGACCACGAATTTTATAAGAGGCGATGAGCACGTCATCGCAGCGACTACTTTCGATGGTGTGTAGCGGATGGAGGGTTGACTTAGTAGTCCCTACGGTTGTGCGAGGATGGTACAGTGATGTGTAGCGGATGGTATATAGGTTTGGGTTGGGTTGCATCATTATTTTATATCTCGCTATATGATTATGTATGTGATGTGATAATATGCCCGAATCTATTTGGACATAGTGTTTGTGTACACATTGAGTCTGCTTTGACTCACCCCATTGTAGGAACATTTTTCGGTGATGATCGGTAATGGACCAAGTCGTTGAGGAGCTTAAAGGTGGCCATGCAATGAAGGAATTTATTTAATTTGGATTTTTATTTCATTAAGTACTTTAAATTTATTCTTTTATTTTGAGAATTATTTGATGTAATAAGGCCATAGTAGAACTACTTTACTTTGCTTTTATTTATTAAGCTTACAAACTTTTATTTATTAAAGGATTAAGTAAATTTATTTTAAAACAAAACCTAAACGTTTTGTCACCTAAAGTAAAGGATTTTAATAATGAAATAAACTTGTTTCCAACTCAAGCCCAACCCAAAACAATCTTTCTTTCAAAACACACAAGTTTTTCCTAAGTAACAAAAGAATTTGAAACGGTTTACACCGGGGAACATACCAGATCCGGTTAAGGCTCGTGGGCCAGGCTTGGGGTGTTTCAACTACGGTTCTGGACTTTCATGGTTTTTATCTCGTTTTACGATTATCGATTTATGTTGATGTAACTCGAGGACTTTTTGGGACTTTTTAAATGGGGTTTTTATTTATTATTTTTATGGATTCATAACTGCTATACATAGAAAGACTCGATTTTCAAAAGCTAAAGTATTTTCTAAACCCTCGATCTTTTAGACGATTTTCTCGAAAATAAAGAGGTTTCTCTAAAATGGACAAATTTACTAAATTAACTCAGTTTTTATAAAATAAATGATTTCTAAAGCTTCCGCAATGAATTACATTTTAAACAATCGACTAGATAAGTAAGCGATTTTTGGAACAAATAAAAGTAATAAAATGAACACAGTTTTATCATGATAAATTAGTTTTCAAAATTTGCATTCCATGTGACATTGCCAGATTCAGCCATAACGTCTAGGCCGAGTTTGGGGTGTTACATTTAGTGGTATTAGAGCCAGGTTGCAAAACTCGGTTATGGATTTAGGTTATAAAGATTGGTTTTAAGAAATGATTTTTAAGTGATTTAAAATATTTTTGGACTGAGTATGTGGTACACCGAGTCTCCGACGCCGATCCTGTAAGTGTTCTAAAGTTCTGTTTCGATTTGTTTAAAAATACTACTAGCATGCTTGAACAGCCAATAAGTAGTATACTGTACTGAAAACACTCTAGGTAGTGTAAGCTGGAAACTGTAGTGAGATTGAGACTCACAATAATGAGCTCTGAACTTCTAATACTATTCTGCATAAAATATCTGTTAATAAAAATTAGAACTGTAACTACTGCATAAATTGTTAATACAGATAAACTCTAAATTTACGATGAGCGCACGAGGTATCCGAGGACGGGGTACTAGAGGCGTGGTAGAGGCCGTAGAAGGGCTCAAACTGGGTCCTCATCATCTGAAAATTTGCCTAATCTGGATACTAGTGAGACACCGATATCACCTACGATAGGGACTGGGTCTCGAGATCGCATGGCTGGGGACGACGTACTGTCTCAAGCCATGCTGAGGATATTGGAGAGAGTCGTTGGGCCCAAAACTGGATCTGGGTGCTAGGGGTCGATTACGGAACGACTCTGGTCCAATGAGGCTGAATTATTCAGGGGTGTCATTGGAGTTGCCCCTAACGTGGTTGAATATTGGATGGAGGCCACGAAAAGAATTATGGACGACTTGGATTTTACCATAGAGTAGAAGCTTAAGGGGGTTGTTTTTCTACTTCACGATAAAGCTTACCAGTGGTGGCTGACGGTTAAGGAGGGCACTCAGCCCGATCGACTAACTTGGGATTATTTTAAGACGGCTTTCCAGATTAAGTATGTGGAGCCAACTATATTGACGCTAGGAGACGTGAGTTCTTTAATCTCACCCAAGGAGACCATACAATGACCGAGTATGAGGTCGAGTTTTGAGATTGAGCCGATATACGCGTGGCATAGTGGCGACCGAATATGAGAGATGTGTCCACTTCGAGGATGGCCTCAGGGATAGTTTACAAGTTTTGATAGCTTCACAGAGGGAGCGTGAATTTGCTACACTGGTTGAGAAGATGAATCACTGAAGAAGTTAAGCATGCTGAGCACCAAAACTGAGAGAGAGAAAAGAATAAGAGGGAATCAGAGCCCTCGAGTTCTGTGATGAGGCCTAAGAAAATGGCCAGATCTGATGGGCCAGTGAGAGTTGGGCCTCTGTTGCACCTACTAGGGTGACGTTTTGTAGGTACTATGGTAGACGTCATCTAGGCGAATGTTGGAGGACGACTGGGGCTTGTTTGAGATGTGGGTCGAATGAGCACCGTGTTTAGGATTGTCCATTAAGAACTGATTAGATGCAAGCTCTGGTTACTGGTGCTACGCAGTCATCGAGAGTAGTTCAGCAGCCACCTAGGGGCCAAGGTTAGGCCAGGGGTGGTAACAGTATGGGTTGAGGATATAGAGCACCAGATAGAGGTGCTGGACCGACTGAGGCAAGGCAGCCCGCATTGGTTTATGCTGCCCGTCGCTGTGAGGATCGAGATCTTTCAGACGTTATCACGGGTACGTTTTTAATTTATAATGTACCTTATTTGGCATTGATAGACATAGGCTCTACACATTTGTATGTAGCCACTACTATGTCTGAAACCTTGGGGATTCCAGTTGAGAGTACTTCTAGTGAGGTAACTGTTGTGAGTCTGTTGGGGCAATCTATATGAGTGAGTAAATTGTTTAGAGACGTCCCATTAGAGGTTCAAGGGACGATATTCTTGGCTGATCTGATGGAGCTTTCATTTGGGGAGTTTGATTTGATTTTGGGAATGGACTGGCTGGTTAAACACCGGGTAAGTTTGGATTGCGTGACAAAAAGGGTTGTTTTGAGGGCCGAGGAGGACAGTGTGGTAGTTGTGATTGGGGAACGGAGAGACTATTTGACTAATGTGATTTCTGCGTTGGTGGTAGAAAAGCTAGTGAGGAAAGGGTGTGAGGCATTCTTGGCCTACATCAATATTTTTGACTCTAGGGATTCTTCGGTTAAAGACATAGAATCGTGAGGGACTTTTCGAATGTTTTTCCTAAGGAACTACTGGGTCTGCCTCTGAGCTGAGAACTAGAATTTGGGATTGAGCTCATTTCAGGTACCATTCTAGTGTCTATCGCGCCCTACCGAATGGCACTGAAGGAGCTTACAGAGCTTAATGCTCAAATTCAATAACTGTTAGATCGTGGAGTCATTTGACCCAGTGTGTCTTCGTGGGGAGCATCAGTGTTGTTTGTGAAGAAGAAAGATAGGACAATGAGGACGTGCATCGACTACCGACAGCTGAACAAGCTAACAATCAAGAACAAGTACCTACTACCGAGAATAACTGATCTATTCAACCAGTTCAGAGGGGCTTCTATGTTCTCCAAGATTGATCTACGTTCAGAATATCATCAGTTGAGGTTTAAGGAGGCCGATGTGTATAAGACGACATTTAGGACTCATTATGGACATTATGAGTTCCTGGTTATGCCTTTTGGGTTGACCAATGCACCAGCGACATTTATGGATTTGATGAACCGTGTGTTTCAGCCTTATCTGGACCAGTTTGTGGTGGTATTCATCAATGATATCCTAGTGTATTCCAATACTTAGGATGAGCACGATGAGCATCTCAGAGTGGTACTACAGACCCTTTGTGAGAAACAGTTGTATGCGAAGTTCAGTAAGTATGAGTTCTGGCTCCGAGAAGTATCCTTTTCGGGACATGTGGTTTCTGTGGAGGGGATTCATGTTGATCCTCGTAAGATTGAGGCTGTGTTGGATTGGAAATAGCCGAAGAATGTATCCAAAATCTGTAGCTTTTTGAGCTGGCAGGTTATTATCGACGCTTCGTAGAAGGGTTCTCCTTGATCGCAACACCGTTAACCAAGCTTCCGTGCAAGGGGGTTCCCTTTGTTTGACTGATAAGCAACAAGAGAGCTTGGAGAATCTCAAATCTATTTTGACTCAGCTCCGATTCGATCTGACCTAAATCGAGAAGGATTTCATCAGATCTGATGATGCGTCGCATGTGGGTTTGGGTTGCGTATTGATGCATGATAGTAAGGTTGTAGCTTATGCGTCATGACAGCTTAAGATGCATGAGGTAAACTATCCTACTCATAATTTGGAACTAGCTGCTGCAGTCTTCGCTTTAAAGATTTAGAGGCACTACCTGTATGGTGAGAAGTGTATTATTTACACTGATCATAAAAGCCTATCTCCTCACTCAGAAGGAGTTAAACCTTAGGTAGCGTAGATGGGTTAAACTGCTTAAGGATTACGACTGCACCATCGAGTACTATCCTGGTAAAATCAATGTGGTAGCAGATGCTTTGAGCCGTAGGGCTATGACCGATCTAAGAGTGATGTTCACTTGACTCAGTTTATTCGACGATGGGAGTCTGTTAGCGGAACTTCAGGTTAAGCCTACATAGATTGATCAGACTAGAGGTAAACATATACGGGATAAGTCTCTTGAGTTGCATTTCCATTAGGTTGAGATTGGTGGCGTTACTGATTTTGGGATTAACAGTGATTGGGTTTTTTGTTTTAGCTGTCGGATTTGTGTACCGAGTGATGAGGAGTTGCGGCAGTCGATTTTGAGGGAGGCACATAGTAGTCCTTATGCTATGCATCCTGATGGGAACAAGATGTACCAAGATCTTTGAGAGTTGTACTAGTGTCCAGGGTTGAAGCGTGAGGTTACTGGCTTCGTTGCTCATTGTCTGACTTGTCAGCAGGTTAAGGCTGAGCATCAATTGCCTTTGGGGTTACTTTAGCCGGTAAAGATACCCACTAAGAAGGATTCTGTCTGGGTCATTATGGATCGATTGACCAAGTCTGCTCATTTCATTTCGGTCAGGACGGACTTTTCTCTCTAGAAATTGGTTAAATTGTATAAATCTGAAATAGTGAGACTGCATGGGGTTCCTGTCTCGATCATCTCTGATAGGGATCCTCGCTTCACGCCTCGATTCTGGAAGAAATTGCATGAGGCTCTAGGTTCAAGGTTGAACTTCAGTACTACTTTCCATCCTCAGACAGATTGTCAGTCAGAGATGGTGATTCAAGTACTGGAGGATATGTTGAGGTGCTGTGTTATAGATTTTTGAGGCAGTTGGTGTAACATCCTAGATTAGGGGTTATGCGTTCGTGCGTAATTCATGAGATAGTGGGATCAGTGGGTGTGTTGGATGTGTTCGAAGAGTTTCAAGAACCCTAAAATGAAAGGAAATGAAAGGAAATGTATGGAAATGTATGGAAATGTATGGAAATGTAAGGAAATGTATGGAAATGTAAGGAAATGTAAGGAAATGTATGGAAAGGTATGGAAATGTATGGAAATGTAAGGAAATGTATGGAAATGTAAGGAAATATATGGAGCGATTAGTTAAAAGAGAAACCTAAGTAAATTAGGAAAGTGAACATTTTGGAAACCTAAGTAAATTAGGAAAGTGAACATTTTGGAAACCAAGCCAAAATAGGAAACTAAACATTTTGGAAACCAAACCAAAATAGGAAACTAAACATTTTGGAAACCAAGCCAAAATAGGAAACTAAACATTTTGGAAACTTGGAAAATCTGAGCCATGAAAATTTTGGAAACTTAAAATGACCGGAATGTCGAATTTTAGAGCCCAAAGGGAACTTAGGGCCAAGTGACCCTAAAAATATAAAGTACACGAAATTTGACCCAATAACGGACTTGGAAATGTGGCAAGATGCCACCTAAGGCCTTAGGAAATGGCCCACATGCAAAGGTTTTGGGCTTGAGTTCGAGTCACATAAGAAGCAAATAAAATAAGTTTTATTTTGCTTCAGAAGCCCAAGAGGTGGACGGCACAAAGCTTGCAAAGAGGAGTTTCACTCTCTTTAAAACTCGACTAATTAGAAGATCATAAGGACTCTTAAGGAAGAGTTTAATTCTCTTTAAAATTGACTAAATAGGTGGATAAATGAAGAATTATTCTTTAATTAGGAAAATAAGGAAGAGTGGTGGCCAAGTAAAGGATTCTTGGCCTAGTAAATTCGGCTATAAAAGGAGGGGACTAGGGCCATTCATTATTCATTCTCCCTCTCTCTTTTCCTCTGCCGAATATTCTTCTTGAGCATCCATTCTTTTTTCTTCTTTTCTTTTAGCCTCCTAGCCGATTTCTTCTAAGCCTATTATTCCTCTCTTCTTTCATCTTTGAAACCGAATACATAAGGGAATCATAGCCGATTGTTCATCAAGTCTCTAAGCCGAATCTCTGAAGGTTGAAGTGAAGGTGCAATCGATTCCTTCACATAAGGAGATCTTTCGGGATTTACTAAGTGTAGGCTACAAGGAAGGAGAAGTTCTTTTCCCGAAGGTACACCATAGGCCGCGTGTTCCCTAGTTATTCGGTCGAAACTAACCCCGGATGAGATTTAGTGCTTGGCCGAATACAAGGAGGAGCATAGCATAGATTTCTGGATTTGATTAGTATTGAAATCGGCCTCAAGGAGTTAACTGATCTAAAGATAGATCGGGATTTTTGAGATCTCAAGGAACCTATTAAGCAAATCAGGTGTGTACGCACACTAACTTTCGATATTTCATATGGTAATTATTTTTATTATATGATTATACGTAAGAAAATGAATATGGCTAAGTACCTAAGGTGGTACAAAAGTACTCGTGCACGTTTGCTACTCGATAGGATTATGAAATATGTTATAACATGTGAATATATGTATATGATTATGAATTTAAGTATGTTATGCATGATATATATATTTTGGGGCATTGGGATTTATGTGAAAGGGAAGAAGGTGTTGACTTTGGTCTCACCAACGTTATATTAGAAGGTGTTGACTTCGGTCTCACCAACATTATATTTGAAGGTGTTGACTTTGGTCTCACTAACGTTATATTAGAAGGTGTTGACTTGGTCTCACCAACGTTATATTTGAAGGTGTTGACTTGGTCTCACCAACGTTATATTTGAAGGTGTTGATTTGGTCTCACCAACGTTATATTTGAAGGTGTTGACTTGGTCTCACCAGCGTTATATAAGAAGGTGTTGACTTGATCTCACCAACATTATATTTGAAGGTGTTGACTTGGTCTCACCAACGTTATATTTGAAGGTGTTGACTTGGTCTCACCAACGTTATATTTGAAGGTGTTGACTCGGCCTCACCAACGTTATATTTGAAGGTGTTGACTCGGTCTCACCAACGTTATATTTGAAGGTGTTGACTTGGTCTCACCAGCGTTATATTTGAAGGTGATTGACTTGATCTCACCAACGTTATATTTGAAGGTGTTGACTTTGGTCTCACCAGCGTTATATGGTGACTACGGTCACAAATATTTGAATATGGTGTGTAGCGGATGGAGGGTTGACTTAGTAGTCCCCACGGTGTATGCGAGGTTAGTGCGGGGAGTGTAGTGGATGGCTAATTAGGATTGGGTTTGGGTTGCATCATAATTTCATTTTATATGGATCAGATGATTTGAACATGAATGCTCGATTTGTTGAATGTTAGTATTGTGTGCACATTGAGTCTGTTGACTCACCCGTTGTGGGAACTATTTTCGTGTGATGAGCGGTGTGGGACCGGCGGTAGAGACGTTGAGGTGGCCATGCTACATTCGGAGATTTTATTTTATTTGGACTTTATTTTATTTGGTACCTTAAACTTTATTTTGGGTTCATTTTATGTAATAAGGCCATCGTGACATTTTATTTCTGCTTTAATTACTATGTTATGAATTTAGGGCTTTACAAAGAATAAGCCCATTTAATTTAAAATAAGTTTAAATATTTTGTCACCTGAAACAAATGGGTTTTTGTTATAAGATAAATTTGTTTTCAACTCGAGCCCAACCCACAACAAACTATCTTTCAAAACACACAGTTTTCAAAGTATTCGAAAGAATTTTGAAACCGGTTTACTTTAGAACATACCGGATCAGGTCCATTCTCGTGGTAGGGTGGGAAATGTTTCAAATTGGTATCGAGCCAGTTCAAACTCTCTACTGCGTGGCCTAAGGCCCAAAACGTTTTTAAAACAAGGCCAAATGAGTTTTATGAAAGTATTTTACAAATGGGCGGTATAAAGACATGGCCCCTAAGTCTCCAAACCATGATCCACCGGTAGGTACCCCTAACTATCTGTATGATTATGTGAATTATAGAAGGGTAGAAAAGGAATGGAACGTAGAATAGCATGATAGGAACTTGAACCCTAGTATTAGTCTACTCAAACACAAATACATAAGACTTAATACACTAGACAAATCGTGATTAAGTCACCGAGCTAGGGTGTGGTAGCTGTTGTGCGCATGTCAGGAGTGGATTGATGAAGAGCTTGGTATTTAAGCGTCCTAGTGACTCACCTCCTCTTTACTCGAATCCTACAGTGCGTAGTAACTGTTCACCCTAACCAAGAGGACTTAGTCACTGCTAAACCCAATAACTAAAACCGAAAGGGACTAGCCAGTATTTTATGGAAACCCTAATTTTAAAATTTCTAAATTACCCTCTTGATTTGAAAAGAATATTTTTAAATTTTCACGAAATATTTCGATTTACAAATTTACTAAAATACCCCTAGTGGAAAAATTACCAAAATGACCACGATTTTCAAAATTTTGCAACTTCAACCTCTTGGAAAGTACAATTCTCGAAAAGAACCCTCAAAGTTTTGCAACTTTTGAAATATCCCGATTTATTAAAATTTTACAATTTACCCCTGTGTGGAAAGAAATTTACCAAAATACCCCAAGGTCCAAAAATTTACGAAATACCTGATTTCAAAATTTTCCAAAATACCAGGAACTTAAAAATACCAAAATACTTTGTGACAAAAACACCAAGGAACCTTATTTTGACAAATTACGAAAATACCTGTAGGACAAATTTCGAAAATACCCCGGGTAGTGGAAAAACAACAATAAGCGAAAAAACTAGCGTTTCTCGAATGAACTAAGGTTCATAATTGTTTGATGGATGCATGAATGAATGAAAAGACTATGTGCATGTATGAATCTGAAAGAACCACTCCTAAATTCCTTTTCATAAAATTTCTTGGCGAATAATCGGTGAAACAAAATTTTAAATACATAAAACTTCTTAATCAGATTAAATCGTGACGTTAGAAATGAGTTCTAAGGGACTTGAACTTAGAGATTGTGCTGGAAAGTATGATGGTTCTATTAAGATCGAGTCTTGTGACGTAAGCCTAGTCGCGGTGAGAAAGATTATCTGTATCGTCGATAAGTAATTTCGAGGCTAAATTACTTTTAAGGAAGGTAGAAGCTGTAACATCCTAGATTAGGGGTTATGCGTTAAATGCGTAATTCATGAGATAGTGGGATCGATGGGTGTGTTGGATGTGTTTGAAGAGTTTCAAGAACCCTAAAATGAAAGGAAATGAAAGGAAATGTATGGAAATGTATGGAAATGTATGGAAATGTAAGGAAATGTATGGAAATGTAAGGAAATGTAAGGAAATGTATGGAAAGGTATGGAAATGTAAGGAAATGTATGGAAATGTAAGGAAATATATGGAACGATTAGTTAAAAGAGAAAACCTAAGTAAATTAGGAAAGTGAACATTTTTGGAAACCTAAGTAAATTAGGAAAGTGAACATTTTGGAAACCAAGCCAAAATAGGAAACTAAACATTTTGGAAACCAAACCAAAATAGGAAACTAAACATTTTGGAAACCAAGCCAAAATAGGAAACTAAACATTTTGGAAACTTGGAAAATACAGAATAGCGAAAATTTTAGAAACTTAAAATGACCCCTAATGTCGAATTTTAGAGCCCAAAGGGGAACTTAGGGCCAAGTGACCCTAAAAATATAAAGTACATGAAATTTGACCCAATAACGGACTTGGAAATGTGGCCTGAAGATGCCACCTAAGGCCTTAGGAAATGGCCCACATGCAAAAGGTTTTGGGCTTGAGTTTGAGTCACATAAGAAGCAAATAAAATAAGTTTTATTTTGCTTCTAGAAGCCCAAGAGGTGGATGGCACAAAGCTTGCAAAGAGGAGTTTCACTCTCTTTAAAACTCGACTAATTAGAAGATCATAAGGACTCTTAAGGGAAGAGTTTAATTCTCTTTAAAATTGACTAAATAGGTGGATAAATGAAGAATTATTCTTTAATTAGGAAAATAAGGAAGAGTGGTGGCCAAGTAAAGGATTCTTGGCCTAGTAAATTCGGCTATAAAAGGAGGGGACTAGGGCCATTCATTATTCATTCTCCTCTCTCTTTTCCTCTGCGAATATTCTTCTTGAGCATCCATTCTTTTTCTTCTTTTCTTTTAGCCTCTAGCCGATTTCTTCTAAGCCTATTATTCCTCTCTTCTTTCATCTTTGAAACCGAATACATAAGGGAATCATAGCCGATTGTTCATCAAGTCTCTAATAGAATCTCGAAGGTTGAAGTGAAGGTGCAATCGATTCCTTCACATAAGGAGATCTTTCGGATTTACTAAGTGTAGGCTACAAGGAAAGAGAAGTTCTTTTCAGAAGGTACACCATAGTAGCGTGTTCCCTAGTTATTGATCGAAACTAACCCGGATGAGATTTAGTGCTTGGTAGAATACAAGGAGGAGCATAGCATAGATTTGGGATTTGATTAGTATTGAAATCGGCCTCAAGGAGTTAACAGATCTAAAGATAGATCGGGATTTTTGAGATCTCAAGGAACCTATTAAGCAAATCGGTGTGTCGCACACTAACTTTCGATATTTCATATGGCAATTATTTTTATTATATGATTATCGTAAGAAAATGAATATGGCTAAGTACCACAAGGTGGTACAAAAGTACTCAGCACGTTTCCTACTTCGATAGGATTATGAAATATGTTATAACATGTGAATATATGTATATGATTATGAATTTAAGTATGTTATGCATGATATATATATTTTTGGGGCATTAGGGATTTATGTGAAAGGAAAGAAGGTGTTGACTTGGTCTCACCAACGTTATATTAGAAGGTGTTGACTTCGGTCTCACCAGCGTTATATTTGAAGGTGTTGACTTGGTCTCACCAACGTTATATTAGAAGGTGTTGACTTGGTCTCACCAGCGTTATATTTGAAGGTGTTGACTTGGTCTCACCAGCGTTATATTTGAAGGTGTTGACTTGGTCTCACCAGCGTTATATAAGAAGGTGTTGACTTGGTCTCACCAGCGTTATATTTGAAGGTGTTGACGGTCTCACCAACGTTATATTTGAAGGTGTTGACTTGGTCTCACCAGCGTTATATTTGAAGGTGTTGACTTGGTCCTGGCGTTATATTTGAAGGTGTTGACTCGGTCTCACCAGCGTTATATTTGAAGGTGTTGACTTGGTCTCACCAGCGTTATATTTGAAGGTGATTGACTTGGTCTCACTGGCGTTATATTTGAAGGTGTTGACTTTGGTCTCACCTAGCGTTATATGGTGACTACGGTCACAAATATTTGAATATGGTGTGTAGCGGATGGAGGGTTGACTTAGTAGTCCCACTGTTGTACTGAAAGTTAGTGCAGGGGAAGTGTAGTGGATGGCTAATTAGGATTGGGTTTGGGTTGCATCATAATTTCATTTTATATGGATCCGATGATTTGAACATGAATGCGATTTGTTAAATGTTAGTATTGTGTGCACATTGAGTCTGTTGACTCACCCGTTATGGGAACTATTTTCGGTGATGAGCATGTGGACGGACCGGGCGGTAGAGCGTTGAGGTGGCCATGCTACATTGATTTTATTTTATTTGGACTTTATTTTATTTGGTACCTTAAACTTTATTTTGGGTTCATTTTATGTAATAAGGCCATCGTGACATTTTATTTACGCTTTAAGCTATGTTATGAATTTAGCTTTACAAAGAATAAGCCATTTAATTTAAAATAAGTTTAAATATTTTGTCACTGAAACAATAAACTATCAATCTAGCATTCAAAGTATGGCACTTTAGAACATACGAGGTCCCCTATATGGTGTTTTAGTTGGGAAGTGTGGCGAGTTCGCCTACACAATAACTATATCTAGCATTCGATGGCACCTTGAGTTGGGTGTGCGCACTTATGTTAGATTGAGTTTTGGGTCTGGGAATTGGTTTCAAATCGAAGATGAGGTCCGTTTGATTCGAGATCGATTGAAAGTGGCATCTGATAGGCAGAAGTCCAATGCTGATATGAAGAGAAAGGATATTGAGTATTCTGTGGGGGACTTAGTTTTTCTCAAGGTCTCACCATAGAAGAAGGTCTTGAGGTTCGATCGCAAGGGTAAGTTGAGCCCTCGGTTTATTGGGCCGTACCGTATTCTGAAACGAGTGGGGCCAGTCTCATATTAGTTGGAATTTCTTCCGGAGTTGGATCGCATTGATGATGTATTCTACTTCTCAATATTGAGATGCTACCACTCTGATCCCACGCATGTTGTTCCTATTGAGGACATTGAGGTTAGACCAGATTTGATGTTTGAGGAAGAGCCGGTCCAGATCCTGGATCGTGACATTAAAGTTCTGTGAAGGAAGTTTGTCCCCTTAGTGAAAGTGCTGTGGCGGAATCATAGCATTGAGGAGGCCACTTGGAAGCCGAAGGATTTAATGCATCAGCAGTATCCTCACCTTTTCTGGTCAGGTAAAATTTCGAGGATGAAATTTTCTTTTAGGGGGTAGAGTTATAACGCCTCAAATTTCTTTAATTCCAGCTTATGTGATTTTGGAGCACAAAAATATCTGTATGTGTTTCTGAAATTAATTGACACAAATATCCGTCAGCTTTAGTGTTTATGTGTTCTGGGTGTGTGTGAGAGATCCCAAGTTCAAGTCATAACTTGGGTCAATTTTGGTATTTTTTATGAATAAAGCTCTCATTGGGGTCGGTAGGCTTTTAAGTTATTGTTGGTAAAATGATATCAAAATGGGCCTGCTGGTCTGGTGGTTAAGTGGTGTGTTATTATGGTGGAGGTCATGTGTTCGAAACCTTGCGCAAGCTCGGACGCTATTATTTTTGCTCGCTTGATGGAGAAGAGTTTGAGTTGGTTTTAAAAACTGAGTAGTAGGTTGAGTGGAGAGAATTAAGGGGACTGATTAGGGGGTTATCAGATTTCTTTCCATATGGTTTTGTTTTCTCTCTTTTGCAAAATTTTGGCTATCATCCTATTTTCAAAATTTTTCTAACGCCTTTCTCCTTTTCTATTTTGGGCTCTTACGATTATTGCTCTTCTAACCTATTCTCATTTTTGTCGTTAATTGGTAAGTGTTGGGAGTATCGAAGTTTTTTTCTTTCTTGAGGTTCCTATAGGGGGCTTATATTCTATTTTGGTAGTGGAGAAACGAGTGGAACGAGGCTTCTTTAGGGCTGCTGAACAGTTAGAATCGCGCAAGGTTTTAGAGGCAAGTGTTAAGTGGTTATTTTGGTTCATTGATGGGATGATAGATTCATTTTAACCGTGGTTATAGGCTAATTCTAGGATTTGTAATGTCGATTATAGGTACAGGATTGCTCGGGATTGCTTTTTCAGCGAATTATTACCAGGTGTGTACTTGAAAACACAGAAAACAAGAATTGCTGAAAGCCAAAAAATGTTTCTATCGATGCACACGGCCATGTGGTAGGCCGTGTGCAAGGCTGCGAGCAACAACACGGTCGTGCGATCGACGACCCAGGCTATACACAAGTGACACGGCCGTGTGATGGCAAGGCAAGGCTATGTGCAACACACAGGCTCGACCTATTAGGCCATGTGGGCCACACGGGCATGTGGACCCACACAGACGTGTGGAATTCTGGGCCAGGCAGTGTGAGCCACACGGCCAAGGCCAATTTGGGCCGTGTGGGCCACATGGGCATGTAAGTCCATTTTTCTGAAATGATTTATAAGGTTGCACGGGTCGCCCAAGTCGACTGTGGACCTACTGTAGGGTCGGTAAGCACTACTTAGACCCCCAATTACGTGATCCAATTATGTGATATAGGTATTAAGCATGTTGCATTTAGCATGTATACCGATTTGAATGTGTGATCTGTTAATTGCATTATAGCATGCCATCGATTGTATGCTGAATTACATTGGGGTGGGTTGATGATATTGGAGGAAGTATCTGAAAGGCTATTAAGCCTGTTATCTGGCAGCTCAGCTGTAATTATCTAATTATGTGCCACATTTTGGTACAGCATGGTGTGTAGGGATAGATGGGTTGATTTTATCCTCACATGGTGTGTAGGGTTGGTTGGAGATGGTGTGTAGAGGTTGGTGGGTAGGATTATGAGATTCTGTTCTGTTCGCATGTTATATCTGATGGGCTGAGGCCCTAAATTGTATCTTATTCTATATTTGAGTGGGCTAAAGTCCACACAGATTCAGTAATGGGCTTAGACCCGAACTGTAAATATATGACTGCTTTTTGATATTATGTTATGTGCGTGTTTTCTGTTGGGATTACACACTGAGTTTGCAAAAACTCATCCTTTTTCTGTTTAATCTTTTCATGTAATCCCCAGCATTAGATGGATTGGTGCGGCAGAGGACTCGGCGGTAACCATGGTTCTAGTTTTTCATGGTTTTTATCTCGTTTTACGGTTATCGATTTATGTTGATGTAACTCGTTCACTTTTTGGGACTTTTTAAATGGGGTTTTTATTTATTGTTTTTATGGATTCATAACTGCTAGACGTAGGAAGACTCGGTTTTCAAAAACTAAAGTATTTTTTAAACCCTCGATCCCTTAGACGATTTTCTCGAAAACAAAGGGGTTTCTCTAAAATGGACGAATTTACTTAATTAACTCAGGTTTTATAAAATAAATGATTTCTAAAGCTTTCGCAACGAATTACGTTTTAAACAATCGACTAGATGAGTAAGTGATTTTTGGAATCAATAAGAGCAATAAAATGAACACGGTTTTATCATATAAATTAGTTTTCAAAATTTCCATTCCATGTGACATCGCCTGATTCAGCCATAACGCCTAGGCCGAGTTTTGGGTGTTTCATGTCCTCAAGCAAAATTGTCAACTCATATTCAAGTTAACGTCCCTCAATTCATTGTTTTTACCGATAATTTCTTAGGATAATTTACAATTAATCATGCATTAGAAATTTAAACTAAAACAACACTAAAGAACGCAAGCAGTCCAAGCAGAAATTTTTAAGGCTTAAAAACATTAGGCATCTCCCTTATCTCAATTGTTACCTAAAATTCACACTTAACAAGAATTAACACCCTCACTAAGGTTCACTCCAGCACTCAAGGTGTTTAAGGTTCAAGTAATGTGCACTCAATAGTCTAACAAGAAATATGCTTGCTTGAAAAGTAAACCTCCACCATTATATAACAAGATGACACACCAATCAAGAGCTCTTTACGAGGTTGTAACGGGGCTTACGTTAAGGGTATGGAAAATGTCCTAAAAGTTGGTTACAATCGAGAGTTGAGTTGATAAGTTACAAAACCAAAAAACCAGTTGTTGGATTAAAAGAATTTACATCAATAAGAAATAAATAGTGGATTTGAGCATGTATACAGAACATGAGACTAACGATTCAAGCTCAATCAATCTTTTTAAATTTTTTTATTTTTTTTAGGAGCAAAGTAAAATTCAGCAATGCAAATAATAAAATATAGTCAGACAACTAACCAAATCGAATCTCGACAAAAAGGGAGTCAATAAAAAATTTGATTTACAAAATTAATGTGATTTACAGGTTAACATGAATGGGTGATAAGAAAAATAATGTGTTAGGATCAATGAGGTTTACTAGGGGTTAATTCAACAGGTAAGTTGTGTCAAAGGTTAAGTGGGTTAAATCCTAAGTGCCTCTATCATCTCAAAGATATCAAATCGGTAAGAATGGTCTCAACATGTATAATCAAGCAAGTTTTACCGAATGGCCTTCAAATCGCGACTTAACTACCAATCTCGGATGTTGGGCCTAAAACTCAATTTTGGCCCAAGCCCACACGGTGGCCCACCTAACACAAATCTATATATAAGTTCCACCTAGTCTAGTTCACTATATACTATATCATCATACAATTTATTACAACGGGCCCATTGGGCCCATTACCATGTGATACAAGAATACTCTTGATGGCCTCAACTATCGCGTTAACATGTTACTAATGGGCCGCCTACAACTAGATAGAGAGAGTTACAAATAGACTCGGTGCTTAGCGACCACTCCCGTGCCCAACGCCCACCAAGGTATGTTAACCCTTCTCCTGGCATGCTCTTTATATAGCTAGCTCTTTTACTTGTATCTTTCCGATGTGGGATCCTTCACAAGGAGTTAATTCATAAAATAAATACTCCCTTGCTTCTCATGAGATTCAACCTGTGCTCCTTATAATATAATGTGTACCAACTAGCTCCTTGTTCAAACCAGCAATTAAATATAACCCTATGGCCAAGGTCTAAATTCATTTAATAAAATAATAAAAAAGGAATAACCTACAACTAGAAACTCGACCTCCTTCCTTCCTTGTGGCGCACTTTGCCACTACTACACACCACTTGTGTCATTTTCCTCCACATTTTATTCTTAAGGCCTAGCCAACCTCCAAGGTTTTTTTTTTTCACCTAAAACCAAAATTTTCAAAGCTAATATTTGATCCCGGACTTCATGCCCCTAACCTTCCAAAATCACTTATCTAAAAGGTCCAACTTCTTAAGCCGATCTCCTATTCTCCAAAAAATTTTAAGCGCTAATATAAGGCCCAATAACAAATCAAGTTGACATACTCACAACTAGAAATAAAATGAGCACGAAATAATAGATGCTCGATAGGCTCAAAAGGTCACAAAAAATTATGGTTTTGATGTCAAACTTGTAAATTTAAAATTTCAAAATAATGATTCAGTTCAAGGAGACAACCTAAAGTAATAATTTCTAAAATATGGCTTATCATGGTTGACTCGCTCATGTCTTAAAGTGTAAATCAAACAATGCACAAAAATCCATAAATTAATCCCAAACAAAATCAATAAAAACTCCAAATTAAAGAAAAAATAACTTTAATGTTAGGTTTGAGAAAAGTAATTAAACGCAAACAACAATTCAGAGACTCTATTGCATAAACATATAAAATCATCCCTACACTTAAGATGTACATTGTTCTCAATGTACAAAAAAATATAATCATAGTAAGCAAAGTATCATAAAAAAGGGAGGGAGAGAACTAAAACTGCCCTGAATTTGGATGATTGTGCTGGAATAGAGAAATTCAGAAATGTAGGATTTCCTAAATTAAGTACATGGTTCCGAACACTCTAATAAGAAAATAAAACAAAAATAAAATAAGAAAATAAAACAAAAAATAGAAAAACAGTCGAAAAAGTAATAACAGTAAAGTGCATAATAAAATAAAATAAAACATATAAATCCGAAAAATAAAATAAAAATAAAAGAACAAATAAAAAGAAAAAGAAAAATGAATAAAACATAAAACTAAATAAAGTCAATGATCGACGTCGTGCGGCATGTTAGGATTGAGAGGCGCAAGTACAATAAGGGGCTCGGGTGAAGAAATATGAAAATGCTAGCACATTTGTTGTAGATAGGCCTCAATGCGATCTGTTGGCACTGAAGCTGGCCAAAGTGCTCTGAATGTCATTGCTCAAGGTGATCGAGCCGATCTAACTACCGCTGCTCAAGGTAGTCGACCCGCTCTGACCGTCGCTGCTCAAGGAGGTCAATCCGCTTGGACTGTTATTACTGTGTACGATAGATGTCCTCAAGCGTGACCGTATATGCAACAGTGGAGGAACTAGCAGGAGGAGTGGATCAAACTAGGTCCGCATGTTGTGGTGGGTCATTGTCTAGGAGCTCCTCATGCTCATCCTAAGGATCCAGATGAAGTAGTGTATATTGGTTTGGACCCGCTTTGTGCTGAAGTTGAATCATCCGCATGTGGGTCATGATAGACAACTCTTGAAGGACCATCTGTCTGGTTAGAGTGAAGGGTGTTGTTTACTCCAGAGTGTCGAGAAGCTCAAAGTGCTTTGCTAGATGAGTCATGTAGGGCCCATCCTGTAACACGCCAAACCCGACCCAATATTTGGATCTGAGAATCTCAAAGTGTTTTCCCTTTGACTGACTTGGGTTATACTATGATGCAGTTTCGACAATATTGGACCAGCAGAGTGGGGCTAGTCGATTGACGTGCCTAGAAAGTTTCAAGAACTTAGGGGTACTCATAAAATCCTCGGAATATAATCTTAGGGTAGCTCAGAAGCCCGAGATGCTCAAGTAATGTGTCATACCCCTAAGGTGGAAAGAAATAGTGCATGGCTCGTCCCATCGTGCAATCGCTGATTGTGAGAAAAAGGTAGATCAGAACTCTAGTGCGAATTTAGCATATGTGTGCTCCACGATGGTAAAGAACTGGTCCCACGGTGTCGTGTCGATCAATACCTGAACCCTAGTAGCTAAACGGACCGCTTGTAGAGCCTCCCAATCAATGCATCAACGCACTCTCTGGGGTTGCTCGTTCAAGTGCTGATATTGGTCCTTATCTGAACCCATACCAAATTGGAGAGACGGGTGTCTGTTGATCGTGGTTGGGGTCAAGACAAAGATGCACCCAGGTGTCTTCCACTTTTTAGAGGTGGGGACAACGGCCTTTGTTTTTCCTCTAGTATTAGTCATTGTGTACCTAAAATAAGAGTGGTAATAAAATGTATCAATCTTTGGTACATACTAATCAGTCAACATGAAAATTAATACAATAGAAGGTGATCGTGTCAATCAGTCGAGTTTTAATATTTATAAAAGAGTGATCGAACCTGTAGAATGACTGCGACAACGATAGAGGCAAGTGCACCTATCGAACAGTAGTATAGCTCAGGCAAGAATATCTTATCGAACCCAAGGGAACCTAAAAGTACTACTACTTACTTTCTTTCTATTATTTAGCCTAAAATATGGAGTGATTGGATTATTAAACTAACGAAATATTTAGACTAAATGCAAAGACAAAAGAATGAATTAGAGAAAGACTTTAAGAAAACTCAGTTGATAAAGACGATACCCTCAGGTAGAATCCACTTATGACTTCACTTATTATTTAATTCCCCAAACCATATGATTTCTTTACTTAGCTTGATCCGTGAGACTCCCTAACCTATATTAAACCCTCTCTCGAGGCGAATAACGTCTAACCTTAGGTTAATTAGTGGAACTCTCGTTCTATTATAATAACCCCCTAAGGAAGCAGTAAATCGATCAATGGATTCCCATATTAGGTTTCACCCTAATCCGGTAAAATCTCATAACCCTATCTCTAGACGGTCGATCAACTCCACTCAATTATGCTAGATCTACTCTTAGGCGGGGTCTATTCCTCCTCCACCTAAGCACATCAGATTAAATTAAGCAACATAATTAAGAACAAACTAAGTACTTATCATATAATTTAGAAATCAAATAACAAAATCCATCATAGGTTTCATCCCCTTCAGGTATCTGAGGGGTTTAGTTCATAACTAAATATGAAAACATCTCAAGAGTAAAGAATAAACAAAACATAAGAACTCCCTAAAACCCCCTGAAGGAATTGGAGGAGAGATCCTCCGTCTTGAATGGAGTTTCGACTTCTTGAGATGGATCAACTAGCTATCTTCAAGTGACTCCCTAAAAAATGAATGCTTCGGCCAAAAAGCCTCTGCCAAAAAGCTCCCCTTTTATGTCTGCCTTGGGTTGTTTATATAGGCTTTGGGATGCTATACTTGGCTTCTAAGTATCTCCTTCAAGTAGAATTACTATTAGGGTGTTTAAGTAGACTTAGGAGTATGTTTCTTTGGCTTCAAGCATCCAATTCTGAGTAAAATTGCTCATTCCCGTGGTAGGGGCATGCCCATGGCACACGCCCGTGTAATTTTAGGGTTGGGTCGTGCCTTGATTCTGTCGTTTTGGGCATTGACCGTGTAAGTCGAGATTCAGGCCGTGCTTCAGGTCTGTCGATTTGGGCATGGCCATGTAGATCACCAGGCACTCCCGTGTGTGGTAATGAGATGGTGCACGACCGTGCAACTCGTGAGTTGGGCCGTGCTCTAGGTAATCGTCGAGACACGGTCGTTCAGGCTTTGGGCCAGGCCGTGTCGAATTCTTGTGTTGGCCCAATTTAGTCCGTTTTAAGCCCGTTTATGTTCTTTTTATCCTTAGGTGCTTTCCTGAGTATAAGACATGAAAAGAAAGGATTAAGAGCATCTTTTTACATAAATCAAGGATAATTCATCCAAAAGCATGCTAAATGTGGGATTAAAATATGTTACTTTTATGGTTTATCAAATACCCCCACACTTAAGCTTTTGCTTGTCCTCAAGCAAAATTATCAACTTACAATTAAAACGAACTTTCCATAATTCATAATTCCTATCGACAATGTCTCATCATAATTCATAGATAATTTATACATGGATAATTCAACTCAAAGTGTCCTAAAGATTCAATCACAATAAGTCATACCTTTGTAGTACGAAAACATAGGTGTCTCCTCTTATCTGAATAATTACCTTTAATTCAAAACCGACAAGGATTGACATCCTCACAAAAGATTCACTCAAATCACTCGAAGTGTTTAAGGTTCAAGAATAAGCACTCATAAGTCGAACCTGAAAAGTTAATCCCATAGGCTTGCCTGAAAATCAAGTCTCCACCACTGTATATGAGATGATACACAAATCAAAAGGTCTTTAATTAGGGTTGTAACGGGGCTTGGGTTAAAAGGTGTGGATAGAGGCTGAATTAGAAGGTTAGAATCGAGATTGACTTGACAAATTACCTAACTAGAAACAATGAACTAATATAAGTACTTACATTAATTGAAAGCCAATAATACCTACTATTGATAATTACTCTATAATAATGATTATTTCCTTTACTTGAAATTTGATCATACTTTAATACGAGCTTTTTCTTCAACAATTGGAGTTTAAATGCTCTAAGCTCTTTTGTATATTACTAATATTGAATAAACTTGGATTTTTTTTAAGAATAAACTAAAAAAAACATAATAGAAGGAACTTTGATAATTGAAATAACCTAATTCGGCAAGTGATCAAATCAATTCTCGATAAAGTGGTAGTCCAAAGAATGTTGATAACAAATTCAAAGGGATTTTGGGTTAATATTAGTGGGTGAAAAAAAAATTGTTAGGATTCAATGGGGTTCACTAAGGGTTAATTTGTATGGGTAGGCTTTTTAGTGGAGTGAATAGGTTAACACCTAGGTGCCTTTATCATCTCTGTATATCAAATCAAAAATGTGGTTTCAACATGTATAAACGAGGCAAGTTCTAGAATAACTGTTCAAAGTTGACACACTCATAATCAATTAAAGTGAGCATGAAAAAGGGTATATGCTCTATAAGGCTCAAAATCTCACAAAAAAATATGGGTGTTTTGACATCAATCCTTATAAATTTTGAACTTCAAGGTGATACTCAAATTCGGTTCAACAACCTATCACTTTTAATTTTTAGAAAGTAGACTTATCATGCTCGATTCTCTAGTATTCTTCAAATTTAATTATCAATGCACAATTAATTAAGACTTATTCTAAAACATGTTGACAAAAATCATGAATCATTAGAAATTTCATCCTAATTAATAATATGAGAAAAATACATAAGATCAAGACTAATTTCAGGGTTTTGAGAATTATGGAAAAAGTTAGGCACTATTACCCCCACACTTAAGATGTACATTGCCCTTATTGTACAAGGATAGATAATAATATTTATGTGCCAAATCAAAAAGATAAGTGGGAAAAGTAATACTCCTTGAAATATGGATGATTCCTGGCGTCTTTGGTGGCAGTGATGGTGTTTTCTATGGGCCTGGTGGAGTGGCTACCGAAAAGAAATTTGCTAGATGAAGAAATTGGGTAGCCTGTGAAGATATAGCCAAGAGATCTAGGAAATAATAATACTATACTAATAATATAATTAAAGATTAAGGAAATAAAATGAAGGAGACTAAGAAGAAAACTGAAATTAAAAGAAAATACTAATGGACTAAGGAATCCTTATTTTTGGATGGTTCACGAGGTGGATGTGACCTCGAAGGCTGTGGTGCGTGATTCCCAAGCAACCTTTAGAACCAAAAACCAAGAAACTAATATGAAATAAATTAAATTAAGTAGGAAATAAGTAAAGATAAGGAAAATAAAAGAGACGAGAAGAGAAAAATAGAACTGAAAAGGTTTCTGAGACCCTTGGAGTGTCAATTAAGTGAAGCTGCCGGCATGAACTCATGTTGAGGTCTCCTCTGAGGAGATGATGCTTACGATTCTTCGGCATGATCTTTGTGTTGCTCAAGAATCTTGGATCTTTTCTATGAATAGGAAGAAAAATTTGAAAGAAAAGAGAAAGAAGGAACAAGAAAGAAAATGGGAAAAAGAGGAAGGGCTGTGGGGATTTAAATAGGATTTCAAATCTGGCACGCTCCCACGCTCGTGTACCGGGGGTGTGTCGATTCACACGGCCATATCGCACGGCTGTGTAGTGGGGTGTGTTGTTCTTCCACGCCCGTTTTGTTGGGTTGTACGCCCGTTCCTAAAAAGCCAGTATAGAAGCCCGGTTGGAATGCACGGGCGTGGTCTGCCTGTGCTAAATAAGTCAGTATCTTAGCACGATTGTGAGGCACGGCCATGCTATTTTTGTCGGTGCCCGTGCTGTGGGTGGTTGGATCCGTGACGTTGGGAGGGTGGTTGGACTGACTTGTACGGCTCTGCTCTGTCAATATGGTGGTTCGGTGGTCCACACGGCCATGCCCATGGCCGTGTGTAAGGCCGTGTGGCCTGGAAACCTGCATCTTTGTTCTAATTGTGGAGAAAGAAAAGAGAAAAGAAAAGAAAAGAAAAATAATTTTGAGAAATAAAAAGTTTTAGCGCTTGGGTTGCCTCCTGAGAAGCGCTTGTTTATAGTCTTAAGCTAGACTATCTTAGGCTTTGAAAATTTTAGGGAGGTTTAAAGGTTTGAATATTTTCCTCTTACTGACAGTTTTATTTTCATGACAAAGTTTAGGTCGAGAAGAGTTTACCTTGAAATTGCTGAACATTGGATTGCTTACCTCGACTATTTCATGTGGGAAAACATCGTGTACCTGAAGGAGTATTTCTTCCTATTTCTTCAGTTCTGTTGAACTGATGTAAGGATCGGCTTTATCTAACAGCACTTGATCTTCTATTTTAAAGTGATTTGATGTCCCTATGAGCTCTTTTGGTGGTTCCTCAGGTTTTACTTTGTGTGGATCCGACTTTTCTTTGGTGTGTATCTTCTGCTCTTCTAAATTGTTGATCGTACGATTTTGTGTTGGCTCAGTTTTGATGATTTGTGATGTTTCTTGCGATGAAGTTTGAATAATTTGATTATGTATTGAAACGACTTTCTTACCTTCATCTTCTGTGGTTTTGGCTTAGTCGAGAGCTTGAGGATTGACTGATTCATCTCCTACACGAAGTATGAATTCTCCTGTGGCAACATCAATTTTAGTCTTGGCAGTTGCAAGAAAAGGTCTTCCTAAAATTAAAGGAATTGAATTTTCCCCATCCATGTCTTAAACAACAAAATCTACTGGGAAAATGAATTTATCGATTTTTACTAAAACATCTTCAATACAGTTTAATCAGCTAGTTGGATACTCATTCTAGTTTGTTTAGGCTTCCCTAGACCTAGTCGTTTAAACAGTGTATAAGGCATGACATTTATACTTGCCCCTAAATCGGCTAACGCATTATTAATAGTTAAACACGAAATTGTAAAACTCCCTGGATCTTTTAATTTCTGCGGTAGTCGATTTTGTAGCATTGCTGAGCATGTTCCGTTAAGTTCCACATGGTGCTCTTCATCTATTTTGTGTTTGTTCGTTAAGAGCTGTCTTAAGAATCTCCTTGAGTAGGGCATCTGAAAAAGAGCTTCAAGAAGAGGTAAGTTAATGTGTAATTTTTTAGAAGTTTTAGAAACTTACCGAATTGTTCCTCTGTATCATCTCTTTTCAATGCTTCGAAATAAGGTATTTGAGGTTGGTACTCTTTAATTACCGATTTTTCTCGTGCTACCTCTATTTTACCTATTTCTTCCTTGGTTTCTTGTACTGAGGCAGGCTTGTCTACCTTTGTATCCTCTTGAGATGTGATGGCTTGTATCTGCTCTTTTTGGTTTATTTCTGTGTTGCTTGGTAGACGTCCCTGTTGATGTTTTGAAACAAGCTTTGTGAGTTGTCCCACTGACCTAGTGATTTCCTCGACTTGCTCCTTGATTTCATTGATCGATATTCCTTGGTTATCAAGTGTTGTATTAGTTCTTTAGAGACTGGCATCTATGTCTGCCATGAACTTTTTAAGCATATCTTCAAGACTCGGCTTCTTTTCCGATGGATAAGGTTGATTTTGGTAATTTGGAAGAGGTTGCTGCCTTTGATTTCCTTGTCCTCCCCATGAAAAATTTGGGTGGTTCTTCCAACCTAGATTGTAAGTGTTACTATAAGGATTATTATTAGATCTAAAATTATTACCTATATAGTTTGTCTGCTCGTTTTCTGCTCCTGGTTGGTAAGGTGGGTACTCAGAATTCTCAACATTCCCACGCGTTTCGCAGTGCATGACTAGATGTGCCTGTGGAGAACATAAATTATCAAGCTTTTTATTCATTAACTCCATCTGTGTTGACAACATTGTCACTGCGTCTATGTTAAAAACTTCGGCTAATTTTGTCAGTTTAGCCCTTGTAATTTGCCATTGATAGGTGTTCAACGATATCTCCTCAATAAAATTGTAAGCCACTTCAGGAGTTTTGTTGTTCAAAGTTCCACCGGCTGATGAATCAATCATTTGCCTAGTTGGAGAATTCACACCATTGTAGAAAGTTTGGACTTGAAGCCACAAAGGTAATCCATGGTGTGGGCATCTCCTTAGGAGATCCTTATATCTTTCCCATTCATCATATAATGTTTCTACGTCATTCTGCACAAAAGAAGATATATCATTCCTAAATTTAGCCGTTTTGGCTGGTAGAAAATATTTTAAAAGAAATTTTTCAGTCATTTGATCCCATGTGGTGATTGACCCTGTGGTAACGAGTTCAACCACTGCTTTGCTTTGTTCCTTAATGAAAATGGAAATAACCGAAGACGTATGGCATCATCAGAAATGCCATTTATTTTAAAGGTATCAAAAAATTCTAAAAAATTAGATATATGAGTGTTTGGATCCTCATCCTGCAAACCATTAAATTGAACAAATTGTTGAATCATTTGTATTATGTTAGGCTTTAATTCAAAATTATTAGCAGCTATAACGGCCCTAACAATACTAGATTCTGCTCGTCAAATTAGGTTTAGCATAATCATACATAGTATGCTGAGCATTCTGTTCTTGCACATTTGGTGGATTGTTCTCGTCCATCCCTTCAGTAGGATTGGATCTTTGCTGTTCTTCTCTTTGATAGTCTAGGGCTTGTCTTATTTCTCTGCGATTTCTGCTAGCGATAGCCTCAATGTGTAACACCCTGAATTAGGGGTTGTTTGTAATTCAATTAATTTCCCATGTGTGCTTAAAGAAATAAATAATATGACTTTATTTGGCATGTTTTAGGGTCTAAAAATAACCTAGAGCTAGGCTCGACCTAGTATTAAAAATTTCTTTTAAGTATCTAAAAGGAGGGAGCTAGGTGAGATAGGGCCTAAATAAAGTTTTGGGCAAAATATGACAAAAATAATGGGCTTGGCACAATTGGCTTGGTGCGTCTAAGGGTTTGCAAGGGAGGTCTTGGGTTCGATTCTTGGGAGTTACAAAGGGGAAATGTTTTTTTTCTTTTGGGTTTTTGGGCGTTAAAGTGAAGAGGGCTTTAAGGTTTGAGCATGAAAGTCCGTGTGGTTGAGTGGCTTGGGGTGCCACTTAAGAGTTTAGAAGTGGCGGGTCTCGGGTTCGAGACACAAAGGACGAAGGAGCATTTTATTTTGGGCTTTTGCGTTAAAAGAAAAAGGGCCAAAAGAAGGTCTTATAAATAAATGAAGGGTTATTTGACATGAAAGTCTAATGGGAGAAGTGGCTAGGCGTTGAAAGAGAGGGTGGGGCATGAGGTCATTGGTTTGAACCAAAGAAGAAGATATGGATTTTATTTTTTTTTCTTTCTTCTTTGGCGTGAAGGAGAGTAAGTGTTGGCGAGATATTGGACTCTTAATTGATAAGAGATAAGGCTTATTTTTGCTCTTATTAATTTGGAAGGGAGTAGTATTAGTAGTTAAATTTCATTTAATTTGTTAAAGAGAGATTAAGGGATAGAAAGTAAGATAAATCATGTTTTATTTGTGATAATTAGAGGCTAGAATTTATCACCAAACAAGAGGGTGTTTGCCAAAATTTGGACTCCTTGGGGGCTGTCCATATTTGATTTTGTTACAGCAAAGAAGTGTCAAAATCCATCAAGTTCTTTTCTTGTTTTTCTCTCTTCATAGTCTCAGCCGAATTCTCCCTTGATCTTTAGCAAAAATTCTTCAAAATTTCCACTTCTCTTGTTCCTTCTTAGTTAATACACCCTTTCTTCTTCTCAAATTCCAGCCCTTCATCTTGTGCTTAGGCCAAATCTCACATCCCCAATAAGGTGCTGCCGATTTTCAATAAGTGTGGTAAGGGGTAATCATCTCTTTTAGAATTAAGGTTATGGCCGAATGGCCTATGTTTCATAATAATGTGTTTAAACCGATTGTAGGAAGCCATAGCCATTAAGGAAAGCTTTGGATTTATTCTCCTAAGGTAAATTGGTAAGTGAATGGTTACATTCGCCAAGGGTCCTCTTGTTGAGAATTAGTACCTAAAGTTAAACTAACATGTGCCATGGATTTAGGGACTATTCGCCAAGGCCAATATAGGTTTCCGGATTTCGATTCTTCCTTGGTAAGTGATTAGTAAGTTTTGGCCAAGGGCCATATTTGGATTAAAGGTGCGATTAGTCCTTCGGGATTTCTTTTTGGCCGAATAGGTCTATGGTACTAATTTTGGTGATTGGCCGAATATAGGGTCAAGATCTAGCACTAAAGATTGCAAACTTCGGGATCTAGGAATTTCTAGAGAAGCAGGTGTGTAAACTCTTTACACACTTTATTAATAAACTTGCTATATTATTGCCTTGTGTATAAATTTTGGTAGTGATCTATGATATGCTTGTGGCAAAATCATGGTTTCTGGGTAAGTCCCCTAACTTGTGATTTTTGATATACGATTTGCATGCCATCACATGATGTTAAATGCTATGACATGATATATGATAATTGATGTATAAGCATGTGATGGTGGGATTGATGAGAGGAGGGGGATGATTTTATGGACTGTCGTCAGTGGTTTTGACCACAAGATGGGTTGGCCCCATCGATTATTTGTGACCTATGGTCATCGATGGTTTTGACCACACCGATTGATAATTTGCGACTAAGTCCCGGTGGTTTGGTACCACCAATGGATTTTGACCACACTTGATTATTTGTGACCTATGGTCATCGATGGTTTTGACCACACGATGGGTTGGCCCCATCATTTAATTTGTGACTCTAAGTCATCAGTGGTTTTGACCACACGGGGTAGTTAAGGAGTATGGATGGTTAGGTTGGGTTGCATATTTGCATGTTAATTAATATCTTGTGTATGAGTTACATTCCGGGTGGGGGATTTACACATTGAGTCTTGGTGACTCACCCCTTTCCCTTAACATTTTGTAGATGAGTAGATCGCGGAGATAGAGCCGGAGAGGACTCGAGGCGCCATGCTTGTCGTTGGATTTGTTTTACTTGATTTAGTTAAAATTATTTATTTTCTAAGTTTTATTTGGGTTGTAATAAGACCGCTAATTATTGTTGGATGTTTATTTTATTGCTTTATTTTACTCATGTTATATTACAAATGGAATTTTATAAATCTTAATTGAACCGGTTAAAAGTAACTTTTTCAACTAAGTAACTACTACGAGTTTTCAAGGAAGTTACCATCGGGTAACAAAAATTTACCAAGTCACCAATAACTCAGATGATTTTAAAATGCTACATGATCAAATGTTTTCAAAAGGGTTTCTCAGCCCAACTGTATTAATAAAAAGCCCAACTAAGTTTTCAAACCCCGTTTTCATACCTTAGCCAAATTTTACCAAGTTTTCACCAACCTTTCAAAATGACTCAAATTTCTTTACTTCGTGACATACCAGATCCGGTCAGCACTCATTGGTCGGGTTTGGGGTGTTATATTTTTGGTATCAGAGCCCGGTTTAAAACTCGGCTGTGGGGGGCCCAAGGCCCAAAATGTTTTGTTTTTGTTAGTAGGCCGTATTATGATGTTTTGAGAAACTGTTTTGGCTTGAACAGCATGGCACCGAGTCTCCGGCACCAAGCCGCCTGTAAGCACGTCTATCCATTTCTCTGTGAATTTTTGATGAGGGTAGAAGGAAAAATTGGGAACGTAGACTATTGTTGAACCCTAGGGTTAGCATACCCCAACAAACATGCATAAGATTTAATAATTACCTAAACCAACCACATGAGTTGTCCTTTGGCGAGGATGTGGCAATCGTTATCGCATGTCTAGGATTGGATTCGTTGGGGCCTAGTATTTAAGCATTCCTCGTGACTCACCTCCTACTCACTCGAATCCTACAGTGCGTAGTAATAGCTCATCCTGGTGAGGCGACACCCACAAAGCTAAACTCGATAACTAAAACCCGAAAGGGACTAGCCGTTTTGTTTTAGAAGTAATTAAAACCTTGTTTAAAAAAATAAAAAAAAGAAAAAAAACCAAAATACCCCTCAGTTTGAAAAATGACCAAAATACCCCTGGCTTGTAAATTACCAAAATACCCTCCGTATGAAAATTTTTCAAAGAGAAAATTTTCAAAATATCCTCCTTTTGTGAAATCACTTAGAACCCAATTTTTGGAAATCATTTTGTGAAAATGCCCTGATTATGTGAAATTACTAAAATACCCTTAGGGGTAAAATTATGAAAATGCCCTTGAATTATGAAGTTTCCAAAATTCCCACGGTTTTAATCAAAACTTTCATCACATAAAAAGTACCCAAAAACCTTAAAATTCAAAAACGTCATGATTTTAGAAAATTACAAAATTGCCCCTAACCGACAAAATTACCGTAATGACTAATGACCCTGAATTTCAAAAAAATTTTACAATACCATCAACTGGGAAATAAATTCTTAGAAAGAACCTTCAAAGTTTTACAACTTTTGAAATATCTCTGATTTGCTAAATTTTACAAATTCACCCCGATTTGCTAAAAATTACCAAAATGCTCCTAAACTTCAAAATTACCGAAATACCCCCAGAATTCAAAATTTTCAAAATACCCCGGGAAATTAAGAGTTCCAAAATACTTTATGACAAAATCATCCGAAAGCCTTTACTTTTGAAAATTTTTTCAAAAATACCCTTGTAGGACAAATTACGATAATACCCCTGGGTAGTAGAAAATAATCACAACGAAATTAACAACGTCTCTTTGAATGAATGAATGGAAAACTGTGTGCATGTATGATTACGAAAGAACCACTCCTAAACTCTTGCCATAAAATTCCTTCGCGGATAATCAAGTGAAATACTAATGCATAAAATTTTTAAGCAGATAAACGCAATCGATAGAATGAGTTCAAGAGGTCGTGGACGTCCACCGCGTGGCCGTGGTAGGGGTAGGATGACCCTGTCGGAGCCCGCAAGGTCCGGACATGGGTCTGGAAATGGGATGCCGGATCTGTCGGCGGCGAAAACTGAATTTCAAGATCAGACGGGTGGATCTCAAGGCGTATTCTGGTATTAGAGCGGGTTCTTTGAGGTAAAGTCTGGTGCTGAGCCCATAAATTTGTGGTTGAATGACTCTAGGCTAATGGAGCTGAGGTGTTTAGAGGAGTTTCCGGAGTGGCACCTAGTGCGACGGAGTACTAGTTGGAAGCAACAGAAAGAATCATGGATGATTTAGATTTTACGGCTGAGGAGAAGTTCAAGGGCATAATATCTTTGCTTCGGGATGGGTCATATCAGTGGTGGCTCACTGTAAGGGATGGAACGATGGCAGAAAATCTTACTTGAGAGTTCTTCAGGGATTCCTACCAGAAGAAGTATATTGGGACCGATTCACGTGGGACAATGAAAGGCTTTCTTGAACTCGGTTCAAGGCAATAAGACAGTGGTACGAGTATGAGGCTAAATTCCTCCGATTGAGTAGGTATGCTCGTGGTATTGTGGGTACCGAGCATGGCGCCTGTGTTAGATTCGAGGACGAAATTTGAGGGATGAGTTGAGAATGATGATAGCTCTACAACAGAACGGAGTTTCTTTGTCTTAATGGAGAAATCGAAGGTTCTTTGAAGGAGTAAGGCAGTCGGTTAGACGAAATCAAGATAGAAATTAGAATAAGAGGAGCTCAAACCTTTAAGGTTCTCGGGTAATGAGCAGAAGAGGACTAGGTTTGATGGGTCGGATCAAGCTGCTAGGCCTGCTGCTGCTGCTAATCCTCAATGGCCGCCACGGTGTGCTTGGTGTGGCAAGTATCACACGGGAGAGTGTTGGAATGGTAATCGGGATGCTTGAGTGTGGGTCCTTGGAGCATCGAGTTAGAGACTATCCAAAAAGGCAACTAGACCGAGATCGAGGTCGAGGATCGTTACCAACAGGAGGGATAACCAATGACCACAGAGGGGTCAAGGTGCGATTAGGGGTAATAGAAATGGTAGCAGGTGTGGCCGAGGTCTTTGAAGGTGTAGAGGTGAGGCAACCAAGGTTGGTTTATCACGGTTGGTCGTCGAGGAGAAAGATGTGCCAAATGTGACAACGGGTATGTTCCTTATTTCTGGAATACCCTTAATTGCTTTGATTATTGTAGAGTTTTCTTGTTTTGATAGGGAAGTGCCTGAAACTTTGGTTGAGAACTTAAAGATTGTGCCGAGGAAGTAAGATAATTTTATTAAGATCAGAGTGTGCAGCATAAGCATAGTATGGTGAGTTAAGATGTACGACTATTCGTTAGTAAGTAATTTCGAGGACGAAATTATTTTTAAGGGGGTAGAACTATAACACCATGAATTATGGGTTGTTTGTAATTCAATTAATTTCCCATGTGTGCTTAAAGAAATAAATAATATGACTTTATTTGGCATGTTTTAGGGTCTAAAAATAACCCCGAGCTAGGCCTGACCTAGTATTAAAAATTTCTTTTTAAGTATCTAAAAGGAGGGAGCTAGGTGAGATAGGGCCTAAATAAAGTTTTGGGCGAAATATGACAAAAAGAATGGGCTTGGCACTATTGGCTTGGTGCGTCTAAGGGTTTGCAAGGGAGGTCTTGGGTTCGATTCTTGGGAGTTACAAGGGGAAATATTTTTTTCTTTTAGGTTTTTGGGGCGTTAAAGTGAAGAGGGCTTTAAAGAAATTTGGGCAAGGTTTGAGCATGAAAGTCCGGTGGTTGAGTGGCTTGGGCGCCACTTAAGAGTTTAGAAGTGGCGTGTCTAGGGTTCGAGACACAAGGGACGCAAGGAGCATTTTATTTTGGGCTTTTTGCGTTAAAAGAAAAAGGGCCAAGAAGAAGGTCTTATAAATAAATGAAGGGGTTATTTGACATGAAAGTCTAATGGGAGAAGTGGCTAGGGCGTTGGAAGAGAGGGGGGCATGAGGTCTTGGTTCGAACCTAAGAAGCAAGATATGGATTTTATTTTTTCTCTTTCTTCTTTGGCGTGAAGGAGAGTAAGTGTTGGCAGCATATTGGACTCTTAATTGATAAGAGATAAGGCTTATTTTTGCTCTTATTCGGTTGGAAGAGAGTAGTATTAGTAGTTAAATTTCATTTAATTTGTTAAAGAGAGATTAAGGGATAGAAAGTAAGATAAATCATGTTTTATTTGTGATAATTAGAGGCTGGAATTTATCACCAGCAAGAGGGTGTTTGCCAAAATTTGGACTCCTTGGGGGCTGTCCATATTTGATTTTGTTACAGCAAAGAAGTGTCAAAATCCATCAAGTTCTTTTCTTGTTTTTCTCTCTTCATTGTCTTTCTGAATTCTCCCTTGATCTTTAGCAAAATTCTTCAAAATTTCCAGCTTTTCTTGTTCCTTCTTAGTCAGAATACACCTTTCTTCTTCTCAAATTCCACCCTTCATCTTGTGCTTAGGTTGAATCTCACATCCCCAATAAGGTCTTGCTGATTTTCAATAAGTGTGGTAAGGGTAATCATCTCTTTTAGAATTAAGGTTATGGTAGAATGGCCTATGTTTCATAATAATGTGTTTAAACCGATTGTAGGAAGCCATAGCCATTAAGGAAAGCTTTGGATTTATTCTCCTAAGGTAAGTTGGTAAGTGAATGGTTACATTCGGCCAAGGGTCCTCTTGTTGAGAATTAGTGCCTAAAGTTAAACTAACATGTGCCATGGATTTAGGGACTATTCGGCCAAGGCCAATAAAGGCTTCCGGGATTTTGATTCTTCCTTGGTAAGTGATTAGTAAGTTTTGGCCAATGGCCATATTTGGATTAAAGGTGCGATTAGTCCTTCGGGATTTCTTTTTGGCCGAATAGGTCTATGGTACTAATTTTGGTGATTGGCCGAATATAGGGTCAAGATCTAGCACTAAAGATTGGAAACTTCGAGATCTAGGAATTTCGGTAGAAACAGGTGTGTAAACTCTTTACACACTTTATTAATAAACTTGCTATATTATTACCTTGTGTATAAATTTTGGTAGTGATCTATGATATGCTTGTGGCAAAATCATGGTTTAAAGTAAGTCCCCTAACTTGTGATTTTTGATATCGATTTGCATGCCATCACATGATGTTAAATGCTATGACATGATATATGATAATTGATGTATAAGCATGTGATGGTGGGATTGATGAGAGGAGGGGATGATTTTATGGATGTCGTCGGTGGTTTTGACCACAAGATGGGTTGGCCCCATCGATTATTTGTGACCTATGGTCATCGATGGTTTTGACCACACCGATTGATAATTTGCGACTAAGTCCCGGTGGTTTAGTACCACCAGTGGTTTTGACCACACTTGATTATTTGTGACCTATGGTCATCGATGGTTTTGACCACACGATGGGTTGGCCCCATCATTTAATTTGTGACTCTAAGTCATCGATGGTTTTGACCACAGGGGTAGTTAAAGAGTATGGATGGTTAGGTTGGGTTGCATATTTGCATGTTAATTAATATCTTGTGTATGAGTTACATTAGGGTGGGGATTTACACATCGAGTCTTGGTGACTCACCCTTTCCTTTAACATTTTTGCGATGAGTAGATCGGAGATGGAGCCGAGAGGACTCGAGGCGGCCATGCTTGTCGTTGGATTTGTTTTACTTGATTTAGTTAAAATTATTTATTTTCTAAGTTTTTATTTGGGTTGTAATAAGGCCGCTAATTATTGTTGGATGTTTATTTTATTTCTTTATTTTACTCATGTTATATTACAAATGGAATTTTATAAATCTTAATTGAACAGGTTAAAAGCAACTTTTTCAACTAAGTAACTACTACGAGTTTTCAAGGAAGTTACCATCGGGTAACAAAATTTACCAAGTCACCAATAACTCTGATGATTTTAAAATGCTACATGATCAAATGTTTTCAAAAGGGTTTCTCAGCCCAACTATATTTATAAAAAGCCCAACTAAGTTTTCAAACCCCGTTTTCATACCTTAGCCAAATTTTACCAAGTTTTCACCAACCTTTCAAAATGACTCAAATTTCTTTACTCCGTGACATACCAGATCCGGTCAGGACTCATGGGCCGGGTTTGGGGTGTTACACAATGTCACTTTCGTATTCTAAAGGTCCTCTCGGATTTCTTCTAGTCATAAACTAGAGGTACCTGATATGAAAAGAAACAAAGAAATTTAGAAAAACAAAAACAAAAACATATGTATAAAAGAGAAATTTAAAAATAAAAATAATGGCTAAAGTAATAGAAATAGAGCTTTTTTAATATTTTAGAGTTCCTCGGCAACGGCGCCAAAAACTTGATCGTGCCAATCAGTCGAGTTTTAATATTTATAAAAGAATGATCGAACCTGTAGACTGACTGCGACAACGATAGAGGCAAGTGCACCTATCGAACAGTAGTATAGCTCAAGCAAGAATATCTTATCGAACCCAAGGGAACCTAAAAGTACTACTACTCACTTTCTTTCTATTATTTAGCCTAAAATATGGAGTGATTGGATTATTAAACTAACGAAATATTTAGACTAAATGCAAAGACAAAAGAATGAATTGGAGAAAGGCTTTAAGAAAACTTAATTGATAAAAACGATACCCTCAGGAAGAATCCACCTATGACTTCACTTATTATTTATTCCCCAAACCATATGATTTCTTTACTTAGCTTGATCCAGGAGACTCCTAACCTATATTAAACCCTCTCGAGGCGAATAACGTCTAACCTTAGGTTAATTAGTGGAACTCTCATTCTCTTATAATAACCCCTTAAGGAAGCGAAGAATCGATCAATGGATTCCCATATTAGGTTTCACCTAATCGGAAAATCTCGTAACCCTATCTCTAGGCGCCGATCAACTCCGCTTAATTATGCTAGATCTACTCTTAGGCGGGTCTATTCCTCCTCCACCTAAGCACATCGATTAAATTAAGCAACATAATTAAGAACAAACTAAGTACTTATCATATAATTTAGAAATCAAATAACAAAATCCATCATAGGTTTCATCCCTTGTGTATCTCGAGGGGTTTAGTTCATAACTAAATACGAAAACATCTCAAGAGTAAAGAATAAATAAAATATAAGAACTCCCTAAAACCCCTGAAGGAATTGAAGGAGAGATCCTCCTTCTTGAATGGAGTTCCGACTTCTTGAGATGGATCAACTGGCTATCTTCAAGTGACTCCCTAAAAGATAAATGCTTTGGCCAAAAAGCCTCTGCCAAAAAGCTCCCCTTTTATGTCTGCCTTGGGTTGTTTATATAGGCTTTGGGATGCTATACTTGGCTCCTAAGTATCCTTCAAGTAGAATTACTATTAGGGTGTTTGAATAGACTTAGGAGTATGTTTTTTTGGCTTCAAGCATCCAATTCGAGTGAAATTGCTCATTCCCGCGGCAGGGGCACGTCCATGGCATACACCCGTGTAATTTCAGGGCTGGGCCATGCCTTGATTTTGTCATTTGGGCACGGCCATGTAAGTCAAGATTCATGCCGTGCTTCAGGTCTATCGATTTGGGCACGGCCATGTAGATCACCAGGTTCACCTGTGTGTGGTAATGAGATGATGCACGGCCGTACAACTCGTGAGTTGGGACGTGCTCTAGGTAATCGTCGAGACACGATCGTGCAGGCTTTGGGCCAGGCCGTGTCGAATTCTTGGGTTGGCCCAATTTAGTTCATTTTAAGCTCGTTTTACGTTCTTTTTATCCTTAGGTGCTTTCCGAGTATAAGACATGAAAAGAAAGGATTAAGAGCACCTTTTTACATAAATCAAGGATAATTCATCCAAAAGCATACTAAATGTGGATTAAAATATGTTACTTTTATGGTTTATCAGAAGGTCAATCAAAACAGGACTAAAGAGAATAAACGAATCTAGTGGTGGCCAAATGCCAATGGAGCACAAAACTGTCAACAGAATAAAAATGCATATAGCCAACAGTTATGTAGAAAATTTTAGCAGAAACAAGCAAATAACCATATTACAACATGTCCTAAAAGAAACTAATTCAGCATTGACAATAATCTAAAGCATGACTACCAGCAACAGTGAAACACCCATAACAATAAGAACATCAAACCACACATGAACGAATCACAACAAACACATAAAACAAAACATGTAATATCCTGATCTGGTGGGTCTGTGCATTTGGGCATGTTGTATGGCTAAGTTGGTAGGTGGAGGCTTTGAGGTGTGTATTGGGCTCAGGTTTGGGCTTAAACCTGGGTTAAATTGCTTATAAATAGTGTTAGTTCATAGTTAAAGTAGGTGTCTGTGATTAGTTAGCAAGTTGGGCTTGTGGCCCAAAGTTTGGAGGTGCTATAAGTGAGCATGGAGATGGCGTGACTTAGGAGGGAGATTGGCCTAGTGTGGCCGCTTGAGGCCCAAGTGTTTTGGGAAAAAAATTTGGCACTCCAAGGGGAGAGAGGGGACGCACATGTGCTAGAATTTAGAGTTTAATTCTTTTAATTTTTGTTAATTAAAAGCTAATAATAAGGAAGGGTGGAGTTGGTTTTAAGGTGGTCTTTTCTAAATGGAGGATAATGATTGAGTTATCAGGCAGGATAAAGGCTATCAGGTGATAACAGAGTTGGCTGAAAATCCAACTCTGAGAGGGGGGTTGAATTGCTGAATTTGGAAGCCAAGTGTTCATCTTCCTTTCATTTTTTTCTTTTTTCCACCTATTCTCTGCTAGCCGAATTTTTGTTCTCTTGTGAGCCTATTTTCTTTTCTTCACCGCAACTTCCTAGCTCTCCTCTCCTCAATATTTTCTTTCTAAAAGCTAAATTCTTCTTGTTCATACCCTCTTCTCCCATAGCCGAAACTACAAAAGTGGTTTCTTTTTTCCGAATGTGCACCATAGCCGAATACTCCTTTCTAGTTTGGTAAGATTTTTGTTGTTCTTCGTCGGTATTATTTTAGACCTTAAACTGAATCACTCCTCTAACATTCATTGATGATCACTCTTATTGCTCAAAAGCCGAATCTGTCTCACTATAGTCTCTTGTGCCGATTGATGGAAAAGCCGAAGATAGGTGGGTGGTAGGTTCGGCTGAATGGCCACACTCTTGTCCCTTATTCTTTTTCGAATGTCATATGGTACTCGGTTGGTTGCGATCAGCGGTTTGGTCTAATATTTTGGTGATGACCGAATGTAGGTAGGAATGTGACATTTTCTTAAGGACTTTCGGGATTCGACAGATTAGGTAAGGGTTTGTTTTAAGTGTTATAAGTATTTAATTAATTGGATCTCATCATTTACATTCGGTTTAGTGACCAATGAGTTATTATGGACCCAATTAAGAGTCAAGCAATAGGAAGGGTTGAATCTGTAAACCCAGTACCTAAATACATGAAGCGATCTGTGTCAGGAGTACGCGATTGGCCATCCGGGTGTGGGCCGACATCAGAAGTAGATCGTAGGCCGATAGTGGTAGTCTCGAGTGACCGTAGCGTAGAAGCAGTGAGAGCATTAGTACGGGAACCAGGTGTGTAACTCTTACACACTTTCTTTACTTAATATGTCAAATGTTATGTGTTGATAAAAGTCGGAGTGACAACAATGGTTATTAAAATACCCTTGTGGGTAAACGCGAGGATGCCGGGTAAGTTTGTTATGGTTGCTAGCGTTAAATGTGATCTATGAGTGCATGATGTTCTTTATACGTTCTTATATATATATAAAGCATGATCATATTGGTATTGATAACATAAACATGTGATATGGGTGTTGAGAGGAGGGGGAAGTATGATCTATCAGACTGTCACCAGTGGTTAGGTACCACACAGTTGGTTGGCCCTACATATTATAATATTGTGACTAAGTCTCAGTGGTTTGGGACCACCAGTGGTTTGGTACCATATATGCTTATTTTTGTAACTTCGGTTACCAGTGGTTAGGTACCACTAGTGGCTAGGTGCCACAAGGGGTAGATTTGGGAGACTCGGATGGATACCTAGGTTGGAAGGGTTGCATGACTTGCATATTTGTATATGAATTTGTGTAAGAGTACAACTTCTTTTGGGATGGGGATTTACACACTGAGTCTAGGTGACTCACCCCTTCCGTTATATTTTGCGATAAACCATAGATTGTGGATATGGGTAGGAATGGACTCGAGGTGGCCATGCTCAGCATTCGTTTTATTTCAATGTTTTCCATATGGACTTAGTTGTTTTCTTTAATTTGGGTTTTCAGTTCTGTAATAAGGCCGCTTAAGTATTATTGTGGGGCATTTTATTTGGTTGTTTCTTTAACTCTCGTTAAGCGTACTTGGTAATTATGAATTGGTTGTTTTCAAACCCTAAATAAATACTTGTTTTCTAAAGTGTACACTGACTAAGTACTAAATACGGAGTAACAATAAGGCAACCAAGTTTTCTAAACAAGTTTCAACATGTTTTAAACATCACAAGATCCAACGATATTTTCTTTAAAATTTTACAATAGTTTTCTCTTTAAACAAGTTGACAAATCAGTTTTCAAAATGTTTTATTTCCCGTGGCACGCCAGATTCGGTTGTAGTGTTTGGATCAGGTTTGGGGTGTTACATTTTGGTATCAGAGCCTAATTTAAAAGCTCGGTTGTGGGTTTAAGGCCCAAAATATGGTTTAAGAGTCTGTAAAATGATTTTTAGGATGATGAATATCTCGAAAAGCATGGCACCTGAGTCTCTGCACCAATCCACCTAGGTAAGTACCCTAACCTTTGATGTGATGTATGTATGTTGGGCTTCATGGGTTTTTAGACATAGCTGAGCATGATAGTACTAATGAACCATAGGGTTAGTTCACACAACTCATTAATTGCATAAGACTTAAGTTTAATCAAACAAACCTGTGAGTAAGTCGCCAAGTTAGGGTGTGGCAACAACCATACGCATGTCTAGGATTGGATTCAGGGAGAGCTTGATATTTAAGCAGTCCCAGTGACTCACCTCCTCTTCGCTCGAACCCTACCTGGTGCGTAGTAACTATTCACTCTAACCATGAGGACTTGTTCATAGGCTAAACCTTATAGTTGAAACCCAAAGGGATCAACCACCTTGTTTTGTAAAAAAAAAACTAGTTTTGAAATTACCAAATTACCCTCTTGATTTGTGACGACTACCCTGGATTTGAAAAAAAGACCAAGTACCCCTACTTTGTAAAATTACCAAATTACCCCTGACTTACAAATTATCGAATTACCCCCAGGTTGTAAAATTACCAAAATACCCCTACTTCACGAAATTACCAAAATACCCTTATTTTGAAAAATCACCCAAAACTTTATTTTAGAAAAATTATGAAAATACCCTCGGGTAGTGAAATGAAAAAAATACCCCTACAAGTTGAATGTGGCTCATGGATGTTATTTTTATGATGAATGTACTTAGAAATAGGAGATAAACCTGAAACTGAAACTATAGATAGGTTTGAATTCGAAAGAATCACTTTCAAAACTATCTTTCATAAAATTGTTCGTGGATAAATAGTGAACAGAATTAGTAATTCATAAAATTCTTAATCAGATAAGCGTGATCGAGAAGAATGAGTACAAGAGGTCGTGGACGTCCACCGCGTGGCCGTGGTTGGGGTAGGATGACCTTGTCAGAGCCAACAGGGTCTGGTCATGGGTCAGAGAACGTGATGCCGAATCTACCGACAGCGAAAGTAGAGTTTCAGGACCAAACTGGTGGTAACGATGTAGTATCTCAGGCAGTACTGGGAGTTTTAGAGAGAGTTGCCGGGGTAGGCGCGGGTTTAGGAGCTCAAAAATCCGTGGCTGAGCGACTCAGGGCTAACGGAGCAGAAGTGTTTAGGGGAGTTTCTGGTGTAGCTCCCAACACTGCTGAGTACTGGTTAGAGGCGATAGAGCGTATAATGGATGATTTAGATTTCTCGGCTGAGGAGAAGTTGAAAGGGATAGTGTCTCTTCTCCGGGATGAGTCGTATCAGTGGTGGCTCATGGTCAGGGATGGTGCAGTGGCCGATGATATCACCTGGGATTACTTTAAGGCGGCCTACCAGAGGACGTATGTGGGGGCTGGTTATACTGATGTGCAACGTAGGGCGTTCTTGAATTTGGTTTAGGGGAGTAAGTCGGTACCCGAGTACGAGGTAGAATTCTTGAGGTTAAGTAGGTATGCCCGGGGTATGGTGGCTACAGAACATGAGCACTGTGTTAGGTTTGAGGATAGGCTAAGAGATAAGCTGCGGTGTTGATTGCACCTCAGGGGGAAAGGGAATTTATCGTTCTCATGGAAAATGCCAGAATAGCTGAGGAGGTGAAGCGAACCGAGAAACAGAATCGGGACAAAGGTAAGGATAAAAGGAGTTTTGGGCCATCGTGGTCTCTTAGGGATTTGGTGGATCGAGTCGCAAAGCTTCTTCTTCTTTGCTTTCGATGGCCATCTCAGTGTACTTGATGTGGGAAGTCTCATTCGGGAGAGTGTTGGGCTGGTAATAGAGGGTGCTTTGAGTGTGGGTCAATGGAGCACCGGATAAGGGATTGTTCGTGGAAAATCAGCTAGGACACAGGTTGAGGGTCAAGGACGTGCTCAGTTCAGGGGAGATGGCCAGCAACTGCAGAGGGTCTGAGGTACGGTTAGGGGTGGTAATGGTAGCGGACGGGGCCGTGGAGCACCTGGCCGAGGTGCTTGAGGTGCTAATGCCAGACAGCCTGGGTTGGTCTATGCAGCAAAGCGTCGAGAGGAGGGTGACACACCGGACGTTATAACCGATTTAATTTTTGAGTTGCCTTATACTACTTTGATTGATGTTGGTTCGACGCACTCTTATGTTGCTAGTAGTATAGTGGGAACTTTGAACTTAGCTTATGAGATTTTTGCTAGAAAGATGTCGGTAATAAGCCCTTTAGGACACTCTGTGGTAGTAGACAAACTATATAGGGATGTACCCCTAGAACTTCAAAGGGGTAGTGTTTCAAGCTGATTTGATAGAACTACCCTTGGGGAGTTCGATTTAATCTTAGGAATGGATTGGTTGGTTAAGCACCAAGCAGAACTAGACTGTGCAGCTAAGCGCATAGTGCTGAAATCGGTCGAGGGTGAAGAGATGGTGATGATAGGTGAAAGAAGGAATTACCTATCTAATGTGGTGTCCGCGCTGAAGGTGGAGAAGATGGTAAGTAAAGGATGTGAGGCATTTGTGGTCTATGTTTGTGCTTTGAAAGATAAGGAATTGACTATAGGAAGTGTTTGAATGGAGAAGGAGTTTATCGATGTTTTTTGGAAGAGCTTTCGGGTTTACCCCGGATCGCGAAGTGGAGTTTGGTATAGATCTTCTACCAGGAATAGCACCAGTGTCTATTGCCCCGTATAGAATGGCACCAAAAGAGTTGGTGGAGTTGAAAGCGCAGATTCAAGAGTTATTGGATCGGGGTTTTATCCGGCTAAGTGTATCACCTTGGGGAGCGCCTGTGCTCTTTGTTAAGAAGAAGGACGGGTCGATGCGAATGTGCATAGACTACCGTCAGTTGAATAAATTAACGATTAAGAACAAGTATCCATTACCTAGGATAGACGACTTGTTTGACCAGCTTACGGGGGCGTTAGCCTTCTCCAAGATAGATTTGAGGTCGGGGTATCACCAACTTAAGGTAAAGGAGACGAATATCCATAAGACGGCATTTCGTACTCGATACGGGCACTATGAATTTTTGGTAATGCCATTCGGGTTGACGAACGCACCAACAGCATTTATGGATATGATGAACTGGGTGTTTCAGCCGTATTTAGATCAGTTCATCGTAGTATTTATAGATGATATTCTGGTGTACTCGAGATCGGAGGAGGAGCACGACGCGTATTTGCGGATGGTGTTGCAGATTTTAAGGGAAAAGCATTTATATGCAAAGTTTAGTAAGTGTGAGTTCTAGTTGAAGGAAGTTACCTTCTTGGGTCATGTGGTGTCAGCTGAGGGGATTAGAGTGGACCCTCGGAAGATTGAGGCTGTATTGGACTGGAAGCCACCAAAGTCTGTGGCGGAGATTCAGAGTTTTCTGGGTTTAGCAGGATATTATCGAAGGTTTGTGGAAGGATTTTCTTTAAGTGCAGTGCCATTAACTAAGTTGCTAAGGAAAGGGGTTCGTTTGTATGGTCAGACAAGCAACAAGAGAGTTTTGAGAGGTTAAAGAGGATTTTGATGGAAGCTCCGGTGTTAATTCAACCTGAAGCAGGGAAAGAGTTTGTAGTTTATTGTGATGCATCGCATATGGGATTAGGATATGTGCTGATGCAAGAAGGGAAAGTAGTAGCGTATGCTTCTCGACAGTTGAGACCTCACGAGGTGAACTACTCGACGCATGATCTGGAATTGGCTGCAGTGGTTTTTGCCCTAAAAATTTAGAGACATTATTTGTATGGAGAGAAGTCTGTAATGTACACGGATCACAAGAGTTTGAAGTACCTTCTTACACAGAAGGAGTTAAATTTAAGTCAGAGGAGGTGGATCGAGTTGTTGAAGGACTATGACTGCTCGATTGATTACCACCCGGGAAAGGCTAATATGGTAACGGACGCCTTGAGCCGTAAGGTGGTGGTAGATTTAAGAGCCATGTTTGCCCATCTTAGTCTGTATGATGACGGAAGCCTATTAGCGGAACTGCATGTGAAGCCATCATGGGTAGATCAGGTTAAGGAGAAACAACTGGTAGATGAAGTTTTGTGCGCACGATGTTTGCAAGTGCAGAATGGTGGATTGGAGGGGTATAGTCTGAGCAGCGATGGAGTGTTATGTTTTCGGGGAAGGTATGCATGCCTAAAGATATGGAGTTAAGGCAGAAGATTTTACAGGAGGCACATAGCAGTCCATATGCTATGCATCCGGGAGGTAGTAAGATGTACCGGATTTACGAGAGCAGTTTTGGTGGCCGGGCCTTAAGCGTGAGGTAACGAATTTGTGGGTAAGTGTCTGACATGTCAACAAGTCAAGACTAAACATCAGCTACCGTCGGGTTTGTTACAACTGATAAAGATTCCATAGTGGAAGTGGGAAAGGATCACGATGGATTTTGTTAGTGGGCTACCCCTCACACCCACTAAAAATGATTCAGTTTGGGTAATTGTGGACCGTCTGACGAAGTCTGCTCATTTCATACCTGTATGTATGGATTATTCTCTTCGAAAGTTAGCGAGACTATACATAGAGGAGATTGTGAGGTTGCATGGGGTGCCAGTGTCAATTATTTCGGACAGAGACCCTAGATTTACATCAAGGTTCTAGAAGGCTTTGCACCAGGCATTGGGTACAAGGTTGGATTTTAGTACGGCATTCCATCCCCAGTCAGATGGACAATTGAAGAGGGTGATTCAAGTTTTGGAAGACATGCTAAGGGGTTGTGTCTTGGATTTCAAAGGCAGTTGGGAAGAATTTTTACCATTGGCGGAATTCGCGTACAACAATAGTTATCAGGCAAGTATTCGGATGGCACCATACGAAGTGTTATATGGTCGAAAGTGTCGTACCCCTACGTGTTGGACGGAGTTGGGGGAGCGGCAGTTGTTGGGGCCGGAGTTGGTTGCTGAAACAGAAGATAAGGTGAAGGTGATTTGAGCTCGTTTGAAAGAAGCGTCGGATAGGCAGAAGTCTTATGCCAATCTTAAACGGAAGGATATAGAGTTTGCAGAAGGTGATAGGGTTTTCTTGAAGGTGTAGCCGTGGAAGAAAGTTCTGAGGTTTGGTAGGAAAGGCAAGTTAAGCCCTAGATTTATCGGGCCTTATCGGGTGTTAAAGCGAGTGGGACCAGTAGCTTACCAGCTTGAGTTGCCACCAGAGTTGGGTCAAATCCATGATGTGTTTCATGTCTCCATGCTTAGACGCTATCGCTCAGATCCATCTCATGTTGTGCCGATAGAGGAAATTGAGGTGAGCCCAGACTTGTCTTCTGAGGAGGAGCCAGTGTAGATCCTAGATCAGGATGTTAAGGTTTTGCGTAGGAAATCAGTCCCTTTGGTAAAGGTATTATGGCGAAATCATGGATTAGAAGAAGCGACATGGGAACCGGAGGATATCATGTGATAGCAATACCCTCAACTCTTTTGATCAGGTAAATTTCGAGGCCGAAATTTATTTTAAGGGGGTAGAACTGTAATATCCTGATCTGGTGGATCTGTGCATTTGGGTATGTTGTATGGCTAAGTTGGTAGGTGGAGGCTTTGAGGTGTGTATTGGGCTCAGGTTTGGGCTTAAACCTGGGTTAAATTGCTTATAAATAGTGTTAGTTCATAGTTAAAATAGGTGCATGTGATTAGTTAGCAAGTTGGGCTTGTGGCCCAAAGTTTGGAGGTGCTATAAGTGAGCATGGAGATGACATCACTTAGGAGGGAGATTGGGCCTAGTGTGGCCGCTTGAGGCCCAAGTGTTTTGGGGCAAAAATTTGGCACTCTAAGAGGGGAGAGGGGATGGCACATGTGCTAGAATTTAGGAGTTTAATTCTTTTAATTTTTGTTAATTAAAAGCTGATAATAAGGAAGGGAGGAGTTGGTTTTAAGGTGGTCTCTTCTAAAGGGAGGATAATGATTGAGTTATCAGGCAGGATAAAGGCTATTAGGTGATAGCAGATTTGGCCGAAAATCCAACTCTGAGAGGGGGGTTGAATTGCCAAATTTGGAAGCCAAGTGTTCATCTTCCTTTCATTTTTTTTCTTTTCTTTCTCACCTATTCTCTGCTAGCCGAATTTGTTTTCTCTTGTGAGCCTCTTTTCTTTTCTTCGCCGCAACTTTCTAGCTCTCCTCTCCTTAATATTTTCTTTCTAAAAGCCGAATTCTTCTTGTTCATACCCTCTTCTCCCATAGCTAAAACTACAAGAGTGGTTTCTTTTTTCCGAAGGTGCACCATAGCCGAATACTCCTTTCTAGTTTGGTAAGATTTTTGTTGTTCTTCGTCGGTATTATTTTTAGACCTTAAACCAAATCACTCTCTAACATTCATTGATGATCACTCTTATTGCTCAGAAGCCGAATCTGTCTCACTATAGTCTCTTGTGCCGATTGGTGGAAAAGCCGAAAGTAGGTGGGTGGTAGGTTCGACCGAATGGCCACACTGTTGTCCCTTATTCTTTTGCCGAATGTCATATGGTACTCAGTTGGTTGCGATCAGCGGTTTGGTCTAATATTTTGGTGATGGCCGAATGTAGGTAGGAAGGTGATGTTTTCTTAAGGACTTTCGGGATTCGACAGATTAGGTAAGGGTTTGTTTTAAGTGTTATAAGTATTTAATTAATTGGATCTCATCATTTACATTTGGTTTAGTGACCAAGGAGTTATTATGGACCCAATTAACAGTCAAGCAATAGGAAGGGTTGAATCTGTAAACCCAGTACCTAAACACAAGAAGTGATCTGTGTCAAGAGTACGCGATTGGCCATCCGGGTGTGGGCTGACATCGGAAGTAGATCGTAGGCCGATAGTGGTAGTCTCGAGTGACAGTAGCATAGAAGCAGTGAGAGCATTAGTACGGGAACCAGGTGTGTAACTCTTACACACTTTCTTTACTTAATATGTCAAATGTTTTGTGTTGATAAAAGCCGGAGTGACGACAATGGTTATTAAAATACCCTTGTGGGTAAACGCGAGGATGTCGGGTAAGTTTGTTATGGTTGCTAGCGTTAAATGTGATCTATGAGTGCATGATGTTCTTATACGTTCTTATATATATATAAAGCATGATCATATTGGTATTGATAACATAAACATGTGATATGGGTGTTGAGAGGAGGGGGAAGTATGATCTATCAGACTGTCACCAGTGGTTAGGTACCACACAGTGGGTTGGCCCCACATATTATAATATTGTGACTAAGTCTCAGTGGTTTGGGACCACCAGTGGTTTGGTACCACATATGCTTATTTTTGTAACTTCGGTTACCAGTGGTTAGGTACCACTAGTGGCTAGGTGCCACAAGGGGTAGATTTGGGAGACTCGGATGGATACCTAGGTTGGAAGGGTTGCATGACTTGCATATTTGTATATGAATTTGTGTAAGAGTACAACTTCTTTTGGGATTGGGATTTACACACCGAGTCTAGGTGACTCACCCTTCGTTATATTTTGCGATAAACCATAGATCGTGGATATGGAGCGGAATGGACTCGAGGTGGCCATGCTCAAAGATTCGTTTTATTTCAATGTTTTCCATATGGACTTAGTTGTTTTCTTTAATTTGGGTTTCGCTTACGTAATAAGGCCGCTTAAGTATTATTGTGGGGCATTTTATTTGGTTGTTTCTTTAACTCTCGTTAAGCGTACTTGGTAATTATGAATTGGTTGTTTTCAAACCCTAAATAAATACTTGTTTTCTAAAGTGTACACTGACTAAGTACTAAATATGGAGTAACAATAAGGCAACCAAGTTTTCTAAACAAGTTTCAACATGTTTTAAACATCACAAGATCCAACGACATTTTCTTTAAAATTTTACAACAGTTTTCTCTTTAAACAAGTCGACAAATCGATTTTCAAAACGTTTTCTTTCCCGTGGCACACCAGATTCGGTTGTAGTGTTTTGACCGGGTTTGGGGTGTTACAAAACAAATTACCTATTCGAATGTAGTAACCAAATAACTTATATAGGAAATGAAATAAAGTAAATAAATAAAAATAATACTAAATAAAAATACTAACAATAATAAGAGCTTAAGAAAAATTCTAAAAATATGGTGGTGAATGATGACGGTAGAAAAGCAATCAACAACGAGTAAGGTAACTGGAGGGGTATTCGACAGCGAAGAGAATGACGAAGAGGAAAGGCGATGAGTAGAGAGTAAACAACAGTGAGGGTTAAGTGGGGAAAGGAGGGGATAGTTATGGGGGTTAAAAAGATTGTGAGTTTGAAATGGAAAAAGGCCAAAAGAAGAGGAATACCGAAAGACTTATGGCGAGGGCATGGACGCTATTAAAGGAGGTTGAGAATTGGCTAGTTGTGGGGGAAAATGGTGGATTTAGGGGCATGGGACTATCGTGGCTTAGGGGACAGTGATCTTTTGGCTGGTGCGACAAGGGACGGAGGTGAAATAGGAATAAACGACGGGGTGGGAGTTGGTGACGAGAGAGACTGACGACGGGGTAGAAGGCATCTTGGGGGGAAAAAGCAGTCGACAGAAAGATGAATTAGCAGTGGGGGTGTTTAACGGCGGTTAGGAGGGTAAGGGCTTGGTGACATAGGGTATGAATGAACACAAGAAATTGTTTTATAACCCTAGCTTTAAACGAGGGTACACGACCATGTGCTAGACTATATATGTAACACCCCTAAACCATTTCTGTTGCTGGATTAGGGTTACATAGTACTATCGAGCAAAACAGAACATTTAACTTCACCATAGAAAAATTATACAAATTAAATGCTAACATATAATAATTGAATCTAATCATGAAAAAAATACATTTATGGTCTTTAAATCGAGTTTACGGGGCTTTAAAAACATTTTGGGAACAATCTGGGATAAAATCAAAACAAACAAGAAAATTCTGGAAAAACTTGAAAATTTTTTAAATAGGGGTCACAAGGTGATATAGCCCAGTCTGTGTAAACATTTGAAGTCTGGACACACAGTTGTGTCCCAGCCCGCATGGGTATTCGAGAAAGGGTCACATGGCCGTGTAACTCTCTTTTACCGTGTGGACCAACCTGCACCTGAAAATCAATAAGACATACGGTTGTGTGAGTAGGCCTTGTATGGCACACGACCGTGTGACAGCCTGTGTGAACCAAACATGCCTTCCAAAACAAGCCCAAAATAATGTCATTTCATAGGTATCATGACACAACAAAAAACAACCATTTTCATGCTTCAAAACTTAACCAAACAAACATATAGCATACCAAAAATCCAACCTAGGTGCCTAACCAATGTGCCTTCATTGACACCACAAATTAAACATCTAATCAAACCCATACTCAAAGTTTGCATAACATTAGCATTAAGGCATACCAAAATCTCCATTTCAACACATCCATTTACCATATATCAAGCTAATCACAAAATGCATTTAGCTAATGACAAAAAACACTTCAAGTCTCAAACATAACCCAAAGATACCAAACATAGATATACAACCACAAAGCTTACTCAAACTAACTTATAAACAACATCATCATAAAAAAATCAACTTAAAGGCTTTTAGTACATGCCATTTATAACCCAACAACAAAATAACTAAATTTTCTACTGAATGAAGAATGGATAGTGTGAATATACTCTGACTAGATTCCAACCAGTTGAGCTTTCTGATGACCTACAAGACAAAGAAAACAACTACATAAGCAAATAGTGCTTAATAAGCTCGTATAATCTTAAACTTTAATTTACCAAAAAGGATGTAACTTAACCATTTAACAAGATAATTTAATATCTCGATCGTAAGTTCATTAATCACCTATACACATCGCAAATCTCACATGGTTAGTGAGTTCATATATAATACATGTAACTTTATTCTGTTGTCAAATATATACCCCAAAACACATTTGGTATATAACTCAGCCCTCACATATTCATTTAACATTTAATATCTTTATTTCAAGTATTCATTTCAATTATCCCTTTTCACATCTTTATATTCCAATAAATACTTCAGTATAAACTCTTCATATAACCATTCATTTATTTATTTCTATATAAACATTTCAGATAGCCGTTTCATAAAACCATTTATTACATAATCATGTAGAAATTAATTTATTAATATATATTACTATTCCATACAACACAAACCTCATAAGGTTAGTAAATGTAACAATGAAATATACAATTTCCAACATATAATAGATCCTGTAATAATAAATATGCCATGTCCACATTTCATTTATCACGTAAAAAATAAGCATCACTTTTCCATTTAAAGTGTTCATACAATCATATTCAAACTCATATATATAAATCATATAACATTTATACTTAATTTTAAAACATACAAATCATGAAACTAACAATTCTTGCCAATATACCATCGTTTCAACTTTTCAAAACATTTAGACCTAGATAATTCATATCATTAAAATACCACATGATAAATGACCATAAACCAAGTCATCGTTATAATAACATCTCATTTCAGATGATTGAAAGGATAACACTCACTCAAGTTAACTTTAGAACTTTAATTGACTCACGATGCTGCTCATACAAGCTTCAAAGTATTCGCAACAAATGTAGGATCTCAAGCCATCATTACGACCTGTATCACCGGTACATAGTACTTGCTAAATATTCATCGGCTCAAAGCCTGCTAAATAAACATTGGCTCAAAGCCTGCTAAATAATCACCAGCTCAAAGCCTGCTAAATAAACACTTACTCATAGCCTGCTAAGTAATCACCGGCTCAAGGCCTACTAAATAATCACCGGCTCATAGCCTACTACGTAATCACCGGCTCAAGGCCTACTAAATAATCTCCGACTCAAAGCCTGCTATTTTGGTACATCACGCACTTGCTATATTCATTTATTATTTATTTGTCTAATCATTCACTAGATAAATAACAACATTAAATCTAGTTATAATAAAGCATGTAATAATTAAAAATCATTATATATAGGAATAGTAGTACGAACTTACCTCGACTACAACGGTTGTAAAAGTAAAGTCAATGATTAATCCAAAACCTTAGCTTTTCCTCTATTCAAATCCCAGTTGATTCGTTTCTTGATCTAGATAATAATTTCATTCAATTAAATAATTCAAATAGCTTATATAATTAATTCAAATCTATAACTCACATCAATTGTTAATTTACAAAATTACCCCTAATGTTTTGACATTTATGCAATTCATGTTAGCCAAAATTTATAGAGATATTAGCAACCTATATTTCCCATCATTTCACAATATTTACCTTTACTTTTACCATTTTCTCAAATAAATCCTTAAACATTAAAATCATCAAAAATCACTTAACAAAATACCTATATTTATCTACCAACCTTAATAATCTATCAATTAAATTCACAAACAATTTCAATTAATTCATGGCAAGTCCTTAAACTTTTAACAATTTTACAAATTGATCCCCAGACTAACTAGATTAAGCTAATGCCATAACAAAACATAAAAATCATTAAAAACGGACCTAAAAAACACAAGCATGCAAAGAGAGAAGTTTGGCCGAATCTCTTTGACTCAACAATGGTGTCTTTTGACTAGAGGAAGAAGAACATAAAAATATAACTTGTTTTACTTTTTATTTTATTTTAACTTAAACTTTTTTTATTAACTAATAAAACATATATTTTAACATAATAAAACAACATCAATCGTACCTACCTTTTCAATATGGCATATTTACCACATAAACCCCTGTACCTATCTTAAATTGATCAATTAACTAATAGAAATTAACTTTTAGAAATTTTATGATTCATTCCTTTTAATTAATCAACTAATTAAACATTAAAATTTCTTAACCAAATTTGAATATTACCTTTATAATACTCGTAAATATTTAATAAGTGATTTACGGGCTCATTTTATAGAAATGAAGTCCCAATACCTTATTTTTTAAAACCACTTAACTTTAGGGACATACCACATGAACATAATTATTCTTTCAATTAACAAAAATCATTAAATCAAATTTAAATATAATTCTATATTTGACTCGTAAATATTAAATAATAATATTTATGGAATCACTTGTTGAATTTGTGGCCTCGAAACCATTGTTACCGATACCACTGAAAAATGGGCTGTTACAACTTTCCACTTTTAGGAAATTTCATTCTCAAAATTTCTTAGATGAAATAAGTTTGGTTATTAATTTCTAAAAGACTCTTCTATTTTCCAAATCAAATCTGTCTTCACTAACCTGTTCTCGCTCCATTCTGACCAGTATAATGGGGTTCTACAGTGCTTTCTGTGAAAAGCTTCAAATGATATCATTTTAATACAAGACTGATAGCTGTTATTATCAACGAATTCAACCGATGGTAAAAAATTTCCCAATTTCCATTGATCTTCATGATATATACCTATATTATGTCTTCCAGAATCTAAATTTCTCGTTCTGACTGTCTGTCTTTTTGTGCCATAGCTTCGTGAATTTCATATACATACAACTTGACTAGCTTTCAAACGAATAATCTATTCTGACTAGAATAAAAATGAGTTGTTTTCATTAGTCTGACAATAATAATACTAATCGAGTCTCCCTTTCTCAATGACAAAGATAGTCCAAATACAGAATCCATCAACTCGCCTTCATATCCTATCAAAACTATAATAAACTGTAACAACTTAGACAAGACTTGATATTCAACTTTGACATACTAGATATCTTGGTACAAATTTTAAAATTTCACATTTTATTCCCAACTACCAGTAACTTTGTCACAAGTTATTTCACAATTTGTCACACTTGACTGAATCAAACAGATATTGCAATATGCCTCTCGTAAGGTGTCTTGTATAATCTCAGAATCATTCAATACATATATTCGAATATTTACTTTTCATCTCATAAATTCTATGAAGAATTAATGTTTTAAGCCTCGACTTTGTAATAATCAAACCATCATTATTCAAGGTCATCGTAGTGGAGCATTAAGGTAAAAAATGTGTAACAACCCATTTTTAGTGAAATAGGAACAGTGGTTTCGGGACCACAAATCCAATGAGTAAATTATTATTTTATTATTATTTTAATGTCTATGGAATTATTAGGAAGGTTGTATAAAAATTTTGTTAAGAAAGTTTGATGTTTGCATGCTTAATTTCATAAAAGGACTAAATCGTAAAAAGTATAAAAGTAGAGTTATATTAGTCAAAGGTGTCAAATAGATTTGAAACTTTAAACTAAAAGACTTAGAAAGTAATTATACCAATTTAGATGGTAATTAGACCAATTAAAGTCATAGTGGATATTTATGGACATTGTTTTATTGAAATTATTAATGTTTTTAAAGGGCAAATTGGTAAAATAGTAAATAAATCATAAAAAAAGAAAGAAAGAAAAAGAGATATCATCTTCATAATCTTATTCAACCTATTTTCACCATAGGAGCTTGTTAGGGTTTGGACAAACTTAATCCCACTTGCATGGTATACAATTTTGTCCCATTTTTAATTATTTTTATGTTTTCAAGATCGTTGTAGCTTAATCTAGCTAGCTCAGAGATTAATTTGCAAAATTGTTAAAGATTTAGGGTTTTTAAATGAATATGATTGTATGGTTTTTTATGTTTGATGGAAGATTATGAGTCCTTGTTGTTAATTAAACAAGTTTTGTAAAGGGATTTTTATGAAAATTACATTTAGGGACTTATTTGTAAAAATGATAAAATTTTAAGTTCAATTAATGAAATGGTAATTTTTATGAGTTGGTAGGTGTCCCTAGTAAATTTGGCTAGCATTAAATGAGGATGAAAATGCGTAGATTTCAATTTACGAGCTTAAAAACAAAATTATAAAAAGGTTAAAATGTTAGGGGCAAAATAGTAATTTTGATAAAATATGAAATATGGACTGAATTGAATAATAAAAGTATTAAATGTAACGAATTTTTTTATCTAGAGCAAGATAGACCTCGTACGATTTAGATCGTGGAAAAGCGAAAGCTTCGGATTGATCGACTACGTTTTTACGCTTTGTTTGTCGAGGTAAGTTCGTATGATTAAATAACATTTTAATGTTATGTTGATCTATATGTTAATATGTAATTTTCCATGTAACTAAATGATGTAATTCCAACGATGTCACGATGATTATCGAACCCCGTTTGAACCTTAGGAATTCGTAGGATACAAATGATATGTCATTAGGGTTTTCATGTTTCGGGTGCTGGTCTTGAATGACCATGGCTGAGGTCCTACATTTTTGTGGGTACTCCATAGCTTGTGTGGGCAACATCGTGTAGCTTACATTCCAACCCATAACTCATGTGAGTAAGCCCATTTCACAGCTCGTGTGAGCAACGATGTAAAGGAAAAGGAAAGTATATATGTTTAGCACATTTTGTGTGAGCTTTCCTACGTATCCAATGTTATTCTGAATGGTTCAACGGGCATGAAAACGAAAGGAATGGTAAGTGTTCAAATGAACTATGCTATGAATCTATGAAAAGGTTTGAAAAGGAAATGTACAATGAAAGCATATTTTTATCATGAAAATGATGAATTCAAAAGTAGTATGTTCATGTACACCTAGCTTACCTTATGCATTATGTGTTAATGCACTAACATGTGTTATTGATGGTGCTTAGGCTTGTTCTAAGCTTATGGTTGGATTATATCATGCTTAATTTTAATGTTATGCTTGAAATGGTAAGTTATGTTCATGTTTTACGAACTTACTAAGAATTATATGCTTACATAGTTTTCTTTCCTATGTTTTATAGATAATCAGAAGCTCGATCAGTTTGGAAGCTCGTCGAAGATCTATCACACTATCCACGATTATATCTATAGCTTTTGATGTTTTGGCCAATGTTATAATGGCATGTATAGGTGCACTTATGTTTGAATGTTAGTTGATAAGTTTGGCATGTATATTTTATTTTGTATTGATGTAATTTTGGTCCTTTTGATGCCTTATTGGTATGTGTTAATATGGCTAAGTTTGATGCATGTTTTAATGGCCAATATGGTATGTGAGGGAATAGTTTCAAAATGGTCAAGATAGGTTATGCTTTGGAAGGGTATTGAACTAGATGTGTATGAATGAAATATGGTCAAATATGCTTATGTTTAGGTATGTTGTATGTTTGCTTTTGAGGTACCTTGTATGTCATATTGGTTGTATGGATTTGGTCTTTTGAATTGGTCATTTTATGCATGTTTTGGTAAGGATTTGAAGCTTTGAAGTTATGCACAAAATGCTTTTAGGTATATGTTTGGGATGGTGATGGAAATGGCTTGAATTTGGCCAATTTCATGTCCACACGGCCTGAGACACGGGCATGTGACTTAGTCATGTATCCCATGTAGATTTTAAGGTTTATAAGTCAAGCAGTTACATGTCCTAGTACATGGCCTGGCACACGGATGTGTGTGGCCATTTTGAGAGTTACACGGCCTGGCACATGGACGTGTGGCTTGGCCATGTGACCTAACTTCGAAAGTTACACGGGCACAGACACGACCGTGTGTCCCTATTTCAATTGTTACACGGCATGAGACATAGGCGTGTGTTTCAACTGTGTGACCCTTTAAATGTTCCAAATGTTTTTAATTTAGTCCTGATTTGTTTCTAAAGTGTTTTTAAGGCCTCAAAGGCTTGGTTAAGGGACTATGTGCATGTAAATGAATGGATTATGTTTTGTTTATATTAATGTTTGGAAATATATGTTTTTATGTTACATTTATTCGGTAATGCTCTGTAACCCTATTTCGACGATAGATACAGGTTAGGGATGTTACACAATAAATTCATCTCTGGCTTAGGTTGAAGTAGTTACCTAACTTGAATATACAAATTTAACGTTTTCCTGTAATAGCTTCATCATTGGCAATACAATTATGAAGAAATTCTTAATGAGTCATTTGTCGAGACATGACCGAAAGACTCTGATCATCAAATTCATAAACACTGTAGGAATATTAGTTACTTCGTAGAGCTTTGCTAAAATTCATAAAATCCATAAGAGATTCTTAACACTGTTTTCGGGACATCCATATCTATAGCTCACAACTGATAATAACCAGATCGATACTCTGCCTTTGAGAACACTAAAGCACTTTTCAACTAATCAAATAGGTCCTCCACACGAAGCAACAAATGTTTATTCTCTATTGTGACTTTATTCAACTATTAGAATCTAAATACAAACTTATCAACCCTTCTTTCTTTTCATAATACATTAAAAGTGTGTCCCAAAGTGATACATTCAGTCGAATAAACCTTTGTCGATTAATCCTTGCAACTAAACTTTTGATTCTTTTAATTCTGTTGGAGATATTTTTTACAGAACAATCGAGATTAGAGCAGTCCCTGGCATTAATTTTCTGGTAAACTTAACTTCTCATTTTGACGATAGACTCAACAATTCCTTGGGAAAAACCTCTGTAAACTCAAAAACTGTTAGTACCTAATCAACTTTTTGTAACACCCCAAATCCGGTCTATGCATTGAGATTAGATTTGGTTTGTTACATGAATCGAGCTATTTTAAAATCTTCAATAAGTTGAAAACTACAAAATTATTTATAGGATTTAATAAAATTAGAAGAGTATTTTAATTTGATAAATATTAGAAAACATTAGTTGAAAAACATTATTAACATTGTATTATCAAAAACCCTTAGGTAATTTATTTAAGAGTTAACAATAATAAAATATTTATAAAAGAATTTCATATATTTGAAAACCCAAATTTATTTTAATAAAAACATCATATAATTATAGCCCATATTTAAAAGTCCAAAGTATAGTTTAAAACCAAACACACATAAAAATCCATAAATTATTTATAGAGGCCCTTATTACAATAACCCAAAATAGTAAAATACTTATTAAAAGTTCGAGTTTAATAAACCCATGTTTTGCAAGATGGCCTCCACGAAGTCATCCTCGCCCAAGTCCACGCCAATTTCCATTACCCGAGATGGAAAAATTTAAGGGGAGAGTTACTTAGAACTCAATGTATAACTCACTTACTTGTCCTTTGGGCGATTTTCAATTTAAGGGTTTGGGCCTTGAGCCCATAAGCAAAAAATAATATAATGAATAACATAATTAATAGCATGCATGTAAAAATGAATTTTCCTCCCAAACCTAATTCCATCCGCTACACACCCCGCATCAACCATCACACTGTGGGGATCAAGTCAACCCACCCCGCCATCACACCAATCATAGGCATTAAGCTAATTTATATTTTGTGGCATAGCCACCGAACTAGATTGTGACAAAGTCACCGAACTAGAGGCATTGAGCCAATTATTATTTTGTAGCGTAACCACCGAACTAGAGGCAAATAGCCATTTATAACTTTTGTGGCGAGCCATGAACTAGAGGCAAAAGCTATAATTTTGTGGCGAGAGCCACCGAACTAGATTTTGGCAACAGCCTTCTTCTCTTCATCATTTCCCAACCCATGCAATATGTATGCAATAGTAAACTATGGTCATACAATAATTTTATTAAAAGGCCCATTAACAAGAGTTAATATTTCCAAATCTTTATTAAGGCCCATAATTACATTTTGGCCTAATTAACTATTTATCAACCTAGGCCCAATTTTACGATCTAGCAAGTATTTTAGCCCATATAACAATTTAATGAGTTTCTGCCCATTTATCGATCTAGCGTAGATTTCGCCCAATTTACATTCATACGTAGATTTCGCCCGATTTTCAATTTAATGAGTTTTTACCCATTTATCGATCTAGCGTAGATTTCGCCCAATTTACAACCAAACAGGATTTCGCCCGATTATCAATTTAATGAGTTTTCGCCCAATTATCGATCTAGCATATTTTACGCCCATTTTCACGAAACATACAATTTACATATTAACAAGTAATTTCTCGAGGCATTTTCGTAATTTTCACGATTTTAGTCGTTTTCACGTATTTTCGTCAAAATATCAATTGTTACGTTTTATACGAGATCTAGTCGTTTTACGATTTTACTTCAATACCAAATTGACATCCAACCCGAGAAAAGTGTGAAGTTACACACCTCGATACCGAGAGTACTAATCCTTCTCGCCTCGACACCTAAAACATATTTCGATCCGTTAGAACACTATTTCAGATAAATATACTTTATCGATAATAGATCCAAAATCTTACCCTCTTGATTTTGAATCACTTGATTTCGGTTTCTCCTCGCTTATTGGTTCGTTAGTCACCGAGAATCCACCAACGATAAAGGCTCTAAGTTCGTACCACTTCAAATAATTGACTTCCTTCTAAGATGGTCCGCAACCCGGTGGAAAATCCTGATTGTCGAAACCGCTCTTCGCTTAAATGGGGAATTTACGGATCCGCCTCTTAATATGACTAAACACCGCCTTTTCTTCCCTATTTTGAAAGTCTTCAAGATCAAAAGAACATTAATCCAATCTAAAATAATATCGAAATAATACTAGAAGTTTTAAAGGATGTGATTTCCTTACCACAATAAATCGCTCCAACGCTTCTATGTCACTCACAACCACTTGATTTCGATCTTCCGTTATTGCACTAAAACATAACCAATAAAACGTTAATAGAATGAACGCTTATTTCGATCCAAATGATCCTTCATCACACCATCAATATTCGCCATATCACTATTAACTAATCAAAACGAAAAAGAATCCCTTACCTATATTTCCACGGTTGAAAAGAGTCGATTGATAAAGATGTTTGTGATTGATGAAGATTCGACTATGTAAGATCAAAGAAAAGAAAGAAAGGTTCGGCTATGGGCACTCTAGCATTCGCCATGAAAGAGTTTAATGGAGAAACTTTGAGTGAAAAGAAATAAAATATGAAAGAAGAGATGGTGATGATGTTGTTTTGATTTCAAAGAGAAGAGAAGAAAAGATGGGTTTTAGGAACTAGGTACATTCGGCCATGGTAAAAAGAAAAGAAAAAGAATGGCTTTTGGTACTAACAATTTTAAGACATTAAGAAGAAGCACAAGAGAAAACTCAAAAGATGAACAAAAGTGACCAAATGGTCAAAAGAATTTGGCTTTACCAAGGTTCAATTTCGCCAAAGGAAAAAGTTGAGAAGAGGAAAGCAAAATTCGCACAAGGTTGCTAGGAATGACCAAAGAGAAAATTCAATTCTTAGCCAAACTATCACCAAAAATTTGGCTCTCCTATAGACCAAATTGTCAGTCCCTATGCATGGTCAATTGGCCATGATTTTGTTTCAAAACTTTTCCTTGATATGTGCCTTATGTCCTCATATCTTTCCTTAAGTTTTGATTCCATTCCTTAAGTTAACAATTTTCCTTAATCCTTTGATATGCTAACCAAAATAACATGGTCAACACTTACCATATATGCTCTTGGCCGACACTTGCTATACATGTGCGAAAATTAAAAATAAAAATTCATCTAGATGCTAAACAAGGATTCAACCTCTCCCTCAAGCTACAACTCATGTGCCAACACCACCATGCCATGTACTCAACTTATGTCACTCATTAACACTTAATTTAACTTAAGTATTAATGACACTTGCTTCTCTTCAATAAATTCTCAAATATTAAATTTATTCCTTACCCAAATTATGCTATACTCTTCTTTAGGACTTCAATAAACACGAAAATAAAAGTAAGAAATTTTCCTTTAAAATCTAAACTCCAAATCATGCAATATATATACTCGGATTTTAGGGTGTTACAACTCTACCCTCCTTAAAGAAAATTTTGTCCTCGAAATTTACCTGGTTGAAGAGGTGAGGGTATTGTTGTCGAATTGCATCCTTAGGCTCCCACGTAGCTTCCTCCACTCCGTGGTTACGCCATAGAACTTTGACCAACGGCACGATTTTCTTTCTTAGCACGTTGACATCTCGGTCTAAGATTTCTACTGGTTCTTCTGCAAAAGACAAATCTGAATTCAGCTCCAATTCTTCTACCTGTATAATGTGCAAAGGATTCGATCTATAACGCCTCAACATGGAAACATGAAAAACATTATGAATTTGATCCAATTGCGGAGGTAACTCAATCTGATAAGCCACTGGACCAACACACTTCAGACACGATAAGGTAAAATGTATCTAGGACTTAGCTTGCCCTTCCTTCCAAACCTGAAGATCTTTTTCCAAGGAGAGACCTTCAAGAAAACCTGATCCCCTACAGCATACTCGATGTCCTTACGCTTCAGGTCTGCATACGACTTCTGTCTATCTGAGGCTTCTTTCAACCGTGCTCGAATAACTTTTACCTTATCCTCTATTTCAGATATCATCTCAGGACCTAACATCTGTCGTTCGCCCAACTCAGTCCAACAAATAGGAGAACGACACTTACGACCATACAATGCCTCGTAAGGTGCCATCTGAATGCTAGACTGATAGCTGTTGTTATACGCGAATTCTGCCAGTGGTAGATAATCCTCCCAACTACCCCTGAAGTCGATTACACATCCTCTTAACATATCTTCTAATATCTAAATTACTCTCTCCGATCGACCATCCGATCGAGGATGAAAAGTAGTCATCAAGTTTAGCTTTGTTCCCGAGCTTCATGCGAGCTTTCCAAAATCGTGATGTAAACCTAGGGTCCCTATCCGATATAATAGACACGGTACCCCATGCAACCTCACAATTTCGGATACATATAGTTTCACCAACTTCAGAATGAATAATCCCATTTAATCGCGCAGAAATGAGCAGTCTTCACAACCGATCAACAATTACCCAAACGAATTTTTCTTAGTAGGTGTTAACGGTAACCCACTAACAAAATCCATAGTTATCCGCTCCCATTTCCAAAGAGGAATCTTTATCGGTTGTAACAATCCAGACGGTAATTGATGTTCGCCTTCACTTGTCGACAAGTCAAACATTTTCCCACAAATTCGAAATTTCACGCTCAACCCTAGCCACCAATATCATTCACGGAGATCTCGATACATTTTATTTCCTCCGGATGCATAGCATAAGGGCTACTATGCGCCTCCAGAGAATCATTTGCCTCGGATCCGAGTCCTTAGGCATACATACTCTTCCTCGAAAGCACAACACACCTCCGTGTTTATTCCAAAATCTTCGATTTCACCATTTTCAACTTGTCAAGTAAAGGTCCCAACTTCTCATCCGATGTCTATTTTTCCTTGATTTGTTCCACCACGAGGCTTCACCAAGTTCGCTAACAACCGCCATCCTCATACGAGACTTAAATGGGCAAACAATGCTCTCAAATCGACATCGCCTTACGACTTAACGCGTCACCTACCATGTTAGCCTTTCCAGATGATATTCGATTGAGAAATCATAATCCTTTAATAATTCTACCCATCTTCTTTGTCTTAAATTCAACTCCTTTTGGGTAAGGAGGTATTTAAGACTCTTGTGATCCGTGTAGATTATTGACTTCTCACCATAGAGATAGTGCCTCCAAATCTTTAGAGCAAAGACAAAGCAGCCTAACTCCAAATCATGAGTAGGGTAGTTTACTTCGTGTGGTCTCAATTGACGAGAAGCATAGGCCACCACCTTTCCATTTTGCATCAACACACAACCTAGACCCGTGTGAGACGCATCACAATAAATAGTGAATTCTTTTCAGCCTCCCATGAATCAAACTGGAGCTTCCGTCAGATCTTCTTCAATTTCTTGAAACTCTCTTGCTTTTCGGTCCAAATATATCGGAGCTCCCTTTCGCAATAGCAGTTTAGTTAGGGGTGTAGCAATCAACGAAAACCCTCTACAAAATGTCTATAGTATCCAAAGAAACCCAAGAAACTCGAATTTCATTCACCGATGTTGGTGGTTTCCAATCCGAATAGCCTCAATTTTTCGAGGATCCATCCTTATTCCTTCTACCGATACTACATGACCAAGGAAAGTCACTTCCTTTAGCCAAAATTTACATTTACCAAATTTGGCATACAATTGCTTATCACGAAGTAGTCAGTAATACTATCCGTAAATGCTTGTCATGCTCCTCCTCATTCTCTAATAAACCAATATGTCATCTATGAACACTACCACAAACCGGTCTAAATATGGTTGAAAGACTCGGTTCATCATGTCCATAAATGCAGCTGGTGCATTGGTTAATCCAAACGGCATCACTACAAACTCATAGTGTCCGTAACGTGTCCGAAATGCCATCTTATAAATGTCCGCTTCTTTCACCTTGAGCTAGTGATAACCCGACCTTAAATCAATTTTGGAGAAAACTGAAGCTCCTTTTAATTGATCAAATAGGTCATCAATTCTCGGCAGAGGATGCCTATTCTTGATCGTCAATTTATTCAATTGTCTGTAGTCAATGCACATACGCATCGATCCATCCTTCTTCTTGACGAACAAAACTAGTGCTCCCCACGGAGACACACTTGGTCGAATAAATCCCCGATCCAACAATTCTTGAATTTGAGCTTTAAGCTCAGCCAACTCCTTTGGTGCCATTCTATAAGGAGCAATGGACACCTGAGTCATCCTGTGCAAAAGCTCAATGCCAAATTCTACTTCCGATCCGAGGTATACCGAAGTTCTTCGAAATACATCGAAATTCCTTCACCGTCCTCACATCATTCACAGATAACTCTTTGGCATCCAAAGCACGATAAAGGCTAGGAATGCTCCATATCCTTTTGAACCAACTTCTTCCTTTAATGCGGATACCACATTTGCCAAATAGTTCCTTCGCCATCAATCATTATGACTTCCTTATCATCCGAGGTTCTTATCGACATTCATTTTTAGCACAATCCAATTACGCTCGATGTTTAACCAACCAATCCATGCCCAAATGAGATCGAACTCGCGAAAGGTAGTTCCATCAAGTTTGCTAAGAATACCTCCTCTTGAATTTTCAAGGGCACGCCTTTAAACATTTTATTAACATTACCAATCGCCCTAAAGGACTAATTATCATCATCTCATTATCGATAATTTTAGATTCTAAATTCAAGTTTCCAGATATGGCATTAGCTACATATGAATGGGTAGAGCCAATATCTATTAAGGCAATAACAGGTACATCAAAAATGAAGAACGTACCAGTTATCACATCTGGTGCATTACCGTCCTCGCGGTGTCTAACTGCATAGACCAGTCCAGCCGTATCTTGCATCTGCATTTCCTCTAGGACCATTGCCTTGACCCGATGCACCTTGACCACGTCCAGCCCCATTACCACCACGACTTGGTCCACGACCTCTCGGTGGCTACCGATTACCTCCGCCTAACATTGTGCATCATTGTTACGAACTTCTTGAGTCGATCCATCGCCGAGGATAATTTTGTATCGATGATCCATTGAACCGCATTTGTAGCATGTGCCCGTTTTCCTCCAACATTCTCCAAAATGTCTTTTCCCACACTCAGTGCAATCTCGACTTCGATTATTTGCTACCGAGGTTCTACCTTGAACTGGTTCATCATTCCGAGGTCTCTTCTGGAATCTCTTTGAAGAACCGATCGTTGTGTCTCTCTTGTTTTAGAATCTTTCTCGGCTCGCTGCTCAATTATTAGCCTCCTCGGCTATTTTGGCCTTCTCCACAAGAGTGGAAAAATTTCTAACTTGCTGTGGAGCAATTAGAACCATCAGCTCATCATTAAGTCCATCCTCGAAACATACACATCGTTCATGACTATTGATACAATTGTTCGGGCATAGCGGCTCAGACGTAAAACTCACTTTATATGTCGCCACTGCCTTACTTCCTTGGACAAGATTGAAATTCTTTCCTTCGAGCGTCTACATAACTCGCTCCAACGTATTTTCCTTGGAAGGCGCTTTAAAGAATTCCCAATTAATCAAGTGCGACGGTGCCTTCTCGAATAGTGAGCCACCACCGACACGCCTCATCTCTTAACAAGAATACAGCTCCTCTCAATTTTTGCTCAACAAAGGCATTCCATATCATCCATAATCCGCTCCACGACTTTGAGCCAAGATTCACCACATTCGAGCTACACCGAGACTCCTCTAAAACTTCGCATTATTTGACTTAAGTCGCTCAAATTGACCCACGAGTTGTTGGCCCAATTCTAGTTTCAAATAACCTTTCTAAGACTCGCAGCATTGCTTGAGTCAATGCATTATCTTCTTCCATGTGATCGCGTGATCCCGCCTCACTCTCAATTGATGCAAAAGGCCCATTTCCAGATATGATTTGGTGCTTCATCGTAGCACCTCGACCTCTACCACGACCACGTCTCGCGGCCCACGACCACGCCCTCTAGTGTTCATGATAGCTTGTTCGCTTTTATATACAAGTTTTATGAATCGTAAAATTTGTTTGGTGTTTATTAACGATATTTTATGAGATTTGAGATATAAAGTTTTTTTTCGTAACATATCCTATAGTCTCAATCTCTACGGTTTTCACATCTAAAATAGAAGTTCTAGAGTGTTCCTATGATCATATCATAGTAATCATTAAGCAATAAATACTTACTTGACTTGTTGCCGGATGCTTGTGGTGCCATACTGATCTTTAAAATATAATTGAACGATTTCATACGTAATTTATTTGCGAACCCAAACCACGTACCGAAGTTTTTGAAACGGCTCGATATTATTAAATGTAACACCCCAAACCCGGTCTATGCATTGAGACTAGATTTGGTTTGTTACATGAATCAAGCTATTTTAAAATCTTCAATAAGTTGAAAACTACAATATTATTTACAGGATTTAATAAAATTAGAAGAGTATTTTAATTTGATAAATATTAGAAAACATTAGTTGAAAAACATTATTAACATTGTATTATCAAAACCCTTAGGTAATTTATTTAAGAGTTAACAATAATAAAATATTTATAAAAGAATTTCATATATTTGAAAACCCAAATTTATTTTAATAAAAACATCATATAATTATAGCCCATATTTAAAAGTCCAAAGTATAGTTTAAAACCAAACACACATAAAAATCCATAAATTATTTATAGAGGCCCTTATTACAATAACCCAAAATAGTAAAATACTTATTAAAAAGTTCAGAGTTTAATAAACCCATATTTTGCAGTATGGCCTCCACGAAGTCATCCTGGCCCAAGTCCATGCCAATTTCCATTACCCGAGATGGAAAATTTAAGGGGTGAGTTACTTAGAACTCAGGTGTATAACTCACTTACTTGTCCACCGGGCCGATTTTCAATTTAAGGGTTTGGGACTTGAGCCCATAAGCAAAAAATAATATAATGAATAACATAATTAATAGCATGCATGTAAAATGAATTTTTCCTCCCAAACCTAATTCCATCCGCTACACACCCCGCATCAACCATCACACTGTGGGATCAAGTCAACCCACCCCGCCATCACACCAATCATAGGCATTAAGCCAATTTATATTTTGTGGCATAGCCACCGAACTAGATTGTGACAAAGTCACCGAACTAGAGGCATTGAGCCAATTATTATTTTGTGGCAGAACCACCGAACTAGAGGCAAATAGCCATTTATAACTTTTGTGGTAGAGCCACCGAACTAGAGGCAAAAGCTATAATTTTGTGGCGAGCCACCGAACTAGATTTTGGGCAACAGCCTTCTTCTCTTCATCATTTCCCAACCCATGCAATATGTATGCAATAGTAAACTATGATCATACAATAATTTTATTAAAAGGCCCATTAACAAGAGTTAATATTTCCAAATCTTTATTAAGGCCCATAATTACATTTTTGGCCTAATTAACTATTTATCAACCTAGGCCCAATTTTACGATCTAGCAAGTATTTTAGCCCATATAACAATTTAACTGAGTTTACGGCCCATTTATCGATCTAGCAAAGATTTCGTAGATTTCGCCCGATTTTCAATTTAATGAGTTTTCGCCCATTTATCGATCTAGCGTAGATTTCGCCCAATTTACAACCAAACAAATGATTTCGCCCGATTATCAATTTAATGAGTTTTCGCCCAATTATCGATCTAGTATATTTTACGCCCATTTTCACTAAACATACAATTTACATATTAACAAGTAATTACTCGAGGCATTTTGTAATTTTCACGATTTTAGTCATTTTCACGATTTTCGTCAAAATATCGCTTGTTACGTTTTATACCAATCTAGTCGTTTTACGATTTTACTTCAATACCAAAATTGACATCCAACCCGAGAAAAGTGTGAAGTTACACACCTCGATATCGAGATTACTAATCCTTCTCGCTCCCGACACCTAAAACATATTTCGATCCATTAGAACACTATTTCAGATAAATATACTTTATCGATAATAGATCCAAAATCTTACCCTCTTGATTTTGAATCACTTCGATTTTCGTTTCTCCTCGCTTATTGGTTCGTTAGTCGAGAATCCACCAACGATAAAGGCTCTAAGTTTGTACCACTTCAAATAATTGACTTCCTTCTAAGATGGTCCGCAACCCGGTGGAAAATCCTGATCGTCAAATCGCTCTTCATTTAAATGGGGATTTACGGATCCGCCTCTTAATATGACTAAACACCGCCTTTTCTTCCCTATTTTGAAAGTCTTCAAGATCAAAAGAACATTAATCCAATCTAAAATAATATCGAAATAATACTAGAAGTTTTAAAGGATGTGATTTCCTTACCACAATAAATCGCCCAACGCTTCTATGTCACTCACGACCACTTGATTTCGATCTTCCGTTATTGCACTAAAACATAACCAATAAAACGTTAATAGAACGAACGCTTATTTCGATCCAAATGATCCTTCATCACACCATCAATATTCGCCATATTACTATTAACTAATCGAAATGAAAAGAATCCCTTACCTATATTTCCACGGTTGAAAAGAGTCGATTGATAAAGATGTTTGTGATTGATGAAGATTCGACTATGTAAGATCAAAGAAAAGAAAGAAAGGTTCGGCTATGGGCACTCTAGCATTCGGCCATGAAAGAGTTTAATGGAGAAACTTTGAGTGAAAAGAAATAAAATATGAAAGAAGAGATGGTGATGATGTTGTTTTGATTTCAAAGAGAAGAGAAGAAAAAGATGGGTTTTAGGAGCTAGGTACATTCGGCCATGGTAAAAAGAAAAGAAAAAGAATGGCTTTTTGGTACTAACAATTTCGGCACTAAGAAGAAGCACAAGAGAAAACTCAAAAGATGAACAAAAGTGACCAAATGGTCAAAAGAATTTGGCTTTACCAAGGTTTAATTTCGGCCAAAGGAAAAAGTTGAGAAGAGGAAAGCAAAATTCTGCACAAGGTTGCTAGGAATGACCAAAGAGAAAATTCAATTCTTAGCCAAACTATCACCAAAAATTCGGCTCCCCCTATAGACCAAATTGCCATCCTATGCATGGTCAATTGGCCATGATATTGTTTCCAAAACTTTTCCTTGATATGTGCCTTATGTTCTCATATCTTTCCTTAAGTTTTTGATTCCATTCCTTAAGTTAACAATTTTCCTTAATCCTTTGATATGCTAACCAAAAATAACATGGTCAACACTTACCATATATGCTCTTGGCCGACACTTGCTATACATGTGCAGAAAATTAAAAATAAAAATTCATCTAGATGCTAAACAAGGGATTCGAACCTCTCCCCTCAAGCTACAACTCATGCGCCAACACCACCATGCCATGTACTCAACTTATGTCACTCATTAACACTTAATTTAACTTAAGTATTAATGACACTTGCTTCTCTTCAATAAATTCTCAAATATTAAATTTATTCCTTACCCAAATTATGCTATACTCTTCTTTAGGACTTCAATAAACATGAAAATAAAAGTAAGAAATTTTCCTTTAAAATCTAAACTCCAAATCATGCAATATATATATACTCGGATTTTAGGGTGTTACACTTTTATTCTAGAATCTAGGATATAATAAAAATACATCACAACCTTTTCAGATCAAATTCTATACAGATATTGCTAGAATCATATTCGAAACACAATCAGACTTAGTAGATTCAACAGAAATCAATTCACCATTCTAACATTTCAAACCAATCCATTTCTATCGGTAATTCATTACAACATCATAAATAATAAGCTAATTCGTTCCTAAGAAAATGTCAAATTTATTTAAAAGGCAATAACATCAAATCAACATAAAAGTCGCAACCCTGAACTCTCAGTGAATACTCTTTGCAGACCAATTCAACAATGATATTTTAGCCTAAATGGTTCATTACTTTAATAACATACTCATGTGACACAACTGGTAAAATCTTTTCTGTTACTAACTTAGTGCATATATAAAAGTGTCTCAAACCAAAGTCAATTAATGTATATACTGTAATATTGAAGGTAGGAAAGGTACCAAAAATAACATCAGAACTGAGGCCTCCACGCGCGCTCAGATTACATAAATTCTAACAAGAACTCAAGCTTCAAATCAAACCACTATGTATTTTGTTTTGCTTTTATTGATTCTAGTTGTGTCTCAAATTTCTAATCGTCTAACTCTTGTAAAAGTAATATCAGGTTTTACATTCAGATCCTTGTTTAACTCAGCTCGAACCAAGGGATCTTGCTTGAAATGATAGGGAAATCCATAAACAAATTAGGATTCGTCTTTCAATCTACATATTCCAAAATGATTCTGGTCACAATAATCACATTCTGAACATTAACCGCTAAAATCATCAATGGTCTTACACTACCCTTTTTCATTCTATCTTTGACGTAAAACCATGATGGCATTGGAAATGACTATTTGGTTCTTTCATTTTCTTTGGCGAGGAAGCAGAAAATGTTCTGGATACATTTTGTTTATTGAAGTCTCGAACTTTTGGCTCACTATGTTTCTTAAAATAAGAAATTTCTTTCATTTTCAATCGGCTTCATCTAATGAGCATATCTACTAAGTTGATCAAACTTTCACACATATTTTGTAATTGATTCAATTCCCTATTTCAACTCGAGAAATTCTTTTTTCTTCTTACCAAAATTTTCGTTTGCTGACATGATTCTTTCAGAAATCAATTCAAAAGAAATCCCATTTAATCCGTTCTTTTGATACCATAGTAGTTAAAGTTGATTACCAGTGAATAGCCTCCTTTTTTAATAAGAACACAATATATCTTAGAAAATCTTCTAAAAGACATAACATTTCATCTTAACTCTTTGTGTTTGCTAACCAATACTCGACTCTGACTAAATCATAACTCACTTTACCTTTAAACTCTTTAGCCTCGTATTTTTGAATTTTATCAATAAAAAACCTGTGAATATTCTATCATATAAATCTTTGAGGATGAGGGGATAGAGGTCATTGAGCCACATAATTAACTTTCAAATTTGCGTTAAACATATCATTCATTAATAAGAAAATTACTGTGAACCTCTTCTTTAGACTCTTAAATTTTAGCACATTATGAATAGCCCCTTGGTTGGAGGCTTGAGCATTGCTCTCAACCTCATTGGAATTATCTTGGTTGGAAGACATCTTTTATATATATGAAAAAAAAAATCCACAAGAGTTAGGAGACATCACACTATCACAGGTTATAAAATGGCATGTAGTTCTAGACTCCATACATGCTACATTCAGTTCGAGAACCAAATAAACCATAGCTTTGATACCACTAAATGTAACAATCCTAACCACTCTATGTTGCCAGATTAGGGTTACAAAGTATTACTGAGCAAAATAGAAAATTTAACTTCATCATAGAACAATTACACAAATTAAATGCTAACATATAATAATTGAATCTAATCATGAAAAATACACTTATGGTCCTTAAATTGAGTCTATGGGGCCCTAAAAACAATTTGTAAACAATCTAGGATCAAATAAAAACAAATCAAAAAATTTTGGGAAAACTTGAAAATTCTTGAAATAGGGGTCACACGGCCGTGTAACATAGCCCAGTCCGATTGAACATTCGAAGTTTGGACACATGGTCGTGTGTTAGTCTATGTGAGTATTAGAAAAAAGGTCACACGGCTATGTTGCAGGGTCATGTAACTCTCTATGACCGTGTGGACCAACCTGCCCCTGAAAATTAATAAGACACATAGTCGTGTGAGCAAGCTGTGTATGGCACACGACCGTGTGACAGCTCGTGTCTCAGGTCTTGTACACTAAATATGCCTTCGAAAATAATCCCAAAATAATGTCATTCCATAGGTGTCATGACACAACAAAAAACAACCATTTTCATGCCTTCAAACCTCAATCAAACAAGCATATACACACCAAAAATCCAACATAGGTGCCCAACCAATGTGCCCCCATTGACACCACAAATTAAATATCCAATCAAACCTATACTCAAAGTTTACATGACATTAGCTTTAAGACATACTAAAATATACATTTCAACACATCTATTTACCATATATAAAGATAATCATAAAAAGACATTTATCTAATGACCAAAAACACTTCAAATCTCAAACATAACCCAAATATACCAAACATAGATATACAAAAACAAAGCATACTTAAACTAACTTATAAACAACACCATCATAAACAAATCAACTTAAAGGCTCCAAGTACATGCCATTTATAACCCAAAAACAAAACAATTAAATCTTCTACTGAGATAAAGAATGGATAGTGTGAATATACTCCAACTAGATTCCAACCGATCTAGCTTTTCGCTGACCTACAAGATGAAGAAAACAACTACATAAGTAAAGAGTGCTAAGTAAGCTCATATGATCTTAAACTTTAACTTACCAAAAATGATGTAACTTAACCATTTAACAAGATAATTCAATATCTCGATCGTAAGTTCATTAATCACCTATACACATCACATGTAATATCTCATATTTAGTGGTGTCAGAAACAATGGTTTCGGGACCACAGTTCCGATATGAGTGGTCATGTTTATTGTTTAATTAGTGTTTATAGAGCTATATTAGGGTCATATTAAAATTTGGTTAAGAAATTTTAATGTTTGGATAATTAATTAAGTAAAAATGACTAATTAGTAAACGTTGTGAAAGTTAGTTACTATTAATAAATTGGGTTTAATAGCTTTAGAAATTTAATTTGATGGCCTTAAATGGTAATTAGACCATCAATATCCATGATGGATGGTATGTAACATCCTAAAGGTGGGCCTGTGCATTTATATGTGGTGCTTGTTTTATGTGTTTAAAACAAAAGGCCCAAATTAAATATTTTGTTTAAGCTTACTTGGTTAAAATAAAGATTCAAGTAGTTTAATGAACATTTTGGGCTTATGGCCCAGAAAGGAATGATGCCATAAGAAAGGAGGGGGGTTGGCGTTAAAAGGCAAGGGGAAGAGGCCCAATTTGTGGCCACCTGAAGCCCAAGTTTTGGGGCCAAATTTTGGCACTAAGAAGGGAAGGGGTGGACGGCATTTAGGCTACTAGTTAGGAGCTTTATTTCTTTTTATTTAAGTGATAAAAGATGATAATTAAAGAGGGAGGAGTTGGCTTTAATGTGGGCTCTCCTAAAGGTAAGATAAGGATTGAGTTATCATGAGATTTCAAGGTTATCAAAAGAAGAGGGAGAGTTGGCCGAAACTCAACTACAGGAGGGGAGAAAATCGGATTAGTATAGGCTAGCTAAAATTCTGCTAACCATTGTCTCCATCTTTTCTTTCTCTTTGCCGAAATCTACACTCCATCCTCTCTCGATTTTCTTTCTTTTCTTTTTTCTGAAAACACATCATAGCCGAAACTCCTTAAGTGTTTCTCCTCTCCTCAAAAACTCTTCTGATAGCCAAATGCTCTTAATACACATCTTCTTCCTCCATAGCCGAATTTACAAGTGAGATCTCTGTTTCCCGAAGGTGCACCGTAAGCCGTATACTCTTTAGTAATTCGGTGAGTTTGGGATTTCTCCTTTTCTGTGATTCCTTTATTTTTATCAAACTCCTAATCCATGGAATTATTTCCAAGGACCTGTCGATTATACTCTTTACCCTAGAAGCCGAATCTGTCCCATTAAAGTCGATTTGGTGGAAAAGTCGAAGGTAGGCGGTAGTAAGTTTGGCCGAATGGCCTTCCATGATTCTTTTTGCTTTGGTCGAATACTATTTGGGTTAGGTTGGTTGTGTGTATCGGTTGGTTTGATATTTGGAGGATGGCCGAATGTAGGTAGGTTGGTGGTGACGATTTCTCAAGGACATTCGGGATTCGACTAACTAGGTAATTGTTTGTTTTAAGGGTTACATTTAATTAATGAGTTAAATCTCATCGTTTATTTGGTTTAGTGATTAAGGGATTGTTATGGACTCAACTAATACCAAGTAGAGAAGGTTGATCAGAAACCGTCGCCCAAATTCAAGAAGTGATCTATTTTGAGTGGAGGATTGGCTATCGGTGTGGGCCAAAATCAAGTCGATCGTGGGCCAATAGTAGTTGTTTGAGTGATAGTAGCATAGACATAGTGAAAGCCTTAGTATCACGTAATCGTGTGTAATACTTCCCACCGTCTAGATCGATTAATTATATATATATGTTCATAAGTTTTATATGTTACATTAAAAGCCAAAATCTCGGATTTAAATAGCGGACCCTCAGGTTAGTAAATAATCTGATTATATGTTACAAGTAAATTGTTGTACATGTTTTTAAATTATTGTACATGTTTGCATGGGTTGGGTGATGAAAGGAGGAAGTATATGTATATGTATATGTGTAGCGATTTTTACTGTGATTTACTGTAGCGGCTAATGCCGTGATCTGTTATAAGGGCTTCGGCCAATATATGTTGATGAGTAGCATGACTGCCATCTTGGCGTGTAGCGGTGTGGGTTGATTGTAGAAATCTACAATGGTGTGTTGGTTGGTACGGGGGCGTGTAGCGGATGGAAACCTAGGCAATTGGGTTGGGCTTTGCATATTACTTGTTATCCATGTAAATGAAATTGTTGTTATGTTCTATGAGGCCCAAATCTAGTGGTGCATGAGGGTTGCACACTGAGTCTCACGACTCACCCAAATTAATCTAACCTTTCAGGTGACAATTAGTGCAACGGACCGGGCCGGAGTGGAGCGCAAGGTGGCCATGCAAAAGAATGTGGATCCGGTGAAAAGTTCCCCATATTAGTTTTTTTTTAAGTATTTTATGTTATGGATTTGAACTACGTTGTAATAAGGCCATGGGCCATTAGTTTACATTTTTATTTTATTATGGGCCTTTATTATTTATTTTTATTTATTTTAAAACTAAGACATGTAATTAAGTTTTGGGCTTTTGATTATTAAGGCACATTTTACAAAATTCTCATTTGGGCTTTCTGATAACACGATTTGTTTTACAAAAATTTCCTTAGTGACATACCAGATCCGGTCGTGGTGTTTGGACCGGGTTTGGGGTGTTATAAATTGGTATCAGAGCCCGGTTCAAAACTCAGCTTTGAGATTTTGGGCCCAAAAGATTTTCTAAAAATGGGGTTTTTTTTAAAACATGGATTTCTCTTAGAAAAGGCTTATAAGTTCAGCATGGCACCTGCGTCTCCGGCCAAGTTCGCCAGGTAAGTACTCTAAACCATTGTGTGATATAAATGTGGGCTTAACAGGCTTATGGGATGTTGACTATTTAGGTTAGAACTTGATGGACTGTAGGCTTAGATAAACAAACTCTCAAAAATCCATAAGACTTAACTTCATTAAACAAGACCTGTAAACAAGTCACAAGACTAAAGTGTGGTAACAAGCATATACATGTGTAGGAATAGATCCAGAAGAGCTTGGTATTTAAGCAGTCCGAGTGACTCACCTCCTCTTCACTGGAATCTTACCTGGTGCATAGTGATTGTTCACTTTAGCCATGACAGGGTGTGGCAATAGGCATATGCATGTCTAGGAGTTGATTGAGGGAAAGCTTGGTACTTAAGCAGTCCTAATGACTCACCTCCTTTCCTACCTGGTGCATAGTGACTATTCACCCTAGTCACGAGTACGTGTTGACAGGCCAAAACTTATAATTAAAACCCGAAAGGGACCAAGCACCTATTTTTCTCACAAAATTATTAGAACATCCTTATTTTGAAAAAAAATTACCTATGATTTGCGAATATACCCCGATTTATAAAGTCAACAGAATCTTTCCATAAAAACAACAACAACAAAATATCCTTGAATTGTAAAATTACCAAATTACCCCTGAGTTGTAAATGACCAAAACATCCCTGATTTGCAAAATGATCAAATAACCCTAGATTTGCAAATTTACCGACGTACCCTAAATTTGCAAAATTACCAAAATACCCCTGAGTTGGAAAATTGCCAAAATACCCTTATTTTGCCAAATCACCCAGAACCTTATTTTGGAAAATTACAAAATACCCCTATAGGATAAAATTACTAAAATACCTCGGTAGTGAAATAATGAAAATACCCTTAGGTAATGAATGTTGTATGAACATTGTGTGTGCATAATTCCTAGAATAGGAAGACTGAAAACTGTAGATAGGTTCAAATTCGAAAGAATCACTTTCAAAACTATGTTTCATAAGACTGTTCGGGGATAATTAGTGGAAACAATTAATGACTCATAAAAATTTTTAAATTAGATAAACGCGAACTAGAAGAATGAGTACAAGAGGTCGAGGACGTCCGCCACGTAGACGTGGTAGAGGTAAGATAACCGTATCAGAATCTGTAGGATCGGGTCATGGGTCAGGAAGTGAGATACCGATTCCACCAACTGCTGAGGTGGAATTTGAGGACCAGACAGGTGGAGAGGACGTGGTGTCTCAGGCTGTACTGAGGGTTTTAGAAAGAGTGACTAAGGTTGGTATGGGCATAGGAGCCCGAAAATCTGTGCCTGAAAGGTTGAGGAACAATGGGGCAAAAGTATTTAGGGGAGTCTCTAGCGTATCCCCGAGTTCCGCTGAATATTGTTTAGAGGTAGTGGAACGTATAATGGATGACCTAGACTTCACAGTGGAGGAGAAGCTGAAGGGGGTCGTGTCTCTTCTTCGGGAAGAGGCCTATCAATAGTGGCTCACGGTGAAAGAGGGTACGGCCGCGGACCTGATTGACTGGGATTTCTTTAAGGAGTCATTCCAGGGAAAGTACATTGGGGCTAGTTACATGGATGCTCAAAGGAAAGCATTCTAGAATTTGGTGCAAGAGAGTAAGTCTGTGGCTGAGTTTCTATGCCTGAGTCGTTACGCTCAGGGAATGGTAGCAACGGAGTATGAACGATGGGTTCGGTTTGAGGATGGGCTAAGGAATGAGCTAAGGGTTCTGATCGCGCCACAACGAGAGAGAATTTTCATGGTTCTAGTGGATAAAGTTAAAATAGCTGAAGAAGTAAAGCGGGTGGAGAGACAGGAGAAGGACAAGGATCGAGGAAGGAGTAAGAGGAGTTTTGGACCCTCTAAAGTAACTAGAAATTTTCAAAAGAGGCCAAGGACTGATGGGCCAACTCGTGCTCCATCGGGCCAGAGTCAAGCATGTTCTATATGTGGGAGAACCCATTATGGGGAGTGCAGGGTAAAAATCGGTGGATGTTTTAGGTGTGGATCCACAGAACATTTGATGAGGGACTGTCCTCAGATGGATCGTGGGCAGCCAACGGGCCGAGGTTCTGATCAGGCTAGGAGAGGTGATCAGTCTGGACCAAGGGGTAGAGGTACAGCTAGAGGAAAAAATAGACCCGGTCGGGGTCGTGGAGCATCCGACAGAGGTACAGGTAATATGGATGCAAGGCAGGTGGGTTTAGTTTATGTAGCTTACTGAAGGGAGGACGGTGACGCACCGGATGTTATAACCAGTACGTTTCTTATCACTGATAACCTTTTCCTTACTTTAATTGATATTGGGTCAACCCACTCCTATGTTGCATGTTCAGTATCTGAGACTCTAAGTATAGATTATGAGATAACCACTAGGAAGATGACCGTGGTTAGTCCCTTAGGACAATCTAGGGTAGTGGACAAGCTGTTTAGGGAAGTACCTTCAGAGACTCAAGGCGTAGTGTTCCCGGCAGACTTGATGGAATTGCTATTTGGAGAGTTTGACCTCATCTTGGGAATGGATTGGTTAACTAAGCATCGTGCCAAGTTGGACTGTGAGAACAAGCGTATGGTGTTGGGTACCCCGAAAGGCGGGGAGGTGGTTGTGTTAGGAGAAAAGAGGAATTACTTGTCCAACGTGATATCCTCATTAAAAGCTATTAAGATGATTTAGAAGGGATGTAGTGCATATCTGGCCTTTATTCGTGCGTTGGATGCTAAGGAGGTGACTGTTAAAGAGGTTCAAACAGTCAAGGATTTCACGGATGTCTTTTCAGAGGAATTACCAGGATTACCCCCGAATCGTGAGGTGGAATTTAGAATAGACCTACTTCTGGGTACAGCTCCAGTATCTATTGCTTCTTATAGGATGGCGCCAAAGGAATTGGTGGAGTTCAAGGCTCAGATTCAGGAACTATTGGATCATGGGTTCATTCAACCGAGTGTGTCTCTATGGGAAGCGCTGGTCCTGTTTGTGAAGAAGAAGGATGGATCCATGCATATGTTCGTGGATTATCGTCAACTGAATAAGTTGACGATCAAAAACAAGTATCCGTTACCGAGGATCGATGATCTATTCGATCAGCTCAAAGGAGCATCGGTCTTTTCTAAGATTGACCTACGGTCGGGATATCATCAATTAAAAGTTAAAGAAGGGGACATTCATAAGACGGTGTTTCGGACTCAGTACGGGTATTATGAGTTCTTGGTAATACCGTTCGGGTTGACGAATACACCAGCAACCTTTATGGATATGATGAACCAGGTGTTTTAGCCATATCTTGATCGGTTCATCGTGGTGTTCATCGACGATATCCTAGTTTACTCTAAGTTAGAGGAGGAGCATGACGAACATCTTCCGTGGTGTTGCAAACTTTGAGAGAGAAGCAGTTGTTTGCAAAGTTCAGTAAGTGTGAGTTCTGGCTGAAGGAAGTGACTTTCTTAGGACATGTGGCTTCGGCCGAGGGAATCAGGGTAGACTCTCGAAAGATAAAGGCTGTATTGGATTGGAAACCACCAAAGTCTGTGACGGAGGTTCAAAGTTTCTTAGCTTTGGCAGGGTATTACCAAAGGTTTGTTGAAGGGTTTTATCTAATAGCGGCTCCTCTAACTAAGTTGCTGAGGTAGGGAGTATTGTTTATATGGACCGACAAACAGCAAGAGAGTTTCGAGAAGTTGAAGAGAATCTTGACGGAAGTACCAAGATAATTCACCAAGACGGAAAGGAATTTATCGCTCATCGTGATGCGTCGCTTACACGGTTTAGGTGTGTCTTGATGCAAGAAGGAAAGGTGGTGGCGTATGCATCTCAACAGTTGAGATCGCATAAGTTAAACTACCCTACGCATGACTTGGAGTTGGCGGCGGTAGTGTTTGCCTTAAAGATTTAGAGGCACTACTTATATGGGGAGAAGTCGGTAATTTACACCGACCATAAAAGTCTAAAATATCTCCTTACCCAGAAGGAGCTAAATTTGAGACAACGTAGGTGGATCGAGCTTTTGAAGGATTATGATTGTTTGATCAAATACCACCCTGGTAAGGCGAATGTGGTAGCAGATGCGCTAAGCCGTAAAGTAGTATCGGAGTTAAGAGCCATGTTCGCTCATTTGAGTCTATTCGACGACGAGAGTTTGTTGGCTGAGTTGCAAGTAAAGCCAACATGGGTAAGTCATGTTAAGGACAAACAGTTAGTAGATGATGTTCTGAGTGCTCGACTATTGTGAGTAAGGGATGGTGGAATGGAGGACTATAGTATGAACAAGGATGGAATTCTATGTTATCGTGGAAAGATTTACATGCCTAAAGACAAGGAGTTACGGTAGATGATTCTTCGGGAATCGTATAGTAGTCCTCATGCTATGCATCCTAGAGGAGTCAAGATGTACCGTGATTTGCGAGAGCAATTCTGGTGGCCAGGTCTAAAGAAAGAAGTAACGGAGATCCTAGGAAAATGTCTGACGTGTCAGCGGGTCAAAGCTGAACACCAAGTGCCATCGGGATTGTTGCAGTTGGTGAAGATTCCCCAATGGAAATGGGAGAGAATCACAATGGATTTTGTTAGTGTGTTACCCCTTACACCCACTAAGAAGGAATCAATTTGGGTGATTGTTGACCGACTGACAAAGTCTGCTCACTTCATACCGGTTCGAGTGGACTTTTCTCTACAAAAATTGGCTAAATTGTATGTGGCTGAGATTGTAAGATTGCATGGTGTGCCGGTGTCAATTATATCAGATAGGGACCCTAGGTTCACGTCACGATTTTGGAAGGCTCTTCATCAAGCAATGGGAACAAGGTTAGACTTTAGTACTACTTTTCACCCGAGAATCGACTGGCCATCAAGGAGGTCATTCAAATCTTGGAAGATATGCTAAGAGGTTGCATCATCGACTTTAGGGGTAGTTGGGAAGAGTATTTGCCCTTGGCAGAATTTGCATATAATAATAGTTATCAAGCTAGCATTCAGATGGCGCCTTATGAAGCGTTATATGGAAGAAGATGTCGTACTCCAACATGTTGGACGGAGTTGGGTGAACGTAGGGTGTTAGGTCCAGAATTAGTTTTAAAAATCGAGAAAAAGTAAAGTTAATACGGGCTCGATTAAAGAAAGCGTCGGATCGACAGAAGTCTTATGTGGATCTAAAGCAGAAAGAGGTGGAATTCATGGTAGGTGATCAAGTCTTCTTGAAGTGTGGAAAAAAATAATGAGGTTTGGTCGAAGGGAAGTTAAGTCTACGATTTATTGGGCCTTATCGGGTATTAGAATGTGTGGGCCCAGTGGCTTATCGGTTGGAGTCGCCTTCAGAGTTGGAGCAAATACATGATGTGTTCCATGTCTCAATACTGAGATGTTATCGATCTGACCCAACGCACGTAGTGCCGGTAGAAGAGATAGAAGTAAGATCAGATTTATCTTTTGAAGAGGAACCGGTGCAAATTCTGGATCGAGATGTAAAAGTGTAAAGAAGAAAATCTGTTCCGTTGGTTAAAGTCTTATGGTGAAATCATGGTGCAGAAGAAGCAACGTTGGAGCCAGAGGATGTTATACGCCAATAGTATCCCCATCTTTTCTGACCAGGTAAATTTCGAGGCCAAAATTTATTTTAAGGGGGTAGAACTGTAACATTCTAAAGGTGGGCCTGTGCATTTATATGTGGTGCTTGTTTCATGTGTTTAAAATAGAGGCCCAAATTAAATATTTTGTTTAAGCTTACTTGGGTTAAAATAAAGATTCAAGTAGTTTAATGAACATTTTGGGCTTGTGGCCCAGAAGGGAATGATGCCATAAGAAAGGAGGGGGGTTGGCGTCAAAAGGCAAGGGGAAGAGGCCTAATTTGTGGCCACCCGAAGCTCAAGTTTTGGGGCCAAATTTCGGCACTAAGAAGGGAAGGAGTGGATGGCATTTAGGCTACTAGTTAGGAGCTTTATTTCTTTTTATTTAAGTGATAAAAGATGATAATTAAAGAGGGAGGAGTTGGCTTTAGTGTGGGCTCTCCTAAAGGTAAGATAAGGATTGAGTTATCATGAGATTTAAAGGTTATCAAAAGAAGAGGGAGAGTTGGCCGAAACCAAACTACAGAATGGGGAAAATTGGTTTAGTATAGGCTAACCGAAATTCTGCTAACCATTCTCTCCATCTTTTCTTTCTCTTTGCCGAAATTGACACTCCATCCTTTCTCGGTTTTCTTTCTTTTCTTTTTCCTGAAAACACATCATAGCCAAAACTCCTTAAGTGTTTCTCCTCTCCTTAAAAACTCTTCTAATAGCCGAATGCTCTTAGTACACATCTTCTTCCTCCATAGCCGAATCTACAAGTGAGATCTCTATTTCCCGAAGGTGCACCGTAAGCCGTATACTCTTTAGTAATTTGGTGAGTTTCGGGATTTCTCCTTTTCTGTGATTCCTTTATTTTTATCAGACTCCTACTCAAAGGCATTATTTCCAAGGCCCTGTCGATTATACTCTTCACCCTAGAAGCTGAATCTGTCCCATTAAAGCCGATTTGGTGGAAAAGTCGAAGGTAGATGGTGGTAAGTTTGACCGAATGGCCTTCCATGATTCTTTTTACTTTGGCCGAATACTATTTGGGTTAGGTTGGTTGTGTGTATCAGTTGGTTTGATATTTGGAGGATGGCCGAATGTAGGTAGGTTGGTGGTGACGATTTCTCAAGGACATTCGGGATTCGACTAACTAGGTAAGTGCTCATTTTAAGGGTTACATTTAATTAATGAGTTAGATCTCATCGTTTATTTGGTTTAGTGATTAAGGGATTGTTATGGACTCAACTAACAGTCAACCAGAGAAGGTTGGATCTGTAAAACCGTTGCCCAAATTCAAGAAGTGATATGTTTCGGTAGTGCGAGATTGGCCATCGGGGTGTGGGCCAAAATCGAAGTCAGATCGTGGGCCAATAGTAGTTGTTTCGAGTGATAGTAGTGTAGACATAGCGAAAGCCTTAGTATGCGAATCAGGTGTGTAATACTTCCCCACCGTCTAGATCTAATTAATTATATATATATGTTCATAATTTTTATATGTTACATTAAAAGCCGAAATCTCAGATTTAAATAGGGACCCTCAGGTTAGTAAATAATCTGATTATATGTTACATGTAAATTGTTGTACATGTTTTTAAATTATTGTACATGTTTGCATGGGTTGGGTGATGAAAGGAGGAAGTATATGTATATGTATATGTGTAGTGGTTTTTACCGTGATTTATTGTAGCTGCTAATGCCGTGATCTGTTATAAGGGCTTCGACCAATATATGTTGATGACCAACATGACTGCCATCTTGGCGTGTAGCGGTGTGGGTTGATTGTAGAAATCCCCAATGGTGTGTTGGTTGGTACGGGGGCGTGTAGCTGATGGAAACCTAGGCAATTGGGTTGGGCTTTGCGTATTACTTGTTATCCATGTAAATGAAATTGTTGTTATGTTCTATGAGGCCCAAATCTAGTGGTGCATGAGGGTTGCACACTGAGTCTCGCCACTCACCCAAATTAATCTAACCTTTCAGGTGACAATTAGTGCAACGGATCGGGCTGGAGTGGAGCGCAAGGTGGCCATGCAAAATAATGTGGATCCTGTGAAAAGTTCCCCATATTAGTTTTTTTTTAAGTATTTTATGTTATGGATTTGAACTACGTTGTAATAAGGCCATGGGCCCTTAGTTTACATTTTTGTTTTATTATGGGCCTTTATTATTTATTTTTATTTAATTTAAAACTAAGACAAGTAATTAAGTTTTGGGCTTTTGATTATTAAGGCACATTTTACAAAATTCTCATTTGGGCTTTCTAACAACACAATTTGTTTTACAAAAATTTCCTTAGTGACATACCAGATCCGGTCGTGGTGTTTGGGCCGGGTTTAGGGTGTTACATGGTAATAATTTTAAGTTTGGCTTAATTGAATGATATATTTAAGAGTAAAATTATAATTTAGAAATTAAAACTATAATCAAATAAAACAAAAAAGATGTCATCATCTTCCAAGGAGCTTAGTGCCAAAAATTGTAGGGAAGAACACCATTTTTGGGTGCTTGAGGTTCGACCAAATAGTTTAGTGCATGCATGGTATGAATTTTTAGACTATTTATTGTAATTTTTATGTTTTTGAGATTATTGCAATTAGATCCTCCAGACCTTCGTTTTTAAAACTATTATATATTTTGAAATGTACCATTGATGAGTTCTTGATGTTCATGATATTGAATAATAGATTTGAGTTATTGGTTATTGACTATGAATTTGTTGATTAAGTAATTTTGTTAGCTTTTGTGTTAAGGATTAAGTTGATAAAATATTAAAACAGACATGGTATTCTTGTGAATTTTGAATAGTTTTGGATTGTACTAATATGGATATGAATTCGACAACCTTAGGGTATTTGGATATTTTGATAATTTTGGAAATTTCGTTTTAAGGACTAAATTGTGAAAATGTAAAATTTTAGGGAAAATATGTAATTAATAGAAAGTTTAGGGTCATGTGCATTAAATTGATTATGAATTTTATATGAAATTAATATACAATATTTAATTACTATTTTAGATCAATATTTTAGTAGAAAAGACAATAATCAAGGAAATGGAAAAATTACGGAGTAGTCCCTACATTTTAACCGGAAGTGAATAGTAGGTAAGTTCATAGTTATTTGCTACTTAATGTGTTTCACTTGTAATTTATATTGTTATTTTCTTGCTAGTTGATCTCTTTGCATGTGAATATAAGTTAGTAATTATGTAATCATTAGGAATGCAAGTATCACATATATATATGAAATTGAGAAGTGGTTATTAGTAGTGTTTCTTGGATTTGAAATGAATTGTATGAAACTGCAGTGAGTTCCAATATGTATACGAAAATGTTGAAGAGCCTTCATTGCACCTCGGTGTCCTTGTTTGCACAACTATGTCCCTATAAACACTTTGGTGTCCCTGATTCCACATTCGTGCCCTTAAATGCACTTCGGTGCCCTTGATTGCACACTCGTGCTCCTGATTGCACTTTGGTGCCACTGTTTTGCATCTACGATGCCCCTAAAAATGAGTGAGTTTGAAGTATGTGAACCGGGAAATAATGGCATGAAAAATTACATTAAATTGACATATTCTATGTGTCGAAACCATTTTTTCGAGTTGAAAAATGGGGTCGACTTTGAAAACGAAAATGGAGTCGCCACTGACCTTTTTTGAGGTGTGATCGGATCTGTAACATCGGGTTTGGGGGTCTCGCATTTTAATTCATATCTATGTGTTAGTATTCTCAGTATGTTGTTTGAGTGTGTTTGGGGGCTTTGGGAAACCTTGGGGTTAGGTAGAAGCCTTAGTGAAAATTTCTGGTTTGAAGCCTTTAGGGAAGAGCTAGGAGAGCTAGTCCTTAAGAGATTTAATGTGGGGCGTATGGACACAAAAAATGGAGTGGTGGTGTGGTAAGGAGACGCCACCTTGAGGGTAGGGGAGTTGCATCAAAGGGGAGTTCCAAGGGGGAGAAGGTTCGAGCAACATGGACAGCATTTTGGAGGTTGTTTTTGTGTCAAGACAGGAGGTAGTGGATTCGGCTATGGCACTTGGAAGGGGGAAGTTTGAATGGGTCAAGCATTTTGAATTTGTGGTGGAGAGTGGGATGGAAGGTTTGAATCATTCAAACCTATTTGAATGAGGGGAGGGAAGGAAAATTAGGAGGAAAACAAGGGATGATGAGTGAGGTTGAAGAGTTGGCCGGATGTGGGATGCTAGAGGGTGGCATTTTCGGTCATGAAGGGTGTGTGCCAAAAGTGTAGGGTTTAGTAGCTTGAGTGTGTGCATTTTTGGAGTTTTTCTCTTCTTTAGTTCTCTCTATAGAAAGTGTTAGTCAAGAGCTCTTCAATTGTTTTCTCTCCATTTGACCCAAAATCGAAGGTAAGGATGACCATTTAGGCATTTTGTTCACCCTCTTTTCCCTCTTGCTGAATTCTTTATCCATTTTCTTCTCTCAACCTTAAGAGCCGAACCTTCCTCCAAGCCTTTCTCATCTTCTTTTCCATCATCACTTGTTTTCCATACAAGTCAAATCTTTCTCTGTATTTTTTTTCTCTCCAAAGCCGAAACTTCTATCATTTTCTCTCTTTAATTTTCTTTTCCTTCTAAAGCCGTATCATCTATTGTTCATTCTCCCTTTTTCCATCCGTTTTAATCTTTGCTACTTGTTCTTCATAGCCGAAAGTTACTTCTCATTTTCTCCCTTGGAATCGTTTTGTTCTTGAAGCATTAGAAGCCAAAGTTCATACCTCGTATTTGGAAGATACCGTCATTTATTTAGTTCCAACTCTCCCAATTGATTTCTAATATTGTGGTAAGGGGTTTCTCTTCTATTTGAATCTTGTTCTTTTCTTTTTGGTTGCCGAAACCAAAAGCTTCCTTTGGTTTCTTGAGGTGTGTCCGAATCTATAAGGGTTGATTTTGTGGTTCTTTTGTTTGTAGCAAGGGGTGAAGGATATTAAGGATCTTTCAGACTTCGATTGTAATATCCGAGAATTAGGGCTTGTGCATTTTTGTTCAATTGCATGTGCTTGAATGCCTGTGTACATTATGAATGTGCTTTATGAATTTCGGGAGCAGTAGAATGTAGGAGAATGCCTTAAAAATTATTCAATTTTAAGTTTAAAAGAGGAAGCTAAGCCTAAGAGGCCTTAAGAAAATTAGTAGGGGAAATATGACACAAAAATGGGCTTGTTTAAGTAGCTTGGAGGTGCCACTTAGGGCCATAGTAAGTGACGCCACAAGCAAAGGGGAAGGGCTAGGTTCGAATCACAAGGGAAGCAAAAATGGAGCTTTTATTTTGGTACAAGGAGGAGAGGAAGTAGACGGCACAAGGACACTTCAAGATGAAGTGTAGATTAAGTTAAAAACTTGAAGATTCGGCTAAGGTAGAGAGAAGTAGGGGATTTGATAGTGAGAGGAGGAATTGGCCGAATAGGGGACTCTAGGTGTAGTATTTCGGTAAAAAGGGGAGAAGTGAGGCCATTCTCCATTCTTTTCTTTTCTCTTTAGTTCTCTGCAACATTCTCTAAGCAAATATCCTCTCTTCTCTTCTATTTTTTTTCAAAGAAGAAATACCTTGTGTTCTAGCCGAATCTCCATCATCCATCTTCTCCTTCTTCTTTTGCAAATTCACTCAAGCCGAATAAAATAAAAACCCCTAGCCGATTGTCCATCAAACCCAAAAAGCTGAAAACCTGTCGATCTCTATCTAAGTCTACATAGCCAAACCTCTGTGGATTCAACAAGGAGCAGTGACTTCTGTCATAAGGGTAAGGATCAACTATCGATTCTTTTATTTCTTTTCTTAAAGCCTTATCAAGATTCTAATGCCCTTAATGTTTTTGGCCGAAACTATGAAGGATTCTTTTAGGATTTCCATAGTAGCCGATTTCTAGGGAGATCATTCGGGATTTTAGATCTAAGGTAAGTAAGGTGAAAGATTAGGCCGAAGGCCATGTATTCAAATATTGGAATTGGATCTAACATAGTGCTTGTAAGGATTTCGACAAAGACCAAGGACAAGTGATATTTCGGGATTTGGATCCACAAGGTAAGTGCATGTGATATTCGGCCAAGGCCTATTTAGTGACTTAGATCTATTTCTTAATTATCCAAAGAGCCGAAAACTAATCTGTGAAGTGATTTAGTGCTAGCCGATTGAAAGGAGGAAACACTACAAAGTTTCGGGATTTGATTAGTAGTCAAATCGACACCAAGGTAAGATTTTGGTTGCGATAATCCTTCGGGATTTGATCATTTGGCCGAATGGCCTTAAGCTAAAATGGTTAGTGTTGGCCGAATGTAGGAACTTGGGATCTAGAGGATTAGATCGGGTTTTCGGGATTTCAGTGAAAGCGTTAAGTGAATCAGGTGTGTATCCCACACTAACTCTTAATAGATTTACGGCATCAATTTTATATATGTGTTTATAATGATGTGAAATGTGGCCAAAGGTACCATGCAATGGTACAAAGTACTCAGGTACGTAACCTTAACTTTATGTTAATAAATGACATGAACATTTGGAATACGGCACATATGTGAATATTGATAAGAATGTGAAATAAGGCATGAGGCATGATGTTGCATGATTTGTATGACATGGGGCATATGGGAAATTATTTTTAAGGGGAAGTGATCTGGTGGTTTATACCACAATATCTGAATGTGGTGACTTATGTCACGAAATCTGAATGTGGTGACTTATGTCACAAAATATTATCTGATGGCTACGCCATGAAATTATAAGGGCGATGTGCAAGTCGTCTGCAGCGACTGCCTTCGATGATGTGTAGCGGATGGAGGGTCGACTTAGTAGTCCCCACGGTGTGATGATTGGTACGGGTGATGTGTAGCGGATGGTAATCTAGGTTTGGGTTCGGAATGCATCATTACTTATATTTGCTATCTGTACATGTTTGAACCGATATGCCTAAATTTGTTGGGACTTAGTGTTGGTCGTTACACATCGAGTCTGCTTGACTCACCCCTGTGGGATATTTTTCAGTGTCACTCGGTGATGGACCGGTCGGCAGGAGCTCATGGTGGCCATGCTCACTCGAGACTATTTTATTTTTATTAGTTTTAATATTTAAGTTTTGGATTTATTTGAGATTCCTTTGATGTAATAAGGCCACTAGTATGAAACTGTTTGTGCGTGCATTTTAAAATTATTTTAGTAGGATACGATTTTTATCAAATTAAAGTTTAAGTAACTTTTCTTAAAAATAAATGTTAAATGTTTTGACACCTAATCAACACCGTTTTAAATTTGAACCCAACACCAAATCAAGTGATCTTAAAAAACACACAAAATTTTGGCAAAGTTCAAATAAGTTTTGAATGGTTTTTCTCAAGGAACATACCAGAGGCTCGTGGGCCGAGTTTGGAGTGTTTCAGTTTGGAAGAAGGTGATGAGATTTGGTCGAAAAGGGAAGCTAAGCCCAAGGTTTATAGGACCTTATCGGGTGTTGAAGCGAATTGGACCGGTGGCATACCAGTTGGAGTTACCTTCGAAGTTGCAGCAGATGCACGACGTATTCCATGTTTCAATGCTACGTCGATACCGATCGGATCCATCTCATGTAGTTCTGGTTGAAGAGGTGGAGCTGAGACCAGATCTATCTTATGAGGAAGAGTGGATTTAGATTCTGGAATGAGATGTGAAGGTGCTTTGAGGAAGTCGGTCCCTCTGGTCAAAGTGTTATGGCGTAACCATGGATCGGAGGAAGCTTCTTGGGAGCTGAAAGAAGCAATGCGACAGCAATAGCCCCACCTATTCTAGCCAGGTAATTTCGAGGTCGAAATTATTTTAAGGGGGTAGAACTATAATATCCGGGAATTAGGCTTGTGCATTTTTGCTCAATTGCATGTGCTTGAATGCCTGTGTACATTATGAACGTGCTTTATGAATTTCGAGAACAGTAGAATGTAGGAGAATGCCTTAAAAATTATTCGATTTTAAGTTTAAAAGATGAAGCTAAGCCTAAGAGGCTTTAAGAAAATTAGTAGGGGAAATATGACACAAGAATGGGCTTGTTTAAGTGGCTTGGAGGTGCCACTTAGGGCCTTAGTAAGTGATGCCACAAGCAAAGGGGGAAGGGCCTAGGTTCGAATCACAAGGGAAGCAAAAAGGGAGCTTTTATTTTGGTACAAGGAGGAGAGGAAGTGGACGACACAAGGACACTTCAAGATGAAGTGTAGACCAAGTTAAAAACTTGAAGATTTGGCTAAGGTAGAGAGAAGTAGGGGATTTGATAGTGAGAGGAGGAATTGGCCGAATAGGGGACTCTAGGTGTAGTAATTTCGGCAAAAAGGGGAGAAGTGAGGCCATTCTCCATTCTTTTCTTTTCTCCTTAGTTCTCTGCCGAATTCTCTAAGCAAATATCCTCTCTTCTTTTCTATTTTTTTTTCAAAGCCAAAATACCTTGTGTTCTAACCGAATCTCCATCATCCATCTTCTCCTTCTTCTTTTGCAAATTCACTCAAGTCGAATAAAACAAAAACCCCTAGCCGATTGTCCATCAAACCCCAAAAGCCAAAAACCTATTGATCTCTATCTAAGTCTACATAGCCGAATCTTAGTGGATTCAACAAGGAGCAGTCGACTTCTATCATAAGGGTAAGGATCAACTATCGATTCTTTTATTTCTTTTCTTAAAGCCTTATCAAGATTCTAATGCCCTTAATGTCTTTGGCCGAAACTATGAAGGATTCTTTCAGGATTTCAATAGTAGCCGACTTTTAGGGAGATCATTCGGGATTTCAGATCTAAGGTAAGTAAGGTGAAAGATTAGGCCAAAGGCCATGTATTCAAATATTGGAATTGGATCTGACATAGTGCTTGTTGGGATTTCGACAGAGACCAAGGAGAAGTGATATTTCGGGATTTGGATCCATAAGGTAAGTGCATGTGATATTCGGCCAAGGCCTATTTAGTGACTTAGATCTATTTCTTAATTATTCAAAGAGCCAAAAACTAATCTGTGAAGTGATTTAGTGCTAGCCAATTGAAAGGAGGAAACACTACAAAGTTTCGGGATTTGATTAGTAGTCAAATCGGCACCAAGGTAAGATTTTGGTTGCGATAATCCTTCGGGATTTGATCATTTGGCCGAATGGCCTTAAGCTAAAATGGTTAGTGTTGGCCGAATGTAGGAACTTGGGATCTAGAGGATTAGATCGGTTTTCGGATTTCGGTGAAAGCGTTATGAATCGGTGTGTACCCCACACTAACTCTTAATAGATTTCAAGATCAATTTTATATATGTGTTTATAATGATGTGAAATGTGGCCAAAGGTACCATGCAATGGTACAAAGTACTCAGGTACGTAACCTTAACTTTATGTTAATAAATGACATGAACATTTGGAATACGGCACATATGTGAATATTGATAAGAATGTGAAATAAGGCATGAGGCATGATGTTGCATGATTTGTATGACATGGGGCATATGGGAAATTATTTTTAAGGGGAAGTGATCTGGTGGTTTATACCACAATATCTGAATGTGGTGACTTATGTCACGAAATCTGAATGTGGTGACTTATGTCACAAAATATTATCTGGTGGCTACGCCACGAAATTATAAGGGCGATGTGCGAGTCGTCTACAGCGACTGCCTTTGATGATGTGTAGCGGATGGAGGGTCGACTTAGTAGTCCCTACGGTGTGATGGTTGGTACGGGTGATGTGTAGCGGATGGTAATCTAGGTTTGGGTTCGGGAATGCATCATTACTTATATTTGCTATCTGTACATGTTTGAACTGATATGCCTAAATTTGTTGGGACTTAGTGTTGGCTGTTACACACTGAGTCTGTTTGACTCACCCCATTGTGGGATATTTTTCAGGTGACACTCAGTGATGGATCGGGTCGGTAGGAGCTCAGTGGTGGCCATGCTCAACTCAGAGACTATTTTATTTTTTATTAGTTTTTAATATTTAAGTTTTAGATTTATTTCGAGATTCCTTTGATGTAATAAGGCCACTAGCATGAAACTATTTGTGCATGCATTTTAAAATTATTTTAGTAGGATACGATTTTTATCAAATTAAAGTTTAAGTAACTTTTCTTAAAAATAAATGTTAAATGTTTTGACACCTAATCAACACCGTTTTAAATTTGAACCCAACACCAAATCAAATGATCTTTAAAAACACATAAAATTTTGGCAAAGTTCAAATAAGTTTTGAATGGTTTTTCTCAAGGAACATACCAGATCCGGTCAAGGCTCGTGGGCCGGGTTTGGGGTGCCCTTATGACAGAAGTCGACTGCTCCTTGTTGAATCCATAGAGATTTGGCTATGTAGACTTAGATAGAGATCGACAGGTTTTTAGCTTTTGGGGTTTGATGGGCAATCGGCTAGGGGTTTTTGTTTTATTCGGCTTAAGTGAATTTGCAAAAGAAGAAGGAGAAGATGGATGATGGAGATTCGGCTAGAACACAAGGTATTTCATCTTTGAAAAAAAAGAAGAGAAGAGAGGATATTTGCTTAGAGAATTCGACAGAGAACTAAAGAGAAAAAAAAAGAATGGAGAATAGCCTCACTTCTCCCTTTTGCCAAATTACTACACCTAGATTCCCTATTCGACCAATTCCTCCTCTCACTATCAAATCCCTACTTCTCTACCTTAGCCGAATCATCAAGTTTTTAACTTGATCTACACTTCATCTTGAAGTGTCCTTGTGCCATCCACTTCCTCTCCTCCTTGTAGCAAAATAAAGCTCCTTTTGCTCCCTTGTGATTCAACCTAGGCCCTTCCCCTTTGCTTGTGGCGTCACTTACTAAGGCCCTAAGTGGCGCCTCCAAGCCACTTAAACAAGCCCATTCTTGTGTCATATTTCCCCTACTAATTTTCTTAAGGCCTCTTAGGCTTAGCTTCCTCTTTTAAACTTAAAATCAAATAATTTTTAAGGCATTCTCCTACATTCTACTGTTCCCGAAATTCATAAAGCACATTTATAATGTACACAGCATTCAAGCACATACAATTGAGAAAAAATACACAAGCCCTAATTCTTGAATATTACATCGATTGTTCAAGGTAAGAAGGCGATATTCGGCCAAAGGCCACTCTTTTTGTCCATAAGTGTTAGAGCCGAATCTAACATGACTTATGTAGGGATTTTGAGAACCTTCAAGTTCAAGTGAGAGCCTTTGGGATTTAGGTCGACTTTGGTAAGGATACTCTTTTGATCTTAGCATTTATTTGGTTCGTTATTCTTTCCTATTCAACATTTTAACCCGGGTCTTCTGACCAAAGACTTTGTTTGATGGATTCGAGTATCAGCATAGGAGATAAAGGGGTTGGACATGTAGTCCCTACCTCTAATTTCAAGAAATGGTCAGTTTCAGTGGTTTGTGATTGGCCACCGGGGTGTGGGCCAGCTTCAGAGCAGGATCGTAGGGAAATAGCAGGACAGTGTCGGTTAGTGATAGTGTCGACGTAGAAGGCGTGGTATTATGGGTTATCATGTAACATCCTAGATTAGGGGTTATGCGTTTGTGCATAATTCATGAGTAGTAGGTTTTGGCAGTGTTTGGAAGTGAATTAAGGGTTTTTTAAAATCCTAGGATGGAAGAGAAAGCTTTGGACAATTATTGGTTTTTAAGTTAAAAACAAGAAGTGATGTGGAAAAGTGGCAAGGGACGCCACCTAAGGTGCAAGGGTTATGGCATCAAGTGAAGTACTTTGAGGAAGAGGTTCAATCCCATTGTGTGCATTTTGCTTAATTTTATGAAATAGCATGTTTATTGTGATATGTGGTGTGCACCTTTTTAGAACCTTGGAAATGTAAGGAAATGTATGGAAATGTAAGGAAATGCATGGAAATGCTAAGTTAAAAAGAGGAAAGTGAATATTTATGGAAACTAGGAAAATGATTTAGAAATGATTCAAAAGAGGAAAGTGAACATTTATGGAAACTAGGAAAATAATTTAGAAATGATTCAAAAGAGGAAAGTGAACATTTCTGGAAACTAGGAAATGTAAGGAAATGTCAAGTTTAAAGAGCCAAATGAAAATTTTTGGAAACTTAGAAATGACTTAGAAATGTCGAGTTTTAAAGTTTAAAAGAGGAAATTAAGGCTTGGTGGCCTTAAGAGAAAAAGTATGTGAAATTTGACACACAAACAGGCTTTTAGGGCCTCTGGAAATGGCACCACATGCAAGTGTATTTGGGCCAGGGATCGAGTCACTTAGGAAGCAAATAAAAGAAGTTTTATTTTTACTTCTAGAAGCACAGAGGTGGATGGCAAAAGGCTTGCAAAAGAGGAGTTTCATTCTCTTTTAAATTGCTAATTAGGGATAAATAATGGATTTATTTTAGATTATTTTCAAGAGATAAATGAGGAATTATTCTTTAATTAGGAAAATAAGGAGAAGTGATGGCCAAGTAAGGGACTTTGAGTTTAATAATTTTGCTAAGTAAGGATAGTTGCTGAATTATCTTTTATTTTAGGTGATAATTAAAGAGATAAAGATATCAAAATAGAAGAGTGATGGCCAAGTAAGGGATTCTAAGTTAGTAATTTCGCTATAAAAGGAAAAGAGAGGCCATTCGCATTATTTTCATTCTTTGAAAGCCTCTCGAATTCTCTTCACCAAATCTTCTTCTTCTTTTATTTTTGCCAAGACAAAATACCTTGTGTTCTAGCCAAATTCTCCATCTTTATTCTTCCTTCTCTTTTCTTTCTAATCCCTCCAAAAGTCGAAAGTTGTGAGATCATCATCCGCCATAACCGAATCTCTCGAAGGTTAAAGTGAAGGTGCAATCGATTTTTCAAGTAAGGATAAGATCTCATTCGATTTCATCCTTTTTCTTTTAAGATTTGTCGAAATCTAGGACTAACCTCATTAATATCTTGTTGTCGAAACTTTGAAGAGATCTTTTCGGGATTTGTTTAAGTCAACTACAAGAAGGAGAAGTTCTTTTCCGAAGGTACACCATAGGCAGCGTGTTCCCTAGTTATTCGGTGAATTTGGGATTTAAAATCCACAAGGTAAGCACATAGGTATGTTCACCAAGGCCTATTTTGGATATCTAGATCTATTTCATAATTGTTGAAAAGCAAACTAACCTATGTAGAGATCCAGTGTTTGGCCGAATACAAGGAGAAGAATAACAAAGTTTTCGAGATTTGAGTAATAAGCAAATCGATATTAAGGGAGTTAAAGATCTAAGGCAATAGATCAAATTTCGGGATTTCAAGTGAAATTGTTGTTTAATCGGTACGTACCCCACACTAAATCTCAATAGATTTACGGTTTTAATTCATTATATGTGTTAATATGAAAGTGTAAGAATATGGCTAAGGTACTGTGTGTACCCTACTCTAAGTTTTAATATGTTCATGGCTATGTTTTAAATTAAATGTGCATGTTTATAAGAATGTGAATATGGCTAAGGTACCATACTATGGTACAAAGTATTAAGGTACGTTTCCTACTCCTACTAGGATTATGAAATATGTTAATTGTAACATGAGAATAAGAATAAGAATGTGAACTCTGGCATATTTATGCATATTACTATTGTATGGGGACATATGGGTCATATGAAAAGGGGAAGTGAATGTGGTGACCTAAGACCACAAACACGGTGACCTAAGACCGTGATATCTAAATGTGGTGACCTAAGACCACAGTAATCTGAATTTGGTGACCTAAGACCACAAAAATCTGAACGTGGTGACCTAAGACCACGAATGCGGTGACCTAAGACCGCGACATGGAGTGTAGCGGAAGGAGGGTTGACTTAGTAGTCCCTACGGTGTGCAGGATGGTACGGGTGGTGTGTAGCGGATGGCATATAGGTTTGGGTTCAGGTTGCATCATATTGTTTAAATGTTTTATGAACATGTATGATATTGTATGCATGAAATATTAAATTTTAGTGTTGGTTACACATTGAGTCTGTTGACTCACCCCATTGTGGGATTATTTTTAGGTGACGACCAGTGATGGACCGGGCCGGAGATGCTTAGTGGAGGCCATGTGAAGTTTAGTTTTCTTTTATTTGGACTATTTTACTTTAAGTATTTTGAATTTAAATTTTGGGAATTATTTGATGTAATAAGGCCTTAGTAGAACTATTTTATTCTGTTTTTATTTATTAAGCTTACAAACTTCTATTTATTAAAAGATTAAGTAAATTCTATTTTTAAAACAAAGCCCAAACGTTTTGTCACCTAAAGCAAAGGATTTTAATAATGAAATAAACTTGTTTTCAACTCATGCCCAACCCAAAACAACCTTTCTTCCAAAACACACAAGTTTTTCCTAAGTAACAAAAGAATTTGAAACGGTTTACGCCGGGAACATACTAGATCCGGTCAAGGCTCGTGGGCTGGGTTTGGGGTGTTTTAGTTTGGTATCAGAGCCCAGTTTTAAACTCTCGGCCTTGTGTTTAAGGCCCAAAATGTTTTCCAAAGTAAGCCCAAAAGGAATTTTCTGAAAAATTTTCAGGTTCTTCTGGCATGGCCCACTAAGTCTCCGACCCACAGTCCACCAGGTAAGTACTTCTGACTTCTGAAGTGATTTGAATATGTGAAATGTATGGGCTTTTATGGCAACGTAGATTAGTCTGATAAGTATTTAAACCCTAGGGCCAGTGTACCCCAACAAATACATAAGACTTAAATATCTAATTAAACAAACCTGTGGTTGAGTCACCGAGTTAGGGTGTGGCAACCATGGTACGCATGTCTAGGATTGGTTTTAGTGGGAGCTTGGTATTTAAGTAGTCCATGTGACTCACCTCCTCTCCACTCGAATCCTACCTGGTGCGTAGCCTCGGTTCACCTTAACCAAGAGGACTTATACACGGGCTAAACCCCTAACTAAAACCCAAAAGGGACTAGCCGTATTTTATGGAAACCCTAGTTTTAAAAATTTCTAAATTATCCTCTTGATTTGAAAAAGATTATTTTTATAAAATTTTCTTGAAATATTTTAGATTTATAAAATTACAAAAATACGCCTAATTGTAAAATTACAAAATGCCCTTGGTTTATGAGATTTCCAAGTACCCACAATTTTATCAAAATCTCATTACTTTATAAAATGTTCAAAACCCTAATTTGCAAAATGACTAAATACCTGCTTTAAAAAACAAAATTATTATGAAATTACCCTACCCTACAAATTACCAAAATACCCCAAGTTACAAAATTACAGAATCGACCCTCGATTTTCAAAATTTTTGCAACAAAGACCAATTTGGAAAACAAATACTTAAAAAGAACCTCAAGTTTTGCAAATTTTGAAATACCCTTGATTTATTATGATTTATAAATTTACCTTGATTTTTTACCAAAATACCCCTGTAATTTCAAAATTTTCGAAATACCCCCGGGATTTCAAAAATTACCAAAATAACCTTATTGACAAAATCACCAAGGAACCTTATTTTGACAAATTATGAAAATACCCCTGTAGGGCAAATTACGAAAATACCCCTGGGTAGTGGAAAAACAACAACAATGAAAACTACAACATTTCTCTGAATGAATGAAAGTTCATAATTGATTGATGGATGAATGTAAAGACTGTGTGCATGTATGAATACGAAAGAACCACTATTAAACTCCTTTTCATAAAAACTGCTCGGAGAAATAGTGGAACAAAGAACTAATGCATAAAACTTTTTAATCAGAATAAATCGCGACGTTAGTAATGAGTTCTAGTGGACGTGGTCGAGGTAGTATCTAAGAAATGTGTTAGTTTTTTAAGATCAGAGTGCGCAGCAAAGGCGTAGTGGGATGAGTTAGGTTTGAACGATAGTAAGTAATTTCGAGGACGAAATTATTTTTAAGGAGGGTAGAACTGTAACATCCTAGATTAGGGGTTATGCGTTTGTGCATAATTCATGAGTAGTAGGTTTTGGCAGTGTTTGGAAGTGAATTAATGGTTTTTAAAATCCTAGGATGGAAGAGAAAGCTTTGGAAAATTATTGGTTTTTAAGTTAAAAATAAGAAGTGATGTGGAAAAGTGGCAAGGGACGCCACCTAAGGTGCAAGGGTTATGGCATCAAGTGAAGTACTTTGAGGGAAGAGGTTCGAATCCCATTGTGTGCATTTTTGCTTAATTTTATGAAATAGCATGTTTACTGTGATATGTGGTGTGCATTTTTAGAACCTTGGAAATGTAAGGAAATGTATGGAAATATATGTAAATGTAAGGAAATGTATGGAAATGTAAAGAAATGTATGGAAATGCTAAGTTAAAAAGAGGAAAGTGAATATTTATGGAAACTAGGAAAATGATTTAGAAATGATTCAAAAGAGGAAAGTGAACATTTATGGAAACTAGGAAAATAATTTAGAAATGATTCAAAAGAGGAAAGTGAACATTTCTTGAAACTAGGAAATGTAAGGAAATGTCAAGTTTAAAGAGCCAAACGAAAATTTTTGGAAACTTAGAAATGACTTAGAAATGTCGAGTTTTAAAGTTTAAAAGAGGAAATTAAGGCAAGATGGCCTTAAGAGAAAAATTATGTGAAATTTGACACACAACAAAGCTTGGAAAAGTGGCTCAAGATGCCACTTAGGGCCTCGGAAATGGCGCCACATGCAAGTGTATTTGGGCGAGGATCGAGTCACTTAGGAAGCAAATAAAATAAGTTTTATTTTTACTTCTAGAAGCACAGAGGTGGACAAGACAAGGCTTGCAAAAGAGGAGTTTCATTCTCTTTAAATTCGCTAATTAGGGATAAATAATGGATTTATTTTAGATTATTTTCAAGAGATAAATGAGGAATTATTCTTTAATTAGGAAAATAAGGAGAAGTGATGGCCAAGTAAGGGACTTTGAGTTTAATAATTTCGCTAAGTAAGGATAGTTGCTGAATTATCTTTTATTTTAGGTGATAATTAAAGAGATAAAGCTATCAAAATAGAAGAGTGATGGCCAAGTAAGGATTCTAAGTTAGTAATTTGGCTATAAAAGGAAAAGAGAGGCCATTCGCATTATTTTCTCGTTCTTTGAAAGCCTCCGCCAATTCTCTTCACCAAATCTTCTTCTTCTTTTATTTTTGCCAAGTCAAATACCTTGTGTTCTAGCCAATTCTCCATCTTTATTCTTCCTTCTCTTTTCTTTCTAATCCTCCAAAAGTCGAAAGTTGTGAGATCATCATCTAGCCATAACCGAATCTCGAAGGTTGAAGTGAAGGTGCAATCGATTTCTTCAAGTAAGGATAAGATCTCATTTGGTTTCATCCTTTTCTTTTAAGATTTGTCAAATCTAGGACTAACCCCATTAATATCTTGTTACCAAACTTTGAAGAGATCTTTTCGGATTTGTTTAAGTCAACTACAAGAAGGAGAAGTTCTTTTCCGAAGGTACACCATAGGTCGCGTGTTCCCTAGTTATTCGATGAATTTCGGATTTAAAATCCACAAGGTAAGCACATAGGTATGTTCGCCAAGGCCTATTTGGATATCTAGATCTATTTCATAATTGTTGAAAAGTCAAACTAACCTATGTAGAGATCCAAAGTGTTTGGTGAATACAAGGAGAAGAATAACAAAGTTTTTAGATTTGAGTAATAAGCAAATAGATATTAAGGAGTTAAAGATCTAAGGCGAGATCGAATTTTGGGATTTCAAGTGAAATTGTTAAGTTTAATCGTGTGTACCCTACACTAAATCTCAATAGATTTACGATTTTAATTCATTATATGTGTTAATATGAAAGTGTAAGAATATGGCTAAGGTAATCGTGTGTATCCTACTCTAAGTTTTAATATGTTCATGGCTATGTTTTAAATTAAATGTGCATGTTTATAAGAATGTGAATATGGCTAAGGTACCATACTATGGTACAAAGTATTAACGCACGCTTCCTACTCCTACTAGGATTATGAAATATGTTAATTGTAACATGAGAATAAGAATAAGAATGTGAACTCGCATATTTATGCATATTACTATTGTATGGGGCATATGGGTTATATATGTGGTGATAAGACCACAAAAAGCTAAGACCGGATATCCGAATGTGGTGACCTAAGACCACAAGAAGTGAATGTGGTGACCTAAGACCACGTAAATGAACGTGGTGACCTCATCGACCTAAATGTGGTTGACTTAATACCTAAGATGGCATATAGGTTTGGGTTCCTATTGTTTAAATGTTTTATGGATTATTGTATGCATGAAATATTAAATTTTAGTGTTGGACATTGAGTCTTGACTCACCTGCTGTGGGATTATTTTTGGTGTGACCGGTGATGGACCCAAAAGCAGATGCTTAGTGGAGGCCATGTGAAGTTCAATTTTCTTTTATTTGGACTATTTTACTTTAAGTATTTTGAATTTAAATTTTGGGAATTATTTGATGTAATAAGGCCTTAGTAGAACTATTTTATTCTATTTTTATTTATTAAGCTTACAAACTTCTATTTATTAAAAGATTAAGTAAATTCTATTTTTAAAACAAAGCCCAAATGTTTTTTCACCTAAAGCAAAGGATTTTAATAATGAAATAAACTTGTTTTCAACTCAAGCCCAACCCAAAACAACCTTTCTTCCAAAACACACAAGTTTTTCCTAAGTAACAAGAGAATTTGAAACGGTTTACACCGGGAACATACCAGATCTGGTCAAGGCTCGTGGGCCGGGTTTGGGGTGTTTCATATCATGTGTGTAGTTATTACACTGTTTCCTTGTCTAAATTAATTAAATGTATGTGATATGTGTGGTAGCCGAAATAGTGGCTGTGGTGGTGTTGTTACCCATATTGGGTAATCCAGTAACCAGGTTAGTCCTTTTCCTACATAAAAAATGTGGATGGATATATGTGGATCTATGTTAGCAGTTTGGTACGCATGTCTGATATGTTCATATGATTACAATGCCATTTCATCATAATATGTTGCATGTGCATGGGATTCGGGATATATATTGAAAAAGGGGAAGTGTGTATATATTAATATTCGTAGAATGATGTTGGCCTCGAGCCTCATCGTGGATTGATGACGACCTTGAGTCTTATCATGGATACTTGTGATTTTAATCACATGGATCAGTGGCTAGACCATTAAGTGGACTTTGAGCAGTGTTCCGTCAGCATGGACTGCCAAAAGGTGTGTAGCGGATGGAGGGTCGATTTAGTAATCCCCAGGTGTGTGGTGGATGGATATACGGGTGGTGTGTAGCAGTTGGATATTAGGTTGGGGTTGGGTTAACACTTTGCATCATCATGCATGGTATGTGGATGTGGATTTGGGTCTTAGCCCATTGGTGGAATCATGTGAATTAATTGCACACTGAGTCTGGTGGCTCACTCTGTTTTTTTTACACAATGCAGGTAATTTGTAACTCGTTGGATCGGGCTGGATCGAAAATCGAGGTGGCCATGCAGAACTTGTTTTCGTAAATTCTATTTATATTTTAAACTATTTGGATATTCTTTTTGTTATTTTATTATGTAATAAGGCCACTCTAAATATTTTGGGATTTTATGGATTTAAGCCGGATTTGTTAATTAAAACGACTTTAAGCCAATTACAACCTGGAAATAAAATTAAGAGTTTTTAAAATTCGGGTTACTCGAACAATTTGTTTTTCTCGAAATTCTCGTATAAATAATGATTTAATCTTTACACAACCCGGAAGATTTGATTCGTCCGTAAATTACTATTTTAATCGACAAACCCCATTTTTTAAAGCGAAATTTTGTTTTAGAACTTAGAACTTATTTACACCTTCAATATAGAATTCCGTTCAACACTTTTCCAGTAACATTCTGGACTCGACCGTGGTGTTTTGGGCCGGGTTTGGGGTGTTACAATTTGGTATCAGAGCCCAAGTTTTTAAACTCGGCCTTTGGGTTTTGAGGCCCACAATATTTCCAAATTTTGGTATTCAAAGTTGGCTAAAAGAAATTTTTAGTGGAATGGACTTTTGAAGGCATGACACTCGAACCATCCGGCCCAGGTCTATCAGGTAAGTCCTCTGACTGTTTAAATGAATTGAATAAAAGTGGTTGATAAACCGTAAAAGTAACATATTTTAATCCCACATTTAGTATGCTTTTGGATGAATTTATCCTTAATTTATGTAAAAAGGTGCTCTTAATCCTTTCTTTTCATGTCTTATACTCAGGAAAGCACCCAAGGATAAAAATGACGCAAAACGGGTTTAAAACGGACCAAAGTGGGCCAACCCAAGAAGTCGGCACGGCTTGGACTTCATGCCACACGACCGTGCCCCGACTGGTAGACCCGAAGCACGGCCTCTACCCAGATATTGCACGGGCGTGTCATAGCCGTGCCTAAATCAACGGAATAGAGACGGGCTGGACCACAATTTACACGGGCGTGCCTTGACCGTGCCCCTGCCGCAGGAAAGAGCAATTTCATTCGGGAAAGGATACTTGGAGGCAAAGAAACACATTCTAAAGCCTATTCAAACACCTCATTAGAAATTAGACTTAAACTAGGATACTTAGGGGCCAAGTAAGGCATCACAAAGTCTATATAAACACCTTAGGAGGCAACTTGGGAGGGGAGTTTGGTACAAGTCAAACAGGGCATCAAGGTTTTAGCAGAGTTTTTGCCAGAGCTTTACTCGTTTAGGGATTATTTCGAAGATAGCCAATTGATCCATCTCGAAGAGTCGGAGTTCTACTCAAGACGGAGGATCTCCTCTTCAATTCCTTCAGGAGGTTTTAAGGATTTCCTATGTTTTGTTTTATCTTTTCTCTTGAGATGTTTTATTGTTTAGTTATGAACTAAACCCCTCAGATACCTGAAGGGGATGAAACATATGATCAATTTTGTTATTTAATTCTTTCGGTTTATATGATAATACTTAATTTGTTCTTAATTATGTTGCTTAAATTTATCTGATGTGCTTAGGTGGAGGAGGAATAGACCCTACCTAAGGGTAGATCTAGCATAATTAAGCGGAGTTGATTGGGCGCCTAGAGATAGGGTTACGGGATTTTACTGGATTAGGGTGAAACCTAATATGGGAGTCCATTGATTGATTCACTACTTCCTTAGGGGGTTATTATAAGAGAACGAGAGTTCCACTAATTAACCTAAGGTTAGACGTTATTCACTTCGAGAGAAGGTTTAATATAGGTTAGGGAGTCTCACGGATCAAGCTAAGTAAAAGAAATCATATGAATTGAAAAGGTAGATAATAAGTGAAGTCATAGGTGGATTCTTCCGAAGGTATCGTCTTTATCAATTGAGTTTTCTTCAAAGTCTTTTCCCAAAGGTTTCATTTCTTTTGTCTTTGCATTTAGTTTAAATATTTCATTTGTTTTAGATTAATAAACCAATCACTCCATATTTTAGGCTAAATAATAGAAAGAAAGTAAGTAGTAGTACTTTTAGATTCCTTGGGTTCGATAAGATATTCTTGCCTGAACTATACTACTATTTGATAGGTGCGCTTGCTTCTATCATTGTCGCAGTCAGTCTACAGGTTCGATCACTCTTTTATAAATATTAAAACTAGACTGTTTTGCAGCGATCAATTTTTTGGCGCGTGTTGAGGACTTCTAAAATATTACGAAAGCTCTATTTTTATTACTCTATCCATTATTATTATTTTTACTTTCCTAACTTTTCTTTTATTTAATTTTGACAGATAATTCTAGTTTTTCAAAGGAATGGCACTGAATAATTATCAGTGGCAAGGCATGGGGACAATTCCTACTGAAGCAACTAGTGTTTTCAACCTCGATGTGGTCACCAAGTTATCTAATCAGTTTGAGATGATGAATAAAAAGTTTAATGGTTTGAATAGAGTCTCGCAGGTACATCTAGTAATGCAATATGATTCGGATCTAGGAGGCGTGGCGAATCCTGAGTACCCACCCTATGGATATGGCATGAAAAACAAGCAAGCTCACTATACAGGTAACTATTCTAGACCACAAAATAATTTTTATAATGACACTTATAACACAGGTTGGAGTTACCACCCCAATATCTCGTGGGATGATAAAAATAGCCAAGTACCGGAACCTCCTCCAAACTTTTAACAATCACCTCACCAGCAGGAAGAGGAGTCACACCTTGAGGAGATGCTGACAAAATTCATGGCAGCCACAGACACCTATCTCCAAGACACTGAGACCACCCTTAAGAATCGACAAGCATCGACCAAATGGATCGAGAACCAAGTTGGGGAACTTACTAAGTCAGTTGGACAACTTGCTAAGCTGATATCAGAACTACCACAAGGAAGCTTGCCAAGCAATACCGAAACTAACCCGAGAGAGCAAAATCAAGCCATTTATGATAGTGAAGGGTTAGATGAACCAAACCCAAGGGAAGAACTTGTGGTAAGTAAAGGTAAGGTTAAGGTGTACCATGATTTACCAAAATTGGTAATTACAGAGTACCAACCTCGTGTGCCATATCCCGATGCAATAAAGAAAGACCACGCAGAGGAAGAATTTGGTGAGCTCACACTTCATGTAGATGACAAAACAATCTCTCTTCAAGCTCTTGACTCAGCTAGGACATCGAGTAATAAAGGTACGAACATTAATTTTATTGATAACCATTTGGTTCAACCATCTTTACAAGAATAATCACGAAATCACCCAGCTGAGCTAGATCTTAAACCTCGCACCAAAAAAAGAGAATTATACGAGGAACAAAGCCTTAAGGTTGACAAATCAGAAGAGCAAGAAATACAATTTAAAGAAGAATCGAAACCACGCGAAATAAAACCAAAGGAGATCTCAAATGAGCTGATAGGAACAACAAATCACATCAAAATAGAGGATTCGGTATTGTTGGAAGACCCTCGAATCACCAATTCAAACCTCAAGGCAAACGAAGAAATCACTTTTGAGGTACTTATTGTCTTCCTATACAGCATAGTCAAGGTAAGCAATCCCAAATTCAACACTTTTGAGGTAAACATTACTCGACTTAAACTATATATCCATAACCTAAGTGATCGCATGAGAAAGGATTTTCACCTCCTCAAACCACCATGACCATACGAATGATGGGTAAAGTCTAGCTTAAGACTATAAATGAGCGCGTCTCGAGAGGCAACCCGAGCACTAACCCCATTTTTACATTTTTTATTATTTTATTTTATTTTATTTTTATTTTTCCTTTTAGCACCTAACCATAAAATAACCAAAAGATAGATTTCTAGGCCACACGGCCCTACACACGGGCATGCCCGTGGCCGTGTGAAAGCCAGAGGATGAATCATGGGCGTGCCAGAAACTGTGCACGGCTTCTTTTCCCAAACACGGGTAGCGATAATAGTCCATCCCCATGCCAACACCCCGTGCGAGGTTACTGACTTGTTAAGCACGGGCTTAACATGGCCGAGCCTTCCAACTGTGCCAACATTCTGACTTATCAAACACGAGAGGAGCACGCCCGTATTGAATAATCGTGTGAAGAAAGACATGGGCGTGCCACTACATCCACGGCCATGCCCGAACACCCTGGACGCGCCCAAAATAAAATCCCTACACACGGGCTACATCTCTATTTAAACCTCATTCCCCCTTTTCTAGTTGTCTTTCATTTTCCATTATTTAATTTTATCTTTATTTTAATTTTATTTCATTATTATTATTATTTTTCCTTCATTCTTTATTTTATTTTCTTTCCCTTGTTCTTTACGATATTTAGATTTAGCTTAGGATTCAATAAAATTAGGATTGCTACTTTGAGGATTCAATTTCAAATGGCTCGAGACGCTTCCCCACATTCACCTTCAAACCTATCCGGTTTCTTTTCATTGATCCAAAATTCAGGAAGTTCACTTCTCTCCCCATCTTATGATTTTATGATTATTTTGCTATTATCTATCTTTGTACATTGAGGGCAATGTACATCTTAAGTGTTGGGGGGGTTAACTATAGTATTATTTGAAAATCCCTGAATTATGCCTTGTTCTAAAGTAAAGTTTCTCATTAGGATGAAATTTCTATGATTTATGATTTTTATTGATATGTTTTAGAACAAATCATAGTTAATTGTGCATTGATGATTAAATTTGAAGAATACTAGAGAATCAAGCATGATAAGTCTATTTTTCAAAAATAAAAATTGATAGGTTGTTGAACTAAATCTGAGTATTACTTTGAAATTTGAAATCTATAGGGATTGATGTCAAAACACCCATAATTTTTGTGAGATTTTGAGCCTTGTAGAGCATATATATTATTTTTCGTGCTCGCTTTATTAATTATGAGTGTATCAACTTGGAACTGTTATTCTAGAACTTGCCTCGTTTATGCATGTCAAGACCACAATAATGATTTGATATACTGAGATGATAAAGGCACCTAGGTTTTAACCCGTTCACTCCACTAAAAAGCCTACCTATATAAATAACTCCTAGTGAACCCCGTTGAATTCTAACAACCTTTTTATTGATTCACCCACTAATATTAACCCAAAATCCCTTTGTATTTTTTATCAACATTCTTTTGACTACCCCTCTATCGAGAATTGACTTGATCAATTGCCAAATTAGGTTATTTCAATTATCAAAGTTCTTTCTATTAAGTTTTTCTTAGTTTGTTCTTAAAAAAAATCCAAGTATATTCAATATTAGTAGTATATAAAAGAGCTTAGAGCATTTAAACTCCAATTGTTGAAGAAAAGCTCATATTAAAGTATTATCAAATTTCAATTGATGAAAATACTCTTTATTATAGAATAATTATCAATAATGGTATTATTAGTTTTCATTTGATGTAAATATTCATATTTAGTTCATTGTTTCTAGTTTGGTAATTTGTAAAGTCAGTCTCGATTCTAACCTCTAATTTAGCCTTTATCCACACCTTTTAACCCTAGCCCCGTTACAACCCTGATTAAATACCTTTTGATCTGTGTATCATCTCATATACAGTGGTGGAGATTTTATTTTTAGGCAAGCTTATGGGATTAACTTTTCAAGTTCGACTTAGAGTGCTTATTCTTGAACCTTAAACACTTTTGAGTGATTTAAGTGAATCTTTAGTGAGGATGTTGATCCTTGTTGGTTTTGAATCAAAGGTAATTACTTAGATAAGGGGAGACACCTACGGTTTCATGCTATAAAGGTATGACTTATCGTAATTGAATCTTTAGGGTTCTTTGAGTTGAATTATCCATGCATAAATTATCTATGAATTATGGTGAGACATTGTCGATAGGAATTATGAATTGTGGAAAGTTAGCTTTAATTGTAAGTTGAAAATTTTGCTTGAGGACAAGCAAAAGCTTAAGTGTGGGGGTATTTGATAAACCGTAAAATTAACATATTTTAATCCCACATTTAGTATGCTTTTGGATGAATTTATCCTTAATTTATGTAAAAAGGTGCTCTTAATCCTTTCTTTTCATGTCTTATACTCAGGAAAGCACCCAAGGATAAAAGGGACGTAAAACGGGTTTAAAATAGACCAAAGTGGGCCAACCCAAGAAGTTGGCACAACTTAGACTTCATGCCACACAGCCGTGCCCCGATTGGCAGACCCAAAGCACGGCCTCTACCCAGATATTGTACAGGCGTGTCATAGCTGTGCCTAAATCAACAGAATGGAGACACGGGCTAGGCCACAATTTACAGGCGTGTTTTGACCGTGTGCCCTACACCGCAGGAAAGAGCAATTTCATTCGGGAAAGGATACTTAGAGGCAAAGAAACACATTCTAAAGCCTATTCAAACACCCCATTAGGAATTAGACTTAAATTAGGATACTTAGGGGCCAAGTAAGGCATCACAAAGTCTATATAAACACCTTAGAAGGCAACTTAGGAGGGGAGTTTGGCAGAAGCCGAAACAGGGCATCAAGGTTTTAGCAGAGTTTTCTACCAAAGCTTTACTCATTTAGGGATTGTTTCGAAGATAGCCAATTGATCCATCTCGAAGAGTCGGAGTTCTACTCAAGACGGAGGATCTCCTCTTCAATTCTTTCAGGGGGTTTTAAGGACTTCCTATGTTTTGTTTTATCTTTTCTCTTGAGATATTTTCTTGTTTAGTTATAAACTAAACCCCTCAGATACCTGAAGGGGATGAAACCTATGATGGATTTTGTTATTTAATTCTTTTGGTTTATATGATAATACTTAGTTTGTTCTTAATTATGTTGCTTAAATTTATCTGATGTGCTTAGGTGGAGGAGGAATAGACCCTGTCTAAGAGTAGATCTAGCATAATTAAGTGGAGTTGATCGGGCGCCTAGAGATAGGGTTGCAAGATTTTGTCAGATTAGGGTGAAACCTAATATGGGAGTCCATTGATCGATTTACTGCTTCTTTAGGGGGTTATTATAAGAGAACGAGAGTTCCACTAATTAACCTAAGGTTAGACGTTATTCACTTCGAGAGAAGGTTTAATATAGGTTAGGGAGTCTCACGGATCAAGCTAAGTAAAAGAAATCATATGAATTGAAAAGGTAGATAATAAGTGAAGTCATAAGTGGATTCTTCCCGAAGGTATCATCTTTATCAATTGAGTTTTCTTCAAAGTCTTTTCTCAAAAGTTTCATTTCTTTTGTCTTTGCATTTAGTTTAAATATTTCATTTGTTTTAGATTAATAAACCAATCACTCCATATTTTAGGCTAAATAATAGAAAGAAAGCGAGTAGTAGTACTTTTAGATTCCTTGGGTTCGATAAGATATTGCCTGAACTATACTATTGTTCGATAGGTGCGCTTGCCTCTATCGTTGTCGCAGTCAGTCTACAGGTTCGATCACTCTTTTATAAATATTAAAACCAGACTGTTTTGCAGCGATTAGTGGTTATGTGGTGTATTGTTGTGGATATGGACATTAGAATTTAGGATATTCTCTTTAGACCTTTAGGGATGTATGCACTTTACGAGAGAATAACTTAAAATTCTATGTCATAAAACTACCCCTTTAATCAACAAGTGAAAAAAAGCTAATGCATAATATTTCTTTAAAATAGATTAAAATGCGACGATAGACTTGAGTTCTAGGGGACGTGGTCGTAATGCGCGTGGGCGTCATAGAGGTAAGATGACGGTATCGGAACCAGCGGGGTCTAGTCATGGGTCAGAAAATGAGGCACCACTATCACCACCTGCAGGGGCGGAGTTTCAGGGTCAGACAAGGGGAGATGACACAGTGTCTTAGGCTATGCTACGGGTTTTGGAGAGAGTTGCGAGGGTAAATATGGGTACTGGGGCCCGAAAATTAGTGTTTGAGCGACTCGGAGAGAATGGAGTCGAGATATTTAGGGGTGTCTCGGGGATAGCTCGAATGTGGTGAGTACTGGTTAGAGGCAGTCGAGAGGATCATGGATGATTTAGATTGCACAGCTGAAGAGAAATTGAAGGGCGTTGTTTCTTTACTTTGGAATGAGCCTACCAGTGGTGGCTCCACTGTCAGAGAGGGTACTCCGATAGATCGAGTGGATTGGAGTTTCTTTAAGATTAAGTTACGTGGATGCACAGAGGAAGGCATTCTTGAACTTAGTGCAAGGGGGTAAGCCAGTAGCTGAGTATAAAGCAAAATTTTTACGATTAAGCCGTACGCCAGAGGGATGGTTGCAACTGACTACAAGCGTTCTGTGAGATTCGAGGATGGACTGCAGGATGAGCTGCGAGTGTTGATAGCTTCTCAGCGGGAGAGGGATTTTGCTACTTTAGTGGAAAAAATGAGGATATCTGAGGAGGTTAAGCGAACTGTGAGGCAGAACCGAGACAAGGACAGAGGTAGGAATAAGAGGGGTTATGGGCCGTCAGCATCATCAGGGGGTTTTCAAAAAAAGCCTAGGGTTGAGGGACTCTTCGATTTTTACACCAGCCACTAGAAATCGCCCGTTAGTGTGCTCAGTGTGGGAGGTCTCATGTGGGAGAGTGCTGGGGAAGGAATAAAGAATGCTATCGGTGTGGGTCAAAGGACCATCTGATTAAGAACTGTCCTCAGGACATGGCTAGGACTCTGACGGTAGGTCAAGCGTATGTGCAGCCAGGAAGGGGTGGTCAATAGATGCCAAGAGGTCGTGGTCTGAACCGAGGATGGAATGGTTCTAGCCGAGGTCGTGGAACACCGGGCAGAGGTGCTGGGAGCTCAGATGCGAGATAGCCTGGGTTGGTTTACATAGCCAGACATCATGAGGAGGGGGATACACCAGATGTTATCACGGGTATGTTCCTCATTTCTGGGTTACCCTTTACTGCATTAATTGATGTTGGGTCGACTCACTCTTATATTGCTAGCATGATGTCTGGAACTTTGAATGTGAAGCCTGAAATGGCCTCTAGAAAGATGGCAGTACTTAGTCCTTTAGGGCAATCAGTAGTGGTAGATAAACTCTTTAGAGATATACCTTTAGAAGTTCAGGGGTCTGTATTTTTGGCTGACTTGATGGAGCTGCCATTTGGGGAATTTGACTTGATCCTTGGCATGGACTGGTTAGTAAGGTATCGTGCAAGTTTGGACTTTGCTGTAAAGCACATGTCGTTGAAGACTCCCGAGGACAATGAGGTTTTGGTGATAGGTGAGAGGAGAGACTACCTATCTAATGTAGTGTCTGCTCTTAAGGCGGAGAAGATGGTGAGGAAAGGGTGCTTGGCTTTCTTAGTGGTTGTTAGTGCTTTGAATACAAAAGAAGCAGCTGTGGGGAAGGTCAGGACAGTAAAAGAGTTTGTGGATGTTTTTTCGGAAGAACTTCCTAGGTTGCCTCCGGATCGTGAGGTGGAGTTTGGAATCGACCTGCTGTCGGGTACAGTGCTGGTGTCCATCGCTCCTTATAGGATGGCTCCAAAAGAGTTGGTTGAATTAAAGCCCAGATCTAAGAGTTGCTAGATCGTGATTTCATTCGACCCAGTGTGTCTCCATAGGGAGCACTGGTGTTGTTTGTAAAGAAGAAGGACGGATCTATGTGTATGTGCTTAGATTTCACCAGTTGAATAAGCTGACGATCAAGAACAAGTACCCGTTGCCGAGGATAGACAACTTGTTTGATCAGCTCAAAGGGGCCGTGATCTTTTCGAAGATAGATTTGAGGTGGGGGTATCACCAGCTTAAGGTGAAAGAAGCAGATAATCACAAGATAGCATTCCAGACTCGATACAGGCACTATGAATTCCTGGTAATGCCGTTCGGGTTGACAAACGCCCCAACTGCATTCATGGATATGATGAATCGGGTTTTTCAACCCTATTTGGACCAATTTTTTGTGGTGTTCATAAACGATATTCTGGTGTATTCCAAATCAGAGGAGGAGCATGATACATATCTGCGGGTGGTGCTACAGATTTTAAGGGAGAAGAAGTTATATGCCAAATTTAGCAATTGCAAATTTTGGTTAAGAGAAGTTTCTTTTCTAGGTCATGTGGTATCGGCGGAAGGGATAAGAGTGCATCCTCGAAAGATTGAGGTGGTATTGGATTGGAAACCACCTAAGTCAGTGGCAGAGATTCACAGTTTATTGGGGTTAGCCGGATTATTACTGAAGATTTGTTGAAATTTTTCCTCTATAGCAGCACCTTTGACTAAGTTGTTGAGAAAGGAGGTACCTTTTGTGTGGACGGACAGGCAGCAGGAGAGTTTCGAGAAACTTAAAAGGGTTTTGACAAAGGCTCCAGTGTTAATTCAGCCTGAGGCAGGGAAAGATTTTGTGGTATATTGTGATGCTTCTCATACGGGGTTAGGTTGTGTACTGATGTAGGAAGGGAAGGTTGTTACCTATGCGTCTCGACAGTTAAGGCATCATGAAGTTAACTATCCAACGCATGACCTAGAATTGGCGGCAGTGGTTTTTGCTTTGAAAGTGTGGAGACATTATTTGTATGGAGAGAAGTCGGTGATCTACACGGACCATAAGAGTTTGAAGAATCTGCTGACACAAAAGGAGCTGAACTTGAGACAACGAAGGTGGGTGGAGCTATTGAAGGATTACGATTGCTTGATTGAAGGAGGCATCTGACAGACAGAAATTGTATGCAGATCTTAAGCAGAAAGAGATAGAATTTGCAGTAGGTGATCTGGTTTTCTTGAAAGTTTCACCTTGGAAGAAGGTGATAAGATTTGGACATAAGGGTAAGCTAAGTCCCAGGTTTATAGGGCCTTATTGGGTTTTGAAGCGAGTTAGACCAGTAGCGTACCAGTTGGAGTTGCCCTCAGAGTTGAAGCAGATGCATGACGTGTTTCACGTTTCAATGCTAAGACGTTACCGATCGGATCCGTTTCACGTGGTGCCAGTGGAGGAAGTTGAGTTGAAGCTGAATTTGTCCTATGAAGAGGAGCCAATTCAGATTTTGGAGCGAGATGTGAAGGTGTTACGGAAGAAATCAGTTCCTCTAGTCAAGGTGTCATGGCGGAACCATGGTTCGGAAGAAGCGTCGTGGGAGCCGGAGGAGGCGATGCAACAGCAATACCTTCACCTATTTTGACCAGGTAATTTTGAGGCTGAAATTTCTTTAAGGGGTAGAACTGTAACATCCGGGTTTGGGGGTCTCGCATTTTAATTCATATCTATGTGTTAGTAGGCTCAGTATGCTGTTTGAGTGTGTTTGGGGGCTTCGGGAAACCTTGGGGTTAGGTAGAAGCCTTAGTAAAAATTTCTGGTTTGAAGCCTTTAGGGAAGAGCTAGGGGAGCTAGTCCTTAAGGGATTTAATGTGGGGTGTATGGACACAACAAATGGAGTGGTGGTGTGGCAAGGAGACGCCACCTTGAAGGCAGGGGAGTTGCATCAAAGGGGAGTTCCAAGGGGGGAGAAGGTTCGAGCAACATGGACAGCATTTTGGAGGTTGTTTTTGCGTCAAGAGGGGGAGGTAGTGGATTCGGCTATGGCACTTGGAAGGGGGAAGTTTGAATGGGTCAAGCATTTTGAACATGTGGTGGAGAGTGGGGTGGAAGGTTTGAATCATTCAAACCTGTTTGAATGAGGGGAGCGGAGGAAAATTAGGAGGAAAACAAGGGATGAGGAGTGAGGTTGAAGAGTTGGCCAAATGTGGGATGCTAGAGGGTGGCATTTTCGGTCATGAAGGGTGTGTGCCGAAAGTGTGGGGTTTAGTAGCTTGAGTGTGTGAATTTTTGGAGTTTTTCTCTTCTTTAGTTCTCTCTGTCAAAAGTGTTAGTCAAGAGCTCTTCAATTGTTTTCTCTCCATTTGACCAAAAATCGAAGGTAAGGATGACCATTAGGCATTTTGTTCACCCTCTTTTCCCTATTGCCTAATTCTTTATCCATTTTTTCTCTCAACCTTAAGAGCCAAACCTTCCTCCAAGCCTTTCTCATCTTCTTTTCCATCATCACTTGTTTGCCATACAAGCCGAATCTTTTTCTGCATTATTTATTTCTCTCCAAAGCTGAAACTTCTATCATTTTCTCCTCTTTAATTTTCTTTTCCTTCTAAAGCCGTATCATCTATTGTTCATTCTCCCTTTTTCCATCCGTTTTAATCTTTGCTACTTGTTCTTCATAGCCGAAAGTTACTTCTCATTTTCTCCCTTGGAATCGTTTTGTTCTTGAAGCATTAGAAGCCAAAGTTCGTACCTCATACTTGGAAGGTGCCGTCATTTATTTAGTTCCAACTCTCCCAATCGATTTCTAATATTGTGGTAAGGGGTTTCTCTTCTATTTGAATCTTGTTCTTTTCTTTTTGGTTGCCGAAACCAAAAGCTTCCTTTGGTTTCTTGAGGTGTGGCCGAATCTATAAGGGTTGATTTTATGGTTCTTTTGTTTGTAGCAAGGGGTGAAGGATATTAAGGATCTTTCGGACTTCGATTGTTCAAGGTAAGAAGGCGATACTCGGCCAAAGGCCACTCTTTTTGTCCATAAGTGTTAGAGCCGAATCTAACATGACTTATGTAGGGATTTCGACAACCTTCAATTTCAAGTGAGAGCCTTCAGGATTTAGGTCGACTTTGGTAAGGATACTCTTTCGATCTTAGCACCTTAGCATTTATTTCATTCGTTATTCTTTCCTATTCAACGTTTTAACCCGAGTCTTCTGACTAAAGACTTTGTTTGATGGATTCGAGTATCAGCATAGGAGAGAAAGGGGTTGGACACGTAGTCCCTACCCCTAAATTCAAGAAGCGGTTAGTTTCAACGGTTCGTGATTGGCCACCGGGGTGTGGGCCAGCTTCAGAGTAGGATCATAGGCAAATAGCGGTAGTGTCAGTTAGTGATAGCGTCGACGTAGAGGGCATGGTATTACGGGTTATCAGGTGTGTAGTTATTACACTGCTTCCTTGTCTAAATTAATTAAATGCATGTGATATGTGTGGTAGCCAAATAGTGGTCGTGGTGGTGTTGTTACCCATATTGGGTAATTCGTAACTGTGTTAGTCCTTTTCCTACATAAAAATGTGGATGGATATATGTGGATCTATGTTAGCGATTTATACGCATGTCTGATATGTTCATATGATTACAATGTCATTTCATCATAATATGTTGCATGTGCATGGGATTCGGGATATATATTTTGAAAAAGGGGAACTGTGTATATATTAATATACGTGGATTGATGTTGGCCTCGAGCCTCATCATGGATTGATGACGACCTGGAGTCTCATCGTGGATACTTGGGATTTTAATCACGTGGATTAGTGGCTAGACCACTAAGTGGACTTTGAGCAGCGTGCCGTTGGCATAGACTGCCAAAAAGGTGTGTAGCGGATGGAGGGTCGATTTAGTAATCCCCAGGTGTGTGGTGGATGGATATACGGGTGGTGTGTAGTGGTTGGATACTAGGTTGGGGTTGGGTTAACACTTTGCATCATCATGCGTGGTATGTGGTTGATGTGGATTTGGGTCTTAGCCCATTGGTGGAATCATGTGAATTAATTCCACACTGAGTCTAGTGACTCACTGTTTTTATTACACAATGTAGGTAATTCGTAACTCGTTGGACCGGGCTAGAGCGGAAATCGAGGTGACCATGCATAAGTTGTTTTCGTAAATTCTATTTATATTTTAAACTGTTTGGATATTCTTTGGGTTATTTTATTATGTAATAAGGCCACTCTAACTATTTTGGGATTTTATGGATTTAAGCCGGATTTGTTAATTAAAACGATTTTAAGCCAATTACAACCTGGAAATAAAATTGAGAGTTTTTAAAATTCGGGTTACTCGGGAACAATTTATTTTTCTCGAAATTCTCGTATAAACAACGATTTAATCTTTACACAACCCAGAAGATTTGATTCGTCGGCAAATTACTATTTTAATCGACAAACCCCATTTTTTAAAGCGAAAATTTTTGTTTTAGAACTTAGAACTTATTTACACCTTCAAAACAGAATTCTTTTCAACACTTTTCCAATAACATTCTGGACTCGACCGTGGTGTTTTGGGCCGGGTTTGGGGTGTTACAGGATCACCTTGAAATTGAAAAATTTAATAAAACTTTCGTTTATTAAAAACATATTTTGGTCTATAAAAACTCGAGAAAACAGGTTCGGGAGTCGGTTACATACGAGGAAGGGTTAGCACCCTCGTAGCGCCCAAAATTGGTACCTAATTGATTATTTAATGTCTTAATGCTGAAAATTTGAAAAGATTCTATATTACGATCCATTTACTTAAAAGAACACTTGAACAAATCAAAATGAATACGGAGACCCGATTATCTCAAAGAAATAAAAATGCCGTACCCAGTAAGTTAGGATACGACATTTCATATTCTCGAAATTGAGCTTGTTTTTTGATTTTTTTTTTGCTTTTTTTAAAAAAAAAACTCATGCATTTAAATTCAAAATGATATTCAAATATTTGGGTCAAATGAAAAATCAGAACCTAGTAAGTTAGGGCTCAATTTTTCCAAATTCCAACCATAGAATATTGCCTTTATTATTTTTTGAAATTCTAATCTGGAGACGATGAAATGTCACATCAAGTTAGGATGCAACATCTCAAATTCTCGAGAATAAGCTTTTATTAAAAATTTATGTGTTTTGATTTAAAAGAGAAAAGGGGACCCGGTTGCTAAGATTTAACGAGAAAAAATGGAACCCAGTAAGTTAGGGCACGATTTTCTCGAAACCTCCAAACACGAGCATTGCTTTGTTTCAAAGATTCTTAACAATGATTTCAAAACTTAAATGACATTAAATCAAGATTTTAATGAAATACAATGGAATAATAATATACAAAGCAAGATATTAGTCCATACATAAAAATTACACTAATGCATCACAATAACCAAAATACAAATCACATAATAACAATAATTATAATATACAATTTCCTATTAATTATTGAAGGAAATGGAGTAATATAATATATAAAAATATAAAACGAAGGTAATTAAAACCAATACTATGCAAGATTATTTTGAGAGAAAATATATATGTAAAATGATTAAAAACAATTAATTTAGAAACAACCTAATCGTATATATAAAAATTTAAAGTTTCTTAAAAAGGTTTGGAATGAATAATATATATAAGTTTTAAGTTTTTTTTAAAAAAACTTTAAAGAATAGAAATAAAATAGTAAGGAAAAAGATTTAAAATAAAATACAATAAAATAAACCTTTTTTTGAAAAGTAAATAAATAAGAAAATTAAAGCTGGTAAGGGACCAAATTGAAACTAAAATAAAATTCAAGTCTTAAAACAACAATAATAACAACAGGCTATTAAGGACAAAATTGGCATGCGCGCGAACAAGCGAGGATTCATTGGGGAATTACCCCAAACACTCAAAACAACGCCGCTCAAATACTGGTCATCCAATTGCTCGAGGATCAAATTAAAACAACAACAAAATAGACAGGGCTAAATTAGAAATGAGTACTGGACTCCATTACGACCTACCACAAACGCGTAGGGAATTGGTGCGAAATAAGCCAATAACCAAAAATACGTGGATCCTCCCCAGGTCGGGTCACTCGCGCGGGTATGGCCCTTAAACGACGCCATTTTGGTCCTTTACAGACCATACCAAAACGACATCGCACCGAGGGGCTTTAAATACTAAAAACATTGCAAAAAACAAAACCATTTGAAACTATTTTAAAAAAAAAAAGGAAAAGGGTGCTCTAAATGGCTCTCGAAGCACTGGCCAGACTTGGCCTGACTCCGTTATCAAGCCACCGAGTCTCTTCACCTCCGCCACCGCATACGGCGGTAGGAGAGACCAAAGAAGGCTACTTTAGCCTTTTAAAACCCTTTAAACCTAAACCCTAACTCAAAATGCCAGAAAGCCCCTCCGAAATTAGAAAGAAAACCAAAAGAAGGACTCTGGATTCAGGACTCCAATCGTTGAGAAAAAAAGTAAAATTGTAATATCCGGACTATGGCTTATGCATTATTACTAAATTGTATGAAATAGCATGCCTGTGTGTGTTGTGAATGTGTATTATGAATTTTGTGAACCTTAGTGTGAAGGGGAATAGCTTAAAAATTATTTGATTTAAAAGTTTAAAAGAGGAAGCTAAGTCTGATAAGGACTTAAGAAAATTTGTAAGGGAAATTCGACATGAAATTGGGCTTGTTAAAGTGGTTGCAAGGCGCCACTTAAGGCCTAGTAAGTGACGCCATAAGCTGTGAGGAAGGGCTGGAGTTCGAGCTGCAAGGGAAGCAAATAAAGGAGTTTTATTTTGCTGCAAGGAACATGAGAGGTGGACGGCAATGGGTTACTAAGGGATGAGTTTTGGTTATGATTAAATTCCTTTTAATATTTAGCTAAGATGGAAGATAATGGTAGATTTTATTAACTTATTTTGTATGGGTAAGATAAGAGATAAATGGTGGCTTAGTTTTATTAATTTTAAGTGAAGTGATAAAGAGAAAAATAAGGGATTAGATCGGGGTAAGAGTGGCCGGCCAAGGGATTGCTTTGATGGCATTTTCGGTTTGGTGTTAGTAAGATAGGTGTGCTGAAATTGCTCCTCATCTCATCTTTGTTTCATTTGTGCCGAAATTCCCAAAAAGAGAAGCAACTTGTGTTCTTCTTCTCTTCTTTCTTTTTGCTACTCATTGGCATAGCCGAAACTCTCTGCAATCATTCTCTTTTCTTTTCAATTCTCCAAAAGCCGAAAATAAGATTCCCTAGTCTTGCCGAATTCTCTAGTGCATCTCCTCTTCTCTTTTAGTTTGCCAAAGTGAAAACTCAAGCAAAGTCTAGCCGATTTCTTCACCTTTTTCTTCTTCTTTTCGCAAACTTCCAAAAGCCAAAAGCAAGTTCCTTCTAGGCCATAGCCGAATACTCAAAGTAGTCCTAGCCGAATATCTCTGTGAGTTTTGGTAAGGGTACAATCGCCTACAACATTAAGGGTAAGGATTCAATTGATGTCATATTATTATTTCTTTTCTTTTAGCCGAAAAATAGGTATCTAATCCCAATAATTCTCTATGGTCGAAACTTTGAAGGGTCTTTCGGGATTTGGTAGTTGTCGACTACAAGGAGGAGATCTTTCGGGATCTTAAGATCTAAGGTAAGCCAAAGTCATCTTAGGCCGAAGGCCATTAATGGTGTTCATTAGGCATTGAAATCAGATCTGACATAGTGTTTGTAGGGATTTCGACAGATATCAAGGATAAGTGATATTTTCGGGATTTTAGATTCGCAAAGGTAAGTAAATATACTAATTGGCCAAGGCCATATTCAGTGACTAGGATCTATTTCTTATTTATTCAAAAGCCGAAAACTAATCATTTAGGTGATCTAGTGTGTGGCCGATTGCTAGGAGGGAATATCACAAAATTTTGGGATTTGGTTAGTAACCAAATCAGCGGCAAGGTAAGAAGTTGATTTCGTTAATCCTTCGGGATTTGGTTTTATGGCCGAATGGGTTTTATTAAATTTCGAGTGTTGGCCGAATGTAGGAACTTGAGATCTAAAGGATTAGATCAGGATTCTTCGGGATTTCATTAAAATCGCTAAGTAAACCAAGTGTGTACCCCACACTAGCTCTTAATAGATTTATGGCATCACTTAATGTATGTGTATATAATAATGTGACATATGGCTAACCATGCAATGGTATAAGTATCCAGTTACGTTTACCCACTTCTACTATGAGTATGATAAGATCTGTTATGGCATATATGTGAAACTATAAGAATGTGAATAAGGAATGTGACATGATTAATGCAAAATTGTATGACATGGGGCATATGGGTGATATGTAAAGGGGAAGTGATCTAGTGGTTTTATACCACAATATCTAAATGTGGTGACTTATATCACAATATCTGAATGTGGTGACTTATGTCACGAAATATGAATGTGGTGACTTATGTCACAAAATGTTATATCTGGTGGCTATGCCACAATATCTATAAGGGCGATGAGCATGTCGTCTGCAGCGACTGCCTTCAATGATGTGTAGCGGATGGAGGGTCGACGTAGTAGTCCCCACAGTGTGATGGTTGGTTCGGGTGATGTGTAGCGGATGGTTATCTAGGTTTGGGTTTGGGTTTGCGTCATGGTTTATATGTGTTTATTATGTATGATTTGATATGCCTGAATTTAATTGAGACTTGTGTTGGTTGTACACATTGAGTCTGTTTGACTCACCACTTTGTGGGATTATTTTTAGGTGACACTCAGTGATGGACTGGGTCGGCAGGAGCTCAAGTGGTGGCCATGCTCAGCTTTGAGTTTATTTTATTTTATTTTGGGCTTTCTCTTTTTAAGTATTTTGGATTTAATTTGAGTTTTGTTTCGATGTAATAAGGCTATGGTATGAACTATTTGCTATGCATTTTAATTGTTTTATTATGGTACGATTCTTATCAAATTAAAGTTCAAATAATTTTTCTTAAAAATAAAGATTAAATGTTTTAACACCGTTTTTAATTTCGAACCCAACCCAAATCAACGGTTTTCAAAAACACGAAAAATTTTAGCGAAGTTCAAATAAGATTTGAATGGTTTTTCCTAGAAGCATGCCAGATCCGGTCATGGCTTGTGGGACGAGTTTGGGGTGTTTCATTTTGGTATCAGAGCCTGGTTCAAAACTCGGCCTTGAGGGCTTTTAAGGGCCAAAACTTTTTCTGTCTTATGAAAGTGGATTTTTTTTCTAAGAAATAAGCAGGTTTTCTAGCATGACACCTGAGTCTCCGGCCCGAAGTCCACCAGGTAAGTACCCCTAACTCTTCTGTGAATTGTATGTGGAATATATAGGGACGTAGATTAGTGGACTAGGAATTAAACCCTAGGATTAGTCTACTTCAACATCAAGTTACATAAAACTTAAAGTCAACCTAAACAAACCTGTGTCTAAGTCACCGCGTTAGGTGTGGCAACCATCGTGCATGTTCAGGATTGGTTTTAGTGGGAGCTTGGTATTTAAGCGCCCTAGTGACTCACCTCCTACCCACTCGAATCCTACCTGGTGCGTAGTGATGGTTCACCCTAACCAAGAGGATTCAGCCACAAGGTAAACCCAATAGCTAAAACCCGAAAGGGACTAGCCATATTTTTATAAAAACCCTAGTTTTAAAATCACCAAATTACCCCTTTGATATGTAGGAAAACTATTTTGAAAATTTTCCAAAATATTCTCGATTTACTAAGATGACCTAAATACTCCTGGTTGGAAAAAAATTTCTAAAATGCCCTTGGTTCATAAAATTTCTATACTACCCACAGTTTTTATTAAGATTTTTCTTACCTTATAAAAATATCCAAAAACCCTATTTTTGCAAAATATTAAGATACCATGATTTGCAAATTGACCAAATTACCCCTAACCTGTACAAATGACCAAAATACCCTCAGTAAGGAAAATTACCGAAGTACCCTCAAATTAAAAATCTTTAAAAATACCCTTGTTTTGAAAAGTCACCAGGAACCATATTTTTGAAAAAGTACCAAAATGACTCGCTTGTAAAATTACAAAAATACCATTAGCATATAAAATTACCATTTTACCCTTAAAATTTTCCCAACAAGTATTTTAATTTTGTAAAAATATCAACAATCTCTATTTTGCAAAATTTTCAAATACCCTAATTTGGAAAATTACCAAAATACCCCTGGGTAGTGGAAAACAACAAACAACGACAACTACAACATTTCTCTGTAATGAACGCAAGTTCATGTATGTAATTGAATGAGTGATCTGAGACTGTATGTGAATGAATTCGAAAGACCTACCCCTTAAAAACTATTGAACATAAGACTGTACGTGATAAATCAGTGGAACAAAACTAATCTATAAAATTCTTTAATCAAATAAACGCAAATTGGAAGTATGAATTCAAGGGGACGTGGCCGTAACATGCGAGGCCGTGGTAGAGGCCGAATGACCATGTCGAAACCCGTTAGATCGGGTCAAGGATATGAAAATGAAATGCCACCACCACCACCACCACCAGCCACTGATGTGGAATATCATGATCAGACGGGGGATGACGCAGTGTCACAGGCGATGCTGTAGGTCTTGGAAAGGGTGGCTGGAGCAGATAGAGGCATGGGAGTCCGGAAGTCGGTACCTGAGTGACTTCGAGCCCACGGAGCTGAGGTGTTCCATGGTGTATCTGGTGTGGCACCCAGTATCGCTGAGTATTGGTTGGAGGCGACTGAGCGGATTATGGATGAGCTCGATTTAACTGCCGAGGAAAAATTAGAAGGGTTGGTGTCGCTTCTCCGCGATGAGTCATATCAATGGTGGCTCACGATTCGGGATGGTGTTATAGCTGAGGAACTCACTTAGGATTATGCTAAGGCGGCATACCAGAAGAAGTATGTTGGTACTCATTACATCGATGCACAGAGGAAGGCATTTTTGGGGCTGGTTCAAGGAACAAGTCCATGGCGGAGTGCGAAGCTGAATTCCTAAGGCTGAGCCGTTATGCTCGAGGCATAGTGTCAACTGAGCATGAGCGGTGTGTCCGATTTGAGGACGGGGCTGAGGGATGATTTGAGACTATTGATAGCTCCATAGCAAGAGCGGGAGTTTGCTGTGTTGGTGGAGAAGGCTAAGGTAGCCGAGGGTATCAAGGATTTTGTAAGGCAGAACACCGATCGAAATAGGCAGAAGAGAGGCTTTGGATCTTCAAGGTCTTCTAGGAATGAGCAAAAGAGGCCTAGAGTTGATGGGTTGCGATGTCAGCAGGCTGCTATTGGAGGGCAGTATCGTACTTGTGCCCAATGTGGGAAGAAGCATTTAGGAGAGTGTTGGAAGAAGACGGGAGGATGCTTCAAGTGTGGGTCCAAAGACCACATGATTAAGGATTGTCCTGTGAGAACTGAAGGGGGCGACCAGTAAGTCAAGGTCCTAATCAGGCTGGAAGAGGTGGACAGCAGCCTCAGCGGGGCCGTGATTCGAATGGTAGAGGAAACAGTACTGGTAGAGGACGGGGAATACTGGGAAGAGGTGTTGGTAACACGGAGGTCAGGCAGTCGGGTTTAGTGTATGCAGTTCGTCAGAGGGAGGACGGAGATGCACCAGACGTCATAACCGGTACGTTCCTTATATTTGGCAAGCCTTATGTTACTTTGATTGATGTGGGCTCGACCCATTCTTATGTTGCATGTAGATTAGTTGAAACTCTAGGAATAGCCTCTGAACTATCTAGTAGGGAGATGACTGTAGTAAGCCCACTAGGTCAAACTGTAGTAGTGAACAAGATATTTCGGAGTGTGCCTTTAGAGCTTCAGGGAGCGGTATTTCTTGTCGACTTAATGGAATTACCCTTCCGGGAATTTAATCTTATACTTGGTATGGACTGGCTAGTGGAGCATTGGGCTGTATTGGATTGTACAGCCAAACGTATGGAGTTAAGGGCCCCAGAGGATGAGGTGATAGTTATGATAGGAGAAAGAAGGAACTACTTGTCTAACGTAGTTTCTGCTTTGAAGGCTAATAAGATGGTACGAAAAGGGTGCAAGGCATTTTTGGCCTTCATTAGTACGTTGGATGCGAAAGAAGGGGAAGTTAGTGGAGTTAGAACCGTAAGGGAGTTTGTGGATGTTTTTTCGAAAGAGTTACCTAGAATACCCCTGAATAGGGAAGTGGAATTTAGAATTGACTTGTTGCTGGGTACAGCTCCTGTGTCAATTGCCCCGTATAGAATGGCACCAAAGGAGTTGGTTGAGCTCAAGGCTCAGATCCAAGAATTACTAGACCATGGGTTTATTTGACCAAGTGTGTCTTTATGGCGAGCACCGGTCTTGTTTGTGAAGAAGAAGGACGGAACTATGCGCATGTGCATATATTATCGTCAGTTGAATAAGCTGACCATCAAGAACAAGTATCCGTTGCCAAGGATAGACGATTTGTTCGATCACCTTAAGGGGCCGCAGATTCTCAAAGATAGATCTAAGGTCCGGATATCATCGACTTAAGGTGAAGGAGGCCGATATCCATAAGACGGCTTCTCGACAAGGTACGGGCATTATGAGTTCTTAGTAATGCCATTCGGATTGACAAATACCCCAACCGCATTTATGGACATGATGAACCGGTTTTCCAACCCTATCCGGATGGTTTGTTGTTGTGTTCATAGATTTATATCTGGTGTATTCAAGTCCGAGGAAGAACACGATGAGCACCTCCGAGTTTTGTTACAAGTGTTGAGGAGAAGAGTTTCACGCCAAATTCAAAGAAGTGTGAATTTTGGCTTAAGGAGGTTACGTTTTTAAGACATGTGGTATCTGGCCAAGGAATAAGGGTGGATCCTCGGAAGATTGAGGCAGTGTTGGATTGGAAACCACCTAAGTCTGTGGTGGAAGTTTGTAGCTTTTTGGGTTTAGCAGGCTATTATAGAAGGTTCATGGAAGGGTTCTCATCAATAGCCGCACCTTTGACAAAGCTATTAAGGAAGGAGGTGCCTTTCTTATGGACTGATAAGCAACATGAGAGCTTTGAGAGGCTTAAGAGGGTCTTGACCAAGTTTCGCTTTTGATTCAAACCTAAAGGTGAAAGGATTTTGTAGTGTACTGTGATGCTTCCCATACAGGATTGAGAGGTGTCCTTATGCAAGATGGGAAAGTAGTCGCTATGCATCTCGGCGCTTAAGGCCACACAAGGTTAACTACCCGACGATGATTTGGAGTTGGCGGATGTGGTCTTTGCTCTTAAGGTATGGAGGCATTATCTTTATGGAGAGAAGTCATGATTTACATGCACCACAAGAGCTCGAGTATCTCACGAATCGTAAAGAGCTAAATCAGACAACAAGGTGGGTGGAATTATTGAAGGATTATGATTGCTCCATAGAGTACCACCCGGGCAAGGTGAATGTTGTGGCAGATGCCCTAGGTCGAAAGGTAGTGTCGGATCTGAGGGCAATGTTCGCACATTTGAGCCTCTATGATGATGGAAGTTTGCTAGCAGAGTTGAAGGTTAAGCCGTCGTGGCTGAAGGAGGTGAAAAAAGGCTAGTTGGCGGATGATGATCTAAATGCTAAGCTACGGCAAGTACAAAGTGGGGAGTTGAAGGATTATGGTGTTAACGGTGATGGGGTATTGTGTTTTAAGGGTAAGGTCTGTATGCCGAAGGACGAGGAGCTTAGGCAAAGAATTCTTTGGGAATCGCATAGTAGCCCCTATGCTATGCATCCTGGAGGTAGTAAGATGTATAGGGATCTAAGGGAACAATTTTGGTGGCCTGGTCTTAAGCGAGAAGTTACCAAATTTGTAGGGAAGTGCTTGACATGTCAGCAAGTTAAGGCTGAACACCAAGTTCCGTTAGGATTGCTTCAACCAATACAAATTCTGCAGTGGAAGTGGGAGAGAATTACCATGGACTTCGTTAGTGGGTTTCCCCGTACACCTACTAAGAAAGACTCGGTATAGGTGATAGTGGATCGGCTGACAAAGTCCGCGCATTTTATTCCAGTGCGGGTTGACTACTCCCTACAAAAGTTAGCAAGGTTGTATGTAGCGGAGATTGTAAGGTTGCACGGAGTGCCGGTGTCGATTATCTCAGATAGGGATCTGAGGTTCATGTCTCAATTTTAGAAAGCTCTACATCAGGCTTTAGGCACCAGATAGGACTTTAGTATGGCTTTTCATCCACAGTCAGACGGTCAATCTAAGCGAGTAATACAAGTGTTGGAGGATATGCTAAGAGGCTGTGTGATAGACTTCAGAGGAAGTTGGGAAGAATATTTGCCTTTAGCAGAATTTGCTTACAACAATAGCTATCGTGCCAAGATAAATGGCACCGTACGGAGCGCTATATGGACGGAAGTGTCACACTCCTACGTGTTGGACGAAATTAGGGGAACGTCAAGTTTTGGGTCCAGAGTTAGTGGCAAAATCTGAAGAGAAGGTTAGTGTAATTTGAGCTCGATTGAAGGAAGTATCGAATAGACAAAAGTCATATGCGGATCTCAAATGGAAAGAAATAGAATTTGATGGGAGATCAAGTGTTTCTTAAAGTGTCGCCTTGGAAGAAGGTAATGAGATTTGGTCGTAAAGGGAAGTTAAGTCCATGGTTTATAGGACCCTATCGGGTATTGAAGCGAATTGGACTGGTGGCATACCAGTTGGAGTTTCCTTCAGAGTTACAATAGATGCACGACATATTCCATGTCTCTATGCTACATCGATATCGATCGGATCCATCTCACGTAGTTTCGATTGAAGAGGTGGAGCTAAGGCCAGATTTGTCCTACGAGGAGGAACCGATTCAGATTTTGGAACAAGATGTGAAAGTGTTACAGAGGAAGTCAGTCCCTCTAGTCAAGGTGCTATGGCGTAATCATGGATCGAAAGAAGCTTCATGGGAACCAGAAGAGGCAATGCGACAGCAATACCCTCACTTATTTCAGCCAGGTAATTTCGAGGACGAAATTATTTTAAGGGGGTAGAACTGTAATATCCCAGACTATGGCTTATGCATTATTACTAAATTGTATGAAATAGCATGCCTCTATGTGTTGTGAATGTGTATTATAAATTTTGTGAACCTTAGTGTGAAGGGGAATATCTTAAAAATTATTTGATTTTAAAGTTTAAAAGAGGAAGCTAAGTCTAATAAGGCCTTAAAAAAATTTGTAAGGGAAATTTGACATGAAATTGGGCTTGTTAAAGTGGTTGCAAGGCGCCTCTTAAGGCCTAGTAAGTGACGCCATAAGCTGTGAAGAAGGGCTGGAGTTCGAGTGCAAGGGAAGCAAATAAAGGAGTTTAATTTTGCTACAAGGAATGTGGAGAGATGGACTGACAATGGGCACTAAGGGATGAGTTTTGGTTATGATTAAATTCCTTTTAATATTCGGCTAAGATGGAAGATAATGGTAGATTTTATTAACTTATTTTATATGGGTAAGATAAGAGATAAATGGTGACTTATTTTTTAGATTTATGGCATCACTTAATGTATGTGTGTATAATAATGTGACATATGGCTAACCATGCAATGGTATAAGTACCTAGGTACATTTACCTACTCCTACTATGAGTATGATAAGATCGATTATGGCATATATGTGAAACTATAAGAATGTGAATAAGGAATGTGACATGATTAATGCATAATTGTATGACATGGGGCATATGGGTGATATGTAAAGGGGAAGTGATCTAGTGGTTTTATACCACAATATCTGAATGTGGTGACTTATGTCACAATATCTGAATGTGGTGACTTATGTCACGAAATATGAATGTGGTGACTTATGTCACAAAATGTTATATCTGGTGGCTATGCCACAATATCTATAAGGGCGATGAGCATATCGTCTGCAGCGACTGCCTTTGATGATGTGTAGCGGATGGAGGGTCAACTTAGTAGTCCCCACGGTGTGATGGTTGGTATGGGTGATGTGTAGCGGATGGTTATCTAGGTTTAGGTTCGGGTTTGCATCATGCTTTATATGTGTTTATTATGTATGATTTGATATGCCTGAATTTAATTGAGACTGTGTTGGTTGTACACATTGAGTCTGTTTGACTCACCCTTTGTGGGATTATTTTTGGTGACACTCGGCTGATGGACCTGCCTGGCGGGGAGCTCAAGTGGTGGCCATGCTCACTTTTGAGTTTATTTTATTTTATTTTGGGCTTTCTCTTTTTAAGCAATTTGGATTTAATTTGGGTTTTGTTTCATGTAATAAGGCTATGGTATGAACTATTTGCTATGCATTTTAATTGTTTTATTATGGTACGATTCTTATCAAATTAAAGTTCAAATAATTTTCTTAAAATAAAGATTAAATGTTTTAACACTGCTTTTAATTTGAACCCAACCCAAATCAATCGGTTTTCAAAAACACGAAAAATTTTAGCGAAGTTCAAATAAGATTCAATGGTTTTTCCTAGAAGCATGCCGATCCGGGGCTTGTGGGTAGGGTTTGGGGTGTTTCAAAAATATTTTTGCTTATTCTGTTTCTATATGTATGCGTGACATGCGAAAACAAAATATAGTAAAAATCGAGAAATACCTCTGCTTTTCTATATTTTTGTATTCGAAAATCGTAAGTGATTTACAATGTTTTCTGGCTTTCTTTTTATACCTGAGAAGAAAGAAATAAAAAATACAATGCTTTGTCATTTTGTATTTGCTATCGTTTCTACTATTGGTGGCCTTGTTTGCAGGTACGGAAGGGACGTGGCGAGGGTACGAAGGCGCGTGGGGCGTGTGGAAGCACGAGTAGTGGCGTGTGTGGAGGCACACACGAGGGAGGCTATCACAGACTTGAAACCTCCGAAGCTATCCTATGGTTTCTGTCTGCTAAAGCTATTTAGGCTATTCAATCCAGTTTTAGATTGTGTTTAGTGTTTTGGGTTGGGTTGTTGGGCTGTAAGTGGGTTAGGCGTTAGGTATTTGGGCCTGTATTGTAATTTGGATTGATTGGGCTATAATGGACTGTGATTTGGACTTTGGGTTTTTTATGTTTATTTTATTATTATTTTATTATTTTGTTTTTATTATTTTAATGGGTTAATAGACGGGTTAATGGGCCTCGGGCATATATGGGTTCCTATAGCTGCCCCTCTTTGGTCGTTGTTGTGTAACGAGAATGGAGCAAAGACATCAAAAAGGACCATTTTTGCCCTGTCTTCCAATTTTTGACTTTTTTCGGTGCTTTTCTTCTTCGAGTAGCTTTATTCCATCCCACTGCATCTTTAAGGGCATAGGAACTAGCGCTTCGATCCAATTCAAGGATATTAGACTTGTAGCTTCAATCTGCTCCCCCGCAACTTCAGGGAGATAAGATTTACTATCTTCAGTCTGCTCCATTGCGACTTCAAGGAGATGATACTTTCTATGGCAAATTCAATTTGACCTACTGCAACTTCAGAGGTATAAGATTCGTCGTTTTAATCCGCTCCACTGTAACTTCAGGGAGATAGGATTAAGCATCTTCGATCTGCTCCATTGATTTACTATCTTCACCGCAACTTCAAGGAGGAGATAAGACTTATTTTGATAATCTCTAATCGCCTCACCGCCGCTTCTCGCAACTTTAGAGAGATAAAATCGTAATTTATGGCTTCAACTTCAAGGAAATAAGGTTTGCTTCCTTCCACCGCAACTATGGAAATAAGATTCGCCATGGTGGATTTGATCGACCTCGCTCATCGCAACTTCGGAGATATAGGACACATGGATTCTTCGATCTTGTTACACCGTCTTCTAGGGAACATGACCTGTAGAATCAATTTATGGAATTATGCTTATGCATAATGATTAGGATGCCATTATCGGAATGAATCAAATGCTCCTGGCTAAATGTATTATGGATGACATATGCATGAATGCATAATGTAATGAGAATGATCCTTTGTAGAATGATTAGGATGCAATGATCAAATTGAATCGAATACTCCTAATTAAATGTGTTTTGCACGAATGCAAAATTTCATGAGAATGATCCCTTTTTAAAAGCTTAGATTAACATTGCTCATTGTTCCTCTAGGTTGTACTATTGACGTAATATCCTGTCTTCTTGTTCAACCGACATTTTTTTACAGTAAATTCGAAGAAATGGTTATTGTTTAGAGTTTCCTTCTCAAATATTTCCAACCTTTAAGCTTGGTGAGTTCTAGATAAAAGTTCTGTTTCAGGTTCTCGTATTATTTAGAAGTTTTCAGAGTAATATGCAAAACTCCTTTTGCAAAAATATTATTAGTTCATTAATCATTACTTCAATACAAAATGCTTGAAAATAATCATAAATGATGGAAAAATTGGAATTTATCATAAACGAAATCTGAAAAGAATAAGTTAATTAAAGGAAGCAAACATTGCTGGAATACAAAATGATTAGGGGACAAGATAAGTACTCCGGATATCGCAGCCTGAGCTTCTCTGTACGGACTTTCTGAAGACCATTTTAAGCTCAATATGTGTTTAGGAGATTGAGAGTACTCTGTTGACGATCCAATATGTAACATCTATCCTCCTTTTTAATCCAAGTATGGTAAGATTACCGGATGCCCCAGCGTTGATTGCAATTTGAGCCGCCCTTTTTGGGTTTTCGACTCAAAACTCCTTTGGTCTCAAGGCGCCCTTTGCGAGTTTTCACCTTAGCCTCTCCATTATTCATTTTCATCATTTTTTTTTGTCTCTTTTTTATTTTTTTGAGAAGGTCTCAAAGCACCCTTTGAGGGTTTTCACTTTGGCCTCTTTTCCTCTTCAAGTATAGTATTTCTTGACTGAATCCGAGTTTATAGGATTGGGTAAGTTTTCCCATCCATCTCATTAAGATCAGTGCTCCTCCGGAGAAAGCCTTTTTCACCACATAAGGTCCTTCCCAATTTGGCATCCATTTCCCTCTAAAATCCTTTTGCATGGGGAGGATCTTTTTCAAAACTAGGTCTCCCTCATTAAATTCTCTTGGGCGAACCTTTTTGTCATAAGCCCACATCATTATCTTTTGGTACATCTGACCATGGCGGATAGCCCTTAGCTTTTTTTCCTCAATCAAATTCAACTAATCGACGAGATCGTATCCATTCTGCTTCATCTAACTTTAGCTCTGACAAGACTCGAAGGGAAGGAATTTCAACTCCAATGGGTCACACTGCCTCCATTCCATAAACCAATAAGAAAGGAGTTGCCCGGTGGAGGTCCTGACTGATGTTTGATAAGCATAGAGAGCCAATGATAATTTCTCGTGCCAGTCTTTATAGGTTTCAGCCATTTTCCCCACAATCTTCTTGATGTTTTTGTTGACTGCTTCTACTGCACCTTTCTTTTTTGGGCAATACGGCGACAAGTTGTGGTGTTTGATCTTAAACTGACTACAGACCTCCGCATCGTACTGTTGTTCAGGTTGAGTGCATTGTCTGATATGATCTTCTCAGGAATCCCATATCGACATATGATTTTCTTTTTTAAGAATCTGCTAACTATCGATTTAGTGACATTGGCGTATGAAGCAGCCTCTACCCACTTAGTGAAGTAATCAATGACCACAAAAATAAATTGAGTGGTCCAATGACATCCATGCCCCACATGGAGAAGGGCCATGGGGAAGTCATAACATGTAGGGGCAAAAGGAGGTATATGAATTTTGTCCCCATAAATCTGGCATTTGTGACATCTCTTGGCATAATTGATACAATCTCCTTCCATGATAGACCAATAGTATCCGAATCTCATAATTTGTCTGGCCATTTTTAAAGCCATTAGCATGTATCCCACAGACACCTTCATGCACTTCTTCTAAAATTTTCTTAGCTTCAATAGCATCCACACATATCAAAAGTACCTGATCCTTTCTTCTTTTGTACAGGATCTCCCCATCTAAGACATAATCACAGGCTAGCCTTCTCAATGTCCTTTTATCATTCTCAGTTGCCTGATCAAGATATTCACGATTTATCACGTATTGCAATATATCGTGATACCAAGGGTGATTATCTCTTTCCTCTTCATCCACATTACAACAATGGGCTGGGGCCTCGTAGATACTCATTTGAATAGGCTTCACATCCTCCTGTTTGCCTACTTTGATCATGGAAGCCAAAGTGGCCAAAGCATTTGCCATCTGGTTTTCTTCTCGTGGGAGATAACTGAAAGTGATATCATCAAACTCTTCAATTAACCCCATAACTATCCTTTGATAATTGATCAATTTGGGGTCTCTTGTCTTTCATTCACCATTTAGTTGGTAGATCACTAGTGCAGATTCTCCATATACTTCTAGCACTTTGATTTCGCGCTCCATGGCTGCTTGGAGTCCCATGATACACACACCATATTCTGCCATATTATTTGTACAATCGAAATCTAATTTGCAAGTGAATGGATAATGATCTCCATTTAGGGATACTAACACTGCCCCAATTCCATTACCGACAGCATTTGATGCTCCGTTGAAATTTAGCTTCCAAAGATGATCCTTTAGGGTGTCTTCTTTCATGGCCACTATATACATTAGATCCTCGTTGGGGAAATCAAAATTCAACGGATCATAATCCTCTAAAGGTCTGCTAGCTAGAAAATCTACTATTGTGCTCCCTTTCACAGCTTTTTGACTCATATAGACGATGTCGAATTCAGAAAGTAGGATTTGCCATCTGTTCATCCTTCCATTTAAAGTAGTTGAATCCATTATATACTTTAGAGGATCCAATTTCGATATCAACCAAGTCGTGTGGTACAACAGGTATTGTCTTAGCCTCCGAGTTGTCCAAATCAAGGCGCAACACAATTTCTCAATTGGCGAGTATCTCATCTCACAGTCAGTGAATTTTCTACTGAGGTAATATATTGCTTTTTCTCTTCGTCCTGACTTGTCATGTTGACCCAGCATGCATCTCATGGAGTTGTTAAACACTGTCAAATACAATATTAATGGCCTATTTAGGCGTGGAGGAGACAATACTGGAGACTTGACAAATACCATTTGACCCTATCAAAAGCTTTCTGACATTCATCATCCCACATGCCTGGATTGCGTTTCTTCAGAAGACGAAATATGGGATCACATTTTTCAGTCAATTGTGAAATGAAATGAGAAATGTAATTTAACTTTCCCAAGAAACCTCAGACTTCCTTTTGAGTGGAGGTGGAGGCAATTCTTGTATAGCTCAGATCTTGTCGGAGTCAATCTTGATTCCTTTCTTGCTGACTATGAAGCCCAACAATTTTCCAGATCTAGCTCCAAAAGTACATTTGTTGATTGAGCTTTAATTGAATTTTCTCAACCTCAAGAACAGCTTTCCTCAAAACTCAATATCCAGTGAACTTGTTGTAGGTACAAAGGAATATACAAAAAAAAAATGAATAAATTTAAGAATTATTTGTATAGTAAGATCATGAATGAAGAATAAAAGAATATTTGGAATAAAGAAAATTGTCTGTATAATATGATTATGGATGAATTGGAAATAATAAAGAATATTTGCTCAAAAGATGCATTTTCATTGAATTAAAGATTTTTGGGCCATAAGCCTATTTCACAAAGGATGCTTATTACTCCTAGGCCTAGAGCAATAAGTGTTCTGGGACATTACTCTGAAATAGTTCTAAACACTATAGGAATCTCCTCTGCAGTCCAATTATTTAGAACACTCCCAAGTTCAAAGGGTCGGATGCCCGATAAGTTTCTCCCTTCAATTGCCTCCTCAGGTATGGCATTAATGTAGACATTGCCCAACATTGCTATAATGTCTTCCTCTTTTGGCGCCTTCTGCTCAGCATGAATGATCCTCCCAACATAAAGGTTTTGGATAAATGTAGAATTATCATGGGTTCCCACTTGATTTCTTCACCACTCAAATGAGTCCTTCTTCTTTCTTGCCTTTTTTCCAACTATTTCTTTCTTTGTCTTGCATCTGGCCTGAATCCTAAGCCAAAGCGATCTTGCTTTTCTTTCAACATTGGAGCCACAATTCTCCCCTGAAGATATTTTCCAAGCCCTTTTTCTTGGCAAAGCTCCTTTTTCTACGGTCATCTGGAATCCCATTCTCGTGGTTTTAGAGATTTTTGGTATCATAATTCTGTTTCCTTCCGTAATGAAGGTTGCATTCACAAATTCCAAGGATCAAAAAGAGCACTCGATCGCTCGTCATTCGTCTCCGACGGTGCATCACTGGTTACATGTAATATCCCATATTAGGGGTTATGCATTTGGCGCATAATTCATGAATTAATAGGCTCAGTGTGTGGGTGAGTGTGTTTAAGGGGTTTGGAGAACCTTAGGAGATGGGGAAAATGCATCGAAAAAATATTGGAAATGTTAAGTTTAAAAGAGGAAAGTGAACATTTTTGGAAACTTGGAAATGCTAAGTTTAAAAGAGGAAAGTGAACATTTTTGGAAACTTGGAAATGTTAAGTTTAAAAGAGGAAAGTGAACATTTTTGGAAACTTGGAAATGTAAGGAAATGTTTTAGAAATGTTAAGTATAAAAGAGGAAACTAAGGCAAGGTGGTCTTAAGAAAATTAATAGAAGAAATTTGACACAAGAACGGGCTTGGAGAAGTGGTTAGGAGGCACCACTTAAAGCCCAGTAAGTGACGCCACAATCAAGGGGGAAGGAGCCTAGGTTCGAGTCACGTGGAAAGCAAATAAAAGAGTTTTATTTTGCTGCAAGGAGCGAGGGAGTGGGGAGGACGGCACCAAGGCTAATTTTTAGGAGTTTTTATCCTTTTTAAATTCGGCAAATAGATAGATAATGATGGACTATTATTATTATTATTTTTATTAAGAGATAAGAGATAAATATTGGATTAAGTTTTATTAAATTGAATGGGTGATAATTAAAGTGATAAAGTTATCAAAATAGGAGTGATGACCAAGTAAAGGATTTTAAGTTAGTAATTTCTGCTACTAGAGGAAAAGAGAGCCATTCATCATATCTTCTTTCAACTCTTCTCTCTACCGAATTTCCTAGAGCATCTCTTCTTCTTCTTTTTGTTAGCCAAAGCCGAAAACTAAAGTAAGCCTAGCCGAATTCTTTATAGCTTTTGTGATCTCCATTAAAACTAAATCCACAAACTCCTCAAGATACCATTATTAGCCGATTTCTTTATACCAATCAAAAGCCAAAATCAAGATCCTTCTAGCCTACATAGCCGAATATTGCTAAAGGTTCAAGCAAGGATTGCCGATCTCTAAAGTAAGGAGCTCTTTCGAGATTTACTAAGTGTCAACTACAAGAAAGGAGAAATTCTTTTCCCGAAGGTACACCATAGGCCGCGTGTTCCCTAGTTATTCAGTGACTTTCGGGATTTAAAATCCACAAGGTAAGTATCTATAGCATTCGGCCAAGGCCATGTTGAATAAATAGATGTGTTTCATTAATATTTAAAAGCCGAAACTAATCTATTCAAGTAATCTAGTGATTGCCGATTTCAAGAAAGAAGGATACAAAGTTTCGCATTTGATTAGACATCAATCAGCAACAAGAGATTTAAGATTTAAGGCATTAGATCAAGCTTTTCGGGATTTGGAGTGAACTTACTAAAGTTTAATCGTGTAAAATACTACACTATTTCTTAATAAGTTATGGCAATCGCTTAATATGTATGTATGTTATACTGAATGTGGAAAATATGGCTAAGTACCATGTTATGGTACAAAGTACTCAGGTACGTTTCCTACTCCTACTAGGATTATGTTAAATATCTGTTACAACACACATATGACATTATAAGAATGTGAAATAAGAATTTGGCATGTTAATGCATGATATGTATGATATGGGGCATATGGGTTATATGAAAAGGGGAAGTGAATGTGGTGACCTAAGACCACGATAACTGAATGTGGTGACCTAAGACCACGATATCTGAATGTGGTGACCTAAGACCATGATATCTGAATGTGGTGACCTAAGACCACGAATTTTATAAGGGCGATAAGCACGTCGACTACAGCGACTGCCTTCGATGGTGTGTAGCGGATGGAGGGTTGACTTAGTAGTCCCCACGGTGTGATGGTTAGTATGGGTGACGTGTAGCGGATGGATAACTAGGCTTGGGTCTGGGATTGCATCATTCTATTTAATGCTGTATGATTATGTATGATTTGATATGCCCGAATTTATTTGAGTTTGGTGTTGGTTGTACACATTGAGTCTGCTTTGACTCACCCCTTGTGGGACTATTTTTCGTGTGATGATCAAGAATGGACCGGCCTCGGCAGGAGCTCAAGGGTGGCCATGCAAAGCTCAAGGATTGATTTATTTTATTTATGTTTAAGTTTTGAATTATTCGTGTTTTTATTTGATGTAATAAGGCCAAAGTATTGAATCGTTTATGCATGCTTTTAAGCTACTTAGTATGATACAATTATTATCGAATTTAAAGTTTAAAAGTTAAATTTTCTTAAGTATATTTATCAAATGTTTTGACACCAAATCAACAAGGTATTTAATTTTCGAACCCAACCCAAATCAAGAGTTTTCAAAAAAAAAAAATAATATACACAAGTTTTTAGCAAAGTTTCAAACAAGAATTTGAATGGATTTTTTTTAGAAGCATGCCATATTCGGTCAGGGCTTGTGGGCCGGGTTTGGGGTGTTTCATTACAGTTGCGATAATATCCTCTTTGGCATTTATTGTCACTAGCCGACCCTCTAATACTAATTTTAGTTTCTGATACAATGATGAAGGTACCGCTCCTGCTGAGTGGATCCACGGTCTTTCCAACAAGCAATTGTAGGAGGGTTTGATATCCATTACCAGGAAGTCCACCTCATGTGTTGTCGGACCAATGAGCAGCTATCTTTCAATCCTCCCCATAACTCTTCTTTCTGTGCCGTCAAATGCCCTAACTATGTTCTGGCATTCTTTCATAAGGGAACTATCCATAGGTAATCTGTTTAATGTGGATAAGGGTAATACGTTTAACACCGACCCGTTGTCTATCAAAACCCCGGCAGTGTGTATCCTTTGCATCTAGTGGTAATATGCAAAGCCTTATTGGATCCCCTGCCACCTGGTGAAATTTCATCATCGTTGGAGTAGATGAAATTGTCAGCACTTATGTTACCAATCAATCTATCCAGTTTATTGACCGAGATATTATTGGCCACATAAGTCTCATTCAAAACCTTCATTAATGCGTTTCGGTGCACATCTGAACTCAAGAGCAAAGCTAATACAGATATGCGTGCTGGCTATTTATGCAACTGCTCCACCACACTATACTCGCTATGTTTCAAAAATTTCAGAAACTCCTTAGCTTTTTCCTCTCTCACTTGCTCATTGACGGGTGACTCGGGCTCGACTAATTCTTCTTTCTCTTGCTCCACTATTGGAGCTTTCCCTTTTACCAAATCATTGTGTCTCCCACTACGAGTATGAGAACCTACATCTTGATCCTCCTTTGAAGCACTAGTTGGATTCTCTTTTCCTTGGATCGTCATATTACAATCATAGTTCCAAGGGACTCTCTTGCTATCCCTATACGAAAAAACTGCTGGCTTTTGAATTATGACTCATGGTGCTACTTGTGTTCCGACTTCATTGACTCTTGGCTTCGAGAAGATTACTTCTGGGCGGTTGCCCTTTTGGACCCGTTCCATTAATCCTTCCTTTGAAGCATAAACCTCTCGTTCTTCTGATCCCTCAATCTCCTCGTAAAATTCCATCTCTTTATTATCCATAAAATTTTTCACTATGGCTCTGAACTCAGTGCATTCCTGGATTCCATGCCCTTCTCTATTATGGAACTCAAGATGGTTCCTCTTTCCTTCGGTCCTCTCTTCCGAATCAGATATGATTAGTCCTTTCTTCACCATTTCCTTCCAAACTTGCCTCAATGGGATTTTGACTTCTGCAACCTCATATTTAACTTTCCTGCCCCCATCTTCATTTATTTCATTTACTCCCTGATCAGTATGATTAGGAAAGGGGTTTCCTGCTACATTTGGTACGTGTGGGTCGTCAAACTTTACAATCCCCATTTTTATTAGCTTTTCGACTACTTTCTTGAATGCGGTGCAATTTTCAATTCAATACCCGTGATTCTAGCATGATATTCACATTGGGCGTTTATGTCATACCATTTGGGAAATAGGGGTTGCAGCGGTGTTAAGTAGAAAGGGGACACCACATGTGCATCGAAGAGTTTCTGGTACAGCTCTCTATATGTCATGGGTATAGGTGTGAACTGTATCCTTTCATTGTTCACCCTTATGATGGATTCCTGTCTCAGGGGACCCTGATGATTAGTGGTTGTTTATTTTGGCTGGCTCATCGTGATTTCTCTCGAATGACCCTTGTTATATGTACTCGTGTTATTCATCTCATTCTCCTCCTTCTCAGGGCTGATCTCTTGGTGCCTTCCCCTGCTTCAATCTTCCCACATCTTATCGTGTTTTCTATCATATTCCCAAACATTACGATATTAGAAAAGCTTTTAGTAGCATTTCCCAACAAGTGATTGATAAATGAAGCTTTCAAAGTACTGATGAAGAGCATGGCCATCTCTTTCTCTAAAAGTGGTGGTTAGACTTGTGTCGCCACCTCTCTCCATCATTAGGCATACTGCCTGAAGTTCTCGTTTGTCTTATTTTCCATGTTCTGGAGTGTAATCCTGTCAGGTGCTATGTCTGTCATGTGGTTGTATTGTTTTATGAATGCTTGAGCCAAATCTCTCTATGAACCAATTATGGCATGACTCAACTGGTTATACCATTTGGCTGTTGCTCCCACCAAGCTATCTTGGAAGCAATGGATCAACAGTTGGTCATTATTAATATACCCCGTCATTCTTGAACAAAACATAGTAATATGAGCTTCGAGGCAACTTGTCCCATTATATTTCTTGAATTCAAGCATTTTGAATTTGTATGGGAGCACCAAGTCTGGGACCAAGCTTAAATCCTTGGCATCAATTCCATAACAGCCATCAGCACTTTCTATTGCCTTAAATTTCTCTTCCAACCATTTACATCTATCTTCTAGCTGCTTTGGTAATTCTACTTTTGTCCTCTCTCCCTCCACTATTTCATCTAAATTAGGGACATTAGCATTGATTGGATTGTCTCCTAAACCCGAGTGAGTTTGGAGATTCATTGAAGCACCCACTTGGAATTGCTGAGGCCTGATCATGACAGGTGGCCTTTGCAAAGTTACTTCAGGTTGTGTTTGCACATGTGGTGGAGTAAAACCAGGGGGACATTAAGGATACTCAGTATTCTCCTTAACATTAACCATGGGGCTTTTTCCTTTATCCATAAGCCCATTTAATAGCTGCATCATCTGAGTCATTTGAGTCATCATATTCTACTGCAATTCCATCATTTTGTCCATCTTATCTTGCTGGATCTTAACCAGCTGCTCTTGCATTTATGCTTGCATCTGTTCTTGCATCTCTTTCTGCATTTGTTCTAACCTTTCTATTCTTTTATCAATTGCTTTAGTTTTCCTTCTTGTACCGTAAGGATGCGTGTTTGGTTGATTTTCGTCGGTTTCTAGATTACTGAAATAATTATTAATCAATTAGAATCTTTTACTAAACTTTAATGCCTATGATGCAATACAGATGCATGAAATGCAAAAGACATCGATTTTGATTCAATTCCATTTAGAAAACTTTATTAAAAAACAAAGCTCTTTACATAAAACGGATTATAAGTACGGCTTTGCCCTAATGCTCAGAGTTTTAACTTTCCTAAGCAATGAAGCTAGTTCCTGACCCCTGTCTGATTCCAGCTCATACTTCATACTTAGCATGTCGGCCTGAACTGCCAAGGTTTGAAGATGGTCAGCTACCTCCCAGATCTGAGCCATGGCTTCACCCATAATGTAATCTCGATCCCTAACTTGACTCTGAGAGTGATGAGGTTGTTCCTTCCAACGCTCCTCATTTACTTTAAGAAGCTCTACCCGAAGCTCAAAACTTTGCAAAGCAGACTCTAGCTCCTCTATTCTCCATTTCATTTCTTCAATCTTGCTCAAACTTGCCCTTAGCTCAGCCGTGGAATTATGATTTCTATACTGGTAGATTACTTTTTCAAGCTCTGCCACTCTGGCCTTTAATTCCCCTTTGTCGTTCTGGGCTTCTAATAGACTCCTTTCTAGCGCCTCTCTCTGAGTTTGAGCCTCTTGGAACCTTTTCTTCCATTGATCAGCCTCGGTCTTTTTCGTTTGAATTTTCTGTCGCCACTACTCTGAAGTTTTCCCCAATCCAGTGGTTCTCATCGATAGACGCAATTTTTTGTAATCTATTTTCAAACTATCCAAGTCTTCTTCAGCCTTATTTTTTTCCTTTCTTTTGCCTCTCGGCCTCTATCTTTTAAATGTCGGCATCTAACCTTAAATGCATCTTCTCTTCCTCTAATTGCTCTATTCTCTTCTCCAGCTCCCGATTCCTCTTTTCAAAATCTTGTTTTATTATCTCCAATTCTGATGGGACTACCTGTAAATATTCTTCCAATGATCGTACGCCTTCCAGACTTGGCCCCGGGATGTTGTCATTAATCCTTCTATTGAACCATCCGTTATACTCGGGAGTAGTCATTGATCCTACCGTCAACTTTTTCATCTGACGAGTCTGATTCCAAGCAGTGGAAATCTTCTTGATCCTCTTCTTGTAATTATCTTCTTTATATGAGAACTCATATTGCGCTAGACCATGTGTTACCGGTATAAACTGCCTTGATCTGTATTATCTTAGTACAAGTAAAGGAGCATAACCAATGGCTCCCCAAATTCCGAGCAAAGGGACCCAATCAAAATTCCCGCATCGGAACAAGATTTCATTGGGCACGAACTAAGGAGCTCTCCATTCGATATCCTCGTCCTGAAGATTTTGGAGAAATGCCACCCAATTTTCTTCTGACACATCGTCTCTTCTTGGTGTTGCTGCTATTTCTTTCAGTGGGGAATAATTATCAGAGAAGACCCGATAAGGAATCTTATCCACCCTCTAGAAGTGGCTGTGAAACCAAACCAATAACAACTGTGCGCACCCTACAAACCTGCCCTGTCCAGATCTTCTACATGCATTCAATAACCTAAAAGTCTCAGCCAAGATTGCAGGAACTGGCGTGACCCCTTTACTGAGTCGGTCAAAGAAATCTGTGACCGCTTCATCTACATACCCTAAAGCTCTAGGGAATAGCATCAATCTGTAGATGCTCAATGCAAAAACATTAATTTTCTTATTCATATCAAGATGAGCTAGAATCAAATCCCTAAAATTCCTCTAAGGGATGCACTTGCACTCGAAATTTTGCTTAATCCTGGCTGTAATCCACTGCTTACTCATTCTCGTAATGCTCATGAACTTCTTCTGAAAGGCTGAGACATAGGCAGCTCTCAAATAGATTCTATCAACTTGAACCTTCGGACAATATACAAGGGTTCTAGTACTGAGTGAGGGCTTGGAATAACTGCTCGTCTACCCTGATGCCAAGTAAGTACGACAAATCCCCATAATTATGGTAGAACAACCTCTTGGTCTCATCGTTCTACTGATCCCATATCACTTTTAACTCTTAAAGATTATTTTGCATAACACTAATGTGAGTGTAGTCCCATAACTCTGACACATGCCCCGCAGCTAGACTATCCCCCTTTTCTAATTGTGTTGTTTCTGACCAAGCTTGGACAGTCGCAATATCTTCCACTTTATCAAGAAAGTTGTTTTCCATGACCAGCTCTCTAATTTAGCAATCGAACCCGAATCAACACCTCTTAAATATGAAAATACATGCAAAATAATAAAGATAAAACAAAAAGTCAACACAATATACAAAAACAAAATTCAACACATAAAAAAAAGGAAAGAAAAAAACAAGCACCTATTTGGGTGACCTAATAAGGCTTGGCGTAGCTATTCCTAGGGTGGGCTCTTAGGGCTTTCTATATGCGGTTCAGTCCTAAAGTTGAGGTACCTGAACCAGTAGATTCCTTGATCCTCACCCATTATAGGTTCATACGAACCGAGTTCGGTTCAAGGGGGCACATTTCCTTATGGCTGCACGGAGATGAAAATCTCACAAAGACATAGGTACGGATGTATCCCGGAAGCGATTCACTATCCTACACGGAGGTGAAAACCTCACAAAGGAGTATCTTCTCACTCCCACTTAAAAGGGTGTGACCCAGCGGTCATGTGATATGATGCAAAAGTATTCTATAAGACTCAAACCACAGCAATCAAATGAGATGATGCAAGTGAATGCAATAAAAGGATCATAATTTTTCAAATCAAATATTCAATTTTTTGACGAAAAGATAGAAAATAATCAATTTGATGGCTTGACTCTCTTATTTGTCCCCAGTGGAGTCGCCAAGCTGTCGAAACCATTTTTTTCGAGTTGGAAAACGGGGTCGACTTTGAAAACGAAAATGGAGTCGCCACCGACCTTTTTTCGAGGTGTGATCTAATCACCTTGAAATTGAAAACTTTAATAAAACTTTGGTTTATTAAAAACATATTTTGGTCTATAAAAACTCAAGAAAATAGGTTCGGGAGTCGGTTACATACGAGGAGGGTTAGCACCCTCGTAGCGCCCAAAATTGGTACCTAATTGATTATTTAATGTCTTAATGCCAAAAATTTGAAAAGATTCTAGATTACGATCCATTTACTTAAAGAACACTTGAACAAATCAAAATGAATACCGAGACCTACTTATCTCAAAGAAATAAAAATGTCGTACCTAGTAAGTTAGGATACGGCATTTCATATTCTTGAAACTGAGCTTGTCTTTTGATTTTTTTTCTTTTTTTAAAAAAAACTCATGCATTTAAATTCAAAAGGATATTCAAATATTTGGGTCAAAACGAAAAATCGGAACCCAGTAAAGTTAGGGCTCAATTTTTCAAAATTCCAAACATAGAATATTGCCTTTATTATTTTTTGAAATTCTTATCTCGAGACGATGAAATGTCACATCAAGTAAGTTAGGATGCAAGATATCAAAATCTCAAGAATAAGCTTTTATTAAAAATATATGTGTTTTGATTTAAAAGAGAAAAGGGGACTCGGTTGCTAAGATTTAACGAGAAAAATCGGAACCTAGTAAGTTAGGGCTCGATTTTCTCGAAACCTCCAAACACAAGCATTACCTTGTTTCAAAGATTCTTAACAATGATTTCAAAACTTGAATGACATTAAAACACGATTTTAATGAAACAAAATGGAATAATAATATACAAAGCAAGATATTAATCCATACATCAAACATTACACTAATGCATCACAATAACCAACCAATAATTAAGAAACCCAAATCACATAATAACAATAATTATAATATACAATTCTCTATTAATTATTGAAGGAAATGGAGTAATATAACATACAAAAATATAAAATGAAAGGTAATTAAAACCAATACTATGCAAAATTATTTTGAGAGAAAATATATATGTAAAATGATTAAAATAATTAATTTAGAAACAACCTAATCGTATATATAAAATTTAAAGTTTCTTAAAAAGGTTTGGAATGAATAATATATATAAGTTTTAAGGTTTTTTTAAAAAAAACTTTAAAGAATAGAAATAAAATAGTAAGGCAAAAAGATTTAAAATAAAATACAATAAAATAAACCTTTTTTTGAAAAGTAAATAAATAAGCAAATTAAAGCTGGTAAGGGACCAAATTGAAACTAAAATAAAATTCAAGTCTTAAAACAACAATAATAACAACAGGCTATTAAGGACCAAATTGGCATGCGTGCGAACAAGCAAGGATTCACTGGGGAATTACCCTAAACACTCAAAACGGTGACGCACAAATACTGGTCATCCAACTGCTCGAGGATCAAATCAAAACAACAACAAAATAGACAGGGCTAAATTAGAAATGAGTACTGGACTCCATTGCGACCTATCGCAAACGCGTAGGGACTTGGTGCGCAAATAAGCCAATAACCAAAAACACGCGGATCCTCCCCGGGTCGAGTCACTCGCGCGGGTATGGCCCTTAAACGATGCCGTTTTGGTCCTTAACAAACCATACCAAAACGACGTTGCATCGAGGGGCTTTAAATACTAAAAAAATTGCCAAAAAAAAACCATTTGAAACTGTTTTTTTTTTTAAAAAAAGGAAAGGGTGCTCTGAATGGCTCTCGAGCACTGGGCTGACTTGGCCTGACTCCGTCATCAAGCCACTGAGTCTCTTCACCTCTACCACCACATACAGCGGTCGGAGAGACCAAAGAAGGCTACTTTAGCCTTTTAAAGCCCTTTAAACCCGAACCTTAACTCGAAATGTCCGAAAACCCCTCCAAAATCAGAAAGAAAACCAAAAGAATGACTCCGAATTCGGGACTCCAATCGTTGCGAAAAAAAGGTAAAATATTTTTTGCTTATTTAATTTCTATATGTATGCGTGACATGTGAAAACAAAAATAGACTAAAAAATTGAGAAATACCTCTGCTTTTCTATATTTTTGTATTAAAAAATCGTAAGTGATTTACAATGTTTTATGGCTTTCTTTTTATAGCCAAGAAGAAAGAAATAAAAATAAAATGCTTTTTCATTCTGTATTTGCTGTCATTTTTGCTATTGGTGGCCTTGTTTGTAGGTACGGAAGGGACGTGGTGAGGGTACGAAGGCGCGTGGGGCGTGCGGAAGCATGAGCAATGGCGTGTGTAGAGGCACGCGTGAGGGAGGCAGCTGCAGCGCTGGAAACCTCTAGAAGCTCTCCTAGGGTTTCTATCTGCTGAAGCTATTTGGGCCATTCAGCCGGTTTCAAATTGGGTTTAGTGTTTTTGGTTGGTTTGTTGGGCTGTAAGTGGGTTAGGGGTTAGGTATTTAGGCCTGTATTGTAATTTGGACTGATTGGGCTGTAATGGACTGTGATTTGGACTTTGGGTTTTTTACGTTTATTTTATTATTATTTTGTTTTTATTGTTTTAATGGGTTAATGGACTGGGTAATGGGCCCTGGGCATAAATGGGTTCCTACACTATGTAACACTCTCAAACACGGCCTAGATATTATGGCCGAATCTGGCGATGTCACATGGAATAGAAATTGAACTCGTACTTATCAAGGTAAAACCATTTATTAGCTTCTATTTATCACCCGTCAAATTGCAAAATTAGTTCCTCGTTAGTTTGTTTCGTTCAAAAACATATCTAGTAGCGGAAGCTTTTAAAACTGTGATATTTTAAGAAAACTGTACGTTTTTAGGAAAAACAATGCTTTTAATTAAATTGAGTTTGCAATTTAAAACCCCATAAAACAATTAAATCCAAAAATAAAACAAACAGTCCAAAAGTCCCAAATTAAATCAAAATACCCCAATCAAAGAAAATAGGAAATAAAACTGTAAATGAAATTAAAATCAGTTCAGTAGACGTGTGGTCACCGTTGTGTCCTCAGCAACACCGATCCGTCGAAGTCTGGGGATTACCTGTATAGATGAAACAGAAAGGGGTGATTTACGTAAACTCAGTGTGTAATTCCCACAGAAAATATGAATACAGTCAATCACAACAAACAGTCAAATGCAGTATGGGCCTAAGCCCATTTCAGTTTTAGTATCAGATATGCATTAGGGCTTTAGCCCATCACAGTAACAGTATCAGTATGCATAAGGGCCTTAGCCCATCACAGTATCAGTAACAGATATATAGTATTCAGTAACAAAGGTCTACCCAACCAGCCTCTACACACCATTTTCGTCCAACCCTACACTCCATGTGGCGATTAAATCAACCCACACATCCCTACACTGCAGGTAGTACCGAATGTGGCACAAAACAGTAGTTTGTAGCTGAGTTGCCAGTATATTAGGCTTAAGAGCCTTTCAGTACACTTCCTCCATATAAAATCAACCCAACCCTATGCAGTGCAACATACAATACACGACATGCTATCTCATGATATCAGTACATATAATAAGTAAATGTATACATGCATACTATCATCATGCTCAATATATATCCATCAATCAGTCAGTTCACACAATTAGGTGTCTAAGTAATGCTTACCGACCCTACAGTAGGTTCATAGTCGACTTGGGTGACCAGTGTAACCTTAACATTCAATTTAGTGAAAATGGGCTTACACGCACATGTAGCCCACACACCTAAATTTGCCTTGGCCGTGTGGATCACACGACTGGCCCAAAATCCCACACGCCTGTGTGGTTTACCTATGTGGACCCACTCGCCCATTTGGCCCACACGGCCTAAATCAGTCCAGCCCGTGTGTCGCACATGGCCTGCCTGGCCATCACACGGTCATGTCATGCCCACACGGCCTGGCCTCATCGAACACATGCCCGTGTTATTGCGCACGGCTTACCACACGGACGACTACACGCCCGTGTGGCATCGACAGTGAGGTTTTTAGCTTTTGTTGAAACCTCGTTTTTTGCATTTTTGGGTACAGACCTGATATTAGTTTGATGAGAAATCACCCCGGGACCACCAGTACCTAAGATAATTCAACAAGACACTTAATTTAGTCGTTTAGAACCAAAATAAATCCAAACCCAAATCAAACTATTCATCCATAAAACACCAAACCTTACCTCCAATCGAACAATGACAAAAACCGCGAGACTAAGTCCCCATTAAACAATTCCAAGCCTCTAAAGTTTCCCCTAACTAGTAGCTACAACGTCCATCAATAAAAATTAACAGACGAAACACATACACTATGCAACTTACCGGTACCGCACTAAAGGCATAACTTGATGAGACACAAAAATTCAGTAGCAAAAAGAAAAACGAAGAGACTAGATTGGTGGAAAAAAGGGAAGAAAAGAAATGGCCAATAACCGAAAGAAAGAGAGAAAAATGTCAAAACCCCCAGTAAAATTCGGCAGGGAAGATAAAAATCTAAAAAACATCCTTTAAAACTCTCCCCACTAACTACACAATTTCAACCACTTAGAATCCCACTCCCTTAAGACTCTAACCGAGACCGAGTAAAAAGAGTAACATTTATGCTTACGAAGAGATTCAAATACAGGACCTCCAGCAATCCCACACTCAACTAAACCACCAGACTAGTAGGCCCATTCTGACATGCTTTTACGAGTAACTTAATATAAGTCCCTTGAACAAAGATAGGGATTAATTCCAAAAATAACAAAAGTTTCCCAATGCAAGGCTTGAACTTGGGACCTCTCACACACCTAGAACACTTAACCACTAAAGTAGATACACAGTTGTGTCACATTTAAACAGAAACAGAAATAAAAAATTTTGGGTGTTACAACTCTACCCCCTAGAAGAATATTTCATCCTCAAAATTTATCGAATCAGAACAGGTGAGAATACTATTGATGCATTGCATCCTTAGGCTCCCAAGTGGCCTCCTCAGTGCTATGATTCCGCCACAGCACCTTCACTAATAGAATAGGCTTCCTTCGATTACATCGCGATCCAGGATCTGAACTGGCTCATTCTTAAAGGTCAAGTCTGGCCTAACCTCAACCTCCTCAACAAGGACAATATGTAACATCCTAAACCCGGCCCAAACACTATGACCAAGTTCAGTATGTTATAGATGAAAACATTTTGAAAACCCTTGTTTAGCCGATTCAATTTAGGGTAAAAGATATTGTCTTGTTTTAAAAATAGTTGAGGTGTATAAACAAATCAATACTTAGTTCGTTTTTAAAAATATATTAAGTCCGATTGTTACCGATTTTAGATGTACCCGATGGCACAAAAAACATTTTTTACGTTTAAATTTAATAAAACTTGTGTAATCATTTTAAAGTCATTAAGCAGTTTAAATAATTCATCCAAAACATGTAAAATAATAAAATAATCTTAGGAGGCCTTATTACAACTTAAATAATTAAAACCAAAATAAAATAAAAATAATTCAAAGTTCATCTAGTCCATAATTTCACCGCATGGCCACCTCGAGTCCATCCGGCCTCATCTCGCGATCTACGAGTCACCGAAAAATGTTAAAGGAAAAGGTGAGTCACCAAGACTCATGCAGGTAACCCTTTTCCGGTTTAGTGCAACAACATACACAATTTATAACAAATTAACATGCACTAAATTATGCACCCAACCTAGCCATCCAAACACCTTTCTCAACCCGTGTGGTACCAAACCACCGGTGGTGCTAAACCACCGGTGACTTAAAGTCACAATATTCATCAATAATGGTGGTGCCAAACCACTGGTGAGGCCAACCCACGTGTGATACCAAATCACCGGCGCCGATCCCATAATATAATCCGTGGGGCCAACCCATTGTGGTGCTAAGCCACCGAGACGAGACGCTATGAGGTGCCAAACCTCCTGAGGTGCCAAACCTCCGTGACCGTAGTCGAAATGTGGTACTAAACCACCGTGTCCGCCGACACGAATATCACTTCCCTCCACTCATATATCCAACATCAATCCATGATATTTAATGTAAATCATGCCAACATGCTTATTTAGCAACATACACTGGATTTATCGTTAACCAAATATTTAAGTCACATATACCAATTATGTCATGCTTCCCAAAAGCATCATAAAGAACTCATAACGACAAGGACTTACCTGAAGCCTTGCTTATACCTTTATGGTATTAAATCCGAAGATACACAAATCCAATTTAGCATACACAAAATACTTAGCACATTAATTAGTTATAAAGTGTGTATGTACACACATGTTACTAATGAGAGTCCCAAATCTTGAAGAATCAAGTCGGCCACACTAGTTTTCCTTGCACCTATATTCGGCCAAACACAAGGTTAGTGCCCTAGACCATTCGGCCAAACCAAATTAATTCCAAAGGGTTACACATGAACCCAAAACCTTACCTAACTTGTTTTGAGTACTAACCACAGCACACGATACACGAATCTGTTTCACCTCTCTACAATCGGTCAACCAACAATATTCATAAGAATAGCCTTCAGCTTTCGAATACCAAATAAATCTATTTTACTAAAATAGATTCTTACCAACACTTACCAAATCCGACTTGGCAGAAAATGGAGAGTCGATCTATTGCTTGAAAATCCGTAGTTCCTAGATGACATCGGTTTCAAGAAAGATTAGCCAAACTATCAACAAATGCCGATTTTGGCTTTTCCATGTATCCAAATCGACAGAGAATCAAGAGAAAAGAAATAGTCATTCGCCTAGAGTACTTACCTTCCCAAATCGATTGACAAAGGAACTCAAGAGATCAACACCACACTTAATATTCGCCAAGGTGAGTTAAATAGAAGGAAAGAAATTTTGGCACATAGATAGGGAATAGATTTGCCAGAGGAAGAAAATAATGAGAAAAAGGGAGATAGGGGTTTTGCTATGGTTGATAACAATCAAGGTTCGCTTTTGAGTGAAGAAGAGGAAGAGAAAGAAATGGAATAGGAGTTTTACCAAAGATCAAAAGAAAAAAAAAAAGAAAATGGCAATGAAGGTATCGGTTTTTGAGAGAGGTTGAAGAGAAAGAAAAGTGATGCTAATGAAAATTATCAAGTAAAAGACTAAGAAAATTGACACCCCCTTTCAACTAGTCACCTTGCCGTCCACCTCTTCAAGGAGTCCAAAATTTGGCCACTTCCTTGAATCACTCTTGGCCAATAATTTGACATAATCCAAAAGAATTTGAATAAGTTAAATTCTTCTTTACTCTTTGCCAACCTTTTAGATTTAACCAAATAAAATCCAATTAAAAAGCTAATAATATCCTTATTATCCCTATTATCCTCAAGTGTTTAACTTGAACACTCTCTCTCTCTCTTTCCATCCAAAATAAAGAGCAAAAGGAGAATTTCGCAATCGAACCTAGTCTCCCTTGCTCCTCTTGTGGCATCAACTCTAGCTCCTAAGTGGCCTCCTCTGCCACTTTTCCAAGGCCTTTTAGTGTCAAAAGTTCCTCTTTAACCTTGTAACCCCTACTTACTAAGGCTCCCTACCTTTAAAGCTTCCAAATAAAATTTTCTACTATTCGAGCCTACTCAAGACCCCTAATCAAGTCTTATTACACCACAAATAATATCACAAAGAATTCAAACACAAGAAAAATAATTTAATCACAAATAACCCCAATTTTAGGATGTTACAATTCTACCCTTTAAAATAATTTCGCCTCGAAATTACCTCGATTAGAAGAGATGGGGTATTGTTGCGCGATCACATCCTCGGGTTCCCACGTGGCTTCCTCTACACCATGGTTTCGCCATAGCACTTTCACCAAAGGTACTGACTTTCTACGTAAAACTTTGACATCTCGCTCTAAGATCTGGACTGGTTCTTCCTCGAAAGATAAGTCCGAGTTTACCTCAATCTCTGCCAGTGGCACAACGTGTGATGGATCTGACTGATACCGTCTAAGCATCGACACATGAAAGACGTCATGAATCTGACTTAACTCTACCGGTAACTCGAGCTGATAAGCTACCGGTCCTACTTGCTTTAACACTGTATATGGGCCGATGAACCTTGGGCTTAGCTTCCCTTTTCTCCCAAATCTCAATACCTTTTTCCAAGGTGATACCTTCAAAAACTCTATCTCCCATCGATATTCCATTTCCTTACGCTTAAGATCAAGATAAGATTTTCGCCTATCCGACGCTTCCTTAAGACGAGCCGAATCACCTTAACTTTATCTTCTATTTCATCACCAACTCGACCCAAAACTTGTCGCTCACCCAACTCCGTCCAACACGTAGGAGTACGGCACTTTCGTCCATACAAGGCTTCATATGGAGCCATTCAATACTCGCTGATAACTATTGTTATAAGCGAATTTCGCTAACAGTAGATACTCTTCCCAACTACCACCAAATTCGTAAACAACCTCTTAGCATATCTTCTAAAATCATATGACCCTTTCCGACTTCTCGTCCATCCGTGGATGGAAAGTCAGATCAAATCCAATCGTACCCAAAGCCCGATGCAACGCTTCGTAACCTTGACTTAAATCGGGATCCCTATCCGAGATGATCGATACCGCACACCATGCAACCTCACTATTTTGACACATACAATTTTAGCTAGCTTCAAGTGAGTAATCCACCCTTACCGATATGAAGTGAGTGATTTAGTCGACGGTCCACAATCACCCAAATCAAGGCCCTTCTTTGGGCGTAAGGGTAGTCCATTGAAAAAATCCATAGTGATCCTCTCCCATTTCCACCGAGGGATCTTCACCGTTGAAGTAAACCCGATGGCAACCGATGTTCACCTTAACTCGCCGACATGTCGACACTTTCCCACAAATTCACCACCTCGCGCTTCAACCTGTGCCACCAAAATCTCTCTCCAAATCTCCATACATCTTGCTACCTCCCGGATGCTAGCCTATGGGGTGCTATGTGCATCATTAAGAATTCTCTTGCCTCAATTCCACATCTTTTGGCATACAAGCTCGCCCTTGAAAGCATAATACTCCATCATCGGACAAGCTATACCCTTCTAAACCACCATTTTGAACTTGCAATCTCCGTGCATTCAAACTATTATCTACCGATTATTTTTCCTTAATCTCCTCGATCCAAGTCGACTTAACTTGAAGTTCTGCCAAAAGACTTCCATCGTCGTATAGACTGAACTGAGCAAACATCGCCCTTAAGTCTATCACGACCTTCTGGCTTAACGCGTCAGCCACCACGTTAGCTTTGCCCGGATGGTACTCAATTGAACAGTCATAGTCCTTTAACAGTTCAATCCATCGGTGCTGCCTCAAATTCAAATCCTTCTAAGTCAAAAGATACCTCAGACTTTTGTGATCCGTGTAGACTATTGACTTTTCCCCATACAAGTAATGTCTCCATATCTTCAAAGCAAAGACCACCGCTACTAACTCCAAGTCATGAGTTGGATAGTTAACCTCATGCGGTCTTAGCTGACGGGATGCATAGGCCACTACCTTCCCCTCCTGCATCAATACACATCCCAACCTCGTATGGGACACATCACAATAAACCGTAAATAACTTTCCTGCCTCAGGTTGTACCAAAACTGGAGCTTCTGTCAGAATCTTCCGTAGCTTATCAAAACTTTCCTGCTGTTTCTCCGACCATACAAATGGAACTCCCTTTCTTAATAACTTAGTTAATGGGGCTGCGATTAAAGAGAACCCTTCCACAAATCTTCGATAGTATCCCGCCGCACCGTAAAACTTCAAATGTTCGCCATCGCCTTAGGTGGTTTCCACTCCAACACCGCTTCAACCTTGCGAGGTCCACTCTAATCCCTTTCACGACACCACGTGACCTAAGAAAGCCACCTCCCTAAGCCAAAATTCACACTCATCGAATTTGGCATATAATCGCTTCTCCTCAAGATTTGTAGAACTATACGCAAATGCTTGTCATGCTCCTCCTCCGTCTTAGAATAAACCAATATGTCGTCTATAAACACCACGATAAATTGATCCAAGTACTGCTGAAACACCCTATTCATTAAGTCCATAAACGCTGCAGGTGCGTTGGTCAACCCAAATGGCATCACCAGAAACTCGTAATGCCCATACCGAGTATGGAACGCCGTCTTGTGAACATCAACCTCCTTCACCTTAAGTTGATGATAACCCGACCTAAGGTCTATCTTCGAAAAAACTGATGCACCCTTCAGTTGATCAAACAGGTCATCAATCTAGGGCAACGGATACTTATTTTTGATCGTTAACTTGTTCAGTTGATGGTAGTCGATACACATCTGCATTGACCCGTCCTTCTTCTTGACAAATAGCACAGGTGCTCCCCACGGAGATATACTTGGTCGGATAAACGCTCGGTCCAAGAGTTCCTGAATTTGAGCCTTCAGCTCCACCAATTCCTTTGGTGCCATTCGGTAGGGTGCTATAGACACAAGCGCCATTTCGGGTAATAAGTCTATACCGAATTCAACTTCCCGATCGAGAGGCGGACCGAAAGTTCTTCCGAAACACATCGCTGAATTCCCTACCATTCGCACCTTCTCAATCGCGACTCCTTAGCCTCCAAGGCATATATTCGAACCAAAATGCCTCACGCCTTTCTCGACCATCTTCTCGCGCTTCAACGCAGACACCACGTTGGATAGGTAATCTCTTCTATTACCTATCATGACCACTTCATCACCCTCAGCCATCTTTAGAACCATGCGCTTAGCAGCGTAATCCAACCTTGCCTGATGCTTAACCAACTAGTCCATTCCGAGAATTAGATCGAACTCCCAAATGGCAGTTCCATCAAATCAGCCACAAACACTACCCGTTGGAGTTTTAGGGTACATCTCTAAATAGCTTGTTTACAACTACAGAGTGACCTAGAAGGCTAATTACTGTCATCTCCTAGAAGTAGTCTCAAAGTCTACGTTCATGGTCTCTACCACACTACTAGTAACGTATGAATACGTTGAACCCACATCAATTAATGCAACATATAGAAGACCAAAAATTAAGAACGTACCGGTTATGACGTCCGGTGCGTCACCCTCCTCTCGACGCCTCGCTGCGTAGACTAAACCAGGTTGCCTCGCTTCTGTGTTGCCTGCCCCTCTTCTTGGATTCCCGCGACCTCGATTAGAACCATTGCCTCCTCTACCATTACCACGACCCCTCTGTGGTGGTCCTACATTTCTAGCTTGAGCATAGTTCTGACCCTCTGGCTGATTCTTTGCTAACTTTCGAGGACAGTCCCTTACACGGTGATCCAAAGATCCACATTCAAAACATCCTCTTTCACCGGTCCAACAACCTCCCCAATGTGACTTTCAACAACGATTACACTGAGCCGGTCTCTGATTAGTAGCCATGGGCCTCCCTGTCTGATTCAGCCCACTCTGCCTAGCCCTCTTTTGTGCATTACTACCCGATCTAGATGACCCAAAGCCTCTTTTCTGCTTGTTCCTATCGTAGTTCTATCTTACAGACTCCTTGACCCCTTCGACTATTTTAGCCTTTTCCACCAAGAAAGAAAACTCACGCTCCTGCTGTGGAGCAATCAGCAGCCTCAAATCATCCCTGAGTCCGTCTTCAAAGCGGACACACTGCTCATGCTCGTTGATACAATTCCCGAGCATAGCGGCTCACCTCAAAAATTCGCTTCATACTCCGACACGCCTTATTTCCTTGTACCAACCCTAGAAAAGCTTTCCTCTAAGCATCAATGTAGTGGTGCCCACATACTTCTTCCGATAAGCGACTTTGAAATACTCCCTGTAAGGTCATCCTCAGTAGCACCATCTCGAACCGTGAGCCACCAATGATATAACTCATCCTTTGGAAGTGACACTGCTCCTTTCAGCTTCTCCTCATTCGTCAGATCAAGATCATCCATGATCCTCTCAGTCGATTCCATCCAGTATTCTGCCACACTGGGTGCCACACCCGATACTCCCCAGAATACCTCAGCCCCGTTGGATCGGAGTCACTCGAGCATGCACTTCGAGCTCCCATACCTCCACTCGCCTCCACCACCATCTCAAGGACTAGCAACACGACTTATGACATCGCCTCACCTCCCGTCTGATCCTGATCCTAGCTCTAAAAGTTGGGGGTGGTGGTGGCAGTGGTACCTCATTCTCCGACCCCTGACCCGACCTCACGGGTTCTGACACGGTCATCCTGCCCCTATCGCGTCCACGTCGGCCACGTCCTCTAGAGCTCATTCTTAACTATGCGCTTTAATCTGATTAAGAAATTTTTATGGATTAGTACTTGTTTCACTTGGTTACCCGCGGAAAAATTTTATGGAGAGAGTTTATTAGAGATTCCTTCGACCAATCAAAGTTTTAAGCCTTCTATCCTAGTTCACACAGGAAAGCACATCCATTCCCTAATACTTTTCCTACACACTCACTCTTTCGGGCATTTCTGTCCATTTCTATCCTAGGGGTATTTTCGTCATTTTCCTACAGAGGTATTTTTTTGTAATAAAAGAAATTTTGAGAACTTTTAATAAATCAAGACATTTTAAAATTCCCAAAACTGGAGGTTATTTCAAAAATTTGTCAAATTAAAGGTACGAAAAAGTTTTGGGAACCAGGGGTATTTTGGTAATTTTTTGCAAACCAGGGTAAATTTGAAAAAAAATTAATAAATCAGGGATATTTTTTAAAATTTGTAAAACTTTGAGGGTTCTTTTTGAGAGTTTCACTTTTCAAACGATGATGTTGCAAGAATTGTGGAAATCAGGGTCATTTTGGTAATTTTGTAAGTTGAGGGCAATTTCGTAATTTTTCCAAAACCAAAATATTTCTTCGATAGTTTGCAAGTTAGGGTTTTGCATATTTATAAAATAATGAAATTTTGGGCCAAACCATTGAGTAGTCGGCATTTTATGAACCAAGGGCATTTTGGTAATTTTACCCTTAAAGGCATTTTTGTAATTTTCACAAATCAAAATTTTTTTTGAGAAATGTTGTAGCGATAGTTTTCAAAATTTAAAAGAGTAATTTTAAGAGTTTTGAAGAAAATTAGGGTTTTGTTGTTTTCTTTTTCTAAAAAAAAACATGGTTAGTTCCCTTTCGGGTTTTAGTCATTATGTTTAGCCTATGACCGAGCCCTCTTGGTCAGGGTGAACCAAAGCTACGCACTAGGCAGGATTCGAGTGGAGAGGAGGTGAGTCACACGAACTGCTTAAATACCAAGCTCCCACCGAAACCATTCCTAGACATGCGCACAGAGGTTGCCACACCACTGAGCCCTCTGAGTTAGGGTGAACCGAAGCTACGCACCAGGTAGGATTCCTGCGAAGAGGAGGTGAGTCACCAGGACTGCTTAAATACCAAGCTCTTCCGGTTCCAATTCTAGACATGCGTACAGGGGTTACCACACCCTAGCTCAATGGCTTAGCCATAGATTGGTTTAGTGCATTAAGTCTTATGTGTTTTGTGTTTGAGTAGTCTAATCCTAGGGTTCAAGTCCCTATCATACTATCTACATTCCATACCTACCCTTCTACAGAAGATAATACACACAGTAGTTTAGAAGTACTTACCTGGGTAGATCGGTGCCGGAGACTCGGTGCCATGCTGTTCAAAAACCCAAATATACTTCACAAAGGCCTACCAAAACATTTTGGGCCTTGGGCCCCCACAACCAAGCTTTGAACTGGGCTTTTATACCAATTTTGTAACACCCTAAACCTGGCCCAAACACTATGACCAAGTTCAGTATGTTACAGATGAAAACATTTTGAAAACCCTTGTTTAGCCGATTCAATTTAGGGTAAAAGATATTGTCTTGTTTTAAAAATAGTTGAGGTGTATAAAGAAATCAATACTTAGTTCGTTTTTAAAAATATATTAAGTCCGATTGTTATCGATTTTAGATGTACCCGATGGCACAGAAAACATTTTTTACGTTTAAATTTAATAAAACTTGTGTAATCATTTTAAAGTCATTAAATAGTTTAAATAATTCATCCAAAACATGTAAAATAATAAAAATAATCTTAGGAGGCCTTATTACAACTTAAATAATTAAAACCAAAATAAAATAAAAATAATTCAAAGTTCATCTAGTCCATAATTTCTTTGCATGGCCACCTCGAGTCCATCCTCATCCGCGATCTACAAGTCACCGAAAAATGTTAAAGGAAAAGGTGAGTCACCAAGACTCGCAGTGTAACCTTTTTCCTGTTTAGTGCAACAACATACACAATTTATAACAAATTAACATGCACTAAATTATGCACCCAACCTAGCCATCCAAACACCTTTCTACCCCTGTGGTACCAAACCACCGGTGGTGCTAAACCACCGGTGACTTAAAGTCACAATATTCATCAATAATGGTGGTGCTAAACCTTTGGTGGGGCCAACCCGTGTGATACCAAATCATGGCGCCGATCCCATAATATAATCCGTGGGGCCAACCCATCGTGGTGCTAAGCCACCGACGAGACGCTATGAGGTGCCAAACCTCCTGAGGTGCCAAACCTCCGTGACCGTAGTCACGAAATGTGGTACCAAACCACCGTGTCCAAAACGCTAATATCACTTCCCCTCCACTCATATATCCCACATCAATCCATGATATTTAATGTAAATCATGCCAACATGCTTATTTAGCAACATACATCGGATTTATCGTTAACCAAATATTTAAGTCACATATACCAATTATGTCATGCTTCCCAAAAGCATCATAAAGAACTCATAACGACAAGGACTTACCAAGCCTTGCTTATACCTTTATGGTATTAAATTGAAGCTACATAAACCGATTTAGCATACACAAAATACTTAGCACATTAATTAGTTATAAAGTGTGTATGTACACACATTACTAATGAGAGTCCCAAATCTCAAGAATCAAGTCGGCCACACTAGTTTTCCTTGCCCCTACATTTGGCCAAACACAAGGTTAGTGCCCTAGACCATTCGGCCAAACCAAATTAATTCCAAAGGGTTACACATGAACCCGAAACCTTACCTAACCGCTTTTGAGTACTAACCACAGCACACAATACACGAATCTGTTTCACCTCTCTACAATCGGTCAACCAACAATATTCATAACAATAGCCTTCAGCTTTCGAATACCAAATAAATCTATTTTACTAAAATAGATTCTTACCAACACTTACCAAATCCGACTTGGCAGAAAATGGAGAGTCAAATCTATTGCTTCGAAAATCCCATAGTTCCTAGATGACATCGGTTTCAAGAAAGATTAGCCAAACTATCAACAAATGCCGATTTCAACTTTTCCATGTATCCAAATCGACAGAGAATCAAGCGAAAAGAAATAGTCATTCGGCCTAGAGTACTTACCTTCCCAAATCGATTGACAAAGGAACTCCAAGAGATCAACACCACACTTAATATTCGCCAAGGTGAGTTAAATAGAAGGAAAGAAATTTTGGCACATAGATAGGGAATAGATTCACTAGAGGAAGAAAATAATGAGAAAAAGGAGATAGGGGTTTCGCTATGGTTGATAACAATCAAGGTTCGATTTTGAGTGAAGAAGAGGAAGAGAAAGAAATGGAATAGGAATTTCGACCAAAGATCAAAAGAAGAAAAAAAAAAGAAAAATGGAAATGAAGGTATCGATTTTTGAGAGAGGTTGGAAGAGAAAGAAAAGTGATGCTAATAAAATTATCAAGTAAAAGACTAAGAAAATTGGCAGACCCCTTTCAACTAGTCACCTTGCCGTCCACTCCTCTTCAAGGAGTCCAAAATTTGGCCACTTCCTTGAATCACTCTTGGCCAATAATTTGACATAATCCAAAAGAATTTGAATAAGTTAAATTCCTTCTTTTACTCTTTGCCAACCTTTTAGATTTAACCAAATAAAATCCAATTAAAAGCTAATAATATCCTTATTATCCCTATTATCCTCAAGTGTTTAACTTGAACACTCATCTCTCTCTTGTCGTCCAAAATAAAGAGCAAAAAGGAGAATTTCGCAGCTCGAACCTAGTCTCCCTTGCTCCTCTTGTGGCGTCAACTCCAGCTCCTAAGTGGCCTCCTCTGCCACTTTTCCAAGGCCTTTTAGTGTCAAAAGTTCCTCTTTAACCTTGTAACCTCTACTTACTAAGGCTCCCTACCTTTAAAGCTTCCAAATAAAATTTTCTACTATTCCGAGCCTACTCAAGACCCCTAATCAAGTCTTATTACACCACAAATAATATCACAGCAATTCAAACACAAGAAAAATAATTTAATCACAAATAACCCCAATTTTAGGATGTTACACAATATGTGTGGGATCAGAATGGTAGCGCCTCAATATTAAGACATGGAATACGTCATGAATATAGTCTAGCTCTGGACGTAGCTCTAATTGATAAGCGACCGGTTTCACTCACTTCAGAATTCGATAAAGCCCAATAGACCTAGGGCTCAACTTGCCCTTGCGACCGAACCGTAGAATTTTCTTCTATGGAGAGACCGTAAGAAACACGAAGTCCCCGTAGAATTCTCAATCTCATGTTTCTTTAAATCAGCATACAATTTCTATTTGCCAGAAGCCGCTTTCAGATGGTCCCTAATTAGTCGAACCTTATCCTCAGTCTCGGAAACCAACTCAAGACCTAACACTCGACATTCACCCAGCTCAGTCCAACACAAAGAAGTATGACACTTACAACCATACAAAGCCTCGTAAGGTGCCATCTGAATACTCGACTGGAAGCTATTATTGTAGGTAAACTCGGTTAATAGCAGATAATCCTTCCAACTTTCTTGAAAATTGATAACACAGCTCCTCAACATATCCTCTAGTATCTGAATCACCCTCTCAGATTGACCATCAGTCTGAGGATGGAACGTAGTACTGATGTCCAATCTTGAACCCGAGCCTCATGTAACTTTTTCAGAACCGAGATGTGAAGCGAGGATCCCTATCAAAGATAATCAAAATTGGTACCCCATGCAGCCTCAATATATTAGAAGTATAAAGTTTCGCCATCTTCTGCAGAGAATAATTTCTCCTAACTAGTATGAAGTGCGCAGACTTAGTCAATCGATCCACGATGACCCACACTAAATCCTTCTTAGTGGGTGTTAGAGGCAACCCACTAACAAAATCCATCGTTACTTGCTCCCATTTCCATAATAGAATCTTAACCGATCGCAAAGAAACTCAAGGCAATCGATGCTCACCTTAACTCGCCGGGCATGTCAGACATCTAGCCACAAAATTAGTAACTTCTCACTTCAATCCTGGCCACCAATACAACTCTCAAAGATCTCGGTACATCTAAGGGCTACTATGCTCCTCTCTCAGAATCGACTATATCAAATCATAATCATTCGACACACATACCTGGCCTCAGACACAACACCCCCTTAGAGTTGAACCCAAAGTCCGTAGCAATACCACACTTAATCTGTTGAAACCTCAAGCTAGAGACCCATCCTCCAGCTGTTTACCCTTAATCTGCTCTATCCAAGTTGGTTTGACTTGCAGTTCAGCCAAAAACTCCCATTATCGAACAAGCTAAATCAAGTGAACATCGCTCTTAGATCAGTCATATCCCTACAGCTCAATGGATCGATCACCATATTGGCCCTGCCAGGATGGTACTCAATGGTACAGTCATAATCCTTAAGCAGCTTAACCCATTTACGCTGCCTAAGATTTAGCTACTTTTGAGTAAGGAGGTACTTGAGGCTCTTGTGATCAGTGTAAATGACACATTTCTCACTATACAGGTAGTGCCTCCAGATTTTCATAGCAAAAACTCCGGCGGCCAATTCCAAATCATGCGTCAGGTAGTTAGCCTCATGCATCTGATAAACCGTAAAAGCAACATATTTTAGGCTCACATTTAGTATGCTTTATGATGATTAAGCCCTTGTTTTATGTAAAAAGGTGCTCTTAATCCTTTCTTTTCATGCTTTTACTCAGGAAAGCACCCGATGACGAAAATAACAAAAAATGGGCCAATTTGGGCCAAAGAGGAAATTGACATGGCCTAGACACGGTCATGCCTCGATAATTAACTAAGACACGGCCATGCCACGATTTATACGGCCGTGCCCCAATCGACAGAATCAAAACACGGCCTAAAAATGATTTACATTGGTGTGTACCATGGCTGTGCCCTTGCCGCGAGAGAGTCAAGTTCACTTGGATTTGGATATTTGAGGCAAAGAAACACATTTCAAAGCCTGTTCAAACACCGAGTAGGAAACATACTTGAATTGGGACGCTTAGAGGCCAAGTAAAGCATTCTAAAAGTCTTTATAAACACCCTAAGTGTAACCTGAAAGGGGGTGTTAGGCGGTGAGCTAGGCCAAGGAGCCAAGCCGGAAAGGTCAGATTTGTGGGAATCACTCGAAGATAGCCAGTGGAGCCATCTCAAGAAGCCAAAATTCTACTCAAGACGGTGGATTTCTCCTTCAATTCCTCTGGGGGGTTTAAGGATTCCTTATGTTTTGTTTTATCTTTTCTCTTGAGATGTTTTCTTTATTCATTATGAACTAAACCCTTCAGATACCTGAAGGGGATGAAACCTAGATGAATCCTGTTATTGATTTCTAAATTATATGATAAATACTTAGTTTGTTCTTAATTATGCATACTTAATCCAAATCTGATGTGCTTAGGTGGATGAGGAATAAATCCCGCTTAAGAGTGGATCTAGCGTAATTAAGCAGAGTTGATCGCATGCCTAGAGATAGGGTGATGAGATTTTTCCAGATTAGAGTGAAACCTAATATGGGAGTCCATGGATCAATTTACTACTATTCTAGGGGGTTATTATAAGAGAACAAGAGTTCCAATAATTAACCTAAGGTTAGACGTTATTTGCCTCGAGAGAGGGTTTAATATACGTGAGGGAGTCTTACGGATCAAAATAAGTGAATAAATCATATGGTTCAATGTTAAATAACAAGTGAAGTCTAGGTGGATTCTTCCTGAGGTTATCACCGTGATCAACTGAGTTTTTTCTTCAATTTATTTTCCAAGTCATTTTTCTTGTCTTTGCATCTTTAGTTTAGTAGTCGTTAATTTAGATTAAAGCAACTACACTTTATTCTAGGCTAAATAATAAAAAGAAAGTTAGTATTAGTACTTTTAGTTCCTTTGGGTTCGATAATCCGGTCTTGCCTAAGCTATACTTCTGTTCGATAGGTACACTTGCCTTTAATCGTTGTTAGAGTTAGTTTCCAGGTTCGATCACATTCTTTATAAATTTTAAAGTTCTGATTTCAGCGATCAAGTTTTTGGCGCCGTTGCCAGGGAACTAAAATATTAAGAAAGCTCTATTTTTCTTACTTTAGCCATTATTTTTATTTTCATTTTATTATTTCACAATTTATTTTATTATTTTTGCTAATTTTTCTTCTTTTTTCCTAGCAAGTACCTCTAGTTTATGACTAGAAGGAACCGACAGGACCTCTAGTATACGATAGTGATATTGAGGCTACCGCACGAAGGAATCGTAAAGAAATAAGACGAGCCCTAAATTACCAACAAGGCAGATCCAATCCTACTGAAGGGATGGACGAGAATAATCCACCACGAGATGTGGAAGAAAACAATGCTCCGTGTACTATGTGTGATTATGCTAAGCCTCATTTAATAGGAGCTGAATCTAGTATTGTTAGGCCTACTATAGTCGCTAATAATTTTGAATTAAAGCCTAACACAATACAAATGATTCAACAATTTGTTCAATTTGATGGTTTGCAGGACGAAGACCCGAACACTCATATAGGTAATTTTTTAGAGTTTTGTGATACTTTCAAAATAAATGGTGTTCCTAATGATGCCATTCGTCTTGATTATTTCCCTTTTCATTAAGGAATAAAGCCAAACAGTGGTTGTACTCGTTACCACAAGGGTCAATTACTACATGGGACCAAATGACCCAAAATTTTTTATTAAAATATTTCCCACCGGCCAAAACGGCCAAATTACGGAATGATATTTCTTCTTTTGTGCAGATGGATTTAGAGACATTATATGATGCATGGGAGAGATACAAGGATCTCTTGAGGAGGTGCCCACACCACGAGGGTTAATTACTACATGGGACCAAATGACTGAAAAATTTTTATTAAAATATTTCCCACCGGCCAAAACGGTCAAATTACGAAATGATATCTCTTCTTTTGTGCAAATGGATATAGAGACATTATACAATGCATGAGAGAGATGCAAGGATCTCGTGAGAAGGTGTCCACACCATGGTCTACCCTTGTGGTTACAAGTCCAAACTTTCTATTATGGTGTAAATCCCTCAACGAGGCAACTAATTAATTCAGCCACCGGTGGAACCCTGAACAACAGAACTCCTGAAGTAGCCTACGAGTTCATTGAAGAGATGTCACTGAATAACTATCAGTGGCAAGTTACAAGGACAAAATTGACAAAATCAGCCGGAGTTTACAACCTCGATGCAGTGACCATGCTATCAACACAGGTAGAGATGATGAATAAAAAGCTTGATAGTTTGTGTTCTTCGCAGGTACATCCAGTCATGCAGTGCATTTCAAGTGGAACTGTGGCGAATCCTGAGTACCCACCCTACCAACCGGACGCAGAAAATGAATAGATGAATTATATAGATAATAATTTCATATCCAATAATAATCCCTATAGTAGCAACTATAACCCAGGTTGGAGGAACCATCTAAATTTTTCATGGGGAGGTCAAGGAAATCAAGGAAATCAAAGACAACAACTCCCTCAAAACTTCCAAAATCAGCCACATCCGTAAGAGAAGAAACCAACCTTCGAGGAGATGCTGACAAAATTCACGGTAGACACAGAAAAATGTTTCTAAGAAACTGAGAGAACAATGAAAGGTAACGAGAGCTGAATCAGGGAACTTACTAAGTCAGTCAAGGCAGCCACTAATGCAGTCGAACAACTCGCGAAGCTAATGTCAGAATGACTGTAAGGACGTCTACCAAGTAACACTGAGATTAACCCAAAGGAGCAAATTCAAGCCATCTCAGCTCATGACAGTAAGGGATTAGATGAACCCAATCCAATACAAGAAAACAAGGTAGACGAAGGTAAGATAGAGGTAACACAAGAAAAACCAAAATCGATAATTAAGAAGTACCAACCTCTCATACCTTATCCCGAAACGATGATAAGAGACGATTCAGATGAACAGTTCGGTAAGTTTCTTAAACTCTTAAAGAAATTACATATTAACTTACCTCTTCTCGAAGCTCTTTTTTAGATGCCAGACTCGAGGAAATTTTTAAGGTAGCTTTTGATGAACAAACGAAAATTAGATGAAGATCACTACGTGGAATTGAACGCAGCATGCTCAGCAATGTTACAGAATAGACAACCACGAAAGCTAAAAGATCCTGGGAGTTTTACAATCCCATGTTTAATTGGTAGTTTAGATATTGATAATGCGTTAGCTGATTAAGGGGCAAGCATAAATGTCATGCCTTATACATTATTTAAATGACTAGGTCTAGGGAAGCTCAAACAAACTAGGATGAGTATACAATTAGCTGATAAAACTGTTAGAATTTCTAGGGGCATTATTGAAGATGTTCTTGTCAAAATAGATAAATTTGTTTTCCCAATAGATTTTGTTGTCTTAGATATGGATGAGGATAATACAATCCCCTTAACTTTAGGAAGACCTTTTCTAGCAACTGCCAAGACTAAAATTGATGTTGCCACAGGAGAACTCATACTTTGTGTAGGTGACAAATCAATCAGTATTCAAGCTCTTGACTTGGCCAGGACAACAATCGATTAAGGTAAGAAAGTCAATAAGATGATAATCAAATTGTTCAACCTTTATCATAGGAAACACAACATAAAGACAAACCTGAGCCAAATCATAGCACCCAAACCGACAAAGAGAAAGATCAAAACCTTAAGGACAACAGACTAGAAGAACAGAAGACACACGTCAAAGGAACATCACAAGAAGTAGAACCGAAGGAGCATCTAGAAGAGCTCGTAGGAACATCCAATCACTACAAAATAGGAGACCAGGTATTGTTAGATAAAGCAGATTCGCACATCATCGCAACAGACTTGAAGCCAAAAGGAGAAATCCTTCTTAAGGCACACAATATCTTCTCACACAAAATAGTCGAGTTAAGCAAATCAACATTCGACACCTCTAAGGTAAAAGCTTCTCGACTTGAACTTTTTCAAGAAAATAAAACTATAAGCATAGGGGAAGATGTTCAAACCTTTAAACCTCCCTGATCTTTTTCAAATGTCAAGAAAAGTCTAGCTTAAGACTTTAAATGAGTGCTTATCGGGAGGTAGCCCAAACACTAAATTTTTATTTTGTGGTTTTAATTTTCTTTTATTTTTATTTTCTCTTTTAGAATTTCAATACATTGAAAGTGAAGATTCCCAGACCATACGGCCTTACACATGGCCATGTCCGTGATCGTGTAGACGACTCAAACCATCATACTAACACAACAGAGGCCGTGCGAATAAGTCCCAACCACCCCACGACATCACGGATCCAACCATTCCCTCACGGGCACTAGTAAATTGGCACGGCCATGCTCCACAATCGTGTGAAGCCATTGACTTATCAGACATGGGACAAACACACCTATGCTACCCAACCGTGCCAACACACTGCCGTTTTAGGAATGGGTGTGGCACTTGAAAAATGAGTGTGGGTGAGCAAACACGCCTAGACACACGGTCGTGCGATGCGACCGTATAATTCAACACACCCTCAGTATACGGGCATAGGAATGTGCCAGATTTGAGACCCTATTTAAACTCCACAGCCCTCTTCCTTCTCCCCTCATTCTTCTTTCTTTTTCTTTCTTTCTTTAGAAAAAGTGTCCAGACTCTTGAGCTATACTAGAATCATGCCGAAGAAACGTAAGAAGGTAAGCATTGTTGATAAACCGTAAAAGTAACATATTTTAATCCCACATTTAGTATGCTTTTAGATGAATTTATCCTTAATTTATGTAAAAAGGTGCTCTTAATCCTTTTTTTTCGTGTCTTATACTCAGGAAAGCACCCAAGGATAAAAAGAATGCAAAATGGGCTTAAAACGAACCAAAGTGGGTCGACCCAAGAAGTCAGCACGGCCTGGACTTCATGCCACACGGTCGTGCCTCAATAGTCATCTAGACCACGGCCTTACCCTGATTCACACGGCTATTTTCCCATCGATAAAGTCCACACACGAGCGTGCCTAGTGATCTACATGGCCGTTCCTAAAATGGCAGAATCGAGACACGGCCTCTACCCATATATTGCACGGACGTGTCACAGCCGTGCCTAAATTGACAGGATGGAGACACGGGCTGGACCACGATTTACACGGGCATGTCAAGGCCGTGCCCCTATCACGGAAAAGAGCATTTTCATTTGGGAAAGGATACTTGGAGGCAAAGAAACACATTCTAAAGCCTACTCAAACACCCCATTAGGAATTAGACTTAAATTAGGATACTTAAGGGCCAAGTAAGGCATCAAAAAGTCTATATAAACACCTTAGGAGGCAACTTGGAAGGGGAGTTTGGCAGAAGATGAAACAGGGTGTCAAGTTTTAGCAGAGTTTTTCTGCCAGAGCTTTACTCGTTTAGGGAATTACTCAAAGATAGCCAATTGATCCATCTCGAAGAGTCAGAATTCTACTCAAGACGGAGGATCTCCTCTTCAATTCCTTCAGGGGGTTTTAAGGATTTCCTATGTTTTGTTTTATCTTTTCTCTTGAGATGTTTTCTTATTTAATCATGAACTAAATCCCTCAGATACCTGAAGGGGATGAAACCTATTATGGAATTTGTTATTTAATTCTTTTTATTTACATGATAAATACTTAGTTTGTTCTTAATTATGTTGCTTAAATTTATATGATGTGCTTAGATGGAGGAGGAATAGACCCCGCCTAAGAGTAGATATAGCATAATTAAGTGGAGTTGATCGGGCGCCTAGAGATAGAGTTACGAGATTTTTTTGGATTAGGGTGAAACCTAATATGGTAGTCCATTGATCAATTTACTGCTTCCTTAGGGGTTATTATAAGAGAACGAGAGTTCTACTAATTAACCTAAGGTTAGACATTATTCGCTTCGAGAGAAGGTTTAATATAGGTTAGGGAGTCTTACGGATCAAGCTAAGTAAAAGAAATCATGTGAATTGGAAGTTAGATAATAAGTGAAGTCATAGGTGGATTCTTCCCGAAGGTATCGTCTTTATCAATTGAGTTTTCTTCAAAGTCTTTTCCCAAAGTTTCGTTTCTTTTGTCTTTGCATTTAGTTTAAATATTTCATTTGTTTTAGTTTAATAAACCAATCACTCCGTATTTTAGGCTAAATAATAGAAAAAAAGTGAGTAATAGTACTTTTAGGTTCCTTGGGTTCGATAAAGATATTCTTGCTCGAGCTATACTCTTTGCTCGATAGGTGCACTTGCCTCTATCGTTGTCGCAATCAGTCTACAGGTTCGATCACTCTTGTATAAATATTAAAACTAGACTGTTTTGCAGCGATCAATTGTCTCCTTAAAGGACCCCAACACATAAGTTCATGCCGGCCGCTTCATCAAAACACCAACCCAAGGGTCTTTTAGACTATTTAAATTCTTCTTTATGTTTATTTCTCCCTTTATCCTACTTATCTATAATTCTCTTCTGCTTAATATATTTTAAATTCTTTTAGTTTCTTAGTTTTAGGTTCTAAAGGCTGCTTGGGAATCACGCACCACAGCCTTAGAGGTCACACCCACCTCGCGAACCATCCAACAATAAGGACTCCTTAGTCCATTAGTCTTTTCCTTTAATTTCAGTTTTCTTCTTAGTCTCCTTTTTATTTCCTCTGTCTTTAATATTAGTATTAGTATATTATTAATGTTTCTTTGGATTTCTTGGCTATATCTTTGCAGGCTACCAATTTCTTTATCTAGTACAAAGCTTATCGGTAGACACCCCACCAGGCCCATAGAAAACGCCACCACCGCCTCCTCCACCCACCTTTCACCACGACCTCTGCCAACTCCTAGAATCATCCAAAATTCAGAAAGTGTTACTTCTCCCCTTCTCTTTTTATTACATAATTGTTTATCTATCTTTGTACATTGAGGGCAATGTACATCTTAAGTGTGGGGGGGGAGGTAAAAGCACCTAACTTTTTCCATTATTCTAAAATCCTGAATTTTAGTCTTGTCCCTAAGAAATTTTCTCATATTATTAATTAGGGTGAAATTTTTGATGATTTATGATTTTTATTGACATGTTTTTGAGTAAGTCATTGATAATTGTGCATTGATGATTTATACTTGAAGAATACTAGAGAATTAAGCATGATAAGTCTATTTTTCAAGAATAAAAAATCTCTTAAGTTGTTAAACTGAATTTGAATATTATCTTGAAGTTTGAAATTCATAGGATTGATGTCAAATACCCATAGTTTGTGTGATATTTTGAGCCTTATAGAGCATATATTCTTTTTCATGCTCACTTTATTGATTATGAGTGTGTCAACACTGAATTGTTATTCTAGAACTTGCCTAAATTATACATATCGAGACCACATTAATGATTTGATATACTGAGATGATAAAGGCACCTAGGTTTTAACCCATTCACTCCACTAAAAAGACTACCTTCACAAGTTAACCCTTAGTGAACCCATTTGACCCAACGACCTTGTTTTATTGAATTACCCGCTTAATATTAACCCAAAACCCTTTGTATTTGTTATCACCATTCTTTTTTACTACCCTTCTATCGACAATTGATTTGATCAGTTACCGAATTAGTTTATTTCAATTGATAAAGTTCTTTCTTTATGTATTTACTTTAGTTTGTTCTTAAAAAAACCAAAGTATATTCAAGCATTAGTATATGATTAAAAGAGCTTATGCGTTTAAATTCCAATTGTTGAAGAAGAGCTCGTATTAGAAGTATTATCAAAAGTAGTATTACTAGTTTCAAAGCAATTATTTATTTTCTAATTCATTATTCTTGTTAGGTAATTGGTCAGGGCAATCTTGATTTCAAACCTTTTAATTCAGCCTTTATCCACACCTTTAACCTAAGCCCCGTTACAACCCTGTCAAAAGACATCTTGATTTGTGTATCATCTCATATTACAGTAGTGGAGATTTGATTTCCAGGCAAGCCTATGGGATTAACTTTTCAGGTTCGACTTATGAGTGCTTTTCTTGAAACTTAAACACTTCGAATGCTTTGAGTGAATCTTTAGTGAGGATGTCAATCCTTGTCGGTTTTGAATTAAAGGTAATTATTTAGATAAGGGGAGACACCTATGTTTTCGTGCTACAAAAAAATATGACTTAGGAGTCTTTGAGTTAAATTATCCATGTATGAATTATATGTGAATTATGATGAGGCATTGTTGATAGGAATTGTGAATTATGGAAAGTTCGTTTTAATTATAAGTTGAGAATTTTGCTTGAGGACAAGCAAAAGCTTAAGTGTGGGGGTATTTGATAAACCGTAAAAGCAACATATTTTAGGCCCACATTTAGTATGCTTTTGCATGATTTAGCCCTTGTTTTATGTAAAAAGGTGCTCTTAATCCTTTCTTTTCATGTTTTTACTCAAGAAAGCACCCTAGGACTAAAATAACAAGAAACGGGCTTAAAACGGGCCAATTTGGGCCAAAGAGGAAATCGACACGGCCTGGACTTCAAGCCACACGGCCGTATCTCGACAATTAACTAAGACAAGGACATGCCACGATTTACACGGCCGTGTCCCAATCAACAGAATTGAAACACAGCCTGAAAACGATTTACACGGGCGTGTACCATGGCCGTACCCCTGTCGCGGGAGAGAGTAATTTCACTCGGATTTGGATACTTTGAGGTAAAGAAACACATTTCAAAGCCTATTCAAACACCGAGTAGGAAACATACTTGAATTGGGACGCTTAGAGGCCAAGTAAAGCATTCTAAAAGTCTATATAAACACCCTAAGTGTAACCTGACAGGGGGCGTTAGGCGGTGAGCTAGGCCAAGGAGCCAAGCCAAAAATGTCAGATTTGTGGGAATCACTCGAAGATAGCCAGTGGAGCCATCTCAAGAAGCCAGAATTCTACTCAGACTGTGGATTTCTCCTTCAATTCCTCTAGGGGGTTTTAGGGATTCCTTATGTTTTGTTTTATCTTTACTCTTGAGATGTTTTCTTTATTCATTATGAACTAAACCCTTCAGATACCTGAAGGGGATGAAACCTAGATGAATCTTGTTATTGATTTCTGAATTATATGATAAATACTTAGTTTGTTCTTAACTATGCATACTTAATCCAAATCTGATGTGCTTAGGTGGAGGAGGAATAGACCTTGCTTAAGAGTAGATCTAGTGTAATTAAAGGAGTTGATCGCAGCCCAGAGATTAGGTGATGAGATTTTGCCGGATTAGGGTGAAACCTAATATGGGAGTCCATGGACCTAGGGGGTTATTATAAGAGAACAAGAGTTCTACTAATTAACCTAGGGTTAGACATTATTCGCCTCAAGAGAGGGTTTAATATACGTTAGGGAGTCTTATGGATCAAAATAAGTGAATAAATCATATGGTTCAGTGTTAAATAACAAGTGAAGTCTAGGTGGATTCTTCCTGAGGTTATCACCGTGATCAACTGAGTTTTTATTCAAGTTATTTTCCAAGTCATTTTTCTTGTCTTTGTGTCTTTAGTTTAGTAGTCGTTAATTTAGATTAAAGAAACTTCACTTTATTCTAGGCTAAATAATAAAAAGAAAGTTAGTATTAGTACTTTTAGTTCCTTTGGTGGTCTTGCCTAAGCTATACTTCTGTTCGATAGATACACTTGCCTTTAATCGTTGTTAGAGTTAGTTTCCATGTTTGATCACATTCTTTACAAATTTTAAAGCTCTGATTTCAGCGATCAAGTTTTTGGCGTCATTGCCAGGAAACTAAAATATTAAAAAAGCTCTATTTTTCTTACTTTAGCCATTATTTTTATTTTCATTTTATTATTTCACAATTTATTTTATTAATTTTGCTAATTTTTCTTCTTTTTTCGTAGCAGGTACCTCTAGTTTATGACTAGAAGGAACCCGACAGGACCTCTAGTATATGATAGTGATATTGAGGCTACCGCACGAAGGAATCACAGAGAAATAAGGTGAGCTCTAAATTACCAACAAGGCATATCCAATCGTACTGAAGGGATGGACGGGAATAATCCACCACGAGATGTGGAAGAAAACAATGCTCTGCGTACTATGTATGATTATGCTAAGCCTCATTTAATAGGAGCTGAATCTAGTATTGTTAGGCCTACTATAGCCACTAATAATTTTGAATTAAAGCCTAACACAATACAAATGTTTCAACAATTTGTTCAATTTGATGGTTTGCAGGACGAAGACCCGAACACTCATATAGCTAATTTTTTAGAGTTCTGTGATACTTTCAAAATAAATGGCATTTCTGATGATGCCGTTCGTCTTCGGTTATTTCCCTTTTCATTAAGGAATAAAGCCAAACAGTTGTTGTACTCGTTACCACGAGGGTCAATTACTACATGGGACCAAATGACCGAAAATTTTTATTAAAATATTTCCCACCAGCCAAAACGGCCAAATTATGGAATGATATTTCTTCTTTTGTGCAGATGGATTTAGAGACATTATACGACGCATGGGAGAGATACTAGGATCTCTTGAGGAGGTGCCCATCCATGGATTACCGCTATGGCTTCAAGTCCAAACCTTCTACAATGGTGTAAATCCTTCAACAAGGCAATTAATTGATTCAGCTGCCGGTGGAACTTTGAATAACAAAACTCCTGAAGCAGCTTATGAATTTATCGAAGAGATGTCACTGAATAATTATCAGTGGCAAGTTACAAGGAAGAAACCGACAAAATCAGCCAGAGTTTTCAACATCGATGCAGTAACTAGGCTATCAAATAAGGTAGAGTTGATGAATAAAAAGTTTGATAGTTTGTATTCTTCGCAGGTACATCTAGTCATGGAGTGTGATGCAAGTGGAACTATGGCGAATCCTGAGTACCCACCCTACCAACCAGATGCAGGAAGCGAATAGATGAACTATATAGGTAATAATTTTCGATCCAATAATATTCTTTATAGTAATACTTACAATCCAGGTTGGAGGAACCACCCAAATCTTTCATGAGGAGGTCAAGGAAATCAAGGAAATCAAAGACAACAACCTCCTCAAAATTTCCAAAATCAGCTATATCTGCAAGAGAAGAAGCCAACCCTCGAGGAGATGCTGACAAAATTCATGGCAAGCATAGAAAATCGTCTCTAAGTTACTGAGAAAACACTTAAAAGCCAAAAAAATCAGCTGAGGAGACCAAGAACCGAGTCGGGGAACTTACTAAGCCAGTCAAGAAAGTCACTAATGCAGTCGAACAACTAGCAAAGCTAATGACAGAACGACCGCAAGGACGTCTACCGAGTAATACTGAGATTAACCCGAAGGAGCAAATCCAAGCCATCACAGCTCAGGATAGTACAGGGATTGACGAACCTAATTCAACACAAGAGAATAAGGTAGATGAAGGAAAAGCTGAAGGAACACAAGAAAAGCCAAAACCGGTAATCAAAAAGCATCAACCTCGCATACCTTACCCCGAAGCAATGAAAAGAGATGAAAGAAGAGGAACAATTTGGTAAGTTTCTTAAACTTTTAAAAAAAATTACATATTAACTTACCTTTCCTCGAAGATCTTTTCCAGATGCTAGATTCGAGGAATTTTTTACAACACCTCTTGATGAACAAATGCAAATTAGACGAAGAATCACATGTGGAATTAAACGCAGTATGCTCAGCAATGCTACAAAATAGACTACCACAAAAGCAAAAAGAACTAGGGAGTTTTACTATTCCTTGTTTAATTGGTAGACTAAATATTGATAACGCATTAGCTGATTTAGGGGCAAGTATAAATGTCATGCCTTATACACTGTTTAAACAACTAGGTCTAGGGAAGCCCAAACAAACTAGGATGAGTATTCAATTAGCGGATAAAACTGTCAAAATTTCTAGGGGCATTATCGAATATGTTCTTGTCAAAATTGATAAATTCGTTTTCCCAGTAGATTTTGTTGTCTTAGATATGGATGAGGATAATTCAATCCCCTTAATTTTAGGAAGACCTTTCCTAGCAACTGCCAAGACTAAAATTGATGATGCCACAAGAGAACTCATACTTTGTGTAGGTAACGAATCAACCAGTCTTCAAGCTCTTGACTCGGCCAGGACAACAATCGATGAAGGTAAGAAAATCAATATAGATGATAATCAATTTGTTCAACCTTTATAACAAGAAACACCGTAAAGACACAACCCTGAGCCAACTCATAGATCCCAAATCAAAAAAAGAAGAATCACACAAGGAACAAGACCTTATGGTCGACTATTTAAAAAGCAGAAGACACAAGTCTAATCGGAACCGCACGAAGTAAAACCAGAGGAACCACCAGGAGAGCTCGTAAGAATAGCAAACCACTATAAAATAGGAGACCAGGTACCGTTCGACAACACAGATCCACCCATCATCACAACAGACCTAAAGGCAAAGGGAGAAACACTTCTTAAGGTACACAATATCTTCCCACACGAAACAGTCGAGGTAAGCAACCCAACATTCAACACTTTTAAGGTTGACGCTTCTCGACTTCAACTTTATCAAGAAAATAGAACTGTAATATCCTGATTTTGGTGGGTCTGTGCTTTTGGTATGTTGCATGGATAAGTTAGTAGGTTAAAGGTTTTGAGGTGTGTATTGGGCTCAGGGTTGGGCTTAAATCTGGTTTAAATTGATTGAAAATAGTGCTAATAGTAATTTATTTGTAATTTATTATGTTTACTAGCAAGCTGGGCTTGTGGCTCAAAATTTGGAGGTGCTTTAAGTGGACATGAGGGTGGCGTCACAAGGGGGAGGAGTTTGGGCCTGGTGTGGCCGCTTGGGGCCCAAATTGATGGGTCAAATTTTGGCACTTCAAGGGGGAAGGGGTGGATGGCATAGAGGCTACATTTTAGGAGCTTTATCTCTTTTATTTTAAGTGTTAAAAGATGATAATTAAGGGGGAAGAGGTGGTTTTAAGGTGGGCTCTTCTAAAGGTAAGATAAGGGATGTGATAATAGATGGATGAGATAAGGGATAAAGGTTATTAGGAGAGGGGAGAGTTGGCCAAAACTCCAACTCTGAGGTGTGTGCATGTGTAGCCAAATTTTGTAAGCCAAAGTGTTCATCTTTCTTTCATCTTTTTCTTTTCCAATCTTTCTCACCTACTCTGCTAGCCGAAAATCCTCTACTCATATTATCTCAAATTTTCTTTGCCGCCACTCTCCAACACTTCCTTTTTCTCTTCAGTCTTTTCTTTCAAAGCTGAATACCCTGGTCCCCATCATTTTTCTCCATAGCCGAATCTACAAGAGTGGGTTCTTTTTCCCGAAGGTGCACCATAAGCCGAATACTCCTCTTTAATTTGGTGAGTTTCGGGATTTTGCTTATCTGCGATTTCACTATTTTTATCAAGTTCTAATCTGAATCATTTGTTCCAAAGACCCTGTCAATTTCATTCTCTACCCCTAGAAGCCGAATCCTGTCTTGCTATAGTCAGAGGTGTCGATTTGGTGAAAAAGTCAAAGGTAGGTGGTGGTAGGTTCGGCCGAATGGCCTTTCTTCTTCTTTCCCCTTTGGCCGAATGTGTTATGGTACTTAATTGGTTGAGTTTCAGGGATTGATTTAATATATGGGTGTTGGTTGAATGTAGGTGGGTTGGTGGTGACATTTTCTTAAAGACTTTCGGGATCCGAAAGCTAGGTAATGGTTTCGTTTAAACACTGTGTTTATTTATTAGATCTCATCGGGTTGATTGGTTTAGTGACCAAGGAGTTATCATGGACATATAATACCAAGTCAAGCGGAGGGGTTGGATCTATAAACCCAACGCCAAAGTACAAGAAACGATCAAGATCGGAGTGTGAGATTGGCCTTTGGAGTGTAACGACATCGGAATAGATCGAGGTCGATAGTGGTAGTGTCGAGTGACGATGAGCGTAGAAGCAAAGAAAAGCGTTAGTACGAAAACTAGGTGTGTAACTCTTGCACACTTTCTATACTTAATATGTAAATGTTGTGTGTTGTTAAAAGCCGAAATGACGGCAATGGTTACTAAATTACCCTTGTGGGTAAAAGTTAGGATGCCAGGTAAGTTGTTACTATTTCTCGCGTTGATTGTGATCTATGAGAGCATGATATTTTGTATGCATGATTTTCATATGTTAAGCATGATCATACTGATATTGTTACCATAAATATGTGCTATGGGTGATGAGAGGAGGGGGAGTATGATTTATCAGACTGTTACCAGAGATTTGGTATCACACAGTGGGTTGGCCCCACATATTAAAAATTGTGACTAAGTCTCAGTGGTTTGGTACCACATATGATATTTTTGTAACTTCGATTACCAGTGGTTTGGTACCACATATGATATTTTTGTAACTTCGGTTACCAGTGGTTTGGCACCACCAATGGTTTGGTACCACAAGGGGTAGATTTGGGAGAACCGGATGGATGCTTAGGTTGGATGGGTTGCATGACTTGCATATTAGTGTATGAATTTGTGTAAGAGCATAACTTCTGTGGGGATGGGGATTTGTACACTGAGTCTACATGACTCACCCTTCCGTTACATTTTACAGATCAGACCTAGATCGTGGATATGGAGCCGGAGCGGACTCGAGGTGGTCATGCACAACATTTGGTTTATTTCAAAGTTTTCCATTCGGACTTAGCTATTTTATTAAATTTTGGTTTTCAGTTCTGTAATAAGGCCGCTTAAGTTTTATTTGGGTTTTTTTATTTAGTTGATTTTAAAGTTTCTATTTAATATGTTGATTAAGCTATGAAATGGATGTTTTCAAAAGCCAAAATAAATACTTGTTTTTTTTTTTTTGTATACAAAGACTAAGTAATTAATACGGAAACTAAGTTTCTCCAAACCAAGTTTCAACATGTTTTACACGATACAAAATGCATCGACGTTTTCTCAAAAATCTTATTTTTTTAAAAACAAATCGATTTCTAAAAGTTTTCTTTTCTGTGGCATGCCAGATTCGGTTGCAGTGTTTGGACCGAGTTTGGGGTGTTACAAAAGCATGAGGGAAGATTTTCAAACCTTTAAACCCCCTGATTTTTTCAAATTGTGAGGAAAGTCTAGCTTAAGACTATAAATGAGCGCTTCTCGGGAGGCAACCCGAGCACTAACACTATTTATTCTCAAATTTATTCAATTCCTTTTCTTTCCTTCTTCCTCTTCTTTTAAACTAACCAAAAGTGCAGATTTCTATGACACACGTCCGTACACATGGCCGTGTCCATGGTCGTGTAGACCACCAAAATCCCCGTACTGACATAGCAGAGGCCATGCGAATCAAATCCCAACCACTTTTTGACGTTATGGATCCAACCACTCCCCCATGGGCATCAACAGAGTGGCATGGCCATGCCCTACAATTGTGCAAAGCTATTGGCTTGCCAACCACGGGCGAAACACGACCGTGCCTTCCAACCGTGCCAACATACTTACTCTTTAGACACGAGCGTGGCTGGCTAAAAAATAGACATGGAAAAATAACACACTTAGGAACACAGCCATGCGAGACGGCCGTGTGACTCGACATGCCCTCGGTCCACGGCCGTGGGAACATACCAGGCTTGAAATCTTATTTAAACCCCACAGCCCTTCTCCTTCTCCTCTCATTCTTTCTTCCTCTTTTTTCTTTATTTCCTTAGAAAAAGTGTCTATACTATTGAGCTACACCAAGAAAATGCCGAAGAAGCATAAGAGGCCAACAATAGTCTCCTACAAGGAAACCAATTCACATGAGTTCATGCCGGTAGCTTCAGTAACTCAACAAGCCAGGGGTCTTTGAGACCAATTAATTTTTATTCTACTTTTATCTTCTCCTTTATTGACTATCTTATGCTTAATTTAGTTTATTTCATTTTGGTTTCTTGGTTTTAAATTCTAAAGGCTGCTAGGGAATCACACCACTTCCGCCATCACCAACACTCCGCAACCTTAGAAATCACTCCCACCTCGCGAACCATCTATCAATAAGGACTCTTCAGTCCATTAGTCTTATCTTTTAATTTTAGTTTTCACTTAGTCTCCTTCTCTTTATTTTCGTTATCTTTAATTAAATTATTGGTATATTTTTAATGTTTCTTTAGATTTCTTGGCTATCTCTTTGCAGGCTCCCTAATTTCTTCATCTAGTACAGAGATTGTCGGTAGCCACCCCACCAGGCCCATAGAAAACACCATCACCACCACCAAAGACACCGCTCCTCCAAGTTCCCTTCCATCATGACCACCGCCAACTCCCGGGGCCATCCAAAATTCAGGAAGGGTCACTTTCTCCTCTCTTTTAATACTATATAACTATTATTATCTATCTTTGTACATTGAGGACAATGTACATCTTAAGTGTGGGGGGTAAAAGTGCCTAACTTTTTGCATTATTCTCAAATCCCTGAATTTTATCTCGTTTTTAAGTATTTTTCTCATATTACTAATTAGGATGAAATTTCTAATAATTTATGATTTCTATTGATATGTTTTGATTAAATCAACGATAATTGTTTATTGATGATTAAAATTGAAGAATACTAGAGAATCAAGCATGATAAAGTCTATTTTTCAAAAAATCAAAAAAATTTTCTAGGTTGTTGAACTGAATTTGAATATGAAGTTTAAATTTTACAGGGATTGATATAAAAAAACCCATAATTTCTATGACATTTTGAGCCTCATAGAGCATACATTCTTTTTCATGCTCACTTATTAATAATGTAACATCCCCAAACCCGGCCCATTCGTACTTAATAGAATCAAGTTATGTTATTGTGGAAAGACGGTTGAAAATCTTTGTTTACTTAGCATAAAGCATGAAAGAAATTATTGTTTTTTTATTTTAAAACTTTATTCAGTTATTACCTTATGAAAACTTTGAAGTTATAAATTGATGAATTAGAAAAACTTTATTAACCACATTCTTCATAAATAGGTTGCTTGGATTAAACTCATTTTCACATAGCAATTTAATTTAAATAAACCGTAGTTAAAGTAATACCAAAAACATAAAATGGCCTTTGTTACAACCCAACAAATTCAAATAAAATACTTATATCAAAAACAAGCGTAATATAATAAATCTTCATCTTTGGCATGGGCCACCTTGTCCTCTCCGATCCGGTCCAAATTTTTATGCACTACCGAAAATGTTAAAGGAAAAGGTGAGTCACCAAGACTCAATGTGCTACCTTTTTCCCGGATTAGCAAAATATCACATTCGGACATAATCATGATCATCATGCATCCAAATCATATGCACCCAATCCTAACCGTCCATACACCTTTTCTACCCGTGTGGTACCAAACCACCGGTGGTGCCAAACCACCGGTGACGATAGTCACAGATGTGATGCCAAATCACCGGAGGTGCCAAACCTCCGTGTCCGAAGACACGAAGTGTGTTACTAAAACACCGGTGACCGAAGTCACAAATCAATTGATGGGGCCAACCCATCGTGTGATACCAAATCACCGCGCACGATCCGTGTCTCAAAAGTGGGGCCAACCCACGGTGGTGTTAACCACGGGGATAAGTCGCTATGAGGTGCCAAACCTCGAGGTACCAAACCTCTGGTGACCGTAGTCACAGCAGTGTTACTAAAACACCGGTGCTCACAAGACAAAATATCACCGCCCCTCCACTGCATACAACCCACATAGATAATGATATGCATTTTAACGGACTTATACCCACATGCTTGATTAGTAACATACATATTATTTATCAGCCATCCAATATCATAGCACACGTAATGATACATTATGCTTACCAAAAGCATCATAACAGGACTTACGACCCGTGCCTTATACCATGATGGTATTCAATCCACCTTTCCATGGAACCAACCACACACATCATATATATAAATACCATAACTGATAAGTGTGTAAATACACACAATTTAATAAGCACATAAATTACTAGAAGTGTGTGTGTGTGTACACACCTGTAAGCCTTAACCAAGAATCGATCTAACAACCTCTCTCCCACACGCTCTTGCACACTAGCCCACCACCAAGTGCTCTTGCTTTACTTGCTCAACAATCGACCAAAGCATCGAGGCTACGCTGATCGCTTGAAACCGGATGCCCTTCACCAACGATTGGAAATGAAACCCCAAAAAATGAGCCACACCACCCTACTATTCGCCAAGGTGACAAGACCTAGAAAAGGGAGATTCACACAAGAGTAGGGAAGGTTAACTAGGATAATCAAGTAAATTTCGCACCAAAGTTTCAAGAAAGGGAGAAAGAAAGTATGAACGAAGAGGGTTATTAGTTTCGTCTTAACACCAATGGAAAACAAAGAGGGAGATAGTGAGTATATGGTTCGGCCAAGAGTAGAAGAGGAAGCAAAATAAGCAAAGGCTTGAGAACCCAAATAGCATTCGACTACAAAAGAAAAATTAAGAGAGAAACAAATGAAGTTTCGCAATGGTAAAGGTTACTTGGGATTTTCGGTTTCAAGAAGCAAAATGGGAGAGTTTGCTAAGAGAAAATCCACTTTTGGTGCACAAACAAAAGGTGGCGAAAGTACTCAAAAATGCCTAAGAACAAACGGCATTCTCCTCCCTAATACTTCCAAAAATCTACCATACCCCTCTCTTGAAGACTCCCACAACCGCCACTTCCTAGAACCACTACAAGCCACAAATTTGAATTAACAACTCCCTTATTTTACTCTATTTTATCCCTTCAACACCCATTCAACTAACTAAAATAATCTAATATTTATCCCCATCCAGCCGAATTCCATAAACAAATTTAACTAATCATTATCCCAATTTTAAAAAATCCCTATCAATCAATAAAAAAATAAATAAATAAAACAAAGGAAGCCATGTGCCCTCAATTTCCCCCAAATTAATGTTCAACAAAGAAACAAAACCATGTGCGTGCCACTCCATTTCACGCCAAAGAAAAGAAAATAGAACCCACTTGTAGTAGCCGAGATTCAAACCAAGACGTGCATGCCTTCCCTTAAGCACCTGCACCATTCGCCAACTCGCCTTTTATGACATAAAGCCACACCATTTAATCTTTAAAGGCTTCCTACTCAAGCCCCTAGCCGCATAAGAAAAATAAAACACGAAAAAGCTGCTTCCGTCGCTCGAACCAATACCACGTGCACCTCCAAATTTCTAAGTTCCAGACAGAACCACTTGGACAAGTCAGCCGCTTGCCAAACACGCCCACTCCTTTTTAAGGCCTCCCACCTTGTAACGCCAAGATCCAAAAATTAAAACCCAACTGCTGCCTTCTTGGATCGAACCTAAGACCCTCAAAGGCGCTACCTCCAAATTTCTTAAAGGCTACAAGACACCACCTTGCCAAAGCCTTACTTGTGCCAAAAATTACCAAAAATTAATCTTAAGGCCTCCCTTGGCCCAATTCCTTTTTACCCTAAAAATCTAAATTTATTTTCAAAGCCTTCCTTTCATCCAAACATTCTAAAACCCCAAAACACATTTAAGCACACCCAAGAACCTTCCAACACCTACATTATACTCAAACCGCATAGCCCCTAAACCGTGGTGTTACAAATAATGTGTGTCAACACCGAATTGCTATTCTAGAACTTGCCTAAATTATACATGTCAAAACCACACTATTGATTTGATATCAGAGATGATTAAGGCACCTAGGTTTTAACCCATTCACACCACTAAAAAGCCTACCTCCATAATTAACCCCTAGTGAACCCCGTTGATCCTAACAACCCTTTTTATTAATTTACCCATTAATATTAACCAAAAACCCTTTGTATTTATTATCACCATTATTTTGACTACCCTTCTATTGAGAATTGATTTGATCAGTTTCCTAATTAGTTTATTTCAGTTGATAAAGTTCTTTCTTTATGTATTTACTTAGTTTCTTCTTAAAAAAATCAAAGTTTATTAATAGTAGTGAGCTTGAACGTTTAATTTCAACATCTTGAAGAAGAAGCTCGTATTATTAGAATTTTCTTATAATTATTCAAGTTTTTAGTTTATTTTTCTTAAGTTAGGTAATTTATCAATTCGATCTCGATTTTCAACCTTCTAAATTCAGCCTTTATCCACACCTTTAACTTAAGCCCCATTACAACCCTGATAAAGACCTTTTGATCTATTTATCATCTCAATTTAAAGTGGTGGAGATTTTATTTTTAGGAAAGCCTATGGGATTAACTTTTTAGGTTTGAATTTTGAGTGCTTTTTCTTAATCCTTAAACACTTTGAGTGTTTTGAGTGAATCTTTAGTGAGGACGTTAATCCTTGTTAGCTTTGAATTAAAGGTAATTATTTAGATAAGGGGAAACACCTACGTTTTCGTGCTACAAATTCATGACTTATATTGTTTGAATATTTAGGAATCTTCGAATTAAATCATTCATGTATAAATTATCTATGAATTATGATGGGACATTGTTGATAGGAATTATGAATTATGGAAAAGTTTATTTTAATTGTAAATTGAGAATTTTGCTTGAGGATAAGCAAAAGGTTAAGTGTGGGGGTATTTGATAAACCGTAAAAGTAATATATTTTAATCCCACATTTAGTATGCTTTTGGATGATTTAGCCCTCAATTTATGTAAAAAGGTGCTCTTAATCCTTTCTTTTCATGTCTTATACTCAGAAAAGCACCTGAGAACGAAAAGAACAAGAAACGAGCTTAAAACGGGCCAATTTGGGCAAAAGTAGAAATCGACACGGTCTAGACTTTAAGCCACACGGCCATGCCTCACCAATTCAATTAGAACACGGTCTGACCCCAAAAACATGACCGTGCCTACATCAACAGACCTGAACACGGCCTGGACCCCGATTTACACGGGCGTGCCTGAATCTATGGCTCGACCAAGGCCTGATGTCGAAACCCATGGGTGTATGGCGTGGCCGTGCCCCTATTGACAGAATCGAGACATGGCCTAAAGATGATTTACATAGACGTGTACCATGGTCGTGTCCCTGCCTCAGAAAAGAGCAATTCTACTTGGAATAGGATACTTTGAGGCAAAGAAACACATTCCAAAACCTATTCAAACACCCGAGTAGGAATTATACTTGAAGTAGGATACTTAGGGGCTAAGTAATGCATCTCAAAGTCTATATAAACACCAAAAGGGTGCAACTTAAGAGGAGGTCAGTTAGGGCGGTTAGCTAGGACAAGAAGCCAAGCCAGAAGGCCAGATTTATGGGAATCACTCGAAGATAGCCAGTGGATCCATCTCAGGAAGCTGGAATTCTACTCAAGACGGCGAATTTCTCTTTTAATCCATTCAGGGAGTTTTAAGGATTTCTTATGTTTTGTGTTATCTTTTCTCTTGAGATGTTTTATTTTATCGTTATGAACTAAATCCTTTAGATACCTGAAGGGGATAAAACCTAGATGAATCTTGTTATTATTGTCTGAATTATATGATAAATACTTAGTTTGTTCTTAATTGTGCATGTTTAATCCAAATCTGATGTGCTTAGGTGGAGGAGGAATAAACCCTGCCTAAGAGTAGATCTTGCATAATTAAGCGGATTTGATCGCATGCCTAGAGATAGGGTGACGAGATTTTACTGGATTAGGGTGAAACCTAATATGGGAGTCCACGGATCGATTTACTGCTATTCTAAAGGGTTATTATTTGAGAAAGAGATTTCATTAATTAACCTAGGGTTAGACGTTATTCGCCTCGAGAGAGGGTTTAATATATGTTAGGGAGTCTTACGAATCAAACTAAGTGAATAAATTGTATGGTTCAGTGTTAAATAACAAGTGAATTTTAGGTGGATTCTTCCTAAGGGTATCGTCTCGATCAATTGAGTTTCTTCAAGTTATTTCCCAATTCAGTCTTTTTGTTTTTGCATATTAGTTTAGTAATTAGTTTAATCAAATAAATCACTTTATATTTAGGCTAAATAATAGAAAGAAAGTTAGTGTTAGTACTTTTAGTTCCTTTGGGTTCGATAATCCGGTCTTGCCTAAGCTATACTACTGTTCGATAGGTACACTTGCCTTTAATCGTTGTCAGAGTTATTTTCCAAGTTCGATTATTCTCTTTATAAATTTTAAAACTCGAAAAAACAACAATCAGCAAGCTTAGGGTATTTGGAAATTTTGATAATTTTGGAATTTTCGATTTAGGGACTAAATTGTGAGAAATGTAAAATTTTAGGGAAAATATAAAATTAATGGAAAGTTAAGGGTCATGTGCATTAAATTGAGTATGAATTTATATGAAATTAATATATGATATTTAATTACTATTTTGATCAAAATTTGAATAAAAAAACAATAACTAAAGGAAAAGAAATATTTTAATCTAAGTGAATAGTAGGTAAGTTCATAGTTATTTGCTACTTAATGTGTTTCCCTCGTAATTTATATTGTTATTTTCTTGTTAGTTGATCTCTTTTTATGTACATGAGAATATAATTTAGTTAATTATGTAATCATTTGGAATTCAAGTATCACATATACATATATGAAATTGAGAAGTGGTTATTAGTAGTGTTTCTTGGATTTGAAGTGAATTGTATTTGACTATAGTGAGTTCTAATATGTATATGAAATGTTAAAGTGCCTTCATTTCACCTCGGTGCCTGTAAACACTTTGGTGTCCCTGATTGCACATTCGTGCCCTTGAATGCACTCCGGTGCCCTTGATTGCACGCTCATGCTCCTGATTGCACTTTGGTGCCCCTATTTTGCATATATGATGTCCTTGAAAATGAGTGAGGTTTAAGTATGTGAACAGGGTAATGATGAACTTGGTTAAATGATATGAAGAATTACATGGAATTGACATATTCTAGTTTTGATGAATTCTTGAAAACTTATAAACAAAGTAAGTGAGAATTTTTAGTTATCATGTTATAATTTTTAAGTGATCCTTTACTTAAAGCAAGTCAAGTAGAATTTACACTATGATCTTACTAAGCCAGCTAAGCTTAATGATTTTTCTCAAGTCATTTTGTAGTTAACGAGCTTTTATATCTCTTTTGGGTTGTGGCATGTATATAGGACGACTTGAAGGATCGACATCAAATCTCACACTATCCATTTACTTTTGGTAGCTTTTATATCTCAAATACAATTCTTTAAAATAATTTTGTACCTAATAATTGGAACATAAAATGGACAAACGCATGGAAACAAAGTCCCAACTACGTTGAGTATACATTTTCCCAGTACATGGTATTACTATAATTCAAATACTTAAAATAAAAACAATAAATCTGCACAATTTACCTTACCACTATTTTACTTTCAATAAAACATTCATGCATTTAAAACTTTAAATTTTCTTAATAATATGTATCTTAAATAGCTTTTCTTCATTTTAATTTATATATCTTCTTACTATTTCCATATTCATTTCATGTATTTCATTAATAACCATTTCATAAAATCATTATTTCATGTATTTCATTTCTATATCCTAATTCAATAACTTATTCTATTTCTTATCTAAAACCTTACAACATTAGTCTTTCAATAATTATTTAAACCAACATTTTCAATAAAAATAATTATAATTAATTCATAAGATTTTATTCAATTAACTCATACACTATTTCATTATTTCCAATTCATTCTATTTTCACTTCTTATTTCGATATCTCAATTTCAATTCACATTTCAATTCATAATTTCACTTTCTCATACTTTCAATAGTTCAATCGATCAATTCATTCGATTTTCTCATTTCAATTATTCAACTGATTTCAATATCAATAATTCGATATTTTAGCAAGTTCATGAACCTTAAGTTCATGCTTCAAATCTCACATCTTAATTCCATTCACAATTTAACTCATAATTTCTTTCTCATATTTTTAATAGTTCGATCAATCAAATTTATTTAATTTTCTCATTTCAATTATTCACCCTATTAACAAACCCGGACTTTGACGGATACACGAATTTCAACCCAAACACACCAGTATGGCACATTGTGCCTAAAACGGTACATAGTACCTAATCAGTATACGACACATAAGTGCTTGAAACGACACACGAGGTGCCTAATACGACACACGAGGTGCCTAAAATACGACACATAAAGTGCCTGATCAACAAAGCCGATAAATCTCGTACTCTTCCAAATCTTATGGCATGCCAACTATATTCGACTCAGCTCGACTAGTTAATAAGGTATTCAAATCATTTTTTTATTTCAAATTGTCTTTCAATTCAGTCACAATTCAATTCAAGTTCACCTTTTCACTTTCTAATCAATATAAAATTTAATACCAATACATATTTCAGATAATCACATATAATCATACTTTGATTCAATTCAATCCACTTTTCAATCAATACACAATTCACATATTCACTATATTCATAATTTAATTCACTTTTATTCAATTCATATTTTCGATTTATTTTCCAATCAAGTCCAAATCACTAATCACTTTTCAATTAATATACATTTCAAATAATTACATATTTTCTTCATTCAATTCATTTTGATTCAATTCAAATCACTTTTAATTTCCAATTTGTTCACATTCAATTTCAATAGCCATAAACATTTTTAAATCAATTTCATTCAAATCAATATCATTATTTCAATTACTTTCCTAAATTTATCTACCATGCATTTTAATTAAATTATAACAATTAATAATAAATAGATTTGAATTATAGTAATACAAACCGTGATTTGCTCGATTACTCCTCGATAACCTTTTCTTTTTCTTTCGATGCCGATGCCTCGAGTTCTTTGCTAGCTACGTAAATTAAAATAATTTATACTATTAATACAACACTAATTTATATTGAATAATTGAATTTCTATTCAATTTCTACCTTATTTTCAATTTGATCTTAACTAAATTCACTTACTTTTCTAACTCAATTCATACTTTATTTCCATTCAAAATTCAACCAAACTTATACATATCTATCAAAATTTCATCATAAATCCCTAATTTCAAATTTTTTCAATTTAGTCCCTACTATGCAAAACTTATGGCTTACTTTTCAATTTAATCCCTTTATCAAAACTAAATTGAAATTCATTCAATTAAACCCCTGATTTATCATTTTGTTCAACATTAACTATGTTCAAAAACCTAAGAACTTCCAAAACCTCAATTTAATTACAACAAAATTTTATTCTAAAACTTCTAAAACATCAAAATTAAATAAAAAGGGCTTAATTAACTTACCTATTAAAGCTCCAAACCTTAAAACCCTAATTTTTCCTTTTTCTTTTCTTTCCTTATTTCTTTCTCCCTGCTTCGAACTGTTCTCTGTTTCTTTTCTTCTATTTGTTTTCTTTGTACTTTATATCTTATATATATATATATATTAGTTAATAATAATAATACATTATAATAATTATAATAAATATCTATTTAATAAAAATATTTAAATTAAAATTGTCATAATTTAATTTGTTAATAATACAAAAATATTATAATATAATTATTTAATTAATAAATATCTTTCAAATAATAAATATCTATTATACACTTAATTATATATATACACAAATGTACACATATTTTTCACTACATTTGTACATCATCAATACCATATACATCATATATTTAATTTATTTATCAAATTAAAATCTTATAATATAATAATTTAATTAATAATTATCTTTTAACTTAATAATAATAAATAATAAATATCTATTTACCAATTAAATATAAATATTACAAATGTATGTAGTTTTATTAATACACTTGTATTAAATCATCATCTTACATTTGTCATGATTTTATTTATTTTATGTAATTTAATGTTTTAATATAATAAAAATCTATTTGCTTAAATAATAATTAATTAAATAGAAATACTACAATTGTATAAATATTATTATTACATATGTATCATTTAATTACCCTACATTTGTCAATTCATTAAACTATTCATTAATTTAATAATATAATACCAATTAAATAATATTTATATTTTATATCTTAATATTAATTAATATATATATATATACATACAATTGTAACATCCTGAATTTGTGGGGCTTTGCATTTGATGTGCTGTGATGTGTTGTTGTGCTTAATATGCTAGTTAGAGTGTTTTAGGGGTTCAGAATGGGCTCAGAGTTGGGCCGAGGCCTTAGCAAAAATTTGTTGTTGGGCACTTTAGTGGAGAGCCAACTGGGTTATGGCTTAAAAGATATTATTTGTGTTTTATGACACAAGAATTGATGTGATAAAGAGGCAGGGAGGCGCCTCTTGGAGCACAGCAAGGTGACGCCACAAGGGAGGTAGGGAAGAGGTTCGAGTCACGGCAAGCTCATTTATTTAAATTAATTTTTGGCGTCAGAAGGGGGGAGTTGGAGTCGGCTGGGATGCTTAGAAATAGGGAGTTGTGTGGGTTGGATAATGTGGTTGATAAAGGGAAGAAGAGGTGGTGTTATTCATGCCACTTGTGGATGAGTGATCAGATAAGGATAAGGGAGAAAATCTAGGACTTATCTAGGGAGCAAGGTGGTGGCTGAATTTCCAACTCTTTGAGGGAGGAGGCAATTTGTTTTGGTTTGTGCTAGGGGGTGCCGAATTTTCTTTAGCCATAGGACTCAGTGCTTTTTTTTTTCTGCAAATTTTGTCTTTTGGGGTTGATAGGTGCTGAAATTGGGAATAGTCAGGTGAGGATCCTCCTCACATTTTCGGCATTTTAAGTTCTTTCATTCTCTTTTCTCATTATTCTGTTAAAGCCGAACCCATCCTAGTCTTGCCAAAATTCTCTTTTTCTCCATACCATTCCTATCACTTCTTCATGTTCTTCTTCTTCTCTCAATTGCTTCTTTCTCAAAAGCTGAAACCTTCTAGGAATTGTCGAATCCTCTGTGTTAAGGTAAGTGATGATTTCCTTCATATTTCACCTTTCATTTTCGAATTTTGGAGGCCAAAGTCGAAAGGCTAATTGAAGTGGCAAGGTTATCTTTTGTTTAACGTTTTGACGGTTCTTATGTTCTCATCTTGGGGCGACATTTCGGGAATCGAAGTAGATCGGATCATCTAGATCCCACAAGCCAGAAACTGCTAGTCTCTGAACTCTATCTCTTTTGGGATTTCGAGGTAAGGGTTCTCTTTAGATTTTCATTAGGTTCATTTATCGTATTCGTGATATTAACCCTATGTTATGGATTAACAACCATATGTTATGATGGTAGCAACTGATAAGGTCTTTTAATGGAATCATATGTCGATCAGGCGAAGGAGGGAATTAGACCCGTAAATCCAACCCCTAAGTTTAAAAAGCGTTCGATGTCTGCTGTTAGAGATTGGCCACCGGGTTGTGGACCGGCTACAGAACAAAACTATAGGCAGTTAGTAGTCGATCGACTCTCGACAAAGTGTCGACATTGTAACATCCTGAAATAGGGGTTAAATTTTATTAAATTATTTTGCATAAGTGTGGTCATTGTGGTGTTGATTGAGGTATTTTAGGTGCTAGTTATAAGCTAAGGGAAGGCCTGAGCTATAGGAGAAAATTTGGTTTTAAGTATTAAAAATAAAAAGGGGGAAGCTTGGATAAGGAAGTCTTAAAAGAAATTCGGTGTGAAGCATGACACAAGATAACCATGTGGTAAAATGGCTTGGGACGTTACCTTAAGGGCTTGGAAGGTTGCGTCAAAGGGAGCTTCAAGGGGCCTTAATTCGAGTCGTGTGGGCAGCAAAATGGGTGGCTATTATTTTTACATTTTTGACGTTAAGGGAGTGAGGTCTTAAAGGAATAAGTGGTGAAGGTTATGACACAAAGATGGCCTTGGAAAAGTGGCAATGGATGCCACCTAGGGTGCTTGAAGTTGCGTCAAAGAGAGCTTAGGAGGGTGGAGGTTCGAATCACGTGGGCAGCATAAAGTGGGGTTTTATTTTTTTGCATGTGACGTCAAGAGAGGGGGAAGGAGTTGGACGGCATGTGGACTCCAAAAAGATGAGATAAGGCTTGGGTTTTATTATTTTAAAATTTGGCTAAGAGTAGGATAATGTGATTTTATTTTATTTATTTTATTTAAGTTAGTGGATAGAATATAATTGTAGTTTTATTAATTTATTTTGTATGGGTGATAAGAGATAATGTGATGGATTATGTTTAATTTATTTATTAAGGTGATAAAGGAGAAAAATGGGATTTGATAAGAGAAAGGAGTAGTGGCCGATTGAAGGTCTCTTTTGGGTTGGTATATTCGGCCATGAAGAGGTGATAAGTGCCAAAATTATTTGTTTCCTCCCTAGTCTCCCTTGCCGAATTTTTAATGAAGAAAAGTCTCTCTTTCGAATTTTCTTTTCATCTTGGTGTTTTGTCGAAAATTACACCCTATTTCCCTTTGTCAAAAGCCGAAAGGTAGAACCATTGTGCCTTTATTTTCTTTCTTCTTTTTCACATCTTTTTCCTTTAATTTAACCTTGCTTAAATCGAAACCTCTCCCATTCTTCTTTTCTCCAACTCCATACCTATTCTTGAGATAGGCGAATATTCAATCACCTTTTTAAAGGGCTTAGCTGAATCTTCATAGGTGCCTATCCTCTCTCTTCTTTGTCGCAAGTTTTGAAGCCAAAAACCATTCTTTTGTTATCGTTCTCTAAAGCCGAAAATCAAGCACTTTTTCCTTGTTGTCGACTACTGTTTCTAAATCTCTTCAAACGTGGATGGTGGTAAGTAGATTCTTCCTTAGTAATCGGTTCAGGTTCTTTTTCTAAGGGTGGCCGAATATGTTTAAGGCCATATTAATGTGTGTTTTTTATGCCAATGTTAGGGTGCATTAAAAGAGATTTCTCGGGTTTTAAATATCAAGGTAAGTAGTTGCTAATATTCAGCCAAGGGCCATTTTCCTAGATTTCATGTGTAAGCTGATCCTAACCTTTACTAAGTAGGGAGATCGACAACTTCAGGAGCAAGTGACAGATTCGGGACTTCAACCTAGGTAAGGGTTAGTTTCGGCCAAGGGTTATACCATAAGGTGTTCATGTGTTAAAACTGAAACTAACACTGAGTTTATAGGGATTTTGACAGGAAGGAAGTAAGCGAATATTCGGGATTCAGATGAGCAAGAATAGAGTTTCAGGATTCTAGATTGTGTTAGGTTCATATAGTTCGGGATTTCGCTAAATAGTAGGTGCGTAGTTATCGCACTGTTCTCTTGTTGTGTGTATGTGTTATATTTATGTATATGTGATATGATGTGAATGGTAGCCAAAGTAAGGGCTAAAATGGTGGATACCCATGATGGGTAATCGTTCAACCAGGTCAGTATTTTATGACGTTGATTTACATTTGATATATGTATGAAATGTGATGGCATGTGATGTATAATTGTTCAAGTGATATGTTGCCATGATATATATGTATGCATGGGACTTGGAATATGACTATCGAAGGAAAGGGTGTACTTTATGTACGTGGTCTAATGTTAGCCTTGTGCTACATTGGCGCTTGATGTTGGCTATGTGCCTCATCAAGGGAGGCGTTGGCTAGGTGCCACATCTCGGCGGTTGATAGCTGTGTGCATCACCGTGGATTGATTGATATGTGGGATCACTTATGTGATCGGTGGCTCAGCCACGGCCTTGTGCAGCAGGTCTACCAAGGTAAGATATGTGGATCACTTGGTTGATCGGTGGATTAGCCACGGCCTTGGGTAACGGGTCTGCCAAGGTAGGTGTAACGGATGGACACTAGGTTGGGTTGGGCTTCATGTTGCATGATTATGTAAGTAGACTGTGTGGATATGGGCCAAGCGCATATGTGGAGACATGTGAAATAACTATGCACTGAGTCTGTTTGACTCACCCAATTTTTACCAACATCGCAAGTGATGCATAAAGCTTGGACCGGGTTGGAGTGGATACGAGGTGGCCTATGCAGAAGATGATTTTAATTATTTACATATTTTATATTTTTAGTATTTTTAAGTAAGGTTTATTGTAATAAGGGCCTTTTAAGGGGTTTGACGTTTATTATTATGTTTAAAGTGGATTGACGATTAAAGTATTATTTGAAAATGTTTTTATTCTCGGTAATTTATACCTTAAAAATATGCATTATAGTTTTCAATTCGGACAGTTTGTAATAATAAAGTTTTACTTAGAATTTTAAACAAACAATGTTTTACTTATGACAATAAATTTTTATGTTTTTAACTCTAAGTCAAAAGTTTTTTTCAAACGTTTTCATGATGGCATTTCAAATTGATTAAGTAGCGAATGGGCCGGGTTTGGGGTGTTACAGACATAGAAAGTATCATCTTGTCTGTAATTAGGTGTGTAGATCTTTATCACATTAGTTTTTCTGTATTATACATGTTATAGGCTGAAAAGTCGAAAAAGGCTGCATGGACAGTCGAATAACCTGTAGGGGTTAGGCTAGGGATGCCAGGTACGAAAACATAGCAAATTCTCTATGTGTATCGATGTATGTGATAACCTGTTATCTTGTAGATGGTATATTGTTCTTGCTTTTGCATGTATGTATGCACAGGATGGGGTTAATATGATGAAGGGGAAGAGCATGCTTAATAGGTCTCTTAATGATCGATGGTTAAACCACGATCTGCTATTTGGGTCACAATAGTGATCGGTGGCTACGCCACTTTAAATTGATCCTTGATTATTACGACTGGAAGCACTGCTGTCGAAATGGCGTGTAGCTGTAATATCCCAGATTAGGGGTTATGCATTTGGCGCATAATTCATGAATTAATAGGCTCAGTGTGTGGGTGAGTGTGTTCAAGGGGTTTGGAGAACCTTAGGAGTTGGAATTTTGAGTGAAAAGAGGAAAGTGAACATTTTTGGAAACTTGGAAATGCAAGGAAATGTTTTAGAAATGTTAAGTTTAAAAAAGGAAAGTGAACATTTTTTAAACTTGGAAATGTAAGGAAATGTTTTAGAAATGTTAAGTTTAAAAGAGGAAAGTGAACATTTTTGGAAACTTGGAAATGTAAGGAAATGTTTTAGAAATGTTAAGTTTAAAAAAGGAAATTAAAACAAGGTGGTCTTAAGAAAATTAATAGAAGAAATTTGACACAAGAATGGGCTTGGAGAAGTGGCTAGGAGGCACCACTTAAAGCCCAGTAAGTGACGCCACAATCAAGGGGGAAGGAGCCTAGGTTCGAGCCACGTGGGAAGCAAATAAAAGGGTTTTATTTTGCTGCAAGGAGCAAGGGAGTTGGACGGCACCAAGGCACTTGGGGAAGAGTTTAATTCTCTTTAAAATTAGGCAAATAGATAGATAATGATAAACTATTATTATTATTATTTTTATTAAGAGATAAGAGATAAATATTGGATTAAGTTTTATTAAATTGAATGGGTGATAATTAAAGTGATAAAGTTATCAAAATAGGAGTGATGGCCAAGTAAAGGATTTTAAGTTAGTAATTTCGGCTACTAGAGGAAAAGAGAGCCATTCATCATATCTTCTTTCAAATCTTCTCTCTGCCGAATTTCCTAGAGCATCTCTTCTTTTTCTTTTTGTTAGCCAAAGCCGAAAACTAAAGTAAGCCTAGCCGAATTCTTCATAGCTTTTGTGATCTCCATTAAAACCGAATCCATAAACTCCTTAAGATACCATCATTAGCCGAATTCTTTATACCAATCAAAAGTCGAAATCAAGATCCTTCTAGCCTACATAGCCGAATATTGCTAAAGGTTCAAGCAAGGATTGCCGATCTCTAAAGTAAGGGTAAGATCTCATTCAGTTTCATCCCTTTTCTTTTAAGATTTGCCGAAATCTAGGACTAACCGCATTAATATCTTGTTGTCAAACTTTGAAGAGCTCTTTCGGGATTTACTAAGTGTCGACTATAAGGAAGGAGAAATTCTTTTCGAAGGTACACCATAGGGCGTGTTCCCTAGTTATTCGGTGAGTTTCGGATTTAAAATCCACAAGGTAAGTATCTATAGCATTTGGCCAAGGCCATGTTGAGTAAATAGATGTGTTTCATTAATATTTAAAAGCAAACTAATCTATTCAAGTAATCTAGTGATTTCGATTTCAAGAAAGAAGGATACAAAGTTTCAAAGCATTTGATTAGACATCAATCGGTGACAAGGTAAGGATTTAAGTGTACTAATCCTCTTTGGAATTTGGTTTTATGGCGAATGGCTCTTTACTAAGTATTAAGTGATTGATCAAATGTAGAGATTTAAGATTTAAGGCATTAGATCAAGCTTTTCGGATTTGGAGTGAACTTGGTAAGCGAATCGGTGTGTACCCACACTACTTTTTAATAAGATTTATGGCAATAATTAATATGTGCATGTTTATAAGAATGTGAATATGGCTAAGATACCATGCTATGGTACAAAAGTACTCAGTGCACGTTTCCTACTCCTACTAGGATTATGAATATATGTTATTTTTAACATGTGAAAAGTGATGAGAATGTGAACTAAAGCATGATATGCATGATATGTATGATATGGGGCATATGGGATATTATGAGAAAGGGAAGTGAACGTGGTGACCTAAGACCACGATATCTGAATGTGGTGACCTAAGACCACGATATCAGAATGTGGTGACCTAAGACCACGATATCTGAATGTGGTGACCTAAGACCACGATATCTGAATGTGGTGACCTAAGACCACGAATTTTTATAAGGGTGATGAGCACTCATTGCAGTGGATCGCCTTCGATGGTGTGTAGCGGATGGAGGGTTGACTTAGTAGTCCCCACTTGCTGAGTTGGTACGGGTGATGTGTAGCGGATGGCATCTAGGTTTGGGTTCGGGTTGCATCATATTGTTTAAATGCTTTATGTACATGTACGATTTAAAATGCCTGAAATTTTTAAGACTTAGTGTTCGTGTACACATTGAATCTGTTTGACTCACCCCGTTGTGGGAACATTTTTCAGGTGATGATCAGTAAGGGACCGGGTCGACAGGGGCTTAGGGATGGCCATGCTCAGCAAGAAATTCATTTTATTTGGACTATTTTATTTTATGTACTTTGGTTTTAATTTTGGGATTTAATTGATGTAATACGGCCATAGTGGATTACTTTATTTTACTTTTATTTACCATGTACGAATTTTTATCAAGTGAAGTTTAAGTAAATTTATTTTAAAACAAAGCCTAAACGTTTTGTCACTTAAAGTGAAGGATTTTACAACATGAAATAAACTTGTTTTCAACTCAAGCCCAACCCAAAACAATCTTTCTTTCAAAACACACAAGTTTTTCCTGAGTAACAAAAGAATTTGAAACGGTTTACACCGGGGAGCATACCAGATCCGGTCAAGGCTCATGGGCTGGGTTTGGGGTGTTTTAGTTTGGTACCAGAGCCCAGTTTTAAACACTCGGCCTGTGGTTTAAGGCCTAAAACATTTTCAAAATCTAGCCCAAAAGGAATTTTCTGAAAAAAATTTTTAGTTTTTCTGGCATGGCACCTAAGTCTCCGACCCCAGTCCACCAGGTAAGTACTTCTGACTTCTGAAGTGATTTAATATGTGAAATGTATGGGCTTTTATGGCAACGTAGATTAGTGAACTAGGATCTGTTGAACCCTAGGACTAGTCTACTCAAAAACACAAGTACATAAGACTTAAGGACCATTAGACAAACATGTGATTAAGTCGCGAGCTAGGTGTGGCAACTGTTATGCACATGTCTAGGAGTGGATTCAGTAAGAGCTTGGTATTTAAGCAGTCCTAGCGACTCACCTCCTCTTTACTCGAATCCTACCAGTGCGTAGTAACCATTCACCCTAACCAAGAGGACTTAGTCATCGGCTAAACCAATGATTAAAACCCGAAAGGGACTAGCCATATTTTTATAAAACCTTAGTTTTAAAATCCTTAAATTAACCCTTCGATTTGCAACAAAATCTATTTTGAAAATTTCTCGAAAAAAATTTTTGGTTTGCCAAAATTACTAAAATACCCCTGGCTGTAAAATTACAAAAAATACCATTGGTTTCTAAAATTACCATATTACCCTCGATTTTAGTAAAATTTCTCTATTTTGCAAAAGTGTCCAAAAACTCTATTTTACGAAAAATTCAAGGTACTTTGATTTGGGAAAATTACTAAAATGCCCCTATGTTGTAAATTAATAAAATACCCTTAGTTTTTAAGATTTTCAAAAATACCCTCGACTTTTGCTAAAATGTTTCTACTTTACAAAAATACCAAAAACTTTTGTTTTACAAATATCAAGATACCCTGATTTAGAGAATTTACAGAAATGCCCCTAACTTTTAAAATTACCGAAATAACCCCGATTTCTAAAATTTCTGCAACACCGCTAATTTGGAAAGCAAATTTTCAAGATAACCTCGAGTTTTTGTAAATTTTGAAATACTTTTGATTTATAAAGATTATTTTCAAAGTGACCCCGATTTATTACCAAAATACCTTATAGGAAAAATGACAAAATTACCCCTGGGGGGATGATCAGGAATGCCCAAAGTAGTGAAGTGAATGTCGTGAATGAATGTGTTTCTTTCAAGATGGATGAATGTGAATGTGAATGTGAATCTCTGAATTAGAATAGTGAACTTGAACTGAGACTTTATTTGATTGAAAGAACCACTATTAAACTCCTTTTCATAAAACTGTTTGCGGTTAAACAGTGGAACAAAGTACTAATGCATAAAACTCTTTAATCAGATTAAATCGCGAAGTTAGAAATGATTTCTCGGGAACGTGAACTTAAAAAAAACAATTTGTGCCTAGGAAGTATGATGGCTCTATTAAGATCGAGTCTGTGACATAAGAGTAGCCTTGATGAGTTAAGATGTTCGATTATTCGATAGTAAGTAATTTCGAGGATGAAATTATTTTTAAGGAGGGTAGAACTGTAATATCCTAGATTAGAGGTTATGCATTTGGCGCATAATTCATGAATTAATAGGCTCAGTGTGTGGGTGAGTGTGTTTAAGGGGTTTGGAGAACCTTAGGAGATGGGGAAAATGCATCGAAAAAATATTGGAATTTTAAGTGAAAAGAGGAAAGTGAACATTTTGGAAACTTGGAAATGCAAGGAAATGTTTTAGAAATGTTAAGTTTAAAGAGGAAAGTGAACATTTTGGAAACTTGGAAATGTAAGGAAATGTTTTAGAAATGTCAAGTTTAAAGAGGAAAGTGAACATTTTGGAAACTTGGAAATGTAAGGAAATGTTTTAGAAATGTTAAGTTTAAAAAGGAAACTAAAACAAGGTGGTCTTAAGAAAATTAATAGAAGAAATTTGACACAAGAACGGGCTTGGAGAAGTGGCTAGGAGGCACCACTTAAAGCCCAGTAAGTGACGCCACAATCAAGGGGGAAGGAGCCTAGGTTCGAGCCACGTGTGAAGCAAATAAAAGAGTTTTATTTTGCTGCAAGGAGCAAGGGAGTTGGACGGCACTAAGGCACTTGGGGAAGAGTTTAATTCTCTTTAAAATTTGGCAAATAGATAGATAATGATAGACTATTATTATTATTATTTTTATTAAGAGATAAGAGATAAATATTGGATTAAGTTTTATTAAATTGAATGGGTGATAATTAAAGTGATAAAGTTATCAAAATAGGAGTGATGGCCAAGTAAAGGATTTTAAGTTAGTAATTTGGCTACTAGAGGAAAGGAGAGCCATTCATCATATCTTCTTTCAACTCTTCTCTCTGCCGAATTTCCTGAAGCATCTCTTCTTCTTCTTTTTGTTAGCCAAAGCGAAAACTAAAGTAAGCCTAGCCAATTCTTCATAGCTTTGTGATCTCCATTAAAACCGAATCCATAAACTCCTCAAGATACCATCATTAGCCAAATTCTTTATACCAATCAAAAGTCAAATCAAGATCCTTCTAGCCTACATAGCGAATATTGCTAAAGGTTCAAGCAAGGATTGCCGATCTCTAAAGTAAGGTAAGATCTCATTCAGTTTCATCCTTTTCTTTTAAGATTTGTCAAATCTAGGACTAACCCCATTAATATCTTATTGCCAAACTTTGAAGAGCTCTTTGGGATTTACTAAGTGTCGACTACAAGGAAGGAGAAATTCTTTTCCGAAAGTACACCATAGGCCACGTGTTCCCTAGTTATTCGGTGAGTTTCGGACTTAAAATCCACAAGGTAAGTATCTATAGCATTCGCCAAGGCCATGTTGAGTAAATAGATGTGTTTCATTAATATTTAAAAGTGAAACTAATCTATTCAAGTAATCTAGTGATTGTCGATTTCAAGAAAGAAGAATACAAAGTTTCGGCATTTGATTAGACATCAATCGGCAAAGAAGGTAAGGATTTAAGTGTACTAATCCTCTGGGATTTGGTTTTATGGCGAATGGCTCTTTACTAAGTATTAAGTGATTGATCAAATGTAGAGATTTAAGATCTAAGGCATTAGATCAAGCTTTTCGTGAAAAAGAAGGACGAGACTATGCGTATGTGCATAGATTACCGACAGTTGAATAAGCTGACCATCAAGAACAAATATCCATTGCCGAGGATAGACGACTTGTTCGATCAGCTTAAGTGGGCCGCAGTATTTTCAAAGATGGATCTAAGGTCAAGGTATCATCAGCTCAAGGTGAAGGAAGCAGACATCCATAAGACAGCTTTCTGAACAAGATATGGGCATTATGAGTTCTTAGTAATGCCGTTCGGATTGACGAACGCCCCAGCTGCGTTCATGGATATGATGAACCGGGTTTTTCAACCCTACTTGGATCAGTTCATCAGATGACATCCTAGTGAATTCTAAGTCTGAGGAAGAACATGATGAGCATCTCCGAGTGGTATAGCAAGTGTTAAGGGAAAAGAAGCTTTATGCCAAGTTCAGCAAGTGCAAATTTTGGCTGAAGGAAGTTACGTTCTTAGGGCATGTGGTGTCTGTGGAAGGAATAAGGGTGGATCCTCGGAAGATTGAGGCAGTATTAGATTGGAAACCACCTAAGTCTGTGGCAGAGGTTCGTAGCTTCTTGGGGTTAGCAAGCTACTACAGGAGATTTGTTGAAGGGTTCTCGTGAATAGCAACACCTTTGACGAAGTTGTTGAGAAAGAAGGTACCTTTCGTATGGGCGGATAAGCAGCAGGAGAGTTTTGAGAGGCTTAAGAGAGTATTGACAGAGGCTCCGATTTTGATTCAGTCGAAAGAAGGGAAAGACTTTGTGGTGTATTGTGATGCTTCTCACACAAGACTGGGATGTGTTCTAATGCAAGACGGGAAGGTGGTCGCTTATGCGTCTCGGCAATTGAGGCCACACGAGGTTAACTATTTGACGCATGACCTGGAGTTGGCTGCGATAGTTTTCGCTCTAAAAGTGTGGAGGCACTACTTGTATGGAGAAAGGTCGGTGATCTACACAGATCACAAGAGTCTAAAATATTTGTTGACTCAGAAAGAGTTGAATTTGAGACAGCGAAGGTGGGTGGAGTTGTTGAAAGACTACGATTGTTCAATAGAGTATCACCCGGGCAAGGCGAATGTGGGGGCAGATGCCCTAAGTCGGAAAATAGTGTCGGATCTGAGGGCAATGTTTGCACACCTTAGTCTTTATGATGATGGAAGTTTGCTAGCAGAGTTGCAGCTGAAGCCGATATGGTTAAGTCAGGTGAGAGAAAAATAGTTGGTAGATGGGGAACTAAGTGCTAAGCTGCTGCAAGTACAAAATGGGGAGTTAGAAGACTATGGTGTAAACAGTGATGGAGTGCTGTGTTTTTGAGGCAAGGTCTGTATGCCAAAGGATGAGGAGTTAAGGCAGAGAATTCTTCAGGAATCGCATCGTAGCCCTTACGCTATGCATCCTGGTGGAAGTAAGTTATACAGGGATCTACGGGATCAGTTTTGGTGGCCCGGTTTGAAATGAGAAGTTACAGAATTTGTAGGGAAGTGCTTAACGTGTCAGCAGGTTAAGGCTGAACACTAAGTACCTTCGGAATTACTTCAGCCGATAAAGATTCCGTAGTGGAAGTGGGAGAGAATTACCATGGACTTCGTTAGTGGGCTTCCCCTTACGCCTACTAAGAAGGACTCGATATGAGTGATAGTAGATCGGTTGACGAAGTCTGCACATTTCATACCAGTGCGGGTTGACTATTCTCTGCAGAGATTGGCAAAATTGTATGTAGTAGAAATTGTGAGGCTACACGGAGTGCCGGTGTCGATTATCTCGGATAGGGATCCGAGGTTTACGTCTCAATTTTAGAGGGCACTACATCAGGTATTAGGCACGAGGTTGGATTTCAGTACGACATTTCATCCGCAGACGGACGGCCAGTCTAAGCGGGTAATTCAAGTGCTAGAGGATATGTTGAGAGGTTGCGTGATAGACTTTAGAGGGAGCTGGGAGGAGTTCTTGCCTTTAGCGGAATTTGCATACAATAACAGCTATCAAGCAAGTATTCGGATGGCACCGTATGAAGCGTTGTATGGACGGAAGTGTCGCACTCCTACGTGTTGGACAGAGTTGGGAGAATGTCATGTTTTGGGTCTAGATATTGTGGCAGAATCTGAAGAAAAGGTTAAGGTAATTTGGGCACGGTTGAAGGAGGCATCTGACAGACAAAAGTCGTATGCAGACCTCAAACGGAAGGAGATAGAGTTTGCAGTAGGGGATAAGGTGTTTCTAAAAGTTTCACCATGAAAGAAGGTGAAGGGAAAGTTAAGTCCCAGGTTTATAGGACCTTATCGGGTTTTGAAGCAAGTTGGACCAATGGCATATCAGTTAGAATTGCCTTTAGAATTGAAGCAGATGCACGATGTGTTTCATGTTTCGATGCTACGTCACTACCGATCGGATCCATCTCATGTGGTACCAGCAGAGGAGGTGGAGCTGAGACCAGATTTATCCTACGAGGAGGAGCCGATTCAGATTCTAGAATAGGAGGTGAAGGTGTTACGGAGGAAATCAGTTCCTCTAGTCAAAGTGTTATGGCGTAACCATGGATCGGAAGAGGCTTTGTGGGAGCCAGAGGAAGCAATGCAACAAAAATACCCTCACTTATTCTAGCCAGGTAATTTCGAGGTCGAAATTATTTTAAGGAGCTTAGAACTGTAATATCCGAGATTTAGGGGTTATGCATTTTCACTTAAATGTATGTGGTAGCATGCTTGTGTGTGATTTGCATGGGCTTTGGGGGCTTCGGGAACCTTGGGATGTAGGTAGGCCTTAGAAAAATATTTGATTTTAAGCCTAAAAAGGGAACTAAGGGAGCTAGGCCTTAAGGAGTTTAGTGTGTGGCTTAGGACACAAGAACTGAGCTAGTAAAGTGGCAAGGAAGCCGCCACTTGGAGCACAGAGCAGTGACGCCACAGGGAGTGTGAAGGGACCTAGGTTCTAGCAGCAAGGGAAGCATTTTGGCATTTATTTTGCGTCAAGGAGAGCGAGGAGTTGGTGTTGCCGTGGATACTTCATGGATGAAGTGTAGATTGGGTGAAACAGCTCAAACATTCGGCTAAATAGGAGGAAAAGAAGGGATTTGGATGAGAGAGGAAGAGTTGGCTGAATGTAGGGGTCTTGGTGTGGCATTTTCGGCTAAGGGACTTTTATGATGACAAATTCGGTCACCTAGTAGCCAAAATCCCCTAAGCCGAATTTTAATTTGAGCCTCACCATCACTTTCTTTTTTCTTTCTTGTCACCAATCTTTCTTCCTCTTTCTCACCAAAGCCGAACCACACTCTCTTTCTCTTCTTCTTCTTCTTACAATTCCTTCTATCATCAAAAGCCAAAAGCACATTGACTATAGCAGATTGTACCCTTAACCCATTGAAACCGATTGTTCCTAAGCGCTAAAGGCCGAAAGTCGATCATCTTTCTCCTTGTCAATCTCTTAGGCCAGTGCTCATTGCGTTGGTCACTCTTTTTCAGTAAGGATGTCTTTTAGGCTGATTTCTTGTTCTTTTTTTTTCTTTTTGGACTGTCAAAAATCAAAGACTCTAATCCCTATATCTCTTTGGCTGAAACCATGAAGGGAGAATTCGGGATCCACTTGTAACCGACGATTTAAGAGAGATCTTTTGGGATTTTGGATATCCAAGGTAAGCAAGGCATACCATTCGGCCAAGGGCCATTTCTATTGGTTTTAAGGCACTAAGCCGATTCTAACCTAAGCCATGTAGGGATTTCGACAATTTTAGGAGCAGACAATAGTTTTCGGGAATTGAGCAAGCAAGGTAAGGGAGTTGTAATATTCGACCAAAGGCCATATTACTTATTGAGGGTTGCCGATTCTAACTATGGTCTCTAGGGGGAGTTCGACAGAGATAAAGAGAAGTTTTGCGATTCAGATCTATTCCGGTAAGGGTTTTAGTGTTTCGGATCTGTCTCTCATTCGTTCAAAAGCCAAAGGCTAATTATTTTTGTGTGCTAGTGCTTGGCCGATTGCAAGGGAGGTGCATCACGTAGCTTCGTGATTTGGTTGGAAACCAAATCGACATTAAGGTAAGGTGTTATCTTCATGCGACATATCCTTCGGGATCTCTACTTGAGCCGAATAGGCTTTTGGTTACTAACAAAGTGTTGGCCGATTGTAGGAAGAGAGAAGGCAAACATTTCAGGATCTCGTTAGTTTTGCGTAGTTTCGAGATTTCGCTTAGATCTACGAATAGTCAGGTGTGTAACCCTACATTAATTCCCGATAGATTAATGGTAGCAATATTAAACATGTGATTATGAAAATACGAGTAACATGGCTAAGGGTACCGTTCAATGGTACAATGCATTTAGGTACGTTACCCCCAACTATCAGTTAATAATGTTATAAACATTGATATGGAATATGTGTGATTTTGTTATGACTTTGGGGTAAGGTACATTGCATGATATCTGAATAATATGTATGTTGCATGGGCATATGGGTGATAATGATTAAGGGGAAGTGTTCCGGTGGTTTTACCACATTATTCGGTGACTTATGTCACATATTAAGAATTCGATCACTCTGTCACATTATCTGGTGGCTATGCCACGATTATAAGGGCGATGTGCAGTTGACTGCAGCGACTGCCTTCGAGGGTGTGTAGCGGATGGAGGGTCGATTTAGTAATCCCCACGGTGTGATTGGCAGGTACGGGTGGTGTGTAGAGGTTGGAAATCTAGGTGGGTTTGGGTTGCATCATTGCTTATATTTGTTATATGTGATTTGATATGCCTTAGTCGTTTGGGAGTCTGTGTTGGTTGTTACACACTGAGTCTATTGACTCACCCTTCCTGGGCTAACATTTTGCGGCGATACTCAGTGAAATGGACCGGGTCGGCAGGGACTTAGTGGTGGCCATGCTCAGCTCAGCATTTTCATGTTTCTTATGATTAAACTTATCACGTTTTCTTATTAAATTTTTGAGATTTATTTTGGGTTTTGTTTTGTTGTAATAAGGCCATTACTATTTAACTGTTTTATTTATGCGTTTTAATTTTTATTCTGATACGATCAACATTAAACCATGGTTAAACAATTTTTCGTAAAACAACTTCAAATGTTTTGACACCTAAACACCTATGATTTTCAACTTATTGATAAGCTCTAAAATTCGGCATTTCTTTCAACTTGAAACTTTTGAAACATGAAAATAACATTTTAATGAAATACAAACTTTAATAACAACACGGTTTTCAACTTGATCATAACACAAATCTATTTTCTTCAAAACCACCACTTTCTCTAAGATGACAAAATGAGATTAAGCTATGTTTTACTCTAGAAGCATGCCAGATCCGGTCAGGGTTTGTGGGCCGGGTTTGGGGTGTTTCACCATTCACCTTCGGTTATTTCCTTTTTCCTTAAGAAATAAAGCTAAACAGTGGTTGAACTCATTACCATGAGGTTCTATCACTACTTGGGAACAGATGATCGAGAAATTTTTATTAAAATATTTTTCGCAAGCTAAAATGGCAAAGTTGAGGAATGATATCTCTTCTTTTGTGCAGATGGATTTAGAAACTCTTTACGATGCATGGGAGAGATATAAGGACTTATTGAAAAGGTTTCCTCACTATAGGTTACCTTTATGGCTACAGGTTCAAACCTTCTACAACGGTTTGAACCCCTCAACTAGGCAACCAATTGATGTAGCCGCCGGTGGAACTCTAAATAACAAAACACCTGAAGCTGCTTTTGAGTTTATAGATGAGATGCCACTGTATAAATATCAGTGGCAAGTCATGAGAACAAAGCTGGCAAAAGCGCCAGTGTTTTCAACCTCGTTGCGACCACCATGTTATCAAGCCAGGTAGAGCTCTTAAACAAAAAGATTGATGGTTTATGTGTTTCTACACAGGTACATCTTGTGATGCAATGCGAAACAAATGGAAGAGAAATGAACACCACAAAATATCCATCCTACAACCCAAGCATAGGGAATGAACAAGCTCACTATATGGGCAATAGTTCTAGATCTCAAAATAATCCCTATAGTAACACTTATAATGTAGGTTGGAAGAACCATCCCAATTTCTCATGGGGTGGTCGGGGAAATCAGAGACAACAACCCCTCCAAGCTTTCAACAACAACCCTACCAACAGGAGAAGAAGCTGAACCTTGAGGAGATGCTAACAAAATTGATAAACCATAATTTATACATATTTTGACCCCATGCTTGGCTTATTTTTGGATGAATTTTCATTAGATTTGATTAATTCGATGCTCCTAATCCTTTAATTTCATGTTTTACACTCAAGAGATCTTAGGGAGTCGAAAATAACGATAAATGGGCCAAAAGGGACAAAATGGGCCTACCTCAGAAAATAACATGACCTGGGCTATCACACGCGGGCAAACCACACGGCCGTGTGTGATGAGAAGAATCGAGCATAGCCTAAGCTTTCGAACACGGGTGTGTCCTATCGAACCCAAGTTTAATTCTATTTGGAAAAGGGTACTTGTGGGCCAAGAAAGGCGCTCCAAAGCCTTTATAAACACCCCAAGGGAGAACCTAAACAAAAACGCGGAGTAGGAAGCAGAAAATACTCGAAGATAGCCGTCAAGAGCAGCTTGGAAGAAGGATCTCCATCAAGATTGAAGATATCCTATCAATTTCTATTGAAGTTTTTTTTTTGGGTTTTCTTATGTTTTGTAGTTTTCTTTATTTTAAGATGTTTCTCTCTATCAGTATGAACTAAATCCCTTAAATACCTAAGGGGATGAAACTTAAGATGGATCTTAGTACTATTTGATTTATAAGATAAACACTTGTTCTTATTCTTAATTGTGAGTTCTTATTCTTATTTTGATAATTCAGGTTATTGATTCAAGTCGAGTGTGCTTATTCAGAGGAGCAAAAGTCCCTGTTTAAGAGTAGATCAACACAATTAAGCGAAGTTGATTGTAACCCTAGAAATAGGATGACATAAATCTGCCGGATTAGAGTTAAATCTAATAAGGGAATCCATAGATCGAGTTAATGCGACAATAGGGGTTTTAATTAGAAAGAGATTTAAATTAATCAACCTAGAGTTAGTTTTTTTAAGGAACCAAAAGTACTAATATTAACTCTTTTTCTATTATTTAGCCTAAGAATTAAATGGATTTTTATCTAATCTAAAATTAACTAATTAACTAAGCTAAAAGTGCTAAGACAAAGAAGAAATTTGGGGAAGGACTTGAGAGAAAAACTAATTGATTTAGACAATACCTGAGGAAGAATCCACCTAGACTTCACTTGTTATCTAACTCTGAACCAGACGATTTATTCACTTGACTTGATCCGTAGGATTCCCTAAGTTATATTAATACCTCTCTTCAAGGCTACTAATGTCTAATCCTAGGTTGATTAATTGAAATCTCTTTCTAATTAAAACCCCTAGAATTGCATTAACTCAATCTATGGAGATTTGACCCTAATCCGACAGATTTTCGTCACCCTATTTCTAGGCACGCGAGCAACTCCGCTTAACTATGCTAGATCTACTCTTAGACAGGGTCTCTTCCTCTCTGTCTAAGCACATCACACTTGAATCAATATCCCGGAAATACCAAAACAAGTAAGAACACATAGTTAAGAACAAATCAAGTATTTATCATACAGCTTAGATAACAATAACAAGATTCATCTTAGGTTTCATCCCCTAGAGTACCTGAGGGTTTAGTTCATAATTGTAAAAGAAAACATCTCAGAAGAAAAGATAAAACAAAACATAAGAAAACCCTAAAACCCCCTAAAGGAATTAAAAGAGAGTTCCTCCGTCTTGAGTATGATTCTGGCTTATTGAGATGAATCAACTGGCTTTCTTCGAGTAAATCCCTGAATTTAACTGCTCTGGCTCGACTCTTTGGCCTAGCTGAACGCCCCTCTAAAGGTTGGCCTCTAGGGTCTTTATATAGGATTTTGGAATATGTTTCTTTGCCTCTAAGTACCCTAATCCAAATAGAATTCTATTTTCCTGCGGTAGACACACGCCTATGGCACACGCCTGTGTAAATCGTGGCCAGGCCGTGGTCAATCCTGTTGATGAGGCACGGCCATGTATTTCGAGGTACAAGCTGTGGTCGACTTTTCTTACGAGGCACGACCGTGTGGTCTTGGGCCCAGGCCGTGTGGGTTTTATGCGTTGGCCCATTTTCTCTGTTTTTGGCCCGTTTCTCATTCTTTTTGTCCTTCGGTGCTCTTCTAAGTATAAAACATGAAAACAAAGGATTAGGAGAACCTATTTCCATAATTAAAGGGAAAAATCATCCAAAAACATGCTAAATACGGGATTAAAATATATTACTATTACTGTTTATCAAATACCCCCACATTTAAGCTTTTGCTTGACCTCAAGCAAAATTCTCAACTCACAATTAAAACGAACTTCCTCAATTCATAATATTCATCAACAATTCCTCATCATAATCCATAGATAATTTATACATGGATGATTCAACTTAAAGAGTCCTAAAGATTCGAATAATCAAAGTCATGAGTTTGTAGCACGAAAACATAGGTGTTTCCTCTTACCTAAATAATCACCTTTAATTCAAAATCGACAAAAGTTGACATCCTCACAAAAGATTCACTCAAATCACTCAAGGTGTTTAAGGTTAAAAAAATTAAGCTCTCAAAAGTTGAACATGAAAAGTTATTACCATAGGCTTGCTTGAAAATCAAATCTCCACCACTGTAAAATGAGATGATACACAAATCAAAAGGTCTTTAAAAAGGGTTGTAATGAGGCTTAGGTTAAAGGCGTCGATAAAAGCTGAATTATAAGGGTTTAGAATCGAGATTGGATTGACAATCACCTAACTAGAAAAATGACTAATAACCTGAATAATTACATCAATTGAAAACTTGTAATACTAATAATATGAGCGTCTTCTTCAAGGTGTTGAAATGAAATGTATAGGCTCGCTTAATCACATAACTAATAATGAATATACTTTAAATTTTGAGTGATTTTTTTAAGAACAAATCAATATGATATAAAACTTTAACAACTGAGATAATCTAATTAGGCAACTAATCAAAACAAGTCTCGATTGAAGGGTAGTCAAAAGGAATGGTGATAACAAATATGAGATGGGTTTCGGGTTAATATTAGTGGGTTGAGTTAATAAAAAGGGTTGTTAGGATCAAAAGGGTTCACTAAGGGTCAATTATGAGGGTAGGCTTTTAATGGATTAAGTGGGTTAAATCCTAAGTGCCTGAATCATCTTTGTATATCAAATCAATAGTGTGATCTCGACATGTATAATCAAAGCAAGTTCTAGAATAACAAATCAATGTTGGCACACTCATAATCAATAAAGTGAGCACGAAAAGAATGTATTCTCTAAAGGCTCAAAATCTCACAAAAATTATGGGTATTTTGATGTCAACCTCGTAAATTTCAAACTTCAAAGAAACAATTTAGATTTAGGTAGACAACCTAATAAAACTTTAATTTTTAAAAATAGACTCATCATGCTTGATTCTCTAGTATCTTAAAGTTTAAATCATCCTTGCACAATTATCAATGACTTAATCTAAAACATATCAATTAAAATCATGAATCAACAAGAATTTCATTCTAATTAGTGATATGAGAAAATTACTTTAAGACAGAATATTATTCAGGGATTTGAGAATAATGCAAAAAGTTAGCACTTTTTCTAATAAACTTTCACCCCCCACACTTAAGATGTACATTGCCCTCAATGTACAAAGATAGATAACAATCATATAATAAGAAAATCAAAAGAGAGGGAGAGAGGTGAAACTTCCTGAATTTTGGGATGGATTCCTTGAGTTGGTTATGATGATGACTTAAATGAAAGTGAATTTGGTGGTGAAAATGATGTTTTTCATTCTCAAAGTGGCACGTTCAACCTTTAAACTGCAAATTCATCGGTTAAGTTTTTAGGGGATACTAATTAATTGATGATGTTAGGGATACTCGATAGTTAGATAGCCAGTTATAAAAGGAATAAAGTTGTAATAATAAGAGTTTGAAACAAAATAATAAAAAGCTTAAATAAATAAATGAAAAAAGAGAAAAATAAAAATAAAAATAAAATAAAAACAAAATAATAATAAGGGCCTCAAAAGTCCTCGCGTTGGCTGGATCGGTAGGTAGAGGCGACGGTGATATGTTAAGGTGATGACAGATCTGCTGAAGGGTTGCTTCAATGCCATCGAATCGTCGAGCGATTTCATTGAATTATTGGGTGCAATATTGCTCGAACTGAGTGAGCCATCCCAAAATGTTTGAAAGTGATGTAGTCACAAGAGAAGTGGGATGGCTCGATGGTGACTCTTCATATAGGTGTGGGACATCGTCAGTAATGTCCTCGGGATCCTCCATAGTAGTAGTAGTAGTAGCTAGTCAATATTGGGGAGGATCGATCCCACGTTGTCGTTGGATCATCCTCATATGTAGCATTTTCTGGATGCCTTGTGGGGACATCTATCCTATCAGTGTTAATGAGGAGACTTGAACGGCAGCGGTGAGGAGCCCAAAATGTCGAGCCAATCGTGTGATGTATGGACCTATCGATATAACCTACTCCTGTGTTGCTCTGTTTGGTGTTGGATGGCACGGGCTATAAAATATGCTAGGTCGAAAACTTGGCTGTTTTCCATACACCATATGAAATAAGCATCGTGAGTGTTGACGACGCCAGTGCTCTCAAACCATCCTATCAATGTGTGGGATAGTATGGCATGTAAGTATCATAGAGATAGGGCGAGAGCTATTTCTTTCGAATGGCTAGGGTCATATGAGTTTGAATTGGGGGCTATATTGTACCAACATCTTGTCAGTGTGTTGTGAAGGTGGCGATGGAGCTCTGAGAGGTCATGTTCCTCCATAAATTCCTCGTTGTAGAGTCTCAGAGCGGCTCCGAATTGTGGTACATTCATTTCTCTCACGATTCCTCCTAGACGGTACTGGATTGTGCCGGGGTCATCGTAGTTTGTCATTACTGTTTGGAGGTGGAATGTGGAGCATAATTCCAGAGTGAACTCCAAATAGGTGGGCTCCATGATTGTGAAGAATTGGTCCCATGGATCCGTGGTTAAGAGAACTCGTATATCGTCTGCTAATCGAACCTGCTCTATAGCTTCCCAATCAATGCACCTCCTTGTGCCGAGGGGTCGTGCACGGAGTAGCCTGTAGAGGTTGTCCTGGGGTCCTTGTGGGAATTGCAAGAATGAATGTCATAGTTTAGCGGATGTGCTGGCCGAAGATGAGCCAGGTCCCTTTCATTTTTTAGAACTAGGGACCGCGAATTTCTTTCCTTGGGATGACGACATTGTTTTCCTGAAAATAACATATATTTATTGATCATTTTTAGCCATATTTCACAATCTTTATGAGTTCAATAATATCATAGAGAAAACAACATATCATGATAAACTAATATTTTGTATAATCTATAAGTGCTTATTAGTAAACAATATGCATAAACTAATTAAGAAATAAATTTAAGTGATAAATAGTTAAGAATAAATGTAAATAGGAGAGGTGACCGGTGGATTGCTTGGTTGGTCGGCGCACAGCGTGGGAGGGTGCTACATGGTCATGTGCTGTAACTTAATAAGGGAGCATGACTGTTGCGGGTGTGTTGGCACGGTCGTGTTCTTGCTTTTATGTGTTTTGGAAGGGGGAAGAGGTAAGGGGCGGAGGAAATCAAGAGGGGGGTGGTAGATTTTGCTGGTGGTCGGAGTTCTTGAGAGATTTTTGGGGAGAGGTGGCTAGGGTTGAAAAGAAAATTTGAGGGGGAATGTGCGACCGTGTGCTGCTTTAAATAGGAGGTGGGGGCACGGTCTCGGGGCACGCCTGTGTTCCCATTTCTTTAGCCCGTGTTTTTCACGATTTCAAATTTGGGCACGTTCGTGATGTCGTCTATGCCTGTGTTCCTTGGGTGTGCCTGGCCTTGTTCGCTTTTCCTACGCCCGTATTTTTGGTCCTACGCCTGTGCCCATAACTCAGTGTCATCCACGGTCTCGAGGCACGGGCATTTTAATTACCCGTGTCATTTACTCAAGATCGACCACGGGTTGGAGGAACGGGCATGTCTCAAGCCCATGTCCTTTAATCAGTGTCGTCCATGGTTAAGTCACACGGTCGTGCCGTTTAGTTAGAGCCCGTGGCTTAGAAAATTATTGTCCTGTTTCTACACCCCCTTTGCCACGCCCATGTGGCTAGTCGTGGATTTCACACGGCCACGGCCACGCCTGTGTGCAATGCCGTGTGGTAGGGAAACCTATAGTTTAGGTGTTAAAAATTTATTATTAGTAAATTTAGTGCTCGGGTTCCCTCCCGAGTCTTAAGCTAGACTTACTGTTTTCATTTCTAAATGGAGGTTCACAGAGCCGAAGCTCCTCTCTTATATCCCAAAATCGTTTCCAGTATAAATTTTCAATCATGACCATTTACCTTGAATGTGCCCCGAGTCGGATGGGTTACCTCGATTGTGCCATAGGGAAAAATAGTTTTTATCACCAATGGACCTAACCATCTCGATTTAAGCTTTCCAGGGAATAGTTTTAATCTTGAGTTGTACAATAGGACCAAGTCGCCTACTTCGAATTGCTTTGATTGTTTTAAATGAGCATCATGACGTCGCTTTGTTGCCTCCTTATATAAAGTGAGTTCTCATAGGCATTAGCTCGCCATTCATCTAACTCATTCAACTACATCATCCTCTTCTCACCCGTAGGTTTAAGATTGTAAGTTAGGAATTTATGGCCTAGAAAGCTTTGTGCTCTAACTCAAATGGTAGATGACAACTTTTTCCATAGACGAGTTTGTATGGGGATGTTCCTATGGGGGTTTTAAATGTTGTTCTATATGCCCATAAAGCATCGTCTACTTTTACTGCCCAATCTTTCCTGTTTGCTTCAACTGTTTTCTTTAAGATGCACTTAAGTTCTTGATTTGCTACTTCCACTTGTCCGCTGGTTTGAGGATGATAAGGGGTAGCTGTCCTGTGGTGTACTCCATATTTCTTTAGGGCTTTATCAAATTGAGTATTACAAAAGTGAATGCCCCTATCACTAATAATTTCTCTAGGTGTTCCAAATCGAGAGAAGAGTTTTTAAGAAATTTTACTACTACTCTAGTATCGTTAGTAGGTAAAGCTTGGTCTTCCACCTATTTTGGCACATAATTGACTGCTACTAAAATGTATTTAGTTCCGAATGAACTAGGAATAGACCCATAAAATCAATACCCCATATGTCGAATATTTCACATGATAGTATATATGTTTGAGGCATTTCATTGTGTTTAGAGATATTACCTGTTCTCTGGCATTTATCGCATAAAGCAACATATCTGTTGGTGTCTTTAAATAAAGTTGGCCAGTAAAAAACCTGATTTTTGAGTGTTTTGTGTGCTGTCTTAATCCTGCTGTAATGTCCTTCTGAAGGTCCTGAATGGAAATGCTCTAGGATTTTGCTCGCTTCTTCTTTTGTAATGCACCTTCGAATCACTTGATCTGCACATATGCAGAAAAGAAAAGGATCTTCCCAAATATAGTTTTTCACATTAGCAAAGAATTGCTTCTTTTGATGATGTGTTAATTTTTTTGGTAAGACGTTAGCAGCTAAGTAATTTGCAATGTCTGCAAACCAAGTACCTGAGAGTTGGTTATCGAAAAGAGATGCTCTTCAGGAAACGAGTCATTTATCTCACTTTCGTTGAGTTCTTTGATATGTGGGTTTTCGAGTCTAGAAAGATGGTCTACTACAAGATTTTCAGCTCCTTTCTTATCTTGAATTTCCAAGTCAAATTCCTGTAAGAGTAGAATCCATCTTATAAGTCAAGGTTTTATCAGGTTTAGTTAAAAGATAACAAAGAGCTAAATGGTCAATGTAGACGACAACTTTAGATAGGATCAAATATTGTCTAAATTTATCAAATGCAAATCTATGACCAATAATTCTTTTTACGTGGTATGTAATTTTCTTGTCTGTAGTTAATGTCTTGCTAGCGTAGTAAATTGGCTGGAAGTGCTTGTTTCTTCACTGTCCCAAAATTGCACCTACTGCAAAATCATTCGCATCACACATTAGTTCAAAGGGTAAGTTCCAATCAGGAGAAATTATAATTGAGGCATTTATTAATTTATCTTTAAGGTTATTAAATGCGTATAAACATTCCTGATCAAAATCGAAAGGTACATCTTTTTCTAGTAATTTCGTTAAAGGTTTAGCTATTTTAGAGAAATCTTTAATGAATCTTCTATAAAATCTAGCATGTCCTAAAAAGCTTCTAATAGGTTTAAATGAGCTAGGAGGAGGTAATTTTTCTATGGTTTCAACTTTTGCTTTATCTACCTCAATCCCTTTAGTAGAAATTTTATGCCCTAACACAATCCCTTCTCGAACCATAAAGTGACACTTTTCCCAATTTAAAACAAGGTTCGTCTCCTCACACCTTATTAGTACTCGTTTTAAATTCTTAAGGCAAAGATGGAAAAAATTACCAAATACCAAAAAGTCATCCATAAAGACCTCTATAATGTCTTCCACAAGTTCATCAAATATGGCTAGCATGCAGCGCTGAAAAGTAGCAGGAGCATTACATAATCCAAAAGGCATTCTATGATAAGCAAACGTACCGTATGGACATGTAAATGTAGTTTTCTCTTGATCCTCAGGGCCTATCGGGATTTGGAAATAGCCGAAAAGCCCGTCAAGGAAACAGTAATACATATGCCCGGATAATCTTTCTAGCATATGGTCAATAAAGGGAAGAGGAAAGTGATCTTTTCTGGTTGCGTCGTTCAACTTTCTATAGTCAATACAGACTCTCCACCCTGTGACTGTTCTTGTAGGAATAAATTTATTCTTCTCGTTTGCTACAATAGTCATGCCTCCTTTCTTTGGAACGACCTGCATAGGACTTACCCAAGCGCCATCAGAAATAGGATAAATTATTCCAGCATCTAGAAGTTTAATTACCTCAGCTTTAACAACTTCTTTCACGTTGGGATTTAATCGTCTCTGAGGTTGCACGCATGATTTATACTCCTTTTCCATTAGAATTTTGTGGGTACAAAATGATGGGCTTATACCCCTAATGTTAGAAATTTTCCAAGCTATGGCCCTTTTATGTTCCCTTAGTACCTGTAGCAACTCATCCTTTTCTTTGGGTTTCAGTTCCGAAGAGATGATCACTGGTAGTGTAGAATTATCCTTGAGGAATGCATATTCTAAGTGTTTTGGTAACTGTTTTAATTCTAATTTGGGTGGTTCATCAATAGAGGGTCTTTGTTTTAGTTTGTCATTAATTTCAATGCCCTCTTCTTTTGTTTGTCTAGGGGGAAATGTGTTAGAATCTGATTCATCGGTATCATCATCTACCCCCTCAGCTTAAGTAAGACACAGTTCCATCATCTCATTATGTATGATTTCCTACAAAGAATCTTGAATAGAATGATCAAGCCATCAATAAAATAACAGGAATCATCTTCTTCTCTAGAATATCGCATAACATCGTAAATTTGAAAAATTATTTCTTTGTCGCCTACCTTCAGCGCAAGTTTACCATCACTACATCAATAACAGCCCTAGCAGTGGCTAGAAAGGGGTGTCCCAAAATTAAAGGCACCTCCACATTCTCATCCATGTCAAGCACAACAAATTTAACAGGGAATATAAATTTATCAACTTTTACTAGAATATCTTTGATAATTCCCCTAGGATACTTAATAGATCTATCAGCTAACTGAATACTCATCCTAGTGGGTTTAGGTTCCCTGAGACCAAGTTGCTTGAACATTTTAGAAGGCATTAAATTGATACTGGCACCTAGATCAGCTAGTACTTTCTTTATGTTTAAACTACCAATTAAACAGGGAATAGTGAAACTTCCTGGATCTTTCAATTTGGTTGGTAGTTTGTTTTGGATAATTGCTGAACATTCTTCATTAAGCTCTACTGTTGATATTTCTTCCAGCTTCCTTTTATTTGTTAGAAGATCTTTTAAAAATTTTGTGTATGTCGGCATCTGTGAAATAGCTTCAACAAAAGGTAAGTTGATATGTAATTGTTTAAAAAGCTCAAGAAATTTATCGTATTGTGCGTCTAGGCGGTCTTTCTTCAACTTTGTCAGATATGGTATTGATGGTTTACATTCTTTGCATGTTGGTGTTACATTCTCAACTTCCTCATCCTTTGCCTTATCAGTTTCACGTGGTATCTTCTTCTTTGTTCCAACCAATTCTTTTCCAGTCCATAGTGTAACTGCCCTCACATGCTCTTTTTATTTAGTTAAACTTTCTGGTTGCCTAACAGAAACTAACTTAGTTAGTTGTCTGATTTGATCATTCAACCTTTGGATTAATGCTTGTTGATTAGTCAATATCGTTTCAGTATTTTTGAAGCGGGTTTTTGATAATTCTATAAATTTTGCTAGTGTCTCTTCAAGGTTTGGTCTCCTTTCCTAGGGGTAGGGCTATTGTCCTTGATTGTGGTCGTATCTCCAGTTTGGATTATAAACTCTACTATAAGGGTTATTTTGAGGTCTAAAATTGTTACTCATATAGTAAACTTGCTCGGTTTTAATACTCGGATTGTAAGGTGGATATTCTGTATTGTTCATCCATCCTCCGTTCGTATTGTACTGCATAACTAAATGTACCTGCAAAGAATCACATAAACCATCAATCTTTTTATTAATAATTTCTACCTAACTTGATAGCATGGTGACTGCGTCGAGATTGAAAACTCTGGCTGCTTTGGTTGGCTTTGTCCTAGTACTTTGCCAATGATAGTTATTCAGTGACATATCCTCTATAAATTCATAAGATGCTTCAGGAGTTTTGTTATTCAAGGTTCCGCTCTGAATCAATTAACTTCTGAGTTGAGGGGTTCACACCGTTGTAAAAAGTTTGGACTTGTAACCACAAGGGTAAGCCATGGTGTGGGCACTTTCTCAACAGATCCTTGTATCTCTCCCTTGCATCGTATAATGTTTCTAAATCCATCTGCACAAAAGAAGAGATATCATTCCTTAATTTGTCCGTTTTGGTCGATGGAAAATATTTTAGTAAAATTTTTTCGGTCATTTGGTCCCATGTAGTGATTGATCTTCATGGAAGAGAATGTAACCACTGTTTGGCTTTATTTCTCAAAGAAAAGGGAAATAACCGAAGAAGAATGGCATCATCAAAAATGCCATTTATTTTGACGGTATCACAGAATTCTAGAAAATTAGGTAAATGAGTATTTGGGTCTTCGTCCTGCAAACCATCAAATTGAATAAACAGTTGAATCATTTGTATAGTGTTAGGTTTTAATTCAAAATTATTAGTGGCTATAGCATGCCTAACAATACTCGATTCAGCTCCTATTAAATTAGGTTTAGCATAATCATACATAGTTCGAGTAGCATGATGATCGGCCATATCTTGATGTGGCTGATTATTCTAGGCCATCCCTTCGGTGGTATTGGTTTCCTCCTTTTGCTCTTCTTATATGTAATCTAAGCCTCGCCTTACTTCTCTATGATTTCTGCGTACGGTTCCTTTAATATCACTATCGTAGAGTAGTGGTCCTGTCGGGTTCCTTCTAGTCATAAACTAGAGGTACCTTCTAGGAAAAAAGAAAAAGAAAAAGAAAATTTAGAAATAACATAAAATTTAATTGCAAAAATAATAAAATATAATATGGCTAAAGTAATAAAATTTGAGCGTTCTTAATATTTTAGTTCCCCGGCAATGGCGCCAAAAACTTGATAGTGTCTTTCGAGTCTTAAAATTTTATAAAAAGAATTATCGAACCTTGAATCTAACTAAGACCACAATGGAGGCAAGTGCACCTATCGAACAATAATATAGCTGGCAAGACCGGATTGTCGAACCCAAAGGAACCAAAAGTACTAATATTAACTCTTTTCTATTATTTAGCCTAAGAATTAAGTGGATTTTTATCTAATCTAAAATTAACTAATTAACTAAGCTAAAGGTGCTAAGACAAAGAAGAAATTTGGGGAAGGACTTGAGAGAAAAACCGATTGATTTAGACAATACCTGAGGAAGAATCCACCTAGACTTCACTTGTTATCTAACTCTGAACCAGACGATTTATTCACTTGACTTGATCCGTAGGATTCCCTAAGTTATATTAATACCTCTCTTCAAGGCTACTAACGTCTAACCCTAGGTTGATTAATTGAAATCTTTTTCTAATTAAAACCCTTAGAATTGCATTAACTCGATCTATGGACTCCCATATTAGGTTTGACCCTAATCCGACAGATTTTCGTCACCCTATCTATAGGCGCGCAAGCAACTCCGCTTAGCTATGCTAGACAAATCTTAAACAAGGTCTCTTCCTCCTCTGCCTAAGCACATCACACTTGAATCAATATCCCAAAAATACCAAAACAAGAATTAAGAACACGTAGTTAAGAACAAATCAAGTATTTATCATATAGCTCAGGTAACAATAACAAGATTCATCTTAGGTTTCATCCCCCTCAAGTATCTGAGGGTTTAGTTCATAATTGTAAAAGAAAACATCTCAGAAGAAAAGATAAAACAAAACATAAGAAAACCCTAAACCCCCTGAAGGAATTGAAGGAGAGTTCCTCCGTCTTGAGTATGATTCCAACTTGTTGAGATGAATCAACTGACTTTCTTCGAGTAAATCCCTGAATTTAACTGCTCTAGCTCGACTCTTTGGCCTAGCTGAACGCCCTCTAAAGGTTGGCCTTTAGGGTCTTTATATAGGCTTTTGGAATACGTTTCTTTTGCCTTTAAGTACCCTAATCTGAATTGAATTCTATTTTCTTGCGGTAGAGACACGCCTATGGCACACGCCTATGGCACACGCCCGTGTAAATCGTGGCCAGGCCGTGGTCAATCCTGTTGATGAGGCACGGCCATGTATTTCGGGGTACAAGCCGTGGTCAACTTTTCTTGCGAGGCATGACCGTGTGGTCTTGGGCCCAGGCCGTGTGGGTTTCATGCGTTGGTCCATTTTCTATGTTTTTGGCCCGTTTCTCGTTCTTTTTGTCCTCCGATGCTCTATTAAGTATAAAGCATGAAAACAAAGGATTAGGAGCACCTATTTCCATAATTAAACGAAAAAATCATCCAAAAACATGCTAAATGTAGGATTAAAATATGCTACTATTACGGTTTATCATGATCATTGTTAGTTAGAGACACATCAAGTTTTTGGCACCGTTGCCGGGGACAAAGATATTAGGAATGTAACACCCCTAACCCGTACCCGTCGCTAGATTAGGGTTAAAGGCGTTACTAGATAGATCGGAAACTTTCATGGCATTTTATACATTTCATTTATCAATCATACATATAATGTCCCTTAAGTAAGTCAACAAGACCTAAAGCATGATTATAAACCGAGTCAGAACTAAAGCAAAACGCATACAAAATTTCATGGAAAATTAAAAACTTTTCTATAATACAGGGGACACACGCCCGTAGGGGTAGGTCGTGCCCCACCCACGGCTACAAGACACACCCGTGTGTCCTCCCCGTGGTCAAAATTGACTTATGTTCCACGGCCACCAAGCACGCCTGTGTACTCTGGCCGTGGTCAATCCTGCCAAATTCCACACGGCTACCAGGCATGTCCATGTGCCTTGGCCGTGTCCCACTAGGCCATATATTGACTGACGCCCACGGTCACTAGGGACGCCCGTGTGCCATGGCCGTGTGACATTATAGGTCATTTGCAAGACCAAAATGCCACCCATTTGGGTCTCACCTACAAGCAACATTTTCCATTACATAACATGCATATACGGCAACCAAAAACATATTAAATTGACCATTCAATCTATACATTCAATACCAATTCCAACTATACCAAAATACAAGACTAAAGCTCATCTTATCACAAGCATAGATCATCTATTTGCTTAGCCAAAACTTAACCATTTCATATGCATCAAACCATACTAAAACATACTTCACATACCCCATTCATTCAAGCATTTTATAAACTCAAAACTTGCCAAAACACATGGCTAAGTTCACTTTATAAATATATACACATATCTAGCCTATACATGCCATATTAAGCTATATACATTTTCAAAAGGGTACCAAAACGAGTTTAGTAGAGTGATGACAATCCTTGACCGTCCCGAGCGTTCAGTAACTTTGACGACCTATAAAACAGAGAAAACACACAACCAGAGTAAGCTTTCTAAAAGCTTAGTAAGTCATAAAACAAATAAACCTAGCATAAAGGCATATATCCATAAAGTACATTGACACATAACATTTACTTAGCAAACTATCACATAATGCTTTGGTTCATATTCTTGGACACAACTGCCACATTCATCCATACAAGAATCATAAGTATATATATACTACTCTTTCTTAAACGTTCTTGCATCTCATTCTCGTTCTCATATTAAATCATACTTTTCTTTAATTCAAAGCCATATAGGTACTTACCTGTTATACACACTTATTGTACATACCAAATGTATCAGAAACGAATATACATTCTCGTAATTGTTCATATCTCAGATTTACTCATTGAACAGTTTAGAATCTAATAAGATACTCGAAAACTCAGAATAATTGTACAATGCCAACATCCCAAATGTGGTCTTACATGTAGTCGGATGTCGATGCCACTATCCCAGACAGGGTCTTACACGTAATCAGATATTGATGCCACTATCCCAAACAGGGTCTTACACGTAATCAGATATTGATGCCTCTGTCCAAGACAGGGTCTTACACGTAATCAAATATCGATGCCATTGTCCCAGATAGGGTCTTACATGTAATCAGATATTGATGCCACAGTCCCGCATGTGGTCTTACACGTAATAAGATATCGATGCCTTGTCCCCTGCAGGGCAGTCCCGAGTGGTCTTACACGTGTCGATATTGATGCCCCGCCCCGCATGTGATCTTACACGTAATCGATATCGATGCCTTTGTCCCGCAGCGAGGTCTTACACGTAATCGAGATATCGATGCCTCTGTCCGAGCGAGGTCTTACACGTAATCGATATCGATGCCTCTGCCCCCGAGCGTGGTCTTACACGTAATCGATTCGATGCCACTATCCACTGTGGTCTTACACGTAATCGATATCGATGCCTCTATCGAGCATGTGGTCTTACACGTAATCGATATCGATGCCACTATCTGCATGTGGTCTTACACGTAATCATATATCAATGCCACTATCCCAAACAGGGTCTTACACGTAATCAGATATCGATGCCACTGTCCCAGGCAGTGTCTTACAAGTAATAACAAAATAGATACCTATGTCATAACATAGTTAATCCTATTTATCCCTAGGTTCATACGGACTTCTCGGACATTGTCACTATATCGATCTTAACTCAAAATTTATGCACACATCATCTCGTAAACATTCATCGTTATCAATAATCACATAAACATACATATTTCAATACAAATACATTTATTTGCATAATGACTTACCTCAGATTCGGTTTATCACAATAAAAACTGCTACTCATTTACTTTCGCTTTCCCGCGATCTAAGTCCGTCTTCTTCGGTTCTTGATCTAAACATATTCAGAATTAACCCTTTTATTCACTAATTCATACAATTCAATCCATGGACACGCATTTAGGGCTATTTTCAAATTAACCCCCATATATACACACTTTATCAATTTAGTCCATTTTTCTCAAAACATCAAATTCACAAAATCCACACATACACCTACTTAGCCGAATACATATACATCACATACAAGCCCACATTTTCATCAAATTCACAAATTAGTCCCTCAATTTTCTATTTTCTCAATTTAGCCCTAATTAGCTAAATTCATCAAAAATTCAAGAACAAAGTATGTTCATCTAGCTCATATCTTTCATTTAACACCATAAAACATCATAAAGATCAACTTAGCATCAATGGCATTTTCCACAAACATCATTAATACACAAAATTGAGACATGGGCTTGATATTAGACAAAGCAATGATCACAAAAACGTAGAAATTATCAAAAACGAAGACAAAACTCACCTTAATTTTGGCTTGTAAGTGCTGAATGCCTTAGCGAAAGTTTCTTTCTTTTTCTTTTATGGTTTCAGCAAGAAGATGATAAAATGAGACCACTTACTCATGTTTCTTTTATTATATAATCTTATTTTATAAAAATATTAATATAACTTATAAAATAGATATAATAACTTTAACTACTAAAGTAAATGTAATAAACATATAATATATATATCATCATTCATTGCCATCCACTATCCATAGGATTGGCTTAATTGCCATATAAGGCCTTCACCTTTACAAAGCCGCAACACAATGGTACTTTAAAAAATAGCAAGCAACTTTCACATTTAATGCAATTCCATCCTTTTGTTCAAATTAAACACACTAGCAGACAAATTTGCTTACGAAAATTCACCACATGATTAATCACATATCAACTACACAGAAAATAATATTAAAAATATTATACAGACTCGAATTTGTGGTCCCGAAACTACTATTCTAACTAGGGTATAAACTAGACTATTACAATTCTCCCCTTAGGAATTTTCGTCCCTGAAAATCTTACCGTTAAATAGAGTCGGATATTGTTGTCTCACTGAATCTTCAGGCTCCCATGTAGCCTCTTCAATTTCGTGCCGATTCCATAATACTTTCACTAATGAAATTTTCTTATTTCTCAACTCTTTCACTTCACTAGCTAATATACGGATCGGTTCCTTTTCCTATGTCATATCTGATCGAATTTTCAATTTTAGATGGGGCAATCACATGTGACGGATCAGATCTATATTTATGGAGCCTCGAGACATGAGATACATTGTGTATCTTTTCTAGCTCAGAGGGCAACCTTAATCTATATGCAACAGGTCCAACTCGCTCGATGATCTCATACGATCGATGAACCTCGGACTTAACTTGCCTTTACATCCAATTTGGAGTACTTTTATTATTATGATTGTTTTTTCCACTGAGACACTTTCAGAAATACTTTGTCGTCGATCTTAAATTCTATATCTTTTCGTTCAAGTCTGCATAAGACTTTTGACTGTCAGATGCTACTTTTAAACAATCTCGGATCAATTTCACTTTCTGTTCTAAATCTTTTATCATATTAACCCCATGTAGTTTATTTTCACTGAGCTCAGTCCAATACAGAGGTGTAAGACATTTACATCCGTACAAATCTTCATAAGGTGCCATTTTGATATTTGACTAAAAACCGTTATTGTAGGCGAATTCAATCAATCAAAAATACTGTTCCCACGTACCGTTAAACTCAAGTATACAACATCTTAACATATCTTCAAGAATCTGAATAATTCGTTCTAACTGACCATCTGTCTGTGAATGAAAAGTTGTACTGAAGTGTAATTTCGTGCCTAAAGCTTCTTGCAATTTCTTCCAGAATCTCGATGTAAACCTCATATCTCTATCTGAAAAATAGATAGTGGCACCCCGTGCAATTTCACAATCTCAAAATATAAAGCTCGACTAATTTGTCAAGTGAATAATCAAATCTTACCGAGAATAAAATGGGCAGTTTTCATCAATCGATTAATTATGACCCAAACCATATCTTTCTTTCTCGGAGTCTGGGGCAAACTAGAAACAAAATCCATTTTCACTATATCTCATTTCCATTCAACAATCAGAATCGGTTGTAGCAACCAGATAGAATTTGATGTTCAGCTTTCACTTGTTGACAGACTAAACATTTTAACCCAAAGTTAGATATGTCTCATTTCATTCTAGACCACCAACAATGTTGCCTCAGATCATAATACAATATCTCCTTTTTAGCTGATCTAATAAGTCATCAATTCTGGGCAACGAATATTTATTCTTTATTGTCACCTTATTCAACTGACGATAATCGATACACATCCTCATCGTGCCATCTTTCTTTTTCACAAACAGAATAGGAGCACCCCAAGATGAAAAACTCAATATAGCAAACCCTCTATCAGTCAATTCTTGTAACTGTGACTTTAATCTTTTCAACTCTGTTGGTTCCATACTATACGGAGCTATTGAAATAGTTGTAGTACCAGGCAATAACTCAATACTAAATTCAAATTTATGTATCGAAGGCAAACCTGGCAATTCTTCAGGGAATACATCAGAAAACTCACAAACAACTAGCACTAATTAAATTTTATTTTCATACACTTTCAAATAAATCACATAAGCAAAATATGCCTCATATCTTATTTTCACATAGCTTTTAACTTTCAAAACAGATATCATGGGAGACAATCCATTCAAATCATTAGATTCAACCCGTGCAATTTTATCATTTGGACATCTCAAATCAATAGTTTTCCATTTTTAGTTTACAACAACATCACGCAATGTTAACCGGTCCATACCCAGAATGATATCAACTCATCAAATGGCAAAAGCATCAGATTAGTAGGGAAACATATATCTCGAAACATTAACGGACAGTTCTTGCATACTTTGTCGACCAGGACACTTTTACCTAAAGGGTTCGATACTTTTATAACAAACTCAGTAGACTCTACAGGCAAAGTCTTACTGAATACTAAATTCATGCATATATATATATATATATATACGAATGAGTAGAACCAGGGTTTATCAATACAATCACAAAAGTATAATAAAGAGTAAACATACGTAATAATATCTGAAGATGAGGTTTCCTCACAAGCTCGAGTAGCATACGCTCTAGTTGGTTCTTTAAATTTAGATTTTGCATCAGTATTCCTCGTAGACCTCTGACTATTACTGACATTTCTTGTATTTCGGAAAGGCCTATTTCTCTCTAGGGCGTTATCTAATCTTAGATCCTAAGTAGTCTCTTGTTCAATAGACTCTAGGCAGTCTCGAATAAAATGATCCAACGATCCATATCTAAAGCAAGCTTGATTATTCAATCTACAATTCCCCGAATGTCTTTTACCACAACGCTTACACTTGAGTCGCTCGGATCTGACATTTTCAACACTCGCCATCTTTGGGCAATCTTGAATGAAGTGATTTCGTGATCCACATTTATAACAAACTCTATTGTTATACTTGCCCAAACATTTTCCCACATATCATCTTCCACACTGTCTACACTCAAGTTTGTTGCTTTTAGTACTTCCATCATTTGATTCAATTGGAGCTTGGGTTCTCAGACCAACATTTGGTCTCACACGATCTCTACTTGAATGTCCAATTGAAACATTTAATCTATTGCGTGCATCTCTATATTTCTTCCTTAAAGGTTGAGAAGAAAAATTACTCATCGATCTTTTTCTTTCATTATAAACTTCAGAATCGACTTTCTCGATATTATCATCATTAGTAGCCCTAAACTCTCCGGCCTCATACTTACGAATTTTGTCAACCGGAGGCTTGTTCATCAGATTCAGATTCATAGTCGAAAGTATAGCAGATGTCTGGAGGAGGTTAACTGGGGGTAGAGGTTGCAAAATAGTCGAGTTATTTCTCACAAATTGAGTGAACCACACACTCATCAACTGGAAGAAAGCTTGTTTAGCTTCTCCCACATGACCACTTGAAGCCGGTCTTGAATCAGAAGACGCTAACCCTTGTACAAGAGCAGGCACATTACTTTCTACGTCGTCAGCTACAGCTCTTTCGGGATCCATTACTGTAATATCCCGGGTTAGGGGCTATTTTATTTTGGCTTGGCTGCATGTGCTTGATGTGTTATGTTGTTATTTTGATGTTGTTGGGGCTTAGTTATAAGCTAGGTGTAAGCTCGGGTGATAGGAAAAATTTTTGTTTTGGGCTTTATGTGATAGAAATTTGAAGGAGCTGGGTCTTATGTATTTTATTTGGTAAATTGTTGCACAAGTGAAGAGCTAGCAAAGTGGCAAAGCATGCGCCACTTGGAGCTTGTGTATGGCATCAAGTGCAAGGGAGGAAGTCTTGTGTTCAAATTGCGAAAATCCCACATTTTGTTCCATTTTGGCATGGATGGAGGAGTTGTAGGCGGTTGAACTACGCCTTGGACTAAGTCTTCCTATTCAAGCGGTGGGTGGAGAGCAAATTGTGGAGGAAGACTTGGTCAAGGTAATTTGAATTGGTGGCTTGGGAGTGTTTGGGGGGAGTTTGGCCGGATTTTGGGGAGTGTTTGGGCGAGTTTGGCCGATTGGTAAGTGTTGGAGAGTGCCGAATTTCCACTTAGGCAATTTGTGCATTTTCGGTCATAGCTAGTGTCAAGCAAGTTTTTCTTTTGGTCTTTTGGTAAGCCGAAATTCGAGAAAACTCTCCTATTTTATTTTTCATTCTTGAAACCGAAAGTTAAAGTTTTTGCCAAAAGTTGCTTTGTTCTTTTCTCTTGATTCTCTTTGGTAGCCGAAGGTTCATCTCTTTCTCCCTCTCTTTTCCAATTGTTGAAGCCGAAACCATTTCATCTTGTTCCCCTAACCTTCATTTTCTTTTCTCAATATCCTTTAGCCAAAACACCATCCTCCAAAATCACCATCATCTATTTTCTTTTTCTTTGAACCGAAAGCACCCCCCATTCATCCTTGTATCTTCTTCTTCTTTTCTTCCCCAAACCCCTTAGCCTTTTGTTCCCAATCGTTCTTCCCATTTCTTACAAGGCCGAACCTCCTTCTCCATTTTAATTAAGGGTGTTGCCGAATCTCTTTCTTTCTTCCTATAGTTCTTCATTGCCGTAAATAAGAGAAGGAGTGAGACCTTGTTGGAGTCTTGTTCAATCGGCCTAGTAAGAGGTAGGTGTTTGGCTGAATGGCCATTTCTTCCCTTTCTTGTTGATTTGTCAATTTTTCTGGTGTGTTTAAGGGCCGATTTCAGTATCTGTTGGAAGAGAGTTAACTCTTTGGTGGGTAACCGATTGTGTTACAGGGCCTTTGGATTTCGGAAGTAAGCAAGAAGGAGCATTATTTCTCCGTTAAGCAATCGGTAAGTAATGGTAAGAGTAGTTTCTTTTAGTCTATTCATTTAGTATTCGTTAAGTCGGTACATTAAGGGATTAACCACTTTCTTTCTAGGGTGAAGCCGATTCTTTGGAAGAACCATTGTTGGGTTCGGATTTGATAGGAAACCAAATCAAGTTTAAGGTAAGGGTAAATCGATATACCCTTTGATTTATTTGGTTATGGCCAAATGGTTTAAGTAATTAACCCATGGTTGGCCGATTGTTTTCTTAGGAATAAGAGGATTGAGGATTTAGATCGGGTTCTTTGGGATTAAGGCTTGCGATATACCAGGTGTGTAAACCAACACACTTTCTTAACTGAGTAATGTGATAACCTGATTGTGTAAATGAAACAGTGTGGTTGACTGATTTAATATCCATTGCGGTATGGATACGGATTCGGGTAAGTCCGTTTCATTATGAGATATGTGATGGTATGTGATATCATGATTATTGGTGTACATACTTTGAGATGCCATATTAAGCATGTGAGCATGATAGCATGATTGCACGATTTTGCATTTAGTATGATATGCTATTGGGTGATATGAGAGGAGGGGGAGTATGATATCCGTGTCTTTGGGACACTTTGTGTCTTTGGGACACCGGAGGTTTGGCACCTCCGGTGGTTTGGTACCACAAATGACATTTTGTGACTTTGGGTCACCGGAGGTTTGGCACCTCGGCCTCTCCCCAGTGGCTTAGCACCACGGTGGGTTGGCCCACGCTTGATTATCTGGGATTGACGCGCGGTGATTTGGTATCACACAATGGGTTGGCCCCATCACCGGATTTGTGATTGCGGTCACCGGTGATTTAGTATCACTGCTGTGTCTTTGGGATACCGGAGGTTTGGCACCTCATTGCGACTCGTCCACGTGGTTTGACACCACCGTAGGTTGGCCCCACTTATGAGATACGGGATCATCACTAGTGATTTGGTATCACACGATGGGTTGGCCCCATCATTGGATTATTGTGACTTGGTCACGGTGGTTTGGCACCACATTATGGATATCGTGACTTTGGGTCACGGTGGTTTAGCACCACCGGTGGTTTGGTACCACACGGGTAGAAGAGGTGATATGGTTGGTTAGGATTGGGTGCATTACTTGCATTACTTTGTTATGATGTGTGATGGCATGTTATACCAGGAGAGGGATTTATACACTGAGTCTTGCGACTCACTCTCTCCTTTGACATTTCAGGTGACACTTAGACGCGGACATGGAGCCGGGATGGACTCGAGGTGCTCATGCCATGCTTAAATAAGGAGTTGCTCGGACTTTTATAGAATTTGGTACTTAAGCTTATTTATTACTAATTGGTTTTATTTGGGTTTGTAAATGGCCTTTTAAAAATTATGTTTTGCTTTGTTTATGCTTAAAGTAGATGTTTAATATGCCTTAACAAATTAATTGGGTTAAAATGTGCTTAAACTTGGAAAGATAACGATTTCAAAACTACAAAAGCGATATTTTAAGCTATACCATCGGGTATCACACTATGATTTGGGATAAAGTGAACTCAAGTGTTTTCTAACTTAAATCGATTTTCCACTAAGTCAAAATGTTTTAGCAATAATAAGAAACAACTTAAACTTCTAAAAGAGATAAACTAGTTTTACCTACACATCTGATTAAGTTTTCAAAATTTTCGGGTTTTCAAATACACCAATGATTTTTATCAAGCCTACTCGAGTTTTTCTTCAAATACACAATTTCGCCAAGTGTTTTTATCAAACATCTAAACTTAAACCTATTTTCTCAAAATCCTTTTTCCTGTAACATACAGTTCGATTGGTGGTGTGTTGACCGGGTTTGGGGTGTTACAATTGTGGTATTAGAGCCAAGTTCAAAGGCTCGGCTGTGGGCCTGAGGCCCAAAATGTTTTCAAAAGTCTATTTTAAGTGTTATGTTTTAAAAAGTATGGTGTGAAAGGCATGGCACCGAGTCTCCGGCACCAATCCGCCCAGGTAAGTACCCCTTACTATTGCTTGTGATAATGATATCGATGAGATGTGATTGAATGGCTAGTGATAGTAAGACTACTTTAGAAACTAAAACTAATAGGACTGAGTGAACTCGCGAAAACAAAGCTCCTTTAATATTCATAAGACTTTGCTTTAAAACAGTGGAATAATTACTGATGCATAAAATTCTTTAAATCAGATGAGATTTAGTCATGAGTACCCGAGGTGGGCGTGGTCGTGGGCGTGGTCGAGGTAGGATGATGTTTCGAACCCGTAGGTTACAGTGGGTCGGAGAATGAGATACGGATTCGCCACCAATTGGAGGTGGTGAGTTTCAAGATCGACCGGGACGACGCAGTGTCACTGAGGCGATCTTTGCATGGTTTTAGAAAGGGTATTTGGAGTAGCTGAGGCGCAGGAGTTAGGAAATCGCGCTCTGGCGACTTCGAGCAAATAAATTTGAATTCTTCGGGGTGTCTCGGTGTTGCTCCTAGCATCTTCTTGAATATTGGTGGAAGCGACAGGCGGATAATGGACGATCTAGACTCGATGCTGAAGAAAAATTAAAGGGATAGTATCACTTCTCAGAGATGAGTCATACCAATGGTGGCTCACGGTTCGAGACAATACCGCAATGAAGATCGACTTGGGACTATTTGAGTCGCTTATCGAAAAAAGTATGTGGGAGCTAACTACATTAATGAGCGTGGAAAGCATTTCGAGGTTAGTTCGGGAGTAATCGTGTCGAGTACGAGGCGAGTTTCGAGGTCGAGTCAAGTATGCTGGGGTATGGTAGCTCACGAACACGAGAGGTGTGTTCGTTTGAGGATGGCTGCAGGATCTAATTAAGATTATTGATTGCGCCTCGGCGGAGCATGAATTTGTTGTTCTAGTTGAAAAGGCAAAGGTGGCCGAGGGTATTAAAGAGTCGTGAGGCAAGGCATGGATAGGAACCGACACAAGAGGAGTTTTGGATCTTCCGGGTCATCGTAAATTGCAGAAAGGGCTAGACCGAGTGGGCGAATCGATCGGGTAGGTTTGTTCTTCTAGGCGAGGACCGCCGTAGTGTAACCGTTAGGGAAAGCTCATTGAGGAGGTTGTTGGATGGTGGAAAAATTTGTTTTGAGTGTGGCTCATTTGGACCACCGTGTGAGGGACCGTCTGCGCAAGTTGGCTAGGATTGATCGAGAGTCGTAGGACTCAAGACAGAATAACGGACCACCACCGCAGAGGGGCCGAGGTAATGGCGGAGGAGGTAATGGTTCTGGTCGGGCCGAGGAGCACCGCAAGAGGTGCGTGTAATGTTGAGGCCAGACAAATGGTTGGTGTATCGACGAGGCGCCGAGGAGGAGGGCGACACCTGGATGTCATCACCGCAGACGTTTTTAATCTTTGGTTCTCCATTTACTACTTTGATTGATGTGGGTTCAACACATTCATATGTTGCAAGTAGCATAGTGAAGACCATGGATTTAGATTCGAGATATCTTCAGGCGGATGACCGTAATAAACCCTCTAGGTCACTCTGTAGTTGTAGATAATTTGTATAGAGACGCACCTCTAGAACTCCAAGGGGTAGTGTTTGTGGTCGATCGATGGAACCGCCGTTTGGGAGTTCGATCGATTCTCGGGATGGACTGGTGGTTAAGTACCGGTGAAGTTGGATGTCTTGCTAAGCGCATGGTTACGAAAATAGCTATGGGTGATGAAGTAGTTACGATCGGTAATAGGAGGAATTATCATCCAATGTGGTATCTGCTCAAAGCCAGAAGATGGTCGAAAAGGTCGTGAAGCATATGTGGTACATGTGTATGCCTTGGAGGCTAAAGAGTCTGTTGTGGAGACAGTTGGACGATTAGGAATTTGTTGATGTATTTCCGAGGAGCTTAGGGTTTGCCACCGATCGTGAGGTAGAGTTCGGGATAGATCATCATATCTTAATCGCGCCGTATCCATAGCTCCGTACAGGATGGCACCTAAAGAGTTAGTGGAGCTTAAGGCTCAAATCCAGGAGTTGTTGGACCGAGGCTTTATCAGGCCAAGTGTTTCGCCTTGGGGAGCGCCGGTACTCTTTGTCAAGAAGAAAGACGGTACTATGCGGATGTGTATAGACTATCGCCAACTGAATAAGCTGACGATCAAAAATAAGTATCCACTGCCTCGGATAGATGACTTGTTTGATCAGCTGAAGGGTGCGTCGATTTTCTCGAAGATCGATTTAAGGTCTGGGTATCACCAGTTAAAGGTGAAGGAAGCGGATATCTGTAAGACGGCATTTTGTACTCGGTATGGGCACTTTGAGTTCTTAGTTATGCCGTTTGGGTTGACTAACGCGCCGGCAGCCTTCATGGATATGATGAATAGGGTGTTCCAACAATATCTAGATCAGTTCGTAGTGGTTTTTATCGGCGACATCTTGGTATATTCAAGGACCGAGGAGGAACATGATGCGCATTTTTGGTGGTATTGCAGATTTTGAGGAGCTTATTTCTATCGAAGTTCATAAATGCGAGTTCGGCTTAGGAGGTGACGTTCTTGGGTCATATAGTATCGGTGAGGGATTAGAGTGGATCCTCGAAAGATTGAGGCGATTTTGGGTTGGAAGCCGCCTAGGTCGATGGTCGAGGTTCGAGTTTTACGGGTTTGGCGAGGATACTACCAAAGATTTGTAGAGGGTTTTCATTAATCAAATACCGATGACCAAATTATTAAGAAAAGGGGTTCCGTTTATTTGGACTGAGAAGCAGCAGGAGAGCTTCGACAAGTTGAAGAAGATTTTGATCAAGCTCGGTTTGATTCAACCCGAGGTGGTAAGGAATTTCTGATATCTTGCGATGCATCACATACGAAGTTTAGGTTGTGTCTTGATGCAAGAAGGAAGGTTGTGGCTTATGCGTCCCCGCGGTGAGGCCACATGAGGTAAATTATCCAACGCATGATCTGGAGTTAGCGGCTGTAGTCTTTGCCTTGAAGATTTGGAGGCATTACTTGTACGGAGAGAGATCGATAGTCTACACGGATCATCTGAGCTCAAGTACCTTCCGACTCGGAAAGACTTGAATCTGAGGGCAGTAGATGGATCGAAATAAAGACTACGATTGCTCAATTGAGTATCATCCGGCAAGGCTAACGTTGTGGCACGCGTTGAGCCGTAAGGTTGTTTCGGATTTAAGGCGTTGTTTGCCCACTTGAGTTTGTATGACGATGGGAGTATTCTCGCGAGCCGCGAGTTAAGCCTACTTGGGTTGAGCAGATCGTAGAAAAGCGCTTGTTGGATGAGGTTTTGAGCGCAGAGGACACAAGTGCGTAATGATGGTTTGGAGGGTTACTGATTTGTCTAGTGATGGGTCTTTGTATTTTTAGGGAAGGCTTGTATGCCGAGAGACACCGAAGTTAAAGCGAGAAGATTCTTCAGATGCACATAGCGACCCTACGCTATGCATCCCGGAGGTAGTAAAATGTATAGGGATCTCGAGAGAAGCGATTCGTGGCCGGTAAGATGCGAAAAAGGAAGTAGCGAGTTTGTAGGGAAGTGTCGACATGTCGTGAGGTCAAGGTGAGCATCGATTGCCGTTAGGGTTGCTTGACCGATGAAGATTCCACGATGGAAGTGGGAAAGGATAACTATGGATTTCGTCGGTGGTTTACCGCTACACCAAGCAAGAAAGATTGATTTGGGTAATTGTAGATCAATCGACTAAATCACTCACTTTATTAGGTGAGGTGGATTACTCACCGCAGAGGTTGGCAAAGTCAGATGTGTCGAGATTGTGAGATCGCACGGGTGCCGTGATCAATCATCTCGGATAGGGATCCCAGATTTATGTCAAGGTTCTGGAGAGCGTTGCATCAAGCTCTGGGTACACGGTTGGATTTCAGCACGGCATTTCATCCGCAGACTGACGGGCAGTCAGAAAGGGTTATACAGATCTTGGAGGACATGTTACGGGGCTGTGTATTGGACTTCAGGGGTAGTTGGGAGGAGTATCTACCGTTAGCTAAATTCGCCTACAACAATAGTTACCAAGCAAGCATCAAGATGGCACCATATGAGGCGTTGTACGGTAGGAAGTGTCGCTCACCTACTTGTTGGACAGAGTTAAGTGAACGTCAGTTGTTGGGGCAAGAGTTGGTTGCTGAGACCGAAGACAAGATTAAGTTGATTCAGGCTCGATTAAAGGAAGCTTCGGACCGGCAGAAGTCCTATACCGATCTTAAGCGGAGAGATATTGAATTTGCTGTGGGGGATCAAGTTTTTCTGAAGGTCTCGCCATGGAAGAAAGTGTTAAGGTTCGGGAGGAAAGGCAAGCTAAGTTCGAGGTTTATTGGGCCATATAAGGTACTGAGACGAGTGGGACCAGTTGCATATCAGCTCGAGTTGCCAGCAGAGCTAAGTCAGATTCATGACGTGTTCCACGTTTCGATGCTCAGGCGATATCATTCCGATCCGTCGCATGTGGTAGCAGTGGAAGAGATCGAGGTAAACCCAGATTTGACCATGGAGGAAGAGCCTGTACAGATTTTAGATCGGGATGTGAAGGTTCTGCGTAGGAAGTCTGTGCCGTTGGTTAAGGTTCTTTGGCGGAATCATGGCGTGGAAGAAGCTACGTGGGAATCGAGGATATGATGAGACAAAGAATACCGTAACTCTTCGATCGGGTAATTTCGAGGTAGAAATTATTTTTAAGGGGTAGAACCGTAATATCCCGGGTTAGGGGCTATTTTATTTTGGCTTACTGCATGTGCTTGATGTGTTATGTTGTTATTTCGATGTTGTTGGGGCTTAGTTATAAGCTAGGTGTAAGCTCTCGGGTGATAGGAAAATTTTTGTTTTTGGGCTTTATGTGATAGAAATTTGAAGGAGCTGGGTCTTATGTATTTTATTTGGTAAATTGTTGCACAAGTGAAGAGCTAGCAAAGTGGCAAAGCATGCGCCACTTGGAGCTTGTGTATGGCGTCAAGTGCAAGGGAGGAAGTCTTGTGTTCAAGTGCGAAAATCCCACATTTTTGTTCCATTTTGACGACATAGAGGGGAGGAGTTGTAGGCAGTTCAAACTCTGCCTTGGACTAAGTCTTCCTATTCAAGCGGTGGGTGGAGAGCAAATTGTAGAGGAAGACTTGGTCAAGGTAATTTGAATTGGTGGCTTGGGAGTGTTTGGGGGGAGTTTGGCCGGATTTTGGGGAGTGTTTGGGGGAGTTTGGCCGGTTGGTAAGTGTTGGAGAGTGCCGAATTTCCACTTAGGCAATTTGTGCATTTTCGGTCATAGCTAGTGTCAAGCAAGTTTTTTTTTTGGTCTTTTGGTAAGCCGAAATTCGAGAAAACTCTCCCATTTTATTTTTCATTCTTGAAACCAAAAGTTCAAGTTTTTGCCAAAAGTTGCTTTGTTCTTTTCTCTTGATTCTCTTTGGTAGCGAAGGTTCATCTCTTTCTCCTCTCTTTCCAATTGTTGAAGCCGAAACCATTTCACCTTGTTCCCTAACCTTCATTTTCTTTTCTCAATATCCTTTAACCGAAACACCATCCTCCAAAATCACCATCATCCATTTTCTTTTTCTTTGAACCAAAGCACCCCCATTCATCCTTGTATCTTCTTCTTCTTTTCTTCTCCAAACCCTTAGCCTTTTGTTCCCAATCGTTCTTCCCATTTCTTACAAGGCCGAACCTCCTTCTCCATTTTAATTAAAGGTGTTGCCGAATCTCTTTCTTTCTTCCTATAGTTCTTCATTGCCGTAAATAAGAGAAGGAGTGAGACCTTGTTGGAGTCTTGTTCAATCGGCCTAGTAAGAGGTAGGTGTTTGGCCGAATGGCCATTTCTTCCCTTTCTTGTTGATTTGTCGATTTTTCGGTGTGTTTAAGGGCCGATTTCAGTATCTGTTGGAAGGGAGTTAACTCTTTGGTGGGTAACCGATTGTGTTACAGGGCCTTTGGATTTCGGAAGCAAGCAAGAAGGAGCCTTATTTCTCTGTTAAGCAATCGGTAAGTGATGGTAAGAGTAGTTTCTTTTAGTCTATTCATTTAGTATTCGTTAAGTCAGTCATAAGGGATTAACCACTTTCTTTCTAGGGTGAAGCCGATTCTTTGGAAGAACCATTGTTGGGTTCGATTTGGTAGGAAACCAAATCAAGTTTAAGGTAAGGGTAAATCGATATACCCTTTGATTTATTTGGTTATGGCGAATGGTTTAAGTAATTAACCCATGGTTGGCCGATTGTTTTCTTAGGAACAAGAGGATTGAGGATTTAGATCGGGTTCTTTGGGATTAAGGCTTGCGATATACCGGTGTGTAAACCAACACACTTTCTTAAGCGAGTAATGTGATAACTGATTGTGTAAATGAAGCAGTGTGGTTGGTGATTTAATATCCATTGCGGTATGGATCTGAATTGGGTAAGTCCGTTTCATTATGAGATATGTGATGGTATGTGATATCATGATTATTGGTGTACATACTTTGAGATGCCATATTAAGCATGTGAGCATGATAGCATGATTGCACGATTTTGCATTTAGTATGATACGCTATTGGGTGATATGAGAGGAGGGGGAGTATGATATCCGTGTCTTTGGGACACTGTGTCTTTGGGACACCAGAGGTTTGGCACCTCCAGTGGTTTGGTACGACAAATGACATTTTGTGACTTTGGGTCACGGAGGTTTGGCACCTCGGCCTCGTCCCAATGGCTTAGCACCACGGTGGGTTGGCCCTACGATTGATTATCTACGGATTGACGCCGGTGATTTGGTATCACACGATGGGTTGGCCCCATCACGGATTTGTGATTGCGGTCACCGGTGATTTGGTATCACTGCTGTGTCTTTGGGACACGGAGGTTTAGCACCTCATTGCGACTCGTCCTCGTGGTTTGACACCACCGTGGGTTGGCCCCACTTATGAGATACGGGATCGTCGCTAGTGATTTGGTATCACACGATGGGTTGGCCCCATCATTGGATTATTTGTGACTTGGTCACCAAAGGGTTTGGCACCACATTATGGATATCGTGAATTTGGGTCACGGTGGTTTGGCACCACCGGTGGTTTGGTACCACACGGGTAGAAGAGGTGATATGGTTGGTTAGGATCGGTGCATTACTTGCATTACTTTGTTATGATGTGTGATGGCATGTTATCTGGGAGAGGATTTATACACCGAGTCTTGCGACTCACTCTCTCCTTTGACATTTCGGGTGACACTTAGACGCGGACATGGGCCGGATGGACTCGAGGTGCTCATGCCATGCTTAAATAAGGAGTTGCTTTCGGACTTTTATAGAATTTGGTACTTAAGCTTATTTATTACTAATTGGTTTTATTTGGGTTTGTAAATGGCCTTTTAAAATTATGTTTTGCTTTGTTTATGCTTAAAGTAGATGTTTAATATGCCTTAACAAATTAATTGGGTTAAAATGTGCTTAAACTTGGAAAGATAACGATTTCAAAACTACAAAAGCGATATTTTAAGCTATACCATCGGGTATCACACTATGATTTGGGATAAAGTGAACTCAAGTGTTTTCTAACTTAAATCCGATTTTCCACTAAATCAAAATGTTTTAGCAATAATAAGAAACAACTTAAACTTCTAAAAGAGATAAACTAGTTTTACCTACACATCTGATTAAGTTTTCAAAATTTTCGGTTTTCAAATACACCATGATTTTTATCAAGCCTACTCGAGTTTTTCTTCAAATACACAATTTCGCCAAGTGTTTTTATCAAACATCTAAACTTAAACCTATTTTCTCAAAATCCTTTTCCCCCTGTAACATACCAGATTCGGTCTAGGTGTGTTGACCGGGTTTGGGGTGTTACAATTACTATACGAAAATCACATTTTACACGTCAAGATTCATCACACTATCACAGTTTAGATATATGGCATGTATAGCTAGACTCTAACACGCTACATTAGTCCGAGAATTGGCTAAACCGTAGCTTTGGTACCAACCAAATGTAACACCCCTAACCCGTACCCGTCGCTGGATTAGGGTTAAAGGCATTACTGAGACGGATCGAAAACTTTATGACATTTTATACATTTCATTCATCAATCATACATACAATGTCCCGTAAGTAGGTCAAGGAGACCTAAATCATGCTTATAAACCGAGTCAGAACTAAAACGAAACGCATACAAAATCTCATGGAAAATTAAAAACTTTTCTATAATACAAGGGACACACGCCTGGGTAGTAGTAGTGCCCACCCACGGCTACAAGACACACCTGTGTGTCCACCTCGTGGTCGAAACTGACTTATGTTTCACGGCTACCAAGCACGCCCGTATACTCTGGCCGTGGTCGATCCTACCAAATTCCACACGGCTACCAGGCATGTCCATGTGCCTTAGCCGTGTTCCACTAGACCATATACTGACTTACGCCCACGGTCACTAGGTACGCCCATGTGCCACGGCCATGTGACATTATAGGTCATTTGCAAGGCCGAAGTTCCACCCATTTGGGTCTCACCTACAAGCAACATTTTCCATTACATAACATGCATATATGGCAACCAAAAACATACCAAATTGACCATTCGATCTATACATTGAATACCAATTCCAACAATACCAAAATACAAGACTAAAGCTCATCTTATCACAAGCATAGACCATCTATTTGCTTAGCCAAAACTTATGACATCCTAAGCATAGACCATCTTATCACAAGCTTTCTAAAAGCTTAGGATGTCATAATACAAATAAACCTAGCATGAAGGCATATATGCATAAAATACATTAACACATAACATTTACTTAGCAAACTATCACATAATGCTTTGGTTCATATTCTTGGACACAACTGCCACATTCATCCATACAAGAATCATAAGTATATATATACTACTCTTTCTTAAATGTTCTTGCATCTCATTCTCATTCTCATATTCAATCATACTTTTCTTTAATTCAAAGTCATATAGGTACTTACCTGTTATACACACTTATTGTACATACCAAACGTATCAGAAACGAATATCCATTCTTGTAATTATTCATATCTTGGATTTACACATTGAACAGTTCAAAATCTAATAAGATACTTGGAAACTCAGAATAATAGTAAAATGCCAACATCCCAGATGTGGTCTTACATGTAGTCGGATATCGATGCCACTATCCTAGACAGAGTGTTACACGTAATTAGATATCGATGCCACTGTCCGAGACAGGGTCTTACACGTAATCAGATATCAATGCCTCTGTCCCAGACAGGGTCTTACCCATAATCAAATATCGATGCCCTTTGTCCCGATGTAGTCTTACACGTAATCGATATTGATGCCATCGTCCCGCAGCGGTCTTACACGTAATCAGATATCGATGCCTCTGTCCCAGACAAGGTCTTACACGTAATCAGATATCTATGCCACTGTCCTAGACAGGGTCTTACATGTAATCAGATATCGATGCCACTGTCCCAGACAGGGTAATACACGTAATAACAAAACATATACCTATGTCATAACATAGTTAATCCTACTTATCCCTAGGTTCGCATGCGAGACTTCTCGGACATTGTCACTATATCGATCTTAACTCAAAATTCATGCACACATCATCTCGTAAACATTCATCGTTATCAATAATCACATAAACATACATATTTCAATACAAATACATTTATTTGCATAATGACATACCTCAGATTCGATTTATCGGAATGGAAACGGCTACTCGTTTACTTTCGCTTTCCCGTGATCTAAGTCTATTTTCTTCGGTTCTTGATCTAAACATATTCAGAATTAAACCTTTTATTCACTAATTCATACAATTCAATCCATGGACACACATTTAGGGCTATTTGCAAATTAACCCTCATATATACACACTTTATCAATTTAGTCCATTTTTCTCAAAACTTCAAATTCACAAAATCCACACATACACCTACTTAGCCGAATACATATACATCACATACAAGCCCACATTTTCATCAAATTTACAAATTAGTCCCTCAATTTTTTATTTTCTCAATTTAGCCCTAATTAGCTAAATTCATCAAAAATTCAAGAACAAAGTATGCTCATCTAGCTCATATCTTTCATTTAACACTATAAAACATCACAAAGCTCAACTTAGCATCAATGACATTTTCCACAAACATCATTAATACACAAAATTGAGACATGGGCTTGATAGTAGACAAAGCAATGGTCACAAAAACGTAGAAATTATCAAAAACTAACGACAAAACTCACCTTAATTTTGGCTTGTAAGTGCCGAATGCCTTAGCTAAAGTTTCTTTCTTTTTCTTTTATGGTTTCGGCAAGAAGATGATAAAATGAGACCACTTACCCATGTTTCTTTTATTATATAATCTTATTTTATAAAAATATTAGTATAACTTATAAAATAGATATAATAACTTTAACTATTAAAGTTAATGTAATAAACATATAATATATATATATCATCATTCATTGCCGTCCACTATCCATAGGATTGGCTTAATTTCCATATAAGGCCTTCACCTTTACAAAGCCACAGCACAATGGTCTTCAACAAATAGCAGGCAACTTTCACATTTAATGCAATTCCATCCTTTTGCTCAAATTAAACACACTAACAAACAAATATGCTTAGGAAATTCACCACATGATTAATCACGTATCAACTACACAAAAAATAATATTAAAAATATTATACGAACTCAGATTTGTGGTCCCGAAACCACTATACCGACTAGGGTAAAAATTGGACTGTTACAAGGAACACTAATTTTTTATTACTTTAGCAATTTTTTTATTTTTATTTACAATTTATTATTTTTTTAATTTGCTAATTTTCTTTTATTTTCTTTCATCATGTATTTTTAGTTTATGACTAGAAGAAACCCGTTAGGACCCTTGCTTTTGACAAATTGAGATAGAAAGTATCGCTTCGCAGTAAATCGTAGGGAGATAAGGCAAAGTTTACAATACAAAGAGGAAGAGCAAGAGGACGATACTAATACTCTTGAGGAGATGAATGATAATAATCTGCTCCTCCGGTGGTTGCCAAAATCCTACTCCTCGTACTATGTACGACTATGCTAAGCCTAATTTAAATGAAATTTGAATCGAGTATTATTATACCTTCTATTCTTGCAAATAATTTTGAACTGAATCCTAACATTATTCAAATGATTCAATAGTTTGTTCAGTTTCATGGTTTGCAGGACGAAGACCCAAATACTCATTTAGCAAATTTTCTAGAATTCTGTGATACTTTCAAAATAAATGGCATTTCTGATAATGCCATTCATCTTTGGTTGTTTCCTTTCTCGTTGAAGAACAAATCTAAACAGTGGTTGAACTCGTTACCATGAGGATCAATCTCTACATGGGAACAAATGACCGAAAAATTCTTATTAAAATATTTTTCGCCGGCTAAAATGGCTAAGTTGAGGAATGATATTTCTTCTTTTGTGCAGATGGATTTAGAAACACTTTATGATGCATGGGAGAGATACAAGGATCTACTGAGAAGATGCCTCACCATGGATTACCATTATGGTTCTGTGTTTAAACCTTTTACACTTGTGTGAACCCTCAACTAGGTAATTGATTGATGCAAATTGCTTGTGGAACCTAAATAACAAAACCCTCAAGTGGCTTATGAGTTTATATAGGAGATGTCACCGAATAAATATCGATGGAAATTCATGAGAATAAAGCTAACAAAAGCTGCCAGTATTTTTAACCTTGACGCAGTCACCATGTTATCAAACCAGGTAGAGCTTTTAAATAAAAAGATTGATGGTTTGTGTAGTTCTTCACAGGTGCATCCAGTGATGCAGTGCGATACAAATGAATGAGGAATGAACAATACAAAATATTCACCCTACAACCCTGGCGTAGAAAGCAAACGGATGAACTATATGGGTAATGATTCTAAACCTCAGAATAATCCCTATAGTAACACTTACAGTCTAGGTTGAAGAAACCACCCAAATTTCTCATGGGGTGATCAAGGAAATCGAAACAACAACCCCTCCGTGCTTTCAACAACAAACCTACCTCGGGAGAAGAAGCCGAACCTTGAGGAGATGCTAACAAAATTCATCTCAGTGTCAGAAATCCATTTTCAAAACATTGAAACAGCACTCAAAAATTAGCAAGCGTTGATTCAAGGGCTTGAGAACCAAATAGGTTAGCTTTCCAAGTTGATCTCAAAATGACCACAAGGTAGCTTGCAAAGCAACACTGAAACTAACCCAAATGAGCAACTTCATGCCATTACTGCTCATGATAGTGAAGGGTTAGACGAACCAAAATCGAGGCAAGAAAATGTGGTAGATAAAGATAAGGATGAGGTAAACCATAATAAACCAAAACTGGTAAGTACAGAGTACAAACCTCGTGTGCCATACCCCAAAGCGACGAAGAAAGACCACACAGATGAAAAATTTTGTAAATTTCTTAAACTTTTAAAAAAATTACATATTAACTTACCGTTTATTGAAGCTCCCTCGCAGATGCCAAATTCACCAAAATTTTTAAAAGAGATTTTGACAAAAATACAGAAGTTAGACGATGCGTCGTATGTGGAGTTAAATGCATTATGCTCAGCAATTTTACAGAATAAACTACCCCGCAAACTAAAAGATCCAGGTATTTTTAGATTCCTTGCTTAATTGGTGGTTTGTCTGTTAAAAAAGCTTTAGCTGACTTAGGGGCAAGTATCAATGTTATGCCTTATAAAATGTTTAAACAGCTAGGTCTTGGGAAGCCCAAACAAACTAGGATGAGCATTCAATTGGCTGATAAAACCATTAGATTTCCTAGGGGCATAATTGAAGATGTGCTAGTAAAAATTGATAAATTCATATTCCCAATAGACTTTGTTGTTTTCGACATGAATGAGGACCATTATTGATGTTGGTACAGTAGAATTAATACTTTGTGTAGGTGATGACATGATTAAACTCCAAGCACATGATTTTGTCAAAATATATAGTGATCAAGATGATACAAGTCCTGTTAATGTAAGTAAACTTAATGTTAAAACTCCTTTACAGGAAATTTCTCAGAAAAAGATGGCAGAGCAATGGTCTAGCTCTTATATTGAGAACATAACTGTTCATGAGGAACGAAGGCTCCAGATCGAAGAAGTAGATGAATGGCAAACATAGTTCAAAGAGAAACCGAGAAAACACGATGAACCAAACTAACTCCATGATAAGCTTAAAGATGGGACAAACTAATTTAAGATCGGGGATCAGGTATTGTTTGATAAAGCAGACCCTCGAATCACCACTTCAGACGTTAATACAAAAGGAGCGATCCCTTTCACAGTACTCAATGTCTTCCCATACGGAACAATAGAGGAAACTAATACTAAGTTTGGCACTTTTAAGGTAAACACTACTCGACTCAAACTGTATATTGATAATAGAACTGATAGCAGAAAAAAGGAGTGCTAACTCCTCGAACCACCATGAGTATGAGAATGGAAGGTGAGTCTAGCTTAAGACTTTAAATGAGCACTTCTCGAGAGGAAATCCAAGCACTAACCTCATTAATTTCCATATTTTTTATTTTAGCATCTAACTAAAAACTAACCAAATTAATAGTCGAAAGTATAGCAGATGTCTGGAGGAGGTTAACTGGGGGCAGAGGTTGCAAAATAGTCGAGTTATTTCTCACAAATTGAGTGAACCACTCACTCATCAACTGGAAGAAAGCTTGTTTAGCTTCTCCCACATGACCACTTGAAGCCGGTCTTGAATCAGAAGACGCTAACCCTTGTACAAGAGCAGGCACATTACTTTCTACGTCATCAGCTACAGCTCTTTCGGGATCCATTACTATACGAAAATCACATTTTACACGTCAAGATTCATCACACTATCATAGTTTAGATATATGGCATGTATAGCTAGACTCTAACATGCTACATTAGTCCAAGAATCGGCTAAACCGTAGCTTTGATACCAACCAAATGTAACACCCCTAACCCGTACCCGTCGCTGGATTAGGGTTAAAGGCATTACCGGACAGATCGAAAACTTTATGACATTTTATACATTTCATTCATCAATCATACATACAATGTCCCGTAAGTAGGTCAAGGAGACCTAAATCATGCTTATAAACCGAGTCAGAACTAAAACGAAACGCATACAAAATCTCATGGAAAATTAAAAACTTTTCTATAATACAAGGGACACACGCCCGTGGGGGTAGGCCGTGCCCCACCCACGGCTACAAGACACACCTGTGTGTCCTCCCCGTGGTCGAAACTGACTTATGTTTCACGGCTACCAAGCACGCCTGTATACTCTGGCCGTGGTCGATCCTACCAAATTCCACACAGCTACAAGGTATGTCCATGTGCCTTAGCCGTGTTCCACTAGACCATATACTGACTTACGCCCACGGTCTCTAGGTACGCCCGTGTGCCATGGCCATGTGACATTATAGGTCATTTGCAAGGCCGAAGTTCCACCCATTTGGGTCTCACCTACAAGCGACATTTTCCATTACATAACATGCATATATGGCAACCAAAAACATACCAAATTGACCATTCGATCTATACATTGAATACCAATTCCAACAATACCAAAATACAAGACTAAAGCTCATCTTATCACAAGCATAGACCATCTATTTGCTTAGCCAAAACTTATGACATCCTAAGCTAGATATGTATTATCCTAAGCATAGACCATCTTATCACAAGCTTTCTAAAAGCTTAGGATGTCATAATACAAATAAACCTAGCATGAAAGCATATATGCATAAAATACATTGACACATAACATTTACTTAGCAAGCTATCACATAATGCTTTGGTTCATATTCTTGGACACAACTGCCACATTCATCCATACAAGAATCATAAGTATATATATACTACTCTTTCTTAAATGTTCTTGCATCTCATTCTCATTCTCATATTCAATCATACTTTTCTTTAATTCAAAGTCATATAGGTACTTACCTATTATACACACTTATTGTACATACCAAACGTATCATAAACGAATATACATTCTCGTAATTATTCATATCTTGGATTTACACATTGAACAGTTCAAAATCTAATAAGATACTTGGAAACTCAGAATAATAGTAAAATGCCAACATCCCAGATGTGGTCTTACATGTAGTCGAATATCGATGCCACTATCCTAGACAGAGTGTTACACGTAATTAGATATCGATGCCACTGTCCGAGATAGGGTCTTACACGTAATCAGATATCGATGCCTCTGTCCCAGACAGGGTCTTACCCATAATCAAATATCGATGCCACTGTCCCAGACAGAGTCTTACACATAATTAGATATTGATGCCACTGTCCCAGACAGGGTCTTACACGTAATCAGATATCGATGCCTCGTCCCGCACAAGGTCTTACGTAATCGATATCTATGCCTTTGCCCTGAGATGTGGTCTTACATGTAATCAGATATCGATGCCACTGTCCCAGATAGGGTAATACACGTAATAACAAAACATATACCTATGTCATAACATAGTTAATCCTACTTATCCCTAGGTTCGTACGAGACTTCTCAGACATTGTCACTATATCGATCTTAACTCAAAATTCATGCACACATCATCTCGTAAACATTCATCGTTATCAATAATCACATAAACATACATATTTCAATACAAATACATTTATTTGCATAATGACATACCTCAGATTCGATTTATCGGAATGGAAACGGCTACTCGTTTACTTTCGCTTTCCCGTGATCTAAGTCTATTTTCTTCGGTTCTTGATCTAAACATATTCAGAATTAAACCTTTTATTCACTAATTCATACAATTCAATCCATGGACACACATTTAGGGCTATTTGCAAATTAACCCTCATATATACACACTTTATCAATTTAGTCCATTTTTCTCAAAACTTCAAATTCACAAAATCCACACATACATCTACTTAGCCGAATACATATACATCACATACAAGCCCATATTTTCATCAAATTTACAAATTAGTCCCTCAATTTTCTATTTTCTCAATTTAGCCCTAATTAGCTAAATTCATCAAAAATTCAAGAACAAAGTATGCTCATCTAGCTCATATCTTTCATTTAACACTATAAAACATCACAAAGCTCAACTTAGCATCAATGACATTTTCCACAAACATCATTAATACACAAAATTGAGACATGGGCTTGATAGTAGACAAAGCAATGGTCACAAAAACGTAGAAATTATCAAAAACTAACGACAAAACTCACCTTAATTTTGGCTTGTAAGTGCCGAATGCCTTAGCTAAAGTTTCTTTCTTTTTCTTTTATGGTTTCGGCAAGAAGATGATAAAATGAGACCACTTACCCATGTTTCTTTTATTATATAATCTTATTTTATAAAAATATTAGTATAACTTATAAAATAGATATAATAACTTTAACTATTAAAGTTAATGTAATAAACATATAATATATATATCATCATTCATTGCTGTCCACTATCCATAGGATTGGCTTAATTGCCATATAAGGCCTTCACCTTTACAAAGCCACAGCACAATGGTCTTCAACAAATAGTAGGCAACTTTCACATTTAATGCAATTCCATCCTTTTGCTCAAATTAAACACACTAACAAACAAATTTGCTTAGGAAATTCACCACATGATTAATCACATATCAACTACACAAAAAATAATATTAAAAATATTATACGAACTCAGATTTGTGGTCCCGAAACCACTATGCCGACTAGGGTAAAAATTGGACTGTTACAAGGAACACTAATTTTTTATTACTTTAGTAATTTTTTTATTTTTATTTGCAATTTATTATTTTTTTAATTTGCTAATTTTCTTTTATTTTCTTCTGGCATGTATTTTTAGTTTATGACTAGAAGAAACCCGTTAGGACCCTTGCTTTTTGACAGTGAGATAGAAAGTATCGCTCGCAGAAATCGTAGGGAGATAAGGCAAAGTTTACAATACATAGAGGAAGAGCAAGAGGACGATACTAATACTACCGAGGAGATGAATGATAATAATCTGCTCCCTCCGGTGGTTGCCGAAAATCCTACTCCTCGTACTATGTACGACTATGCTAAGCCTAATTTAAATGGGGCTGAATCGAGTATTATTATACCTTCTATTGCTGCAAATAATTTTGAACTGAAACCTAACATTATTCAAATGATTCAATAGTTTGTTCAGTTTCATGGTTTGCAGGACGAAGACCCAAATACTCATTTAGCAAATTTTCTAGAATTCTGTGATACTTTCAAAATATATGGCATTTCTGATAATGCCATTCGTCTTTGGTTGTTTCCTTTCTCATTGAGGAACAAATCTAAACAGTGGTTGAACTCGTTACCATGAGGATCAATCTCTACATGGGAACAAATGATCGAAAAATTCTTATTAAAATATTTTTCGCCGGCTAAAATGGCTAAGTTGAGGAATGATATTTCTTCTTTTGTGCAGATGGATTTAGAAACACTTTATGATGCATGGGAGAGATACAAGGATCTACTGAGAAGATGCCCTCACCATGGATTACCATTATGGTTACAGGTTTAAACCTTTTACACTTGTGTGAACCCCTCAACTAGGTAATTGATTGATGCAGCTGTCGGTGGAACCCTAAATAACAAAACCCCTGAAGTGGCTTATGAGTTTATATAGGAGATGTCACTGAATAAATATCAATGGAAATTTATGAGAACAAAGCTAACAAAAGCTGCCAGTATTTTTAACCTCGACGCAATCACCATGTTATCAAACCAGGTAGAGCTTTTAAATAAAAAGATTGATGGTTTGTGTAGTTCTTCACAGATGCATCCAGTGATGCAGTGCGATACAAATGAAGGAGGAATGAACAATACAAAATATTCACCCTACAACCCTGGCGTAGAAAGCAAACGGATGAACTATATGGGTAATAATTCTAAACCTCAGAATAATCCCTATAGTAACACTTACAATCTAGGTTGAAGAAACCACCCAAATTTCTCATGGGGTGATCAAGGAAATTAGAAACAACAACCCCCTCCAGGCTTTCAACAACAAACCTACCCTCAGGAGAAGAAGCCGAACCTTGAGGAGATGCTAACAAAATTCATCTCAGTCGTAAATCCATTTTCAAAACATTGAAACAGCACTCAAAAATTAGCAAGCGTTGATTCAAGGGCTTGAGAACCAAATAGGTTAGCTTTCCAAGTTGATCTCAAAATGACCACAAGGTAGCTTGCAAAGCAACACTGAAACTAACCCAAATGAGTAACTTCATGCCATTACTGCTCATGATAGTGAAGGGTTAGACGAACCAAAATCGAGGCAAGAAAATGTGGTAGATAAAGATAAGGATGAGGTAAACCATAATAAACCAAAACTGGTAAATATAGAGTACAAACCTCGTGTGCCATACCCCAAAGCGACGAAGAAAGACCACACAGATGAAAAATTTTGTAAATTTCTTAAACTTTTAAAAAAATTACATATTAACTTACCGTTTATTGAAGCTCCCTCGCAGATGCCAAATTCAACAAAATTTTTAAAAGAGCTTTTGACAAAAATACAGAAGTTAGACGATGCGTCGCATGTGGAGTTAAATGCATTATGCTCAGCAATTTTACAGAATAAACTACCCCGCAAACTAAAAGATCCAGGTATTTTTAGATTCCTTGCTTAATTGGTGGTTTATCTGTTAAAAAAGATTTAGCTGACTTAGGGGCAAGTATCAATGTTATGCCTTATAAAATGTTTAAATAGCTAGGTCTTGGGAAGCCCAAACAAACTAGGATGAGCATTCAATTGGCTGATTAAACAATTAGATTTCCTAGGGGCATAATTGAAGATGTGCTAGTAAAAATTGATAAATTCATATTCCCAATAGACTTTGTTGTTTTCGACATGCTGATAAAACCCTTTTTAGCAACTGCTAGGACCATTATTGATGTTGGTACAGTAGAATTAATACTTTGTGTAGGTGATGACATGATTAAACTCCAAGCACATGATTTTGTCAAAATATATAGTGATCAAGATGATACAAGTCCTATTAATGTAAGTAAACTTAATGTTAAAACTCCTTTACAGGAAATTTCTCAGAAAAAGATGGCAGAGCAATGGTCTAGCTCTCATATTGAGAACATAACTGTTCATGAGGAACGAAGGCTCCAGATCGAAGAACTAGATGAATGGCAAACATAGTTCAAAGAGAAACCGAGAAAACACGATGAACCAAACTGACTCCATGATAAGCTTAAAGATGGGACAAACCAATTTAAGATCGGGGATCAGGTATTGTTTGATAAAGCAGACCCTCGAATCACCACTTCAGACGTTAATACAAACGGAGCGATCCCTTTCACAGTACTCAATGTCTTCCCATACGGAACAATAGAGGAAACTAATACTAAGTTCGGCACTTTTAAGGTAAACACTACTCGACTCAAACTGTATATTGATAATAGAACTGATAGCAGAAAAAAGGAGTGCTAACTCCTCGAACCACCATGAGTATGAGAATGGAAGGTGAGTCTAGCTTAAGACTTTAAATGAGCACTTCTCGAGAGGAAATCCAAGCACTAACCTCATTAATTTCCATATTTTTTATTTTAGCATCTAACTAAAAACTAACCAAATTAATAGGTGCAGGTTTCCCTACCCACACGGCCTTGTACATGGGCATGGTCGTGGCCGCGTGGACACCCCAAGTAAGTACACCGGCATTGCGGAGACCGTGCAAGAACAGGATAAAAATTGCCCTAAAATAGGGGCTGCGATAAGATGACACACCCGTGCCTATAAGTTGTAGTTGACACTGACCAATCAACATGGGCGTGGAAACCTCTACACAGGTGTAGGAGAAATGAATGAAGTATCACACGACGGTACGATTCGGCCATATGACCTAACACGCCCCGGGCACACGAGAGTGGGCCGCTACCACGTGTCTTAATATCTATTTAAACCCCCTTTTTCTGTTCACTTTCTTCCCCAAATCTTCTTCCCTCCAAACCTTAGCCACCCACCCATTTCTGACCACCGCTCTCCTCCCCCAACTCCTTCCTTCCTCCCTTCTTCCTCAACCCGAACCCTTTTCCCATTGTCTTTCTTCTTTCTTTTCACTTTCCCCCTTTCCCTTATTCCTTCTTTACACCGCCACCACACTAACCACCATCCTTGCCACCGTTGGTCACTCTTTCTCCCCTTTATTATTATTTTTTGAATTCATATCTATTTTCCATTATTTATTATTATTATTATTATTATTATTATTATTATTATTATTTTCTTATTCTTCATGCTATTTAGATTTAGCTTAGGGTACCATAAGTTCATGCCAGCTGCTTCATTGATTCGATTTCAAAAGGTTCGAGGTGCTGCCAGAGTATCCTCCCCCACGTTCACCTCTGCCCAAATTTATCAGGTATCTTTTATTGATTCCATCCAAAATTTAGGAAGTTTCACTTCTCTCCCTATCTTATGATATTCTTACTATATTGTCATTATTTATCTTTATACATTGAGGATAATGTACATCTTAAGTGTGGGGAGGTTAATTATAGTATTATTAGAAAAATCCCTGAATTAGGTCTTGTTCTTAAGTAATTTTCTCATATTACTATTAGAATGAAACTTCTATTGAATTATGATTTTCATTGACATGTTTTGGAATAAGTCATAGGTAATTGTGCATTGATGGTTTAAACTTTAAGACCTTAGAGAATCAAGCATGATAAGTCTATTTTCAGAATTAAAATTTTGCTAGGTTGTTTCCTTAAATTTAAATATTACTTTGAAGTTTAAATAATTAACCCTTAGTGAACCCATTTGAGCCTAACAAACCGTTTCTTGACTCACCCATTAATATTAACCCAAAACTCATTATTTTCGATTCATTAAGAGTTTTCCCTATTGTATTAACCCCTTTTTGTCGAGATTTGATTTGATCAAGTTGCCTAACTATGTTCTATATTTCAGTTGTTAAATTTTTTCCTTGTTCTTATTCTAAAAAATAAAGGTTTGGAAATATATTCATTATTGGTTCTATGTTATTTGATCTTAATCGTTAATTTCACATTTTGAGAAGAAGCTCGTGTTTTTATTATTAAGTTTTCAATTGATGTAATTATTCAGTAGTAGTTCATTTTTTCTAGTTAGGTAAATTGTCAACTCGATCTTGATTTTAACCTTCTTTTTCAGCCTTTGTCCACACCTTTAACCCAAGCCCCATTACAACCCTTTTAAAGACATTTTGATTGATGTATCATCTCATTTTATAGTGGTGGAGATTTGATTTTCATGCAATCCTATGGTAATAACTTTTCATGTTTGACTTTTGAGTGCTTAATTTGAACCTTAAACACTTTGAGTGATTTGAGTGAATCTTTAGTGATGATGTCAACTTTTGTCCGTTTTGAATCAAAAGGTGATTATTTAGGTAAGGGGAAACACCTATGTTTTCGTGCTACAAAAATTTGTGACTTAGATTGTTTCAATCTTTAGGACTCTTTTAGTTAAATTATCAATGTATAAATTATCTGTGATTTATGATAAGACATTATTGATGAGAATTATGAATTGAGGAAGTTAGTTTTAATTGTGAGTTGAGGATTTTGCTTGAGGACAAGCAAACACTTAAGTGTGGGGATATTTGATAAACCATAGTTTATACATATTTTGACCTCATGCTTGGCTTATTTTTGGATGAATTTTCATTAGATTTGATAAATTTGATGCTCTTAATCCTTTAATTTCATGTTTTACACTCAGGAGAGCTTAGGGAGTCGAAAAGAATGATAAACGGGCTAAAAAGGGACAAAATAGGCCTACATCAAAAAACAACACAGCCTGGGCTGTCGCACACGGGCAGATCACACGGTCGTGTGTGATGAGCAGAATTGAGCACGGCCTAAGCTTTGAACAGGCGTGTGCCCCTGCTGAACACAAGTTTAATACACATGTTTAATTCTATTTGGAAAAGGGTATTTGTGAAGGGAAAACCTAAACAAAAATGCGGAGTAGAAAGCAGAAAATACTCGAAGACAGTCGTCGGGAGAAGCTTGGAAAAAGGATCTCCATCAAGTCTGAAGATCTCATATCAAATTCTCTTGAAGATTTTTTGGGTTTCCTTATGTTTTGTAGTTTTCCTTGTTTTAAGATGTTTCTCTCTATCAGTATGAACTAAATCCCTTAAATACCTAAGAAGATGAAACCTAAGATGGATCTTATTACTATTTGATTTATAAGATAAATTGTAACACCCCAAACCTAGCCCATGCGTTTCAACTGGATCTGGCGTGTCACGACTTGTACATTGAAAACTTTTGCCTTGTTGGTTTTGGAAGTCATAAGTTAATTAGACATTACTAGAGTAAATAAGTGACATTTTAAAAATAAAATCTTATATTAGTATTATTAAGTATAAATAAACCTTGACATAAAATTTATAAGTTGCATAACATTGAAAACTTCTTAGTTGAATAAAAACTAGGGGCCTTAAAAAAAATCCCAAATAAAAATAAAATAAACTTAAAGAAATCCCGAAATAATTTGTAGAAATAAAACTTGATGGCCCCTCGAGTCCGCCTCGGCTCCCATGTTCACGATCTCTGCTCACGAAATGTTGGGAAAATAAAAGGTTGAGTCACCAAGACTCATTGTGCAAATCCGAGAACACATAAAAGGCTTGAGGCCCACAAGCACATTAGGAGCATTGGCCTGTATACAAGGGTAACAAAATATGCAACGTGGCCCATCCCAAACCTATGAGTCCATCCTCTACACACCCCGTACCAACCATCACACCGTGGGATTTCTATAATCAACCCTCCATCCGCTACACACCATATCGACAACCTGTGTCTTTCATCATAAAGACCGATCACTATGTGACCTATGTGGCGAAGCCACCGTCATTGTCGACCTTAATAATATATCGACAAATGTGGTTGCCGGTCATAAAGATCGATCACTATGTGACCTATGTGGCAAAGCCACCGATCGCTTATGCGACCTACTTCCCTTAGTAAATCAATCAATCCCATCCCATGCATACATGCAAGAATCGAACATTAAACTATCTAAACAGATCACATATTTTTACATACTTGATACACATAGAGAAGTTTCTATGATTACGCACTGCATCCCTTGCCTACCCTTTACGGGTAATACGATACATTCATACTGACCTCATTTTTCAGCTTTTAGCCCATAACATACATATAATTCAGATTAACTAGTGTGATAGAGATCTACACACCTTTTCCTAGCTTTTAGCCCATAACATACATATAATATAACAAAGCTTATGTGTCAAGAATCTACACACCTGATTATCGATAAAACGAGGCTTTCTATATCGACGCTATCCTTAGTTGACACAACTGCTATATGCCTAAGGTGTTGTTCAGAAGTCGGTCCACAACCAATTGGCCAATCTCGAGCAAAGAATATCGCTCGTTTCTTAAACTTAGGATTCTTTCTTTTGCCTGATCCATATTTAATTTCATCATAAATCCTTATCGAGTTACTATAATAATATTTAATCGTTAATCCTCCTTATAAAGTTAAAATCTTGTATATAATGATGAAATCTAATAGAAATCTAGGAAAATCTTCTTACCTTAAAATCCCAAAATTGGAGACTTATGAATTTTGCTTTTAGATCTAGTCAATTAGGCTTCCTTCAAACCCGACTTGCCACCCATCATAAACCATTAAACTATTAGCTTTCGCTTTTGCCTTTTCAAAATCGGGAATAGATTATGAGAACTAATAAAAATCTACTCTTACCTTAACTTAGGAGATTCGCTAGTACTAGAGAGAGAATTTGACAATGTCAATGGAGGATTTAAATGCCGAAAGTATAGAACAATTTCTCAAATAGGATGAATAAAATAAAACTATAGAGATTTTGGCTTTTAGAGAAGGAAGAGAATAATGGAGTTTTCACTTTTAGAAGAAAGAAGAGAATAATGGAGTTTTCACTTTTAGGAGAAAGAAGAGAATAATGGAGTTTCTGGCTTTTAGAAGAAAGAAGAGAATAATGGAGTTTTCGGCTTTTAGAGAAATTGGAGAAAGAAATTTAGAGAAAAGAAGCTAAGGAATTTCGGCATAAAAGGGAGAGTATTTAGTGTCAAAAATAAAGAGCTAGCCCCCCTATTTATAGGAAATTCAGCAACCCTTTGCCATGTAGTAGCTGGTTTCTTTACTCCTCTCAGTGATGGATTCTTGGCCATCACTCTCTTTGTAGATAAATTCCTAACTTTTCTCCTTTATCTTAATCTACTAGCTCATCTAAAAGAGACTTAATTATCTCTAACTCCTCCCTCCTTTATCAGCATATTATCCACATATTTTAATCATAAAAATACCTAGATCTTAGCCTTTATCTCCTTATTATCCACATAAAATAAATTCCTAAATAATAGCCTTTATCTGCTTATTATCCACATATTTTAAACATTAAAACCCCTAAACTTTAGCCTTGTTGCCATCCACTCCACCTAATCCTAATGCCCAAAATTTAGCTAACTTAAATTAAAAGAATTGGGCTCCATGAAACTTAAATTTGGGCCCTTACTCCTTGTGTGTGGCATCACCTCCTATGATTGGGCCACAAGCCCACTTTGGTATTTTAAACATAGATACCGCCTTTTAAACCCTATAATGCCCAAACAGATAATTTTAATCAAGGCCTCTCGCTAAGCTCGAGCCCAATTTGGACCCCTAACACTTAAATTAACTCATTCCACATATTCACCCATTAAACGATAGGCCCAAAAATTTAGGATGTTACGTTCTACCCTCCTTAAAGAAATTTCGTCCTCGAAATTTCCAACTAACTAGTAATCATTCTACCCGAGTCTCACCACTATGCTTTCACAAGACTCTAATTCTAAAGCCAAAATAAACACTTAGTATACTATGGTAGAGTACGCACCATTATTCGTGATCTCAAGCGTCTTTGTCCCCTTGTACTCATTCTACCGATTCGCTTATCCGATTAGAAATTTTATGAATTATTAGTTTTCTTCCACTTTTTTTTAACCACGCACGGTCTTATGAATGATAGCTTTAAGAGTAATTATTTCGAATTCGCATTCACCATACAGTCTCAAATTCATATCCTCTAAGAAACCCATACATTCAATCATGAACTCATGTCCATTATAGAAAAGTGTTGTTGTTGTTGTTGTGGTTGTTGTTTTCACTACCAAGGGTATTTTCATAATTTTATCCTACAGGGGCATTTTCGTAAAAAAAATTTTTGAAATGAGGTTCCTTGATGATTTTATAAAATAAGGGTATTTTGGTAATTTTGCATTCCAGGGGGTATTTTGGTAATTTTGGAAATCGAGGTTATTTTGGTAATTTTGGAATCTGGGGCATTTTAGAAATTTTGAAATCTGAGGGTATTTTAGCAATTTTGAAATTCGGGGGCATTTCGATAATTTTAAAATTTGAGGGTATTTCGATAATTTTAAAATTGAGGTATTTCAGTAATTTTGAAATTCAGAGGTATTTCGGTAATTTTTTGTGATTTGAGGGTATTTTGGTAATTTTGTGATTTAGGGGTATTTCGGTAATTTTACAAAATAAGGGTAATTTGGTAATTCTACAAATCAGGGCTATTTTGGTCATTTTGCATAACAAGGGTAATTTGGTAATTTTCTTCATAGTTGTGAACATTTTCAAATCAAATGTATTTTTTTTCTGGAAGTGTACAAAACTTAGAGGTTTTGGTTGCAAAATAGGGTGGTTGGTCCCTTTCGGGTTTTAATTATGAGTTCACCATGAACAAGTCCTTATAGCTAGAGCGAACAGTCACTACGCACCAGGTAAGATTCCTGTGAAGAGGAGGTGAGTCACTTGGACTGCTTAAATACCAAGCTCTTCCGGATCTACTCCTAGACATGCATATGCCTGTTGCCACACCTTAGTCTTGTGACTCGCTTATGTGTTTTGTTTTAGAGAAGTTAAGTCTTATGGAATTGAAGAGTTGTTTGCCTAAGCCTAGAGTCCATCAAATTCTCATCTAGATAGTCTCGTCCCATAAAGCCCATTAAGCCCACATTTATATCACAATCGGAGTTCGGGATACTTACAGGTGGATCAAGTCTAGAGACTCAAGGCCATGTCTTCAAACCAAAATCTTTTTCTTAAATTCATTTTTTAAAAAAAAACACTTCTAGACCCATTTCACAGCCCAAGTTTTGAACTGGGCTCTGACTTTGGTATTTTAAACATAGATACTACCTTTTAAACCCTATAATGCCCAAGCAGATAATTTTAATCAAGGCCTTTGCCTAAGCCTGAGCCCAATTTGGACCCCTAACACTTAAATTAACTCATTCCACATATTCACCCATTAAACGCATAGGCCCAAAAATTTAGGATGTTACATAAATACTTGTTCTTATTCTTAATTGTGAGTTCTTATTCTTGTTTTGATAATTCAGGTTATTGATTCAAGTCGAATGTGCTTATTCAGAAGAGAAAAAGTCCCTGTTTAAGAGTAGATCAACGCAATTAAGCGGAGTTGATTGCAACCATAGAAATAGGATGACATAAATCTGCCAGATTAGAGTCAAATCTAATAAGGGAATCCATAGATCGGGTTAATGCGACAATAGGGGTTTTAATTAGAAAGAGATTTTAATTAATCAACCTAGAGTTAGTTGTTTTTGGTCTTGAAAGAGATATTAACATAAATCAGGGATTTCTACGGATTAAGTCAAGTAAATAAATCGTATGAATCAAAAGTAATAAGTGAAGTCTAGGTGGATTCTTCCTTGGGTATTGCCTTTCTCATATAGTTGTCTAAAAGGATTTTTCCAATTCATTCTCTATCGTGCTCTGAATTAATTTTCGTTTAAAAGAAATCACTCCAAATCTTATGCTAGATAATAAGAAGATAGTAATTACTAGTACTATTGGTTCTTGTGGATACGATATTTTCGATCTTACCATAATTATACTATTAAACGATAGGTGCTATTGCCTTTATTGTGATCATTGTTAGTTAGAGACACAACAAAAATTCATCTCGGTGTCAAAAACCCGTTTTCAAAACACCAAATAGCACTAAAAAATCAACAAGTGTCGATTCAAGGGCTCGAAAACCAAATAGGTCAACTTGCTAAGCTAATATCCGAATGACCACAAGGTAGCTTACAGAGTAATATTGAACCTAACCCAAGGGAGCAACTCAATGCCATCACTGTGTGCGAAGAAGAAGGGTTAGTGGAATCTGAATCTGAACTGAGGCAATAAATTATGGTAAGTAAAGGTAAGGTTGAGGTAAGCCACAATGCATAGAAACGGGTAAGTAAAGAATATATACCTCGTGTGCCATATCCTAATGCGACGAAGAAAGACCATTCCAATGAGCAATTTGGTAAATTTCTTAAACTCTTAAAAAAGTTACATATTAACTTACCGTTTATTGAAGCTCTTTCACAAATGCCCAACTCAGTTAAATTTTTAAAGGAGCCTGTAGAAAACAAACGGAAGTTAGATGATGTGTCACACATGGAGCTAAATGTAGTCTGCTCAGCCATTTTACAGAATAAACTACCCAACAAATTAAAGGATTCAGAGAGTTTCACTACTCCTTTTCTAATCGGTAGTTTAGATGTTAATAATGCCTTGGCTGATTTAGGGGCGAGTATTAATGTCATGCCCAATAAAATGTTTAAGCAACTAGGTCTTGGGAAACCTAAACAAACTATGATGAGCATTCAAATGGCAGCTAAAACTATTATATTTCCTAGGGGAATTGTTGAGGATGTGCTTGTAATATTCCCAGTTGACTTTGTTGTTCTAGACATGGATGATGACAGTAACACACCTTTAATCTTAGGACGACCCTTTTTAGCAACTGCTAGAACTATCATCGATGTTGGCACAGGTGAATTGATACTTCATGTAGGTGATGACACGATTAAACTCCAAGCTCATGATTCTGTTAGAATATCTAGTGATCGAGATGATTTTACGAGTTATGTTAATGTAAGTAATGTTGTAGCTTAAACTTCTTTGCAGGATATCCTTAGGAAGAAAGTGATGGAGCCACATTCTATCCTATGCGACAAACACAGAACGACTCATGAGGAGCGAAGGCTTCAGATCGATGAACTAGACGAATAGAGGGCACATGGCAATGAGAAATCGAGAAGACACAAAGCAAAACTGAAGCAACTCCATGACGAGCTTAAAGGTGGAACGAACAACTTCAAGGTTGGGGGGACCAGGTACTATTAGATGAAACCGACCCTCGAATAACCACTTCAGAGTTTAATGCAAACATAGTGACTCATTTCACGATACTCAATATCTTCCCATACGGAACAGTCGAGGTAACTCATTCTAGTTTCGGCACTTTTAAGGTAAATACTACTCGACTCAAACCATATGTTGGTAATAGAATTGATAGCAAGAAAGAGGAGTCTCGACTCCAAAAAGCCGTAACCAAGTGAAAAAAATGTAAGTCGAGCTTAGACTCTAAATAAGCGCTTCTCGAGAGCCAACCCGAGCATTAACATGCCTAGTTTACTAATTATATTTTATGATATTTTCAATTTTAATTAAAATAAATAAATAATGGTGTTTTAAAACCCACACGGCCTGGACACAAGGGCGTGTCCCTGGCCGTGTGGATCTTGGAGCTTAAAAACCCCAAAAATCGATAGAGACACAGCCTAAATATAGTCTAAACGGGTGTGTCCAAGGCCGTGTGAAAACTGGAGCCTAATTTTTCAAATTTTAGAATTTAAAACAAGTTAGGGGGCTATACGGGCAATACATACAGCCATGTGTGAGGCCACACGGGCGTGTGGAATTCCACACGGGCGTGGGAGAAGTGAAGAAATTCGCACACGGCCGTGTGAACCACACGGCCTAGACACACAGGTGTAACACCCCAGACCCGGCCTAGACGTTACGACCGAATCTGGCAGGTCACATGAAAGGAATGTTTAAAAATTGTACGTTCGTTAAAAAGTTCGTATTCTTTTTGAAACTCCACGTTTCGTGGTTTGTATATAAAACCTGATTCATTTAATTCCTATTTTATAAAGTTGTTATTAGTTTGTAAAAATTGTATTTGTTGTGAAGATTGAGTTGAAGTAATTTTGAATAAGAAACGGTTTATTAACATTTTAGGAAAATCTCGTATTAAACATTTAATAATAAGCAAGAACCAAATTAAAAGCTAAAACCAAATAAAATACCAAGGCCTTATTACATTGCAAAATCCCAAAATTAGAAAGTAATTTTAAATAGAAACTGAAAGTTTACGAGAAAACAGTGCATGGCCACCACAGAGTCCACCTCGGCTCCAAGTCTTCAAACTAGGGATTACCTGAAACATTTAAAAAAGAGGGGGTGAGTTTACGAAAACTCAGTGTGTAAAACCCCTAATAGTAAGAACATGTATCAACCCATACAAATACAACATATTAAGCATGTATGCAATGCAACCCAGCCCAACCTAAGTATCCAACCTCTACACACCACTCGTACCTGCCAATCACACCAATGGGGATTACTAAATCGACCCTCCATCCTCTACACACCATCGAAGGCAGTCGCTGCAGTCAATCGCTCATCACCCTTAATACGTGGCATAGCCACCGGATAATGTGACAGCGTCACCGAAAGCATAATATTGTGACATGAGTCACCAAAATATTGTGGTAAAACCACCGAAACACTACCCCTTTTTATTATAACCCTTATGCCCATGCAATATACAAAGTTATGTGTGTACCATACTATATGTTTATTTCATGCCATATCGAAATACTCATGCTTTCATACAAGTGCATGCAACCACTATCGACAAGGTTCTTAATGTATCACACGTACCTGAAGCAACGAACTTTACCCTTGGAGGGTAACATTAGCTATTGTTATTCATAGATTTATCAACACATACATAATCATCTTGACTTACAGGGAAAAGTGTGGGGGGTTACACACCTGCAATGGCCTTTTCGAAGGCCAAATGTCACCTCGAGTGACTTAACTACCATTTTCGGTCGTTATCGGACTATTGGGCCTAAAACTCGATTTCGGCCCATTCAGGCCCATTCGTGTGGCCTACCTAACACAAATCTTAGCCACGTATGTAAGTTCCACCTAGTCTAGTTCACTATATACTATATCATCCTACAATTTACTCATATGGGCCCACGGGCCTATTGGGCCCACTTCAGCCTATCGTGGCCCAAGTAGCCCCAACCCACAAGACTACTACTGATGGCCTCAACTATCGTGTCAAAGCCCCACACGTGCGCTCGCACGCACGTGTGGCTACTATTGCCGTGATCGGCACTTCGACATTTGTCGCTCTACAACTAGAGTAGAGAGAAATACACACACCTGATAGGAATCTGAAGCTGGCTAATCTATGCTCCGAGCACTCCTATGCCCAATGCCCACCAAGGTATGTTTTCTCTCCAATCATAGGTAGCTCTATATATAGCTAGCTTCTCACTTTCCTTCTTTGTATCTTTTCGATGTGGGATCCCTCTACTAACAGAGTTTAAATCCAACTCAAACTCTGGCCGTCCACTCGCAAAATAAATACTCACTTGCTTGCCATGAGATTCGAACCCTTGCTCCCTTTAATAGCTCAACACGCCACTTGCCACTAAGCCACAAGCTCATCTTATGTCTAAAATCATACGCAACTACATATAAACCCTATGGCCAAAGTCTAAGCTCACTTAAAAAATAAAACAAAAGAATTGCAAGCGCCAAGACTTGGACCTTAGACCTCCTTCCTTCCTTGTGGCGTCACCCCCTTGTCTCTTATGTGGCGTCACTTTGCCACTACACCACACACTCCACTTATGTCATTTTTCCCACATTTTATTCTTAAAGCCTACCTACTAGCTCCTAGGGTTTTTTTTTTCACCTAAAACCAAAATTTCCCTAAAGCTAAAGTTTGATTCCGGGACTTCATAGAAGCCCTCTAACCTTCCAAAATCACTCACCTAATAGGTCCCACTTGTATATTGTTCTCTAAAAATTTTAAACGCTACTACACCTAAGGCTCATTGGGCCTAATTTTACTAGGCCCAATTTCAGGATGTTACAAATCTACCTCCTTAAAGAAATTTTATCCTCAAAATTTCCAACTAACTAACAGTCACACGTCCTAACCTACCACACTACGCTCACGCTGCGCACTCTGATCTAATAACACTAATAAACCAAATCTCGAAACTTCTTTCTCACAACTAGATATCTAAACACAAAAGCAAATCGATATTTATACATACAATTTCTATATCCAAACCAGCACACACAAAATAAATACCAAAAATACAGTCATAACATTGTCTTAACAAACATAAAATAAGGGAACTTACGAATTTGGATGCCGGAGACTCAAGGTGCCATACTTCCAGACAACATGTATTTTCAAACAAACTTTTGAAAACTTTTATGAACCCCATAACCCACAGTCGAGTTTTTGAAACTTGGCTCTGATACCAAATTGTAACACCCCAGACCCGGCCTAGACGTTACGATCGGATCTGGCAGGTCACATGAAAGGATGTTTAAAAATTATATGTTCGTTAAAAAGTTCATATTCTTTTTGAAACTCCACGTTTCGTGGTTTGTATATAAAACCGGATTTATTTAATGCCCATTTTACAAAGTTGTTATTAGTTTGTAAAAATTATATTTTTGTGAAAATTGAGTTGAAGTAATTTTGAATAAGAAACGATTTATTAACATTTTAGGAAAATCCCATATTAAACATTTAATAATAAGCAGTAACCAAATTAAAAGCTAAAACCAAATAAAATACCAAGGCCTTATTACATTGCAAAATCCCAAAATTAGAAAGTAATTTTAAATAGAAACTGAAAGTTTACGAGAAAACAGTGCATGGCCACCACAGAGTCCACCTCGGCTCCAAGTCCTCAAACTAGGGATTACCTGAAACATTTAAAAAGAGGGGGTGAGTTTACGAAAACTCAGTGTGTACAACCCCCAATAGTAAGAACATGTATCAACCCATACAAATACAACATATTAAGCATGTATGCAATGCAACCCAACCCAACCTAAGTATCCAACCTCTACACACCACCCGTACCTGCCAATCACACCAGTGGGGATTACTAAATCGACCCTCCATCCTCTACACACCATCGAAGGCAGTTGCTGCAGTCAACCGCTCATCGCCCTTAATACGTGGCATAGCTACTGGATAATGTGATAGCATCACCGAAAGCATAATATTGTGACATGAGTCACTGAAATATTGTGGTAAAACCACCGAAACACTGCCCCTTTTTATTATAACCCTTATGCCCATGCAATATACAAAGTTATGTGTGCACCATACTATATGTTTATTTCATGCCATATCAAAAATACTCATGCTTTCATACAAGTGCATGCAACCACTATCGACAAGGTTCTTAATGTATCGCACGTACTTGAAGCAACAAACTTTACCCTTGGAGGGTAACATTAGCTATCGTTATTCATAGATTTATCAACACATACATAATCATATTGACTTACAAGGAAAAGTGTGGGGGGTTAAACACCTACAATGGCCTTTTCGAAGGCCAAATGTCTCCTCAAGTGACTCAACTACCATTTCTGGTCGTTATCGGACTATTGGGCCTAAAACCCAATTTCGGCCCATTTGGGCCCACACACTCGTGTGGCCCATCTAACACAAATCTTAGCCACGTATGTAAGTTCCACCTAGTCTAGTTCACTATATACTATATCATCCTACAATTACTCATATGGGCCCACGAGCCCATTGGGCTCACTTTGACCCATCGTGGCCCAAGCAGCCCCAACCCACAAGGCTACTACTGATGGGCTCAACTATCGCATCGAAGCCCCACACGTGCGCTCGCACGCTAGTGTGGCTACTATTTCGTGATAGGCACTTCGGCATTTGTCGCTCTACAACTAGAGTAGAGAAATACACACACCTGATAGGAATCAGAAGCTGGCTAATCTACGCCGAGCACTCCTATGCCCAATGCCCACCAAGGTATGTTTTCTCTTCAATCCTAGGTAGCTCTATATATAGCTAGCTTCTCACCTTCCTTTTTTGTATCTTTCCGATGTGGGATCCCTCTGCTAGCAGAGTTTAAATCCAACTCAAACTCTGGCCGTCCACTCTGCAAAATAAATACTCACTTGCTTGCCATGAGATTCGAACCCTTGCTCCCTTTAATAGCTCAACATGCCACTTGCCACCAAGCCACAAGCTCCTCTTGTGTCTAAAATCATACGCAACTAAATATAAACCCTATGGCCAAAGTCTAAGCTCACTTAAAAAATAAAACAAAAGAATTACAAGCGCCAAGACTTGAACCTTGGACCTCCTTCCTTCCTTGTGGCGTCACCCCCTTGTCTCTTATGTGGCGTCACTTTGCCACTACACCACACACTCCACTTATGTCATTTTTCCCACATTTTATTCTTAAAGCCTACATACTAACTCCAGGGGTTTTTTTCACCTAAAACCAAAATTTCCCTAAAGCCAAAGTTTGATCCTGGGACTTCATAGAAGCCCTCTAACCTTCCAAAATCACTCACCTAATAGGTCCCACTTGCATATTGTTCTCTAAAAATTTTAAACACTACTACACCAAGGCCCATTGGGCCTAATTCTACTAGGCCCAATTTCAGGATGTTACAACGGGTGTGTCTGAGGCCGTGTGAAGACTGGACTTAAGAAATTTGCGACGAACAGGGGCTAAATATAGGTCACACAGGCGTGTGACACGGCCGTGTGTCCCAACACGGGCCGTTACACGACTGTCACCTATTTAAAACACAATTTTCTTTTTATTTTCTTCTCCTTCCTTTTTCCCAAATCCCCAAACTCTATCCATCGCTCCCCACCCTAGTTTCGTCGCACCTACCGACCCCTTTTGATCCCCTCATTTCTCTTTTTTCCTCTTTCCTCAAACTAAAACCCCCTTTCTTTTCCTCCTATTTTCTCTCTTCTTCCTTCCCCCTTTCTCCTTCTTTTTCTCTTCAAAATCGCCGCCCAAACATCACCCACCCACCACCGCACGCCCACACCAGCCACCACCAACATATTACCTGTCGCGCTCCTGACCCCCACCACCGCTACCGTCGGTTATCTCTTATTCTCCCTTGTCTTTTACTTTTATTATTATATTATTATTTCTTTATTTTTTTATTATAGTTATTTCATTTTGATTAGTTTTCTTGATTTCATTTATTTATTTATTTATTTATTTTGTTTATTCAATTCCTTCTTTGTTGAATTTGTATTTCTTCTTAAGTTGTGGAATTTTTTCTTTTGATTGGATTTAATTTGATTTTATTTTATTTTTCATTCAACAATATTATGCATTTAGTTTGTTTTAGTTGATTTTATTTTATTTTTATTTTTATTCTTGCTAGTCTTGCTTCTTCATTTTATTGATCATTATTAGTTTTATTTATTCTTACTAGGTTTTTGTTTGATAGTACCTTTCTGATTATTAGTTTTATTATAGTTGCAAGTTAATTTCTCTCTTAGTCCAATTGTTGAACTTCACTTAGATTTTTCTTTCTTATTCGCATGCATCTATACAATTGATTCATGCATTTATTTGATTGCTTTATTACAGATTCATTATGACGAATACTCGCGGCAAGACTAAGGTCACCGTCCCCGCTTCGAAAAAGTGGACCCACCACTGAATTTCGCCATCATTACCTCAGATTTTTTGCGGACCCTCCGGAGGACTTATTTCAGCTCCTTGGCATACAACCCCTAGGTTTAGGCCGATGTATTGATTGGGCCGCGTTGGAGCAGGGATATGGAGCTTACATTGGACCATTTATTCAGTATCGTCGAGCCTACATATATGGAGCTTACATTGGAGTTTTGCTCGACGTTTCATCTTCAGCATATCATGTCAGTCCATGATGAGCCAGGCACCATCAATTTCGGCCTTGGTGGTTTGGTGCGTCATATGAGCGTCCCAGAATTTGGTGCTGCTTTGGGAATCTACATAGAGGAATTCATGAACGCCGAGGACTTTCTTCAGCTCCATCGCCATATTTATCACTCACCCTCGTGTTGTTGGACTGACCTTACGAGCGGCTGACGAACTATGATATTAGTCACTTGAAGGCAACTTCTCTCTCTCCAGCTCTACGGTATATTCACGCCCTTTTAGCTCATACTTTAACAGGACGGAGAGAGAGCACCGGAGTCGTCACCAATCATGACACATATTTTTTATGGAGCATGACACATAGCCATATATTTGATTTGGCATACTTTATCGGTTTATCCTTCCGCCATCAGACTAAACGCCACAAGAAGGGCCCCATCTACCTAGGCCCCTACGTGACTCACCTTGTTCGACACTTCGGTCTCCTCGACACACAGGTGCATTCCTCCACACTCACACTTCTCGGCCAGATGTCCCCTCAGGGCATCTCGAGCATGCTACACATGAGGATGATCGAGCGGCGTCATGGATTTGATCCTCCCCAATACCGACTATCTCGTTCTGATGATCAGGATGATCTTGAGGACATCACTGATGATGTTCCTCTCTCTCACGAGGATCCACCTCACCCTCCACCTCCGACTCACCGACCTCCTTCGTCTATTCCTACTTTGATAGATATATCCGAGCGTTTCACTCGCTTCGAGCAGCAGTGCTTTTAGCGGTTCAACAGTCTTGAGGCCACATTGTAGTATATCTGCCACCATCTCCACATTTCATCATCAGCACCGATGACTCATGACGCGTCTGACGATGAGGACCTTTGAGTCCATTTATTTTATTTTTTATTTATTTTTATTTTTATTTTAGTCATTTGCCTTTTATGTTTATTATAATCTTTTCAAAGATTTGTCTTTTATCTTTTGAACTCTATTTTATTTTTTATAATTGTTCCTAATCGAGTAATCCCTTAATCTTCTTTCATAATTGTGGTTATTTTCTTCATAGTTGCTCAGAATCATGCATTTCACTCAGCTATTCTGCTTTCACTATTTCACGAATTTCATCCAAAAATTTAGGAAGCTTCAATTCTATCCCTCTCTTATGATATTCTCATTATATTGTTATTATCTATTTTGGTACATTGAGGAAAATGTACATCTTAAGTGTGGGGAGGTTAATTATATCATTATTAGAAAATCCCTAAATTATGTCTTGTTCTTAAGTAATTTTCTCATATTACTATTAGAATGAATTTCTATTGACTTATGATTTTATTGATATGTTTTGGATTAAGTCATAGGTAATTGTGCATTAATTGTTTAAACTTTATGACATTAGAGAATCAATCATGATAAGTCTAATTTCAGAATTAAAATTTGTTAGGTTGTTTTCCTTAAATTTAAATACTACCTTGAAGTTTGAAATTTGCAAGATTGACATCAAAAACCATAATTTTTGTGAGATTATGAGCCTTTTAGAGCATACACTTTTCTTGCTCACTTTATTATTGGTTACGAGTGTGTCAATATTGATTTGTTGTTCTAGAACTTACTTCGATTATGCATGTCGAGACCAAACCTATGATTTGATATACTGAGATGATAAAGGCACCTAGGTTTTAACCCAGTTATTCCATTAGAATCCTACCTTCATAATTAACCCTTAGTGAACCCATTTGAGCCTAATAAACCGTTTCTTGACTCACCCATTAATATTAACCCAAAACTCATTTTTTGATTCGTTATTCCCAGTTTATTGACTCCCTTTTTGTCGAGATTTGATTTGGTTAGTTGCCCAACTATGTTCTTTTGTTTCAGTTGTTAAATTCTTTCTACTCGTTCTTGTTCTTAAAAAAAGTAGAAATATATAAATTTCTTTATGTTGATTATTACTAGTCCTTTAAGTTTGAGCTTGAGTAATTAATTTCATTTTATGAGAAGAAGCTCATGATTTTCTTTAATTTCGATTGATGTACTTTTTCAGTATTAGTATTTTTGCTAGTAGGTAATTTATCAATTCAATCTCGATTCTAATCCTCTATTTCAGCCTTTATCCACACCTTTAACCCAAGCCCCATTACAACCCTTTTTAATACCTTTTGATTTGTGTATCATCTCATATTATACTGGTGGAGATTTGATTTTTATGCAAGCCTATGGTAATAACTTTTCATTTTTGACTTTTGAGTGCTTAATTTTTGAACCTTAAACACTTTGAGTGATTTGAGCGAATTTTAGTGAGGATGTTGAATCTTGTCGGTTTTGAATTAAAGGTAATTATTTAGATAAGGGGAAACACCTATTTTTGCATGCTACAAAAATGCGTGACTTGGATTGTTTGAATATTTAGTAATCTTTTAGTTAAATTATCAATGTGTGATTATTTCGATTTATGATAAGACATTATTGATGAGAATTATGAATTGAGGAAGTTTAATTTTAATTATGAGTTGAGGATTTTGCTTGAGGACAAGCAAACGCGTAAGTGTGGGGATATTTGATAAACCATAAAAGTAACACATTTTAATCCCATGCTTAGTGTGCTTTTGGATGGTTTATTATGCAATTTTGTGAATTCGATGCTCTTAAATCATTTAAATTCATGCCATCTTAAGGATCCACACAGCCAAGCCAGTACCACACTGGCTGAGCACATGCCCGTGTGAACCACACGGGCTGGACACACGCCCGTGTGCTAGCCCGTGTTAGTCGCGAGCCATACAAATTTTACACACGGCTTAGGCTTTCTCACACGGGCTGATCACACGCCCGTGTCCCTGTCGCCCGCTACTTTATTTTCATGCAAAAAAAGCTAATTTTTAGGGTTTTCAGCATTCTAAAGTCTATAAATACATACTAGAAGAAGACCTAAATGAGTATGCAGAGTATAATGAAGAAATAACTTGAAGGAAGCTATCGGATTCATCTCGGAAGTAGATCCAATCCAAGATTGAAGATCTCCATCAAGTTCCTTAGAAGTTTTTGGGTTCTTTATGTCTTGTTGTTTTCTTTATTCTGAGTTGTTTTCCTTTTACGTTATGAACTAAGCTCCCTAAATACCTAGGGAGGATGAAACCTAGATTAATCTTATTATTTAATTATCTAAATTACATGATAAATACTTGTTCTTGTTCTTAATTATGTGTTCTTAACCCTTGCTTTAATATTTCCAAGATATTAATCCAAGTTTGATGTGCTTAATCAGTGGAGCAAAAGTCCCTGTTTAAGAGTAGATTTAACATAATTAAGCGTAGTTGATTGCAATCTTAGAAATAGGATGACAAAGATCTGCCGGATTAGAGTCAAATCTAATAAGGGAATCCATAGATCGAGTTAATGCAACGATAGGGGTTTTAATTAGAAAGAGATTTAAATTATTCAACTTAGAGTCAGTTGTTCTTAGTCTCAAAAGAGATATTAACATAATTTAAGGATTTCTACTGATCAAGGCAAGTGAATAAATCATTTAATTTAGAATCATAATAATAAGTGAAATCTAGGGGGATTCTTCCCTAGATATTGTCTTTATTCATTGGTTTATTCGTTTACTCTTTTCACTTTCTGTCGCGCTCATAGTTAATTAGTTAGTGATCATGTCTTAAATTGTCGAGTTTTAAAATTTATAAAGAGAATGATCGAACCTGAAAACTAACTCTAACAACAACTTAAGGCAAGTGTACCTATTGAATAATAGTATAGCTTAGGCAAGACCGAATTATCGAACCCAAAGGAACTAAAAGTACTAATACTCACTTTCTTTCTATTATTTAACCTAAATATTAAATGATTTGGTTGATTAACTAATTAATTACTAAACTAAGATGCAAAGAAAAAAGAATGAATTGGGAAATACCTTGAAGAGAAACTCAGTTGATCACGATGATACCATTAGGAAGAATCCACCTAGACTTCACTTATTATCTAACACTAAACCATACGATTTATTCACTTGACTTGATCCGTGAGACTCCTTAAAGTATATTAAACCCTCTCTCAAGGCGAATAATGTCTAACTTTAGGTTAATTAATGGAAATCTCTTTCTCACTTAATAACCCCCTAGAATAGCAGTAAATCGAACTATGGACTCCCATATTAGGTTTCACCCTAATCCGGCAAAACTCTCGCCACCCTATCTCTAGGCGTGTGAATGACTCCGCTTAATTATGCTAGATCTATTCTTAGGCAGGGTCTATTCCTCTTCCACCTAAGAACATCTCACTTGAATTAATATCTCGAAAACATTAACATAAGAATTAAGCACACATAATTAAGAACAAATCAAGTATTTATCATATAATTTAGAAAACAATAACAAGATTCATCTAGGTTTCATCCCCTTCAGGTGTTTGAAGGGTTTAGTTCATAACAAATAAAGAAAACATCTCAAGAGAAAAGATAAAACAAAACATAAGAAATCCCTAAAACCCCCTGAAGGAATTGAAGGAGAGATCCACCGTCTTGAGTAGAATTCTGGCTTCTTGAGATGGATCAACTGGCTATCTTCAAGTGATTCCCACAAAAGTTTCAGATTCTGCTGAATTTTGAATGTCTCGACCTTCTTGGCCTAGCTGACTGCCTAACTGACCGCCCCCTTTCAGGTTACACTTAGGGTCTTTATATAGGCTCTTGGAATGCATTACTTGGACCTTAAGTGTCCTAATTCAAGTATAGTTCCTACTCCGGGTGTTTGAATAGGCTTTGGAATGTGTTTCTTTGCCTCAAAGTATCCAAATCTGAGTACAATTCCTCTTTTCCACGACAGGGGCACGGCCATGGTACATGTCTGTGTAGATCGACTTCAGGCTGTTTCTCAATTTCATCGATTGGGGCACGATCGTGTAAATTGTGGCATGGTCGTGTCTTAGTTAATTGTTGAGGCACAGTCGTGTGGCTTGAAGTCCAGGCAGTGTCGATTTCCACTTTGGCCTAAATTGGCCTGTTTTAAGCCTGTTTCTCGTTCTTTTCATCCTCGGGTGCTTTCCTGAGTATAAAACATGAAAAGAAAGGATTAAGAGCACCTTTTTACATAAATCAAGGGCTAAATCATCCAAAAGCATGCTAAATATGGGGTTAAAATATGTTACTTTTATGGTTTATCAAATACCCCCACACTTAAGCTTTTTCTTGTCTTCAAGCAAAATTCTCAACTTACAATTAAAACGAACTTTCCATAATTCACAATTCCTATCAATAATGCCTCATCATAATTCATAGATAATTTATACATGGATAATTTAACTCAAAGACTCTTAAAGATTCAAACAATTCTAAGTCATATATTTGTAGCATGAAAACTTAGGTGTCTTCCCTTATCTAAATAATTACCTCTGATTCAAAACCGTCAAGGATTGATATCCTCACTAAATATTCACTCAAAGCACTCGAAGTGTTTAAGGTTCAAGAATAAGCACTCATAAGTTGAACCTGAAAAGTTAATCCCATAGGCTTGCCTGAAAATCAAATCTCCACCACTGTAATATGAGATGATACACAAATCAAAAGTTCTTTAATAGGGTTGTAATGGTGCTTAGGTTAAAGGTGTGGATAAAGGCTGAATTAGAAGGTTTAGAATCAAGATTGAATTGACAAATTACCTAACTAAAAATAATAACTGGAAAATAAATGATTACATCGATTGAAACTTAATAATACTACGAGTTTTTTCTTTGATAATTGAAATTTAATGCACAAGCTCACTTTTTATACTACTAATACTGAATATACTTAGATTTATTTATTTATTTATTTATTTTTAGAACAAATCAAATAGAAACATAATAAAGAAAGAACTTTACTAACTGAAATAAACTAATTCAGCAATTGATCAAATCAATTCTCGATAGAAGGGTAGTCAAAAGAATGGTGATAATAAATACAAAGGGTTTTGGGTTAATATTAGCGGGTAAATCAATAAAAGGGTTGTTAGGATCAAATGGGTTCACTAAGGGTTAATTTGTGAAGGTAGGCTTTTTAGTGGAGTGAATGGGTTAAAACCTAGGTGCCTTTATCATCTCAGTATATCAAATGAATAATGTGGTCTCGACATGTATAATCAAAGCAAGTTCTAGAATAATAATTCAGTGTTGACACACTCATAATCAATAAAGTAAGCACGAAAAAGAATATATGCTCTATAAGGCTCAAAATATCACAAAAATTATGGGTATTTGACATCAATCCCTGTAAATTTTAAACTTAAAGGTAATATTCAAATTCAGTTTAACAACCTAGGAAATTTTTTAATCTTGAAAAATAGACTTGTCATGCTTGATTCTCTAGTATTCTTCAAATTTAATCATCAATGCACAATTATCAATGATTACTCAAAAACATATCAATAAAAATCATAAATCATCAGAAATTTCACCCTAATTAATAATATGAGAAAATTGCTTAGGAACAAGACTAAAGTTCAGGATTTTGGAATAATGCAAAAAGTTAGGTACTTTTACCCCCACACTTAAGATGTACATTGCCCTCAATGTACAAAGATAGATAAATAATCATGAAATCAAAAGAGAAGGGGAGAAATGACACTTCCTGAATTTTGGATGACTCCGGGAGTTGGCATTGGTCGTGGTAGAAGATGAGTTGGAGAAGCGGTGGTGATGTTTTCTATGGTCCTGGTGGGGCAGCCACTGACAATCTCTGTGCTAGATGAAGAAATTAAGCAACCTTGAAAGATATAGCCAGGAAATATAAAGAAACATTAAAAATATACTAATAATATAATTAAGGACAAGAAAAATAAAGAGAAAGAGACTAAGAAGAAAACTGAAATTAAAAGAAAAGATTAATGGACTAAGGAGTCCTTATTAATAGATGGTTCGCGAAGTGGGTGTGACTTCTAAGGCTGTAGTCAAGCGAGTGGGGTCGTGGTGGCGTGATTCCCAAATAGCCTTTAGAACATACAAATAAGAAACTAAAGTAAAATAAATTAAATTAAGCAGAAGAGAAGTAAAGATAAGGAAATTGAAGCAAAAGAGAAAAGAAAAATAGAATCGAAAAGGTCTCGAAGACCCTTGGCGTGGTGTTCGGATGAAGCGGCCGGCATGAACTTATGTGTTAGGGTCTCCATCGGGGAGACTATGTTTGCCTTTGTATGCTTCTTTGACATGACTTTGATGTGCCTCAAGGGTTGGAAAAAGTTTGTTAAGAAGAGGGGAGAATTTTGAGAGAAAGGGGAGGAAGAAAAGGAAGAAGAATTGTTAGTAAGAATGGAAAGGGGGTGGGTTTAAATAGAGTTTTTCTTTCTGGCACTTGCCACGCCCGTGGACCAAAGGTGTGTTGATTCACACGACCATTTTTCAGCCAGCCATGCCCGTGTGTGATAAGTCAGTATGTTGGCACGGTTGGGTAGCATGGACGTGTCTTTCTCATTTCTGGTAAGTCAGTAACTTCACATGGTCGTAGAGCACGGCCGTGCCACTTTACCAGTGCCCGTGGGGGAGTGGTTGGATCTGTGACGTCAAAAATTAAGTGGGATTTGATTTGTACTGCCCCTAGTACGGAGATTCAGTACTTCAACACGGCCACAACCACGATCGTGTGCAAGGCCGTGTGGTTTTGAAATCTGCATTTTTGTGTTAATTTAAAATTTTGGAATATAAAGAAATAATCAAAAATAGAAATAAAAAGACAGTGTTAGTGCTCATGTTGCCTCCTGAGAAGCGCTCATTTATAATCTTAAGCTAGACTGTCCCTTTGTTTGTATAATCATGGTGGTTTAAAGGTTTGAACATCTTCCCTTATGCTATCGGTTTTACTTTCATGATAAAGTTTAAGTCGAAAAGCATTTACCTTAAAAGTACAAAATGTTGGATTGCTTACCTCGACTGTTTCGTATGGGAAGATATTTCGTACCTCAAGAGGGATTGTAACATCCTAAAATTTGAGTATTATCTGTGTGGTTCGGGTATGAATTTTGTGTGTTAGCATAGTCTTGTGAAGACTTGATTTTTTTTTTAGAAAGTTAGCATAAATTTTAGTATGGTTTATTTAATGAAGTGGATTAAGTGAGTTTGATACTTAAGATAATTTAAGTGTTAAATTAAAGCACAAGAGGAATAAGTGGCAAGATGGTTAAGGCTCTTGAAAGGATGCTTGAGGTTAGTGGTTCGAGTATCAAGGAAAGCATTTTGAGGATTTTTATTTCATCATAGCATTTATGGATGGTCAACCTATGTTTATGATAGGTTGGACTTTCATCTTTTGGTAAGTTGAATTTTGGTTTAAGGAAAGCATGAATTTGGGGATAAGATTCTTAAGGTTAAGGAAGGTTGGGGAGACATAAGGCTAGACTTTAGGATGATATTTTGGAAAATTTTCCTAGCCTTTAGTGCATGTATGTGGACGGCATGTATGGCTAGGGGGTGGCCGAATTTTGATAGGAGGTTTGGGGGGGATAGTTGGTCAACCTTTGCTTTTTGTGCATCTTTTGTATTGTTTTCTTTCTCTCCAAAAACTTCTCCTTTGGCCGAAAGTACCTAAGCACTTTTGTGCAAATTTTGCTTGTGTTTTAGCCTTCATTTTGTTGAACCAAAAATGCTATTCTCTTCTTTTCCTTTTTTCTCTTGAAACCGAAACAACTTATGAATTTTTGTGCACTTTTCTTTTAGGCAATTAGGTCTTGGCCGAATCTCATCTCTCCCACATCTCTCTTTTCTTTGTCTTCTTTAACATTGGTTCATAATCACATTTCTCCTACACTCTCTTGGCCGAATCTTTCTTTTTCTCAATACCAGTTCTTTTTCATTTGTTCAAAGATAAAACATCTACTTCCATTCTATTTTTTTTCTTTTCTTTTCCACTTCACCATAGCCGAATCTTCTACTTCCTTTTTAGTATTATTTTGGCCGAATATTCAAGGGTAGACTCTCCTTGGTTTTCTTCTATCGATTTTGGATAAAAAGGGGTAAGTGTTCATGGACGTTTTTCTTTCTTTTCTTTCTCATTTCTATGATGTTTTCTTGTGGACAAAGGCCGAACCTTTGGGCATTGTTTTGCAAGGTTCTAACCATTTTTAGGATTCGATTATTCTCTTAGGCTCATTGGGATTTCGGAAGCAATCGATTTAAGCCATTCCTTTAGCAAATCGAAGTTGGTAAGTCAAGTGGTAAGGATTCTATACTCTTAAGTTGGTTGAGGAAGCCTAAGGTTATTTGGATTAAGATATGTTGATGGTCAATGGTTTTATTAAAATATTATGATATGGCCGATTGTAGGACAAGGATCTAGTGTGCTAGATCGGATCTTCGAAAGTTAGTCTTGCTTTGGTGAAAGGTGTGTATCTTACACACTTTATAACTTGGTTTATATATATATATATATATATATATATATATGTATTTATGTGTATTATAACTAATCATATTATGAAAGTGGGAAAAACGATGAGATTTGGATATGATACCATGATGGTATGAATGATGATTCGGGTAAGTCCGTTTCAATATGTTGTTAATACATGTGGATTGAAATCATGATCTATGATTTATGGTATTTGATATATGATTCATATTAAAGTGTATTAACATGATTTGGTCATCTATTGCATTGGTATGGGCAATATGAGAGGAGGGGGAAGATTGTGACTTCGGTCACCAGTGATTTGGTATCACATTTGTGTCTTCGGACACTAGAGATTTGGTATCTCCAGTGATTTGGTATCACATTTGTGTCTTCGGACACCAGAGGTTTGGCACCTCATAGCGTCTCGTCCCTGTGGTTAATACCACCGTGGGTTGGCCCCACTTTTGAGATATGGGATCGTCGCCAGTGATTTGGTATCACATGTGGGTTGGCCCCACAGATAGATTATTTGTGACTTTGGTCACCAATGATTTGGTATCACATTTATATCGTGACTTCGGTCACCAGTGGTTTGGCACCACCAGTGGTTTGGTACCACACGGGGTAGAAAAGGAGTTATGGATGGCTAGGTTGGGTGCATTATACATATATGTTGCTTTGTTATAATTTGTGTAAGTATGTGGTATTTACCCGGGAGAGGGAATATACACTAAGTCTTGATGACTCACCTTCTCCCTTATCTTTTCAGGTGATTCATGAGATCGCGGATGATGAGCCGGATGAACTCGAGGAGGCCATGCAATAAAAGTTGGTTTTATATGAACTTCCATTTGGGTATTATATTTTAATTTGGTTTTCATATTTTATGGATTTGTAATAAGGCTGTTTAATTATGTTTTGGATTATTTTATGTTTTGAATATGTTTTAAATATGGTTTATAAATTTCATGATTATTATAATAAAATGAGCACCAAGTTTTCTAAACTACAAAACGCGTTGGTTTTAAAACGTTACCATCGGGTAACAAAAATCATTCAATAATTTAAATGATTTTCAAATAATAAGTTTCTACATTCAAATGCAAATGGTTTTCAAAGTAAAATTGAGTTTTCTTAAAATGATATAAATGTTTTCTAACTTATGATTTATCAAACTAAGTTTTAAAGTTTTATGTAATTTCAAAGTAAATCTTGATTTTAACTTATTAAACATGTAATTTCTAAAATATAGAATTTCAAAGAGTTTTCACAAAATTTAATTGTTAATTCGATTCTTTCAAAATATTTTCCTCAATGACATACCGATTCGTCGTGGCGTATTGATCGGTTTGGGGTGTTACAAATTGGTATCGAGCTAAGTTCAAAGCTCATTTGTGGCCCGAGGCCCAAAATGATTTGAAGTATGGTTTTAAAATGTTTTGTTGAAAATTTTATGGTTGGAAAGGCATGGCCCGAGTCTCCCAAGCATCAATCGCTTCGTAAGTACATTAAAAGCTGTTGATTTTGATGATATGATTTTAGTGATGTTGATATGACTAAATAGTAGTAGGAACTACTTTAGAGACCCAAAACTATAGGTTGGTATACTCGCGAAACAATCTCTTATTAAAATTTTTCATAAAGCGTGCTTTAAAAGAAAGTGGAATAATGACTAATGCATAAAACTTTTAATCGATAAGTCAAGACTTTAGATATGAGTACTCGAGGTCGAGGTCATGTTATGCGTGGGACGTGGTCGAGGTAGGATGGTCGTGTCTCGAGCCCGGTGAGGTCGGGTCAAGGATTCAAGAATGAGGTACCACCAGTTCCACCACCAGCGGTTGGAGTTGAGTTTCAGGATCAAACGGGGCGACGCAGTGTCTCAAGCAATGCTGAGAGTTCTTGAGAGGGTAGCTGGAATAGGAGGAGGCGCGAGAGCTCAAAAATCTGTACCTGAGTGACTTCGAGCCAACAGAGCCGAGGTATTTTGAGGTGTTTCGGGTGTAGCTCCCAGCTCGGCTGAATATTGGTTAGAGGCGATGGAGCGAATCATGGATGATCTGGATTTGAATGTCGAGGAAAAGCTGAAAGGGATTGTATCGCTTCTTCGTGACGAGTCATGTCAGTGGTGGCTCACGGTTCAAAATGGTGCTGTAGCGAAAGATCTCACTTGGGACTTCTTTAAGGCGGCATATCAAAAGAAATATATTGGGTCTAGTTACGTTGATGCGCAGCGTAAGGCATTCCTGAGTTTGGTCCAAGGGAGTAAATCCGTATCAGAGTATGAGGCTGAATTCTTAAGATTGAGCCAGTATCTTTGGAGGTATTGTGGCTTGAACCGAGCGATGTGTTCGATTCGAAGATGGTTTGAAGGACGATCTGAGATTGTTGATTGCTCCACATCAGGAGCGAGAGTTTGCTACTTTGGTTGAAAAGGCCAAGATAGCCGAAAGAATAAAGGAATCTGGAAGGCATAGTTACGACCGGAATAAGCATAAGAGAGGATATGGATCATCTGGGTCAACTGGTAATGTTCAGAAGAGGGCTAGGCAAAATGAGCCGAATCAGTCTAGGAGGTCTGTTACTGCTAATCAGGGACCAGCACGGTATAACCGATGTGGGAAGTTTCATTGGGGTGAATGTTGGACCGGAGGAAAAGGCTGCTTCAAGTGTGGTTCGCTGGATCATCGTGTGAGGGATTGTCCACGTAAGCAAGCCAGGACTCAGTCTGAGGGTCATGGCCGTGCTCAGTTCAGAAAGGAGGGACCGTCACCGCAGAGAGGTTGTGGTAATGGTAGATGAGGTAATGGTTCTGGTCGAGGCCACGGATCATCGGGCAGAGGTGCAAGCAACACTGAGGCAAGACAACCTGGTTTGGTGTATGCAGCGAGGCGTCGAGAGGAGGGTGACGCACCGGATGTCATAACCGGTATGTTCTTAATATTTGATGTTCCATATACTGCTTTGATAGATATGGGTTTGACGATTTGTATGTTGCTAGTAGTATAGTAAAGACTATGAATCTAGATTCAAATCGCTTTAGGAAGATGACCGTACTTAGTCCTCTAGGTCACTTTGTAGAAGTAGATAAGCTATATAGAGATGTACCCCTAGAATTTCAAGGGGTAGTGTTTGTAGCTGATCTGATGAAATTGCCGTTTGAGGAGTTCGATCTGATTCTTGGGATGGATTGGTTGGTTAAGTACCAGGCAAGTTTGGATTGCACTGCTAAGCGCATGGTTTTGAAGACAGCGGAAGGTGAAGAAGTGGTCATGATAAGTAATAGAAGAGATTATCTATCTAACGTGGTATCTGCATTGAAAGCTGTGAAGATGGTCAGGAAGGGATGTGAGGCATTTGTGGTTCATGTGTGTGCTGGAAGCTAAGGAATCTCCTGTGGGAAATGTTCGTATTGTAAAGGATTATGCTGACCTATTTCCTGAAGAACTTCCGGGATTGCCTCCGGATCGTGAAGTCGAATTCGATATAGATCTGTTACCCGAAATGGTGCCAGTGTCTATAGCTCCGTATAGGATGGCACCGAAGGAATTGATAGAATTGAAAGCTCAGATTCATGAGTTGTTGGATCGAGGTTTCATTCGACCAAGTGTTTCGCCTTGGGGAGCGCCGGTACTTTTTGTCAAGAAGAAGGATGGTTGATGCGGATGTGTATAGACTACCGCTAATTGAATAAGCTGACGATCAAAAACAAGTATCCATTGTCGAGGATAGATGACTTGTTTGATCGACTTAAAGGAATGCGATTTTTCTAAGATTGACTTAAGGTCCGGATATCATCACTAAAGGTGAAAGAGGCTGATATCCATAAGACGGCATTTCGCATTCGGTATGGGCACTACGAGTTTTTGGTGATGCCATTTGGGTTGACTAACGCGCCGACAGCATTCATGGATATGATGAATCGGGTATTCCAGCAGTTTTTGGATCAGTTTGTTGTGATTTTTATAGATGATATTTTGATATACTCAAAGTCAGAGGAGGAGCATGATGCGCATTTACGAGTAGTGTTGCAGATTTTGAGGGAAAAGTAACTTTTTGCTAAATTTAGTAAGTGCGAGTTCTGGCTTAGGGAGGTGACTTTCTTGGGTCACGTTGTATCAGCCAAGGGGATTAGAGTAGATCCTCGGAAGATCGAGGCAGTGTTGGATTGGAAGCCGCCTAAGTCAGTGGCTGAGATTTGGAGTTTTCTAGGTCTGGCGGGGTATTACCGAAGGTTTGTAGAGGGATTTTCTTTGATTGCCGCACCGATGACCAAGTTGTTGAGGAAAAGAGTTCCATTTGTGTGGACCGAGAAGCAGCAAGAAAGTTTTGACAAGTTGAAGAAGATTTTGACTGAAGCTCCGGTTTTGATTCAACCTGAGGCAGGCAAGGAATTCACGGTTTAATGTGATGCATCACATACTGGTTTGGGATGTGTGCTGATGCAGGAAGGGAAAGTAGTGGCTTATGCATCTCGACAGTTGAGACCACATGAGGTTAATTATCCAACGCATGACTTGGAATTAGTCGCAGTGGTCTTTGCTTTGAAGATTTGGAGACACTACTTGTATAGAGAGAAATTGATAGTCTACATGGATCACAAGAGCCTTAAGTATCTTCTGACTCAAAAGGATTTGAACTTGAGACAGCGTAGATGGATTGAGTTGTTGAAGGACTACGATTGTTCGATTGAGTATCATCCGGCAAGGCTAACGTGGTAGCAGATGCGTTGAGCCGTAAGGTTGTATCTGATTTAATATCGATGTTTGCTCGTCTTAGCTTATATGACGATGGGAGTCTTTTGGCTGAATTGCAAGTCAAGCCAACTTGGTTAGAGCAAATCAAGGAGAAACAGTTAGAGGATGATAGTTTGAATGATCAGAGATTGCAAGTTCAGAACGGAGGTTTAGAGAATTATAGTTTGTCCAAGAATGGTGTTCGTGTTTTCAAGGGATAGCTTGTATGTAGAAGAATGTAGAGTTGAGGCAAAGGATTCTTCGGACACATAGCAGCCATATGCTATGCATCCCGAGGTAGCAAGATGTATCAGATTTGAAAGAGCAATTTTGGTGGCAGTGCAAGCGGAGGTAACCGAGTTTGTGGGTAAATGTCTGACGTGTCAACAGGTCAAAGCTGAACATCAGTTGCCGTCTGGGTTACTTCAGCAGGTAAAGATTCCATAGTGGAAGTGGGAAAGAATCACTATGGACTTTGTCAGTGGATTACCTCTTACACCTAGTAAGAAAGATTCAGTTTGGGTGATTGTAGATCGTCTGACCAAGTCAACTCATTTCATTCCGGTAAGGGTAGATTACTCGCTTCAGAGGTTAGCTAAGTTGTATGTGGCTGAGATAGTGAGGTTGCACGGTGTGCCAATGTCGATCATCTCAGACAAAGATCCCAGATTTACGTCGAGGTTCTGGAGAGCATTACATCAGGCTTTGGGTACGCGGTTGGATTTCAGTACCGCATTTCATCTGACAACCGAGCAAATCGAAAGGGTCATTCAGATTTTAGAGGATATGCTGAGAGGATGTGTTTTGGACTTCCGAGGCAGCTGGGAAGAGTTTTTGCCATTAGCTGAGTTCGCATACAACAATAGTTATCAGGCAAGCATTAAGATGGCACCATATAAGGCATTGTATGGTAGGAAGTGTCGCACACCTACATGTTGGACGAGTTGGGTGGCGTCGGATGTTAGGACTAGAGTTGGTTGCGGCGAGGATAAGGTGAAATTGATTCAGCTCGTCTGAAGGAAGCTTCGGATAGACAGAAGTCATATGCCGATCTCAAGCGGAGGGATATAGAGTTTGCCGTGGGTGACAAAGTTTTTCTGAAGGTCTCACCATGGAAGAAAGTGTTAAGATTTGGGAGAAAAGGTAAGTTAAGTCCAAGGTTCATTGGGCCGTTTAAGGTGTTGAGACGAGTGGGACCAGTAGCTTATCAGCTTGAGTTGCCAGCAGAACTGAGTCAGATTCACGATGTGTTTCATGTCTCCATGCTTAGACGCTATCGTTCTGATCCATCGCATGTCGTGGCAGTAGAGGAAATAGAAGTGAGTCCAGATTTGACGATAGAAGAAGAACCTGTACAGATTCTAGATCGAGACGTGAAAGTTTTGCATAAGAAGTCAGTTCCTTTAGTGAAGATTTTATGGCAAAACCATGGCGTAGAAGAAGCTACGTAGGAACCGGAGGATACAATGAGGCGGCAGTATCCTCAACTCTTTTGATCAGGTAATTTCGAGGACGAAATTATTTTAAGGGGGTAGAATTGTAACATCCTAAAATTTGAGTATTATCTGTGTGGTTCGAGTATGAATTTTGTGTGTTAGCATAGTCTTGTGAAGACTTGATTTTTTTTTTTTAGAAAGTTAGCATAAATTTTAGTATGGTTTATTTAATGAAGTGGATTAAGTGAGTTTGATACTTAAGATAATTTAAGTGTTAAATTAAAGCACAAGAGGAATAAGTGGCAAGATGGTTAAGGCTCTTGAAAGGGTGCTTGAGGTTAGTGGTTCGAGTATCAAGGAAAGCATTTTGAGGATTTTTATTTCATCATAGCATTTATGGACGGTCAACCTATGTTTATGATAGGTTGGACTTTCATCTTTTGGTAAGTTGAATTTTGGTTTAAGGAAAGCATGAATTTAGGGATAAGATTCTTAAGGTTAAGGAAGGTTGGGGAGACATAAGGCTAGACTTTAGGATGATATTTTGGAAAATTTTCCTAGCCTTTAGTGCATGTATGTGGACGGCATGTATGGCTAGGGGGTGGCCGAATTTTGATAGGAGGTTTGGGGGGGATAGTTGGTCAACCTTTGCTTTTTGTGCATCTTTTGTATTGTTTTCTTTCTCTCCAAAAACTTCTCCTTTGGCCGAAAGTACCTAAGCACTTTTGTGCAAATTTTGCTTGTGTTTTAGCCTTCATTTTGTTGAACCAAAAATACTATTCTCTTCTTTTCATTTTTCTCTTGAAACCAAACAACTTATGAATTTTGTGCACTTTTCTTTTAGGCAATTAGGTGTTGGCGAATCTCATCTCTCCCACATCTCTTTTCTTTGTCTTCTTTAACATTAGTTCATAATCACATTTCTCCTACACTCTCTTGGCCGAATCTTTCTTTTTCTCAATACCATTTCTTTTTCATTTGTTCAAAGATAAAACATCTACTTCCATTCTATTTTTTTTCTTTTCTTTTCCACTTCACCATAGCCGAATTTTCTACTTCCTTTTTAGTATTTTTTTGGCCGAATATTCAAGGGTAGACTCTCCTTGGTTTTCTTCTATCGATTTTGGATAAAAAGGGGTAAGTGTTCATGGACATTTTTCTTTCTTTTTTTTCTCGTTTCTATGATGTTTTCTTGTGGACAAAGGCCGAACCTTTGGGCATTGTTTTGCAAGGTTCTAACCATTTTTAGGATTCGATTATTCTCTTAGGCTCATTGGGATTTTGGAAGCAATCGATTTAAGCCATTCCTTTAGCAAATCGAAGTTGGTAAGTCAAGTGGTAAGGATTCTATACTCTTAAGTTGGTTGAGGAAACCTAAGGTTATTTGGATTAAGATATGTTGTTGGCCGAATGGTTTTTATTAAAATATTGTGATATGGCCGATTGTAGGACAAGGATCTAGTGCGCTAGATCGGATCTTCGAAAGTTAGTCTTGCTTTGGTGAAAGATGTGTATCTTACACACTTTATAACTTGGTTTATATATATATGTATTTATGTGTATTATAACTAATCATATTATGAAAGTGGGAAAAACGATGAGATTTGGATATGATACCATGATAGTATGAATGATGATTCGGGTAAGTCCGTTTCAATATGTTGTTAATACATGTGGATTGAAATCATGATCTATGATTTATGGTATTTGATATATGATTCATATTAAAGTGTATTAACATGATTTGGTCATCTATTGCATTGGTATGGGCAATATGAGAGGAGGGGGAAGATTGTGACTTCGGTCACCAGTGATTTGGTATCACATTTGTGTCTTCGGACACCAGAGATTTGGTATCTCTAGTGATTTGGTATCACATTTGTGTCTTCGGACACCAAAGGTTTGGTACCTCATAGCGTCTCGTCCCTGTGGTTAATACCATCGTGGGTTGGCCCCACTTTTGAGATATGGGATCGTCTCCAGTGATTTGGTATCACATGTGGGTTGGCCCCACAGATAGATTATTCGTGACTTTGGTCACCAGTGATTTGGTATCACATTTATATCGTGACTTCGGTCACTAGTGGTTTGGCACCACCAGTGGTTTGGTACCACACGGGGTAGAAAAGGAGTTATGGATGGCTAGGTTGGGTGCATTATACATATATGTTGCTTTGTTATAATTTGTGTAAGTATGTGGTATTTACCCGGGAGAGGGAATATACACTGAGTCTTGATGACTCACCTTCTCCCTTATCTTTTCAGGTGATTCATGAGATCGCGGATGATGAGCCGAATGAACTCGAGGAGGCCATGCAATAAAAGTTGGTTTTATGTGAACTTCCATTTGGGTATTATATTTTAATTTGGTTTTCATATTTTATGGATTTGTAATAAGGCCTGTTTAATTATGTTTTGGATTATTTTTATGTTTTGAATATGTTTTAAATATGGTTTATAAATTTCATGATTATTATAATAAAATGAGCACCAAGTTTTCTAAACTACAAAATGCGTTGGTTTTTAAAACGTTACCATCGGGTAACAAAAATCATTCAATAATTTAAATGATTTTCAAATAATAAGTTTCTACATTCAAATGCAAATGGTTTTCAAAGTAAAAATTCGAGTTTTCTTAAAATGATATAAATGTTTTCTAACCTATGATTTATCAAACTAAGTTTTAAAGTTTTATGTAATTTCAAAGTAAATCTTGATTTTAACTTATTAAACATGTAATTTCTAAAAATATAGAATTTCAAAGAGTTTTTCACAAAATTTAATTGTTAATTGATTCTTTCAAAAATATTTTCCTCAAATGACATACCGATTCTTGGCGTGGCGTATTGACCGGGTTTGGGGTGTTACAGGGATTCCTTCGGTTGTTCGTGGATCTGCTTTGTTCATCCATACCTTATCTCCTATTTTGAAGTAGTTTGATGTTCCTATGAGCTCTTCTAGATGCTCCTTCAGTTTTACTTCGTGTGGTTCATGTTCCTCTTTGAATTGTGTCATCCATTCTTTTAGTTTGTCGACCCTAAGGCTTCATTCCTCATATAATTCTTCTTCGCTGGCACTGGGTCCGTGCTTCGGCTCAGATTCGTATCCTTTTGGTGTTTCTTACAATGAAGGTTGCTCAAATTGATCATCAACTGAATTGACTTTCTTACCTTCATCAGTTGTAGTCCTGGTCGAGTCAAGAGCTTGAAGACTGATTGATTCATCACCTATACGAAGAATGAGTTCTCCTGTGGCAACATCAATTTTAGTCCTGGCAGTTGCTAGGAAGTGTCTTCCTAAAATTAAGGGGATTGAATTATCTAAGACAACAAAATCTAGTGGGAAAACGAATTTTTCAATTTTTACAAGAACATCTTCGATAATATCCCTAGGAATTCTAGTAGTTTTATCAACTAATTGAAAACTCATCCTAGTTTGTTTGGGTTTCCCTAGACCTAGTTGCTTAAACATTGTATAAGGCATGACATTAATGCTTGCCCTAAATTAGCTAATGCATTATCAACACTTAAACTACCAATTAAACAAGGAATTGTAAAACTCCCTGGACCTTTTAGCTTCCGTGGTAGTCTATTTTGTAGAATTGCTGAGCACATTGCGTTCAATTCCATATGTGGCTCCTCGTCTAACTTACGCTTGTTCGTCAAGAGTTGTTTTAAAAATTTTCTCGAATCTATCATCTGAAAAAGAGCTTCAAGAAGCGGTAAGTTAATATGTAATTTCTTTAAGAGTTTAAAAAACTTACCAAACTATTCCTCTGTATCGTCTCTGTTTATTGCTTCGAGGTAAGGTATGCAGGGTTGGTACTATTTGATTACCAATTTTGGCTTTTCTTGTGTTGCCTCAATTTTTCCTTTTTCGTCCTTGTTTTCGCTTGTTGAGATGGGTTCATGTAATCTTTCATTTTCCTGAGCTGTTATGGCTTGGATTTGCTCCTTTGGGTTGATCTCGGTGTTGCTTGGTAGATGCCCTTGCGGTCGTTCGGACATTAATTTTGCAAGTTGTCTGACTGCTTTAATGACTTCCCCTACTGACTTAGTAAGTTCCCGAATTCGATTCTTGGTCTCTTCAGCATATGTTTGTTGACTTCTAAGTGTTTTCTCAATATCTTGGAGATGATTTTCTGTGCTTGCCATGAATTTTGTCAACATCTCTTCGAGGTTTGGCTTCTTCTCTTGGGATAGGGCTGATTTTGGAAATTTTGAGGAGGTTGTTGTCGTTGATTTCCTTAATTTCCTTGACCTCCCTATGAAAAGTTTGGGTGGTTCCTCCAACCTGGATTGTAAGTATTATTATAAGGATTACTATTGGATCAAAAATTATTACCTATATAGTTCATCTGTTCGCTTTCTGTGCTCGGTTGGAAGGGTGGGGTACTCAGGATTCGCCATAGTTCCACTTGTGCCGTACTGCATTACTAGATGTACCTGCAAAGAACACAAACTATCAAGCTTTTTATTCATCATCTCTACCTGATTCGATAGCATGGTTACTGCATCAATGCTGAAAACTCTGGCCGACCTTATCTATTTTGTCCTTGTAACTTTCCACTGATAATTATTCATCGACTTTTCTTCAATAAATTCATAGGCTGCTTCAGGATTTTTGTTATTCAGAGTTCCACCGGCGGCTGAATCAATTAGTTGCCTTGTTGAGGGATTCACACCGTTATAAAAAGTTTGGACTTGTAGCCACAAGGGTAAACCATGGTGTGGGCACCTTCTTAAGAGATCCTTGTATCTCTCCCATGCGTCGTATAATGTCTCTAAATCCATCTGCACAAAAGAAGAGATATCATTCCGTAATTTGGCCGTTTTGGCCGGTGGGAAATATTTTAATAAAAACTTTTCGGTCATTTGGTCCCATGTAGTGATTGACCCTTGTGGTAACGAGTTTAACCACTATTTGGCTTTATTCTTTAATGAAAAGGGAATAACCGAAGGCGTATGGCATCATCAGAAACGCCATTTATTTTGAAAGTATCATAGAACTCTAAAAAATTAGCTATATGAGTGTTCGGGTCTTCATCCTGCAAACCATCAAATTGAACAAATTGTTGAATCATTTGTATTGTGTTAGGCTTTAATTCAAAATTATTAGCAGCTATAGTGTAACATCCTGATATTTAGGGGCTATGCATTTCACTTAATTAAATGATGTTGCATGCTTAATTATTATTAAGTGTATTTTTTTTGGAAGTTATTTGAGCTTCATTAATTAAGTGCATGCTTGGTAAAACTTTTAATTCCTATTAATTAGAGAGAGCTAAGCAAGTTAGGCCTTAAGAATTAATGATAAGAAGTTTTAGCATGAATTAAGTAATTGGCAAGGTGGTTAAGATGCATGGATATGTGCTTGAGGTGTGAAGTTCGAATCTCTAGCTAGCATTAGGGAGGATTTTAATTTTTGTTTTCTTCCTATAAGTGTCGGCCAAGAAAGTTCTAGAGTGGATGAGCATTCATTCATTTTGGCTATTTGACCATGTGAAAAGGAAGCAAGGAACTTAAGGCATGGAATCATAAGTTGATGATAAGATGAGGGGGGACAAAAGGCATGATATGGGGCAAGGTTTTGGGAGTGTGTTCATGGTCAATTGACCATGAACCTAGACGATATGAAGGGCTAAAGGGAGTGGTTTATTTTTGATAGCAAATCAAAATTTGATCGGGAAGAAACAAGGAGGAAAAAGGGGATAATGTTGGCATTGATTTGGCCGAATTTTTGCTTTGCCATTAGGAGGAAAAGTTGGCCAAAAGTCTTTGTTTGTCCATCTTTTCTCATTTCTCCAATAGTTTCTCTCCTAGCCGAATTTGTCATTGAGTTTAGGTAAAAACTTTCTTTTTGTTTTGGCTTTCTTCTTTTTGACCAATTTTCTTCAAAAAAACTCTCATTTTGGCCGAATGTACCTTAGGCACTTTGGTACACTTTTGCTTTTGATTTAGCCCTCAATTGTGTTTAAACCAAATACAATTTTCTTTCTCCCATCTTTCTTTTCAAAACCGAAACTACAAAGTTCAAAGAGCCAATTTCTTCATTTCTTCCTCGTTGACCGAATGTGCAAAGGTTCCTAAACACATTTCTTTTCTTTTGAGAAATCACCATCATCATCTTCTTCTCCTTTTCTCTTTTTCTTCCTCTCTTTCCTTCTCTTTTCATTCTCTTTCTTCTTTCCCTCAAAACTGAAACCATCATATTGAAATCGCCATTTCTCTTCTCTTTTTGTTAAGGCCGAATCATCATCTTCTTTTCTTCTTATTCAAAGCCGAATCTTGAAGGACTCAAAGTAAGACTTTATCAATTATTTTCATCATTCCATTTTACTTTAGCAAACTTAAAATCAAAATCTTTTATTTCTCTCTAGGTCAATCTTTTGAAAAGATTTTTCAAAGATCTTTGTTGAAGATAACCTTTAAGTGACCATTCGAAATCATCAAGGGACGATTTAAGATCAACAAGATAGGTAAGAAAAGAGCCGTACGGAGTGTTTGGAAGAGAGGAGGTATTCCTTTACCATCGAACTACAAACGAAGAGCAGTATCGGGGGTTAGAAACTTTCCACCGGGTTGTGGACCCTCTGCTAACGAGGATCGATTATTCAAGTAGTGCATACAACCGAACCACTTTACGTTGGTGGAATATCGGTGGTTTTGATCCATCTAGTGGAGAAAACCACAAATAATTGTCATTCGTGAATCCGAGGGTAATGATTTAGATCCATCGTCAATAAGTGTATTATTGTTAACAAAAGTTTATACTAACCAAGTGTGTCAATCAATTAGGTGTTGACGAGCAAGAGGGTATTGTTCTCACTGTCACTAAGTGTGTAACTTTACATTAAAAATTCCATAAGATTTGCATATATTTAATTGTGACTATATGACTATGTGTATGATTGTGCTTTTGGATACCATTCAGTGGTATACGATATTCAGGTATGTTTACCCCAATATTTTGTTTATGCATCAATATGAAATAAGCATGACTATATTATGATTTGTTGGGTAAATAACATAAAAATCTGATTTGATATGTATGTGCATGGGCATATGGGTATATTTGAGAAAGGAGGAAGTATTCTGGTGGTTTTACCACATTTCTGGTGACTTCGGTCACATATGTGAATTTGGTGACTTCGGTCACGTATATTTGACTCCGGTGACTTCGGTCACATATTTGACTCCGGTGACTTCGGTCACATATTTGACTCTGGTGACTTCAGTCACGTATGTGAATCTGGTGACTTCGGTCACGTATTTGAAATTTGGACTTCATCGGTGACTTGGTCACATCTGTTTTGGTGGCTTTGCCACAATAATAAGGGCGATGTGCATGTTGACCGCAAAGAAGCGCCTTCGATGGTGTGTAGTGGATGGAGGGTCGATTTAGTAATCCCACGGTGTCTTTGGTTGATACGGGGTGTGTAGCGGATGGATATTTAGGTTGGTAGGGCTTGCATTTCATTTCATGAACATAACCATGTAATATTGAATGATTATTATTTGTTTTTCTATGAAATGGGCCTTTGGGCTAAATATAAGTTAAATGGGCCTTTGGGCTAAATTTAAGCTAAATGGGCCTTTGGGCTAAATATGAGTTAAATGGGCCTATGGCCATATGTGAAATTTTTGAGCTTAAAAGCATTTGATAAAATGGGCTTTTTAGTGTATGTGTTATACATTGAGTTTTATAACTCACCCATTTTTATGGGATAACTTTTCAGATGACTCGTAGTGTGATGGATCGGGGCAGTAGGGATTTCGAGGTGGCCAGTGCTCGTATCAAGTATTATGGAGATTTTCCGACTTAAACTTATTAATTTTTAAATTTTATTACTTAGACTTTATTATGGATTTGCCAATTTTATGTAATAAGGCCACTATAAACTACTTTTAGATTTTTGTTTGGATTTATTTTAAATTCTGCCATGAACAATTTATCAATTAAATAACTAAATGGTTTTCGATAAATATTTTTTTAAAAAAGGTCTTTGTCAATAAAATATACATATATGTTTTAAGAATATACAATTCTATTTTTTAACTAAGCCCAACTCGATCTTTAGGTTAATCCGTTTTACTTAAAATCATCAAGTTTTTCTTGAACAAACGTTATTTTCGCTAAAGTTTTACTCGAGGAACATACCAAATCCGGTTAGGCTTTTTGGGCGGGTTTGGGGTGTTTCACAGTATCGAGCCCGCTTTTAAACTCTCGGCCTTAGGTTTTGAAGCCCACAACATTTTCAAAAGTTGGCCCAAATGACTTTTGAAAGTTTTCTTAAGTTAAATGATTTTATAAGAGCATGGCACTCGAGTTCTGACCGGATCCATCGGTATGTACTTTATCGATATGTGATATGTATGATAGTTTAAACTTAAACTATACTTTAGAGACATGGACCTTAGGTGTTTGTGTGCTACTACGGAAAAAGCGCTAAATATCTGTTTCATAAAACTTTCCTTTAATAATAAGTGAAAAGACTCTAATACATAAGACTTTTCGTAAAAACAGATAAGACACGTAGTAGACATGAGTTCTAGGGGACGTGGTCGTCGTGGACGTGGAAGAGGAAGGATGACTGTTTCGGAACCAGTTCGATCTGGTCAAGGTTCCGAGAATGAAGCTCCGCCACCATTTGTTGGGTGGACTTTCAAGAACAAAATGAAGGAGGTGACGATATCACAAGTCGTGCTCTGAGTTTTGGAGCAGTAGCGAAGCTAGTTCTCGAAATGGGTCTCGAAAGTCGATGGTGAGAGACTTAGATCGAATGGAGCTGAGGTTTTCAGAGGAGTATCTGGAGTAGCTCCAAATGTAGCTGAATATTGGCTAGAGGCAGTCGAGAGGATCATGGATGATATAGACTGCACTGATGAAGAGAAATTGAAAGGTGCTATTTCACTTCTCCGCGATGAAGCCTACCAGTGGTGGCTTACTATAAAGGAGAGTACCCCTGTGGATCGTCTGGATTGGGGTATTTTAAAGTGAAATTCGAAGGAAAATATGTTGGAGCTAGCTACATCGACTCGGAGGAAGACATTTCGAATTTGGTCCAAGGAAACAAGTCGATAGTGAATATGAAGCGAATTTTTGTGACTTAGCCGTTATGCGGAGGGATAGTGGCTACGGAATATGAACGGTGTATCAGATTTGAAGATGGACTTAGAGATGAGCTAAGAGTGATGATTGCTCCACACCGTGAAAGAGATTTTGCAATCTTAGTGGAAAGGCGAGAATTGTCGAAGAGGCTAAACGGATTGAGAGGCGTAGGCCAGACAGAGGCGGAGCAAGAATAAGATAAGCTTTGGGTCCTCGTGGTCGTCAAGAATTTTCAGAAGAAATCAAGAAATGATAGACCGCAAGGTCAACAGACCGCCGGAGGACAAAATCGTACTTGTTCTCAATGTGGGAAAATGCACTCGGGTGAATGCTGGAAAAAGACCGACGGATGTTTCAAGTGCGGTTCAAAGGACCATATGATCAAGGATTGCCCAATGAACTCGGAAAAGAACCATCCGGCAAGTCAGGGTGCTAATCAGGGTGATAGAGGTGGACATGCAGCAGATAAGAAGTCGTGGTCCAAATGGAAGGGCAATGGTTACGGTAGAGGACGCGAAACTTGAGTGAGGCGATGGTAGCTCGAGGCGAGACAACCGGGTTTGGTGTATGCGGTTAAATCAGAGAAAGGCGGTGATGCACTGATGTTATCACGCATGCGTTTCGATTTGGGTTGCCCTTTATTGCTTTGATAGATATAGGGTCAACTCATTCCTATATCGCTAGTGAAGTATCTGGAACTTTGCATGTGACTTCAAAGCGTACCTAGGAAGATGGTGCACTTAGTCCTTTAGGATGGATGATGAGTTGTAGACAAACTTTTAAGGAAGTGCCTCTAGAAGTCCAAGGGATACAGTTTCGGTGATTTAATGGAGTTGCCATTCGGAGAATTGACCTAATCTTAGGCATGGGTGGCTTGTGAAGTACCGTGCAAATGTGGATTGTGCTGCTAAGAGAATGTCCTTAAGAACTTTTGATGACAAAGAAGTTGTAGTGTTGGGCGAGAGACGGAACTACTTATCTAATGTAGTATCCGTTCTTAAGGCGGAAAGATGGTTAGAAAGGGATATGAAGCCTTCCTGATGTTGGTGAGTGCTTTGGAGGCTAAAAAGCAAGCGCTAATGAAGTCGGGACTGTGAAGGAATTTGTAGATGTTTTTTGGAAGAACTTCGTGTTTGCCTCGAGATCGTGAGGTAGAATTCGGGATAGACTTATTGCAGGCAGCGCCGATTTCTATTGCTCCATATAGAATGGCAAGAAGGAATTGGTTGAGCTTAAGGCTCGATTAGGAGTTGCTTGATCGTGGATTTATTCGACCTAGTGTGTCTCCATGGGGAGCACCGGTCTATTCGTGAAGAAGAAGGACGGATCGATGAGGATGTGTATAGACTACTGGCGGTTGAATAAGTGACCATCAAGAACAAGTATCCTTTGCCAAGGATCGACGACTTGTTCGATTAGCTTAAGGATTGATCTAAGGTCGGGGTATCATCAGCTTAAAGTGAAAGAAGCGGATATCCATAAGACGGCTTTCCAAACTAGATATGGGCATTATGAATTTTTGGTAATGCCATTCGGATTGACGAATGCCCCAGCTGCGTTCATGGATATGATGAACCGAATTTTCCAACCCTACTTGGATCAATTCGTCGTGGTATTCATAGACGATATCTTGGTGTATTCTAAGTCCGAAGTAGAACATGATGAGCATCTTCGGATTGTGTTACGAGTTTTAAGGAGAAGAAAGCGACGCCAAATTCAAGAAGTGTGAATTTTGGTTGAAAGAAGTTGCATTTTAGGCCATGTGGTGTCTGCAGAAGGGATAAGGGTGGATCCTCGGAAGATTGAGGCTGCTAGATTGGAAACCACCTAAGTTAAAAATCGAGGTTCGCGATTTCTTGGGTTTAGCCGGATACTGTGAAGATTCGTTAAAGGATTTTCATCGATAGTTGCACTTTTAAAATTGTTGAGAAAGGAAGTACCTTTTGTGTGGTGATAAGCAAAGAAGAGAGTTTTGAGAAGCTCAAGAAAGTTTTGGTGAAGCTCAATTTTGATCCAGCCTGAGGCAGGGAAGGATTTCGTCATGTATTGTAACGCTTCTCACACCGGATTAGGATGTGTTCTGATGCAAGGCGAAAAGGTAGTTGGTATGCGTCTCGGCAGTTGAGACCGCACGAGGCTAATTACCCGACGTATGACTTGGAGTTGGCAGCTGTAGTCTTTGCTCTTAAGGTTTGGAGACATTACTTATACGGGAGAAGTCGGTGATATACACGGACCACAAAAGTCTGAAATATCTTCCGACTTAGAAAGAAGCGAATTTGAGGCGTGAAGGTGGATAGAGTTATTGAAAGATTACGACTGTTCCATCGAGTACCACCCGGGCAAGGCGAATGTGGTGGCAGACGCTCTAAGTCAAAAGTGGTGTCGATTTGAGGCGATGTTTGCACATCTTAGTCTTTACGATGACGGAAGCTTGCTGGCAGAACTTGATTAAGCCGACATGGTTAAGTCAAGTGAAAGAGAGGCAGTTAGTAGATGATGATCTGAGTGAAAAGCTTCGACAGGTGAAGAGTGGGAAATTGGAAGATTTTGGTATTAACAGTGACGGGGTATTGTGCTTCAAAGATAAAGTCCAGACGCCTAGGGATCGGGAGTTGAGGCAAAAGATACTTGAGAATCGCATGGTAGCCCATATGCTATGCATCCCGGAGGAAGTAAGTTATATCGAGACTTGCGAGATCGGTTTTGGTGGCTCGGTCTTAAGCAAAAGTTCTGAAATTTGTAGGAAAGTGCTTGACATGTCGACAAGTCAAGGTGAACATCAAGTACCATCGTGGTTGCTTCAACCGATAAAGATTCCAATGGAAGTGGGAGAGAATCACCATGGACTTTGTTAGTGGGCTTCCTCTTACGCCTACTAAGAAAGACTCATATGGGTGATAGTGGGTGATTGATAAATCGCACATTTTATCCCGATTCGGATTGATTACTCTTTGCGAAATTGGCGAAGTTATATGTGGCTGAGATTGTGAGATTGCATAGAGTGCTGTTGTCGATAATTTCGGACAGAGATCCGAGGTTTACGTCACGATTTTGGAAAGCATTGCATCAGGCTTTGGGCACCAGATTGGACTTCAGTACGGCATTTCATCCTCATTCGGATGGTCAGTCTGAAAAAGTAATCCAAATCTTAGAAGATATGTTAAGGGGATGTGTGATAGATTTCAAGGGAAGTTGGGAAGAATTCTTACTGTTGGCGAATTTACGACAACAACAGTTTCCAATCCGAAGATCTGAATGGCACAGTATGAAGCACTATATGGACGGAAGTGTCGCACTCTTACGTGTTGGACAGAATTAGGGGAACGTCAGATTTTGGGTTAGAGATAGTGGCTGAATCGAAGAAAAGGTTAAGATAATCTGGCTCGGTTAAAGGAAGCATCCGAGACAAAAATCGTACGCAGATCTAAAGCGGAAAGAAATAGAGTATGCGATGGGAGACCAAGTTTTCTAAAGGTTTCACCTTAGAAAAGGTGATGAGATTTGGACTAAAGGAAACTAAGCCCTGTGTTCATTGGACCTTATCGGATTGTGAAGCGGGTCGATCTGTGGCATATCGTTAGATTTGCCTTGAAATTGAAGCAAATGCATGATGTGTTCCATGTTTCAATGTTATACCATTACCGGTCGAGATCCATCTCATGTAGTGCCAGTTGAGGAGGTGGAACTAAGATCAGACTTGTCATATGAAGAGGAGCCAATTCAAATTACGAGCGAGATGTAAAGGTTTTACGGAGAAAGTCGGTTCCTCTCGTCAAGGTATTATGGCGTAATCATGGATCGAAGAAGCTTCGTGGGAACGGAGGAAGCGATCGACTGACAATACCCTCACTTATTCAGCCAGGTAATTTCGAGGACGAAATTATTTTAAGGGGGTAGAACTGTAACATCCTGATATTTAGGGGCTATGCATTTCACTTAATTAAATGATGTTGCATGCTTAATTATTATTAAGTGTATTTTTTTGGAAGTTATTTGAGCTTCATTAATTAAGTGCATGCTTGGTAAAACTTTTAATTCCTATTAATTAGAGAGAGCTAAGCAAGTTAGGCCTTAAGAATTAATGATAAGAAGTTTTAGCATGAATTAAGTAATTGGCAAGGTGGTTAAGATGCATGGATATGTGCTTGAGGTGTGAAGTTCGAATCTCCTAGCTAGCATTAGGGAGGATTTTAATTTTTTGTTTTCTTCCCTATAAGTGTCGGCCAAGAAAGTTCTAGAGTGGATGAGCATTCATTCATTTTTGGCTATTTGACCATGTGAAAAAGGAACCAAGGAACTTAAGGCATGGAATCATAAGTTGATGATAAGATGAGGGGGGACAAAAGGCATGATATGGGGCAAGGTTTTGGGAGTGTGTTCATGGTCAATTGACCATGAACCTAGACAGCGTGAAGGGCTAAAGGGAGTGGTTTATTATTGATAGCAAATCAAAAGTTGATCGGGAAGAAACAAGGAGGAAAAAGGGGATAATGTTGGCATTGATTTGGCCGAATTTTTGCTTTGCCATTAGGGGGAAAAGTTGGCCAAAAGTCTTTGTTTGTCCATCTTTTCTCATTTCTCCAATAGTTTCTCTTCTAGCCGAATTTGTTATTGAGTTTAGGTAAAAACTTCCTTTTTGTTTTGGCTTTCTTCTTTTTGACCAATTTTCTTCAAAAAAACTCTCATTTTGGCCGAATGTACCTTAGGCACTTTGGTACACTTTTTCTTTTGATTTAGCCCTCAATTGTGTTTAAACCAAATACAATTTTCTTTCTCCCATCTTTCTTTTCAAAACCGAAACTACAAAGTTCAAAGAGCCAATTTCTTCATTTCTTCCTCCTTGGCCGAATGTGCAAAGGTTCCTAAACACATTTCTTTTCTTTTGAGAAATCACCATCATCATCTTCTTCTCCTTTTTCTCTTTTCTTCCTTCTCTCTTTCCTTCTCTTTTCATTCTCTTTCTTCTTTCCCTCAAAATCGAAACCATCATATTGAAACCACCATTTCTCTTCTCTTTTTGTTAAGGCCGAATCATCATCTTCTTTTCTTCTTATTCAAAGCCGAACCTCGAAGGACTCAAAGTAAGACTTTATCAATTATTTTCATCATTCCTTTTTACTTTAGCTGAACTTAAAATCATAATCTTTTATTTCTCTCCTAGGCCGAATCTTTTGAAAAGATTTTTCAAAGATCTTTGTTGAAGATAACCTTTAAGTGACCATTCGAAATCATCAAGGGATGATTTAAGATCAACAAGATAGGTAAGAAAAGAGCCGTACGGAGTGTTTGGAAGAAAGGAGGTATTCCTTTACCATCGAACTACAAACGAAGAGCGAGATCGGGGTTAGAGACTTTCCACGGGTTGTGGACCTCTCGCTAACGAGGATCGGTTATTCAAGTAGTACGCATAACCGAACCACTTTACGTTGGTGGAATATCGGTGGTTTTGATCCATCTAGTGGAGAAAAACCACAAATAACTGTCATTCGTGAATCCGAGGGTAAGGATTTAGATCCATCGTCAATAAGTGTATTATTGTTAACAAAAGTTTATACTAACCAAGTGTGTCAATCAATTAAGTGTTGACGAGCAAGAGGGTATTGTTCTCACTGTCACTAGGTGTGTAACTTTACATTAAAAATTCCATAAGATTTGCATATATTTAATTGTGACTATATGACTATGTGTATGATTGTGCTTTTGGATACCATTCAGTGGTATACGATATTCAGGTATGTTTACCCCAATATTTTATTTATTTTGCTATATGCATCAATATGAAATAAGCATGACTATATTATGATTTGTGGGGTAAATAACATAAAAATCTGATTTGATATGTATGTGCATGGGCATATGGGTATATTTGAGAAAGGAAGAAGTATTCTGGTGGTTTTACCACATTTCTGGTGACTTCGGTCACATATGTGAATTTGGTGACTTCGGTCACGTATATTTGACTCCGGTGACTTCGGTCACATATTTGACTCCGGTGACTTCGGTCACATATTTGACTCTGGTGACTTCGATCACGTATGTGAATCTGGTGACTTCGGTCACGTATTTGAAATTTGGACTTGGTCGGTGACTTGGTCACATCTTTTTGGTGGCTTTGCCACAATAAGGCGATGTGCATCTTGATCTAAAGAATCGCCTTCGATGGTGTGTAGCGGATGGAGGTCGATTTAGTAATCCCCACGGTGTCTTTGGTTGGTGCAGGGGTGTGTAGCGGATGGATATTTAGGTTGGTAGGGCTTGCATTTCATTTCATGAACATAACCATGTAATATTGAATGATTATTATTTGTGTTGCTATGAAATGGGCCTTTGGGCTAAATATAAGTTAAATGGGCCTTTGGGCTAAATTTAAGCTAAATGGGCCTTTGGGCTAAATATGAGTTAAATGGGCCTATGGCCATATGTGAAATTTTTGAGCTTAAAAGCATTTGATAAAATGGGCTTTTTAGTGTATGTGTTATACATTGAGTTTTATAACTCACCCATTTTTATGGGATAACTTTTCAGATGACTCGTAGTGCGATAGATCGAGGCAGCAGGGATTTCGAGGTGGCCAGTGCTCGTATCAAGTATTGTGGAGATTTTTCGACTTAAACTTATTAATTTTAAATTTTATTACTTAGACTTTATTATGGATTTGCCAATTTTATGTAATAAGGCCACTATAAAGTACTTTTAGATTTTTGTTTGGATTTATTTTAAATTACGCCATGAACAATTTATCAATTAAATAACTAAATGGTTTTCGATAAATATTTTTTTTAAAAAAGGTCTTTGTCGATAAAATATACATATATGTTTTAAGAATATACAATTCTATTTTTTAACTAAGCCCAACTCGATCTTTAAGTTAATCCGTTTTACTTAAAATCATCAAGTTTTTCTTGAACAAACGTTATTTCCGCTAAAGTTTTACTCGAGGAACATACCAAATCCGGTTAGGCTTTTTGGGCCGGGTTTGGGGTGTTTCATATAGCAGGCCTAACAATACTAGATTCTGCTCCTGTTAAATTAGGTTTAGTATAAACATACATAGTACGCGGAGCATTGTTTTCTGCCACATCTCGTGGTGGATTATTCTTGTCCATCCCTTCAGTGGGATTGGATTTGCCTTGTTGTTGTTCTTCATGGTAATTTAAGGCTCGCCTGATTTCTCTGCGATTCCTACGAGCGGTCGCTTCGATATCACTATCGTATACTAGAGGTCCTATCGGGTTCCTTCTAGTCATAAACTAGAGGAAACCTTCTAGGAAAAGAAAGAAAGAAAATTATAAAAATAAAATAAAATCATTTGCAAAAATAAAAATAATGGCTAAAGTAATAAAAATAGAGTTTTCTTAATATTTTAGTTCCCCGGCAACGGCGCCAAAAACTTAATCATGTCTTAAATTGTCGGGTTTTAAAATTTATAAATAGAATGATCGAACTTAGAAACTAACTCTGACAACGACTTAAGGCAAGTGTACCTATCGAACAGTAGTATAGCTTAGGCAAGACCGGATTATCGAACCCAAAGGAACTAAAAGTACTAATACTCACTTTCTTTCTATTATTTAACCTGAATATTAAATTATTTGGTTGATTAAGTAATTAATTACTAAACTAAGATGCAAAGAAAAAAAGAATGAATTGGGAAATAACTTGAAGAGAAACTCAGTTGATCACAATGATACCATCAGGAAGAATCCACCTAGACTTCACTTATTATCTAACACCGAACCATACTATTTTTTCACTTGACTTGATCCGTGAGACTCCCTAACGTATATTAAACCCTCTCTCGAGGTGAATAACGTCTAACCCTAGGTTAATTAACCAAAATCTCTATCTTACTTAATAACCCGCTAGAATAGTAGTAAATCAAACTATGGACTCCCATATTAGGTTTCACCCTAATCTGACAAAATCTTGTCACCCTATCTCTAGGCGCGCGAACGACTTTGCTTAATTATGCTAGATCTATTCTTGGGCAGGGTCTATTCCTCCTCCACCTAAGAACATCTGACTTGAATTAATATCTCGAAAACATTAACACAAGAATTAAGCACATATAATTAAGAACAAATCAAGTATTTATCATATAATTCAGAAAATAATATCAAGATTCATCTAGGTTTCATCCCCTTCAGATATCTGAAGTGTTTAGTTCATAACAAATAAAGAAAACATCTTAAGAGAAAAGATAAAACAAAACATAAGAAATCCTTAAAACCCCCTAAAGGAATTGAAGGAGAGATCCACCGTCTTGAGTAGAATTCTGGCTTCTTAAGATGGATCAACTGGCTATCTTCGAGTGATTCCCACAAAAGTTTTGGCTTCTGTCGAATTTTGAATGTCTCGGCATTCTTGGCCTAGCTAACTGCCTAACTGACCGCCCCCTTTCAGGTTACACTTAGGGTCTTTATATAAGCTCTTGGAATGCATTACTTGGCCCTTAAGTGTCCTAATTCAAGTATAGTTCCTACTCTGGTGTTTGAATAGGCTTTGGAATGTGTTTCTTTGCCTCAAAGTATCCAAATCCGAGTAAAATTCCTCTTTTCCACGACAGGGGCACGGCCATGGTACATACCCGTGTAGATCAACTTCAGGTCGTGTCTCGATTCTGTCGATTGGGGCATGGCCGTGTAAATCATGGCATGGCCGTGTCTTAGTTAATTGTCGAGGCACGGTCATGTGGCTTGAAGTCAAGGCCGTGTCGATTTCCACTTTGGCCCAAATTGGAAGATTTTAAGCCCGTTTCTCGTTCTTTTCGTCCTCGGGTGCTTTCCTGAGTATAAAACATGAAAAGAAAGGATTAAGAGCACCTTTTTACATAAATCAAGGGCTAAATCATCCAAAAGCATGCTAAATATGGTGTTAAAATATGTTACTTTTACGGTTTATCAGTTAGTTAAATTTTAGATTAAAATAGATCCCCTTAATTATTAGGCTAAATAATAGAAAGATAGTTATTACTAGTACTTTTAGTCCTTGTGGATACGATATTTCAGACTCACCATAGCTATACTACTGTTCGATAGGTGCGCTTGCCTTCATCGAATTATTAGTTAGTTTCGTGACCCATCACCGAAACACCATTTTTAGGTGAAGAACCTTTCGACCAAAGTTGAAATCTCATGCATGGTATGTTTTCAAGCCCTATTTTTAGTAATTTGTAGGTTTTTGAGCTCGTTTTAGCTTAATCTAGCTAGCCGGGGGGTCAATTTGTAGAACTGTCAAAAGATTATGGATTTTCCATGAATGATTTTGAGGTGTTTTTGATTTTAATGGATGGATTATTAAATTTGATAGCTAGATATAAGTATTTTATTAAGTGATTTTTAGTGATTTTGAATGTTAGGGATTAAATTATTTAAATAGTAAATTTAAGGGAAATAATGTGAATTTATGAAAGATGTGGACTGATATGGACCCGTAAGAAAATCAGCTTACATGGGTTCTTTTTTAAAAATGGTAAATTTGCAAGTTATGGGCCTAAGGACTAAATTGAATAAAAGGAAAAATATTGGGGCAATTTTGTAAATTCACATTAAAATATGATATAGGCTTGAATAAATTATTTTAAACTATTTGAATTATTTAATTAAATGAATTTATATTATTTAGATTAAGAAGGCTACAATTGAATTTAAATCAAGGAAAAAAGCTAAGGTTCTGGATTAGTTGTTAACTCTATTTTAGCAATCGTTCTAATTGAGGTAAGTTCGTTTCAGGACTAAATTATCATGTAATGTTTTGAATGTAATGTTAATAAATATTTATATTATAAGTAGATTAGATTAGTAGTTGTATAATATTTTGATAAATGGAACAAAATGGGATGTGAATTAATTTGAATGATTTAATGTTTTGGTTTTGATGAGGTACTCAAATGTTAATATGATAAAGTGAATGTATATGTGAAAAGGATATATTGAATGCCAATTAAGGCTTGGATATGTAAAATGGTCCTGTTTGAACTATGTGAACTCTTAGGATACAAATGACATTTCATTAGGGATTATACGGTTTTGGGTGTTGGTCTTGAATGTCATACTGATGGCTGAAGTCTTGCATTTGTTGCGGATTCTCCATAGCTTATGTGAGCAGCATCATGTAGCTAACATTCCAACCCATAGCTCGTGTGAGTAGACCCATTTTACAGCTCATGTGAGCAATTATTGAAAAGAAAATGTTATGATTACATGAAAAGGCACACTATGTGAGAGCATTCCCGAGTATCCGATGAAATTCTAGATGGTTTAACGGGTAAGTAAAGGTTAATGGAAAGACATTTATAAAAACTTAATGTTCATACGAAATGGAAAGAGGGATATGCATATATGAAATGAAAAGGATTAGAATTTATCATGTAATGTTTCCTTATTATCTATTAGCTATTTGGACTCAAATGAGAAGAATGTATAATGAATATATATATGTGTGTGTGTTAGTTGATATATATATAATCTAAATGCTTATTAGGTATATGTCATGATTTACTATGATATAATATGTATGATATATGAAGTTCGAGATATGAAAGGTGATAATAATGAAAGTACATCGTATATGATGAAAACAATTGATGAATGTGAAAAGCTTGATATGTTATACGCCTTTTCTGATTGAATTTTCATGTGCATTACTTCACCTACTAATCTTGTGAGGAGTTGTGTTTAGGAAAAAAGGAAATTTGGCCTAAGACAAAAAAGAATTATTCATGGTTATTTAATTAGTGCATTTGGCAAGCTTAAGTTCCTTTATACAAAATTACTGAGCATTAGTTGCTTACATAGTTGGTTCTCTCCATTTTTGTAGGTCATCGGAAAGCTCAGTCGATTGGAATTATGTTGGATCATGATCACACTATCTATCGATACATTTTGGTAAACTTTGGTTATTTTGGCAATTGGTTATAAATGGCATGTAATAGGGTTAAAAAGGTTATTTCAGTGATTTGGCTTGTTTAGGTTGTGCTAAGTTAGTTGTGGTTAATGATATTAAATGAAGTCTTGTGAATAATAGGTACAAGTATGTGTGGATGAATTGTATACATGCTTTATAGATATTATGTATTATAAGATATAATGGCATGTTTTGGAATGACTATTTGGCATGGATGACATAGGTTCAAACTAGAACCTTGAGATGTGGAATGGTTCTAAATTTTGTGAGTGAAATGTGGTGCCTTTGATTGGCATATTGGTAGGTATATGTTGAATGATTCTTGACTTGATTTGTGTTTATTTGAAGTTGAAATGGAACTATGATAGGTATTTGGTGTAGATTTTAAGCTTAGTCCATGTCAAGTAGATGAATTTACTTGAATGTATATTTTGTGGTACCAATAAAGGTACATTGGTTGAATGATGGAAAGGTTTTGCATTTATGATTATTTTAGCATGGTTTGGTCTAGTTTAAGTGTGTTTTAATTAGGTTAGAAAGGTTAGCAAATGGTATGCTTGTGGCTCAAGAAAGCATTTTTGGTAAACTTGTTTTTTCAAGGCACATTTTGGTACATATGGCCTAAGACATGAGCTATCACACGGCCGTGTGTCACACATGGTCTGTTTGCACGGTTCTACGTCCTTATTGTTTTTAAATGCAGGTTTCACATGGTTTGCAACACTTCCATGTCTCCCAAAATAGTTAGTTACACGATTTGGCACACGGCCCACACAGTGGTGTAGCCCTATTTCGAATGTCTGCACGGTCTGGGCTATGTCACACGACATTTAGAAATAAAGAATCAATGGAGGCGTTTAGAAGTTTGTCCAACAGATTTGTTGCATTCCTTGAAGTGAATGCAAACATAAAGAAAATAAAAGATATAATCATGGACAACTAAAAGTGGGAACATAGTAATAAATAAGAGAACAATGAGAGTGCTCCTACGGTAGCAATATCATGAAAAATTTTTTACTTATGATTGAACAAAAGTTTTTAACCATGAAATCTAACCATTCCCTGAAGAAAAGTCATAATATTTAACGTAGATGTAGTAAATTGGACTATAATAATATTCATAGGGGATTGTCGTAATAAATTTTCTCACCACTAGAAGTGGAAAAATGAAGAAAGCAAGAAAAGAACAAGAATTTCCAAGAACTTGTTAAAAAGAGAGACAACTTATTTATGAAGAGTCATTGGTTTTGTACCTATTGTACACTTGGAAAATAAGATCCACTCTCAAAGTTTGCTATTAATAGATTTTGATTGGATTCAAAGTTTACTACTGAAGTTTAGTTTACATATTTCTTATCGTTAAGACTCAACGTAGAATAAAAAAGGTATGTCTTAAAATATTAAATCAACTTGATATATTATTTAAATATTTTGAGAAGGTCTTTTTATTACATTACATATTGTAACGCCCCAAATTTGGGCCTAGAAGGAATGGGCCTTGAGCGTGGGATCAACTAGGAGACTGCACATAAATATTTATGTGTGCAAGAAAATGACACAAATTGCCTGTTTACTTTAATGGCTAAGTGATTTGGATGTGTATGGGAGTGTTTGAGAAGCCTGGGTTCAAGTCTTCACTCTAGCAAAATTTTAGTTTTTCCTCTTAAGTAAACCTTGACTCTTGACTGTAGGCTTTAAAAGTAATTGTGTTGTAATTATGACAGAAAAAGAGCTTGTGGTCAGTGGCAAGGAGGCACGTAGAGTTCTCTAGAGGTCTAAGGTTCAACTCATGGCAAGGTAAAAAGAGCATTTATTTTGCTCTCTTGCCATGTGAGAAGCAGAAGTCGACTAGAACTTTGCAAAGTTGGAATTTGAATTGGTCAAGGAGAAGGTTGTGGAAAGGATTATGGAGAAATTTGAATGAAGTTCAAATTGGATGGTTGAGTGATTTGTGGAGAGATTTGTGGAGAAATGTTGGGAGAGATGAAGGGAGGAAAAAGAGGAGGAGTTTGAAAGGGAAAGGAGTTGTAGCCGAATAGGTACTCTGACCACAAGGAGTTTGGCTTGGGAGTTTTGGGAGCTCCTTTTGCTATTCAATTCGGGTTTTGGCATTTTTGTTCTTTTTCATATGTTTCTAAAGCTGTGGAGTTCATTTTCTACTCTTCTCTCCAGCCCTTTAGAACACCAATTTTTTCCCTTCATTCCCTTTTATTCAATTGGTATTCCCTCTTTGGCCGGGGTGCACTTGTCTTTCCTTTCATAAACTCTTTTTGGTTGCTAGCCATACTTGTGAATCGACTCATACCTTCTTCTTCTCTTCCTCTCTCAACTCTTCTGTCCTTCTTGTTTTGGCCAAATTTTCTCTTCTCTTCTTTTTTGATCCTTGGCCGTTTCTTGCTGAAGGTCTGCCAAAAACCCTTTGATCTATTGGTAAGTGTTACGGTTTGTTCTCCCTAGTCGATCCTTATTAGGTTCTCCTCTCAAAGGTTTGGCTTATGTATCTCTTAGGCCGATCGTTTGTGTCTCCTCTTTTTCACCATGGGGAAATATTCCTTTAACACTTCTTTTTGTACGAATGATGCTAGGGACTCAAGTTCATAACAAGGTGTTAGGCCGACTACTTATCCCCTACAAGGTATATCTCTTTTATTGGTAAGTGCTTTAAGTCTTAGATATATTCATGTCGAATTGTAGAGTCTTATGAATCGGTTTACGATTTCGTGTGAAGGGAAAGCATTGGATAGAATACGTGGTTTTGGAACAAGAGGGGTACTGCGATTGGTTGTTTGGTAAGTAGTTATGATTTGATTAAATGTTCCAATATTATGATTATGGATTAACGATGGTTTTGGACTAATAAAGGGTTGTGTTTCAACCATAGACTCTCAACTTCAGAAGCATCTCGACCACAAGTCATTAACAGGTGTGTAATTGTACACACACATTGATTAAATTGTAAATCGACAAAAGTCGAAAAGCTAGAGAATATGCACGTTGGGCTGAAATAGACCGTGTGGGCCCAATAGGCTCGTGGGCCCCATACGGATAAAATCCACATTAAGTGGCAAATACTGGACTGGGCTATGTAGTTCACATAGCTGTGACTGAATTTGGGCTAAATATGCTACACGAGCGTGTAGGCCCATTTGGGCCGAATAATAGGCCTTGGGGCCATTACACCGTTACGACCATTTAGGTTATCTGTGTCGCTTGAGGCGACGGTAGACTTTTGGAGAGGTCGTTATCGTACCGAGACACCAAAATAAGTAAAATGACTATAATACTCCTGTAGGGTAAAATGACCATAATGCCTCTGTAAGGTAAATTGACCGTAATGCCCCTGTAAGGTAAAATGATCGTAATTTCCTTGTAGGGTAAATGGACTGTAATACCCCCGTAGGGTAAATTGACCGTAATACCCCCGTAGGGTAAAATAATCGTAATGCCCCTATAGGGTAAATTAATCGTAATGCCCCCGTAAGGTAAAATGATCGTATGCCGCTGTAGGGTAAAATAACCGTAATACCCCTATAAGGTAAAATGATCGTAATGCCGCTGTAGGGTAAAATGATCGTAATGCCCCTGTAAGGTAAAATGACCGTAATACCTTTATAGGGTAAAATGGCCGTGATGCTGCTGTAGGTAAAATGACTGTAATACCTCTGTTAGGTGAATTGATCGATATACCCCTAAAAGGGTGAAATAACTATTTTGCCCTCGAGGGTAAATGATTGATTTGTCTGCGATGTAAATGAATAATTTGTCTGTGACGTAAATGACTGATCTATCTGTGATTGTATGACTGATTCTCAGCATGGCATTTTGCATACACAATATACCGCATAGAGTTGGGCTACTGTTTTGAAAGAAGTACTATATTGGTAGCTCTGCCACAATCATTACTATTGGTGGCTCTGCCATAATCACTGTTACTGGTGGCTTTACCACATATATTATTATGGCGACTTTGTCGCGATATCATCTCGGCAAACATTGTCGCAATCATCATTCTTGGCAACTTTCTTTGTGATGCTACTGATTGATGTGTCCCGATCATATCACTACTACTGATGGATTTGTGCCGATCATATTACCATTTTTGATGGCTGTGTACCGATCATATTACTACTACTGATGCCTTTGTGCCGATCATATTACCGTTATTGATGGTTGTGTGCCGGTCATATTACTACTACCGATGGCTTTGTGCCAATCATATACTAAACTCATGACATTATAGCTATCCTGTTTACGACTCTTAGCCATTCTGATTACTGGCAGCTTTGCTGCGATGCTGATTAGTGCCGCAACCGGTGCTACATAAGGAGTGTAGGGATAGGTGGATCGATTTTATCCCCACATAGTGTGTTGGTTGGTACGAGTGGTGTGTTAGCTAGATTGGGATGGGTTGCATGATTGCATTGTAGCATTTCTGTTACTGATACTGTCACTGTATTGGGCTTAGGCCCACATGTATTCTATTTCTGATTTTGATACTGTAATGGGCTAAGGCCCACACTACACTATTACTATGTTGGGTTAAGCCCCACAGTGTTCTATTACTGAAAAGGGCTCAGGCCCAGGCTATTATTTTATATATTACTGACTCACTAATAGGCGATTACACACTGAGTTTTCATAAACTCACCCTTTCTTTTAACTGTACAGGTAATCCCCAACCTTAGACGATTTGGAGCCGCGAGAGACTCGGAGGTGGCCAAATGTTTGCTACTATTTTATTTTAGACCTCGTTATTTAAATAATCATATTGGTTTATTAATTATGTAATAAGGTCTATCTCTAGTTTTGTTTTAAATTTGGGGATTTTAATGATTGTGATTTATATCTGCTAGAAGTAGAACACGGTTTTCCAAAACAATAACATTTTCAAACACTACCTTTCGGCATCTCAATTTTAAATATCTTATTTTCATAAATCATCTGTTTTAAATTAAGCTTTCGCAACAAATAAGGTTTTAAAGGGAATATTTTTTTAATAAACAAAACTGAGGTTTGGTGCAAATTTTAAATGGCAAGAAGTTTTAAATCTCAAGAAGGGTTTCCAATGAAAACATGGTTTTCGAAAAACACTTCAATGTAACACGCCAGATTCTGCACTAACCTCTAGGCCAGGTTTGGGGTGTTACATTTAGTGGTATTAGAGCCCGATTGCAAAACTCGGCTGTGGAATGGGTTTGAAATTTTTTCTGAAAGTAGATTTCAAAGATTGAAATGTTTTTGAAAGATGTACAAGTGTGGCACACCGAGTCTCGACACCAAAATTGTAAGTTCTCTAAATTCTGATTACTAATATACTATGAAACTCTAGGTAGAAAAAATTGAAATCGGAAGAGACTGTAAACTGTAGGGAGACCTCAATCTGCGAAAACAAACCCCTAATAACTGCCTTTCATAATACATTTGTTAATAATTACTGAAATTATAAGCTGATACATATGACTTTTTAATCAGATAAAGTGCATATCGAAATAGGCACAAGAGATACACGCGAACGTGGCTCAAGAGGCGATAATAATGTTTTGGAATTAGAGTGCGCAGCGGGAGCGTGGTGGTGAAGTCTGTGCGACTATTCTGACAGTTGGAAATTTTGGGGACAAAATTTCTTTAAGGAAGGGTGAATTGTAATGCCCCGAATTTAGGCCTAGAAGGAATGGGCCTTGAGCTTAGGATCAGCTAGGAGACTGCACATAAATATTTATGTGTGCAAGAAAATGACATAAATTACTTTTTTTCTTTCATAGCTAAGTGATTTGGGAGCGTATGGGAGTGTTTGAGAAGCTTGGGTTCAAGTCTTAACTCTAGCAAAATTTTAGTTTTTCCTCTTAAGTAAACCTTGACTCTGGACAGTAGGATTTAAAAGAAATTGTGTTGTAATTATGACATAAAAAGAGATTGTGGTCTAGTGGCAGGGTGGCGTGTGGAGTTCTCTAGAGGTCTAAGGTTCAAGTCATGACAAGGTAAAAATAGTATTTATTTTGCTCTCTTGCCATGTGAGAAGCAGAAGTCGACTAGAACTCTGTAAAGTTGGAATTTGAATTGGTCAAGGAGAAGGTTGTGGAGAGGATTATGGAGGAATTTGAATGAAGTTCAAATTGGATGGTTGAGTGATTTGAGGAGAGATTTGTGGAGGAATGTTGGGAGAGATGAAGGGAGGAAAAAGAGTAAGAGTTTGAAAGGGAGAGGAGTTGTAGTCGAATAGGTACTCTGGCCACATGGAATTCGAATTGGGAGTTTTGGGAGCTCCTCGTGCTATTCATTTTAGGTTTTGGCATTTTTGTTCTTTTTCATCTTTGTTTCTAAAGCCATGGAGTTCATTTTCTACTCTTCTCTCTAGCCCTCTAGTCCACCAATTTTTGCCCTTCATTCCCTTTTATTCAATTGGAATTCCCATCTTTGGCCGGGGAGTACTTGTCTTTCGTTTCATAAACCCTTTTCGGTTGCTAGCCATACTTGTGGATTGACTCATACCTTCTTCTCCTCTTCCTCTCTCAACTCTTCTGTCCTTCTTGTTTTGGTTGAATCTTCTCTTCTCTTCTTTTCGATCCTTGGTCGTTTCTTGTTGAAGGTCTAGAAAACCATTTGATCTATTGGTATGTGTTACGATTTGTTCTCCCTAGCCTAGCCTTATTAGGTTCTCCTCTCAAAGGTTTGGCATATGTATCTCTTAGGCCGATCATTTGGGTCTCCTCTTTTCCACCATGGGGAAATATTCCTTTAACACTTCTTTTTGTACGAATGATGCTAGGGACTCAAGTTCATAACACGGTGTTAGGCCGACTACTTATCCCCTACAAGGGATATCTCTTTTGTTGGTAAGTGCTTTAAGTCTTAGATATATTCATGTGGGATTGTAGATTCTTATGAATCGGTTTACAGTTTTGTGTGAAGGGAAAGCATGGGAAAGAATACATGGTTTTGGAACAAGAGGGGTACTGCGATTGGTTGTTTGGTAAGTAGTTATGATTTGATTAAACGTTCCAATATTATGATTATGGATTAACGATGGTTTCTAATAAAGGGTTGTGTTTTAACCATAGGCTCTCAACTTTAGAAGCATCTCTACCACAAGTCCTTAACAGGTGTGTAATTGTACACACACATTGATTAAACTGTAAATTAACAAAAGTTGAAAAGCGAGAGAATACGGCACTTGATGCCACACGGGCATGCGATCACACGTATGGTTGTTTGTGCCCAAGAAACATGGGCGTTTGACTGTAGAGGGCACCATGAGCGATCTCATAGGCTTAGGTCATGTTGGGCCACATTGGGCCAAAATGGGCCGTATGGGCCCCACAGATATAAAATCCATGTTAAGTGGAAAATACTGGACTGGGCTATGTAGTCCACATAGTTGTGACTGAATTTGGGCTAAATGGGCCACACGAGCATGTGGGCCTATTTGGGCCGAATAATGGGCCTTAGAGCTATTTACAACGTTATGACCATTTAGGTTATCTGTATCGCCCGAGGTGACAGTAGACTTTCGGAGAGGTCGTTATCTGCACCGAGACCCCAAAATAAGTAAAATGACCATAATGCCCTCGTAGGTTAAATTAACCGTAATGCCCTATAGGGTAAAATGACCGTAATGCCTCTATAGGGTAAAATGACCGTAATGCCCCTGTAGGGTAAATTGACTGTAATGCGCCTGTAAGGTAAAATGATCGTAATGCCCCTGTAGGGTAAAATGACCGTAATGCCCCTGTAGGGTAAAATGACCGTAATACCCCCGTAGGGTAAAATAACCGTAATTCCCGTAGGGTAAAATGACCGTAATGCCCCTGTAGGGTAAATTGGCCGTAATGCCTCTGTAGAGCAAAATGATCGTAATGCCCCTATAGGGTAAAATGACAGTAATGCCCCTATAGGGTAAAATGATCGTAATGCCCCGTAGGGTAAAATGACCGTGATGCCCCTGTAGGTAAAATAACTATAATACCTCTATTAGGTGAATTGACCGATATACCCCCAAAAGGGTGAAATGACTATTTTGCCCCTTGAGGGTAATTGATTGATTCATTTGCGATGTAAATGAATGATTTGTCTATGACGTAAATAACTGATCTGTCCATGATTGTATGACTAATTCTGAGCATTGTATTTTGTATACACGACATGCCTCATAGGGTTGGGCTACTATTATGAAGGAAGTAATGTACTGGTGGCTTTGCCATACTCACTGTTACTGGTGGCTTTGCCACATATCTTTATCTTGGTAACTTTCTTTGCGATCTTTATTCTTGGCGGCTTTCTTTGCGATACTTGGCGATGCTATGCTCTTGATGGGCGTATGCGGGTCATATCACTGCTATTGATGGCTTTGTGTAGATCATGTTACCGTTTTTGATGGCTGTGTGCCAATCATATTACTACTACTGATGGCTTTGTGCCGATCATATTACCGTCACTGATGGCTGTGTGCCAATCATATTAATACTACTGATGGCTTTATGCCAGTCATATACTGAACTCATGGCGTTATAGCTATCCTGTTTATGGCTCTTAGCCATTCTGATTACTGGCAGCTTTGCTACGATGCTGATTAGTGCCGCAACCGGTGCTACATAAGGAGTGTAAGGATGGGTGGGTCGATTTTATCCCCACATGGTGTGTTGGTTGGTACGAGTGGTGTGTTGGCTGGATTGGGATGGTTTGGATGATTGCATTGTTGCATTTCTGTTACTGATACTGTCACTGTATTGGGCTTAGGCCCACATGTATTCTATTTCTAATTCTGATATTGTAATGGGCTAAGGCCCATACTAGACTGTTACTATTTTAGGTTAAAGCCCACAGTGTTCTATTACTGAAAAAAGCTCAGGCCTAGATTGTTATTGTATATATTTCTAACTGACTGATAGGGGATTACACACTGAGTTTTCGTAAACTCACCCTTTCTTTTAACTATCTGAGTTATCCCGGTCTTAGATAATTGAATCGCGAGAGACTCGGAGGTGGCCATATGTTCATTATTATTTTATTTTAGACCTCATTATTTAAATTTTCATATTGGGTTATTAATTATGTAATAAAACCTATCTCTGGTTTTGTTTTAAATCTGGGGATTTTAATAATTGTGATTTATATCTGCTAGAAGTAGAATACAGTTTTCCAAAACAATAACATTTTAAAACACTACCTTTCAGCAACTTATTTTTAAATATCCCATTTTCGTAAATCATTTGTTTCAAATTAAGCTTTCACAATAAGTAGGGTTTTAAAGGGAATAACTTTTTAATAAACAAAACTGAGGTTTGGTACAAGTTTTAAATGGCAAGAAGTTTTAAATCTCAGGAAGGGTTTCCAATGAAAACATTGTTTTCAAAAAAATTCAATGTGACACGCCAGATTCAGCCCTAACGTCTATGTAACACCCCTTGCCCGTGTTCGAGCCAAAACAGGGTTTGAGGCACTTCACAACTAATCTTTCTTAAACATCTAGAATAGGGTTATAAATTTCGTTTAACCCCATCGCTCACACATACTCGGCCTAAGAGGCCCTAAACATACTTTCGAGAAGAATCAGAATCTTTTCGGGAACTTTCACGAGTTCAAGAAACTTTTTAATCAAAATAGGGGCCACACGCCCGTATAGGCCTAGGGACACGCCCGTGTGCCCCTAAGGCATGCCCGTGTCTTCCACCCGTGGTCAACAATAACTAATTTCACACGGCCATGGCATGCCCATGGCTTTGGCCCGTGTATAAAACCTTAGCATTCTGACTTACCTACACGGCCTATACACACGCCCGTGTACCCCAGCCGTGTGGTGATTTAAATCCTAAGTGCAAGTGTAGACTTCACACGGCTTGGGCGCACACTCATGTGCTAGCCGTGCCTCCCACACGGTCTAGACCCACGCCTGTGTGTCTACCTATGTGGACAATTAGCAAGCTATATACCAAGCCCTTTCCACCCTACAATGCACACATACATGCTTTCACTTAAAACAATACAAGTCCTATCCCATAAGCAAGTCTAAGAACTCATTCCAACATATTAGATAATAAAAGGAACATACATTTCATTAATTTCATCTTCATTAAGAAAAAGATTTTGCTAAGTATTTGCCTAACTCAAAAGGCCATTTATAAAATGACTTTTACAAATTTACATAGCCAACACTTTGACTAACAATTACAACTTAACAAAATACTCAAGTCCTATACATGCCATACTCAAAATAAGTCTAAAATTGTTATACCAAAGTGCTATCGATAGTGTGATTTCCGAACTCCTATGTCCACGATCCTCGAGTTACCTTAGCAATACTACAAGAAAGAAGGGCAATGAAAAAGAGGTAAGCATAAAGCTTAGTAAGTTTGCATGGAAATAAATAGCAGTAATAAGCTCATAAGATAATCCATCCATGGTATTAGCTAACCGTACACGGGTCAATGCTTCTTGACAACACTTATATACAATTTCCCTTATCTAGTACATACCGTGCTACATATCGAAATCGGTTCTTCATGACTCATTCACGAGTACTTGTATTCACTCATTCACATGACTTAAATATCATTTATATTTCTACTTCTAAATTCATCTACTTATCCCACTATTCATAAGGGATAGTCAAAGACGTGTGTTTATCGTCATTACTTTAAGTATAAAGCCAATGCCTTGTCCTCGAGGTGGTCTTACATGGAATCACCTCTAGATGCCAATGCCATATCCCGGGTATGGTCTTATATGGGATTACCTCTAGATGCCAATGCAATATCCTGGATATGGTCTTATATGGAATTTTCTATCATGTATCGATGCCATATCCCGAATATGGTCTTATATGATTTTTATATTCATTACCGAAGCCATATCCCGAATATGGTCTTATATGGGATTTCAACTTGGTGCCGAGGCCATGTCCGGACATGGTCTTATACGGGACCTTATCTATTTCATATATCAATGATAGCATTTTTATAATCAATATGGCCCATTAGGACTTCAACATCTCATTCACATTAACTACTCAATTTAGTAGTGCTGATAATCTATACATAGTCTATACATAGTCTCATGGAACCATCTTTCTTCTTCACGAATAGAATGGGAGCATCCCACGAGGAGAAGCTCGGCCTTGCAAAGCCCTTTTTTGTTAGCTCTTGCAACTATGCTTTAAGCTCTTTTAACTCGGTTGGAGCCATTCTATATGGAGCAATAGAAATAGGGGCAGTACCCAGAACTAATTCAATCCCAAATTCAATCTCTCTATCTAGAGGTAGCCCTGGCAACTCTTCTGGGAAAACATCTAGGTACTCACATACTATGGGTACTGACTCAATTTTCAACTCAGTCTCTTTAGTGTTCAACACAAAGGCAAGATAAGCCTCATACCCCTTCCTTAGGTACCTCTGAGTTGACATGGTTGATATCAATATTGGTGACCTATCTGGCTTATCTGATTCAACATGAATAAAATTACCATTTTCATCTCTCAACTCGATATGCTTCTTCCCACAATTCACAATTACTCCATGGGTAGCTAACCAATCCATCCTGAGGATGACATCAAACTCGTCAAACGGTAATAACATAAGATCGACTAGGAAATAATGACCCTTAATCATCAAAGGGCACCCTTTGAAAACTCTATCAACCAACACACACTTGCCTAGGGGATTAGACACTGTTATGATGAATTCGATAGACTCTATAGGCATGCTCATGCTAGAGACTAATTTCATGCATATGTATGAGTGGGTTGATCCCGGGTTAATTAAAGCTATAACACGAGTATTATGGAGAGAAAAGATACCAGTAATCACGTCGGGGGAAGATGCCTCTTCACGAGCACGAATGACATATGTCCTCGCCTGTAACATCCTAAATTTTTGGGCCTATGCGTTTAATGGGTGAATATGTGAAATGAGTTAATTTAAGTGTTAAGGTGCCCAAATCTTCTAATTTAAGTTAGTTAAATTTGGCATTAGGGATTAGGGAAGTGGACGGCACAAGGCTAGTTTTTTTAGGGAATTTTATTATATTTATTCTATGTGGATAATAAGCAGATAAAGGCTATTATTTAGGGATTTAGTCTTTAAGGATAATAAGCAGATAAAGACTATTTTTGAGGAGATAATAGATTAAGATAAGGGAAAAGGGATAGGAGCTATCATGTGTGGTAGTGTTGGTGAAAATCAATCTCGCTAAAGGGAGGAATCGGTTTTCTATATAAAGAGGGGTAAAGAAATTTTGGAAGCCTTTCTTTTATTTTCTTTCTCATCTTCTTCCTCTCAAAAGTCGAAAACCACCATTTTCTTCACTCTTTCTTCCTCTCTAAAATTTCCTGGTTGGCCGAATCTTTTAACCTCTATTGTTATTTTTCTTCTAATCCCTAAAAGCTAAAATCACATCTCTATTCTTCTATTCTTCTCCTTAATATTCATTGTCCAAATCTCTCTTAGCCATCTCTTCAATTCTTAAATCTTCTAAAAATCAAAATTCTTAGATCTCACCTCTTGAAGTTGCCGAATTTTCTTTAGTAAAGCCTGCTTGTGCCGAATCTGAAGAAAACAATAGGTATGTGTCGATTTTGAGTTTCCAATATTTCTCGACTTTTCAAAGTCCCTAGCCGAATGGCTATTTAGTGACTAATCAAGCGTTTTTCTTATTTTCGGCATTTCGGGATCTAAAGAGGAGTCCAACGCTTAGATCTCTATGTCAAAGATCAGTAACACTCAAGTCGTGTTATTTTTGAGATTTCAAGGTAAGGAGATTGGTTTATTTATAAATATATGAAATTGAGTAGAACACTAACCATGGCCGAATATAGGAGATGCCCTATTTTCACATCTTTTCGGCTTTTTGAGTAAAGTTGTAGATCAGGATAACAAGGATACCGACTAAGAATATTGGATTTCGCGATATCAGGTGTGTAACACTTTCCCACCATCTAGATCTGTTTGATTAATATATGATTATATGTCTTATATATTTTGATAAATGCCAAAATCTGGGCATAATAGAGGAAACCCAAAGAGGGTAAAAACAAATCATCAGGTTAGTGAATATTCTGATTAAACGATATAAGTATATTGATTTTATGTGATTGCATGGGTTGGGTTTGATGAAAGGAGAAAGTTATATGTTGTAGCGGTTTTCACTATGATCTGTTGTAGCAGTTTTTACCGTGATCTATTGTAGCGGTTTTTACCATGATCTGTTGTAGCGACTTTTACCGTGATCTGTTGTAGTGGCTACGGCCATGATCTGATGATGAGCAGCACGACTACCATCAAGGTGTGTAGCGGTGTGGGTTGATTGTAGAAATCCCCAATGGTGTGAATGGCTGGTACGGGGGTGTGTAGCGGATGGAAACCTAGGATTTGGGTTGGGCTTGCATATTTTTTTTATTATGTATATTAATTCGATTATTTTAGTTTTATGGGGCTAAGGCCCAAATCTAATGGTGCTCGAGGGTTGCACTTTGAGTCTCATGACTCAACCAATTAATTAACATTTCGGGTAGCATTTAGTGCATCGAATCGGTGGAGAGGAGCACAAGGTGGCCATGCAAAAGAACATTTGGATCCGACAAAAAGACTCTAGTTATTATTTTATATTCTTATTTAATGGATTTTAAATCTCGTTGTAATAAGGCTATGGGCCACTAGTTTATATTTTGTTTTATTACGGGCTTTTATTACTTTTAGTTATTTAAATTTTTATTTTAATTGAATAAAGGTATGTATTTAAATTTGGGTTTTTAATTCATAAAGGCATATTTTATTTAAAACTATAAATTATAAATTTTCCGAATAAAAGGTTAAACTTTACCAAAATATTTTTCTGAAAATCCGACATGTTTTACAAAATTTCCTTAGTAACATACGAGATCCGGTTGTAGTGTTTGGGTCAGGTTTGGGGTGCTACAAATTGGTATCAGAGCCCGGCTCAAAATTCGGCTTTGGAGGTTTTGGGCTCAAAATGTTTTCTAAAGGTGGGCTTTTGAAACTTGCATTTTTTTTTGAAATGATAACAGGTTTGTTAGCTCGGCATGGCTTTGCATCTCAAATTTCAAGTCGCCAAATAAGTACTCTAAACCATTATGTGATATATATATATATATATATATATATGGGCTTGATGGGTTTTATGGGATGTAGGCTAGTTTAATCAGACTTTGACGGACTATAGGCTTAGCTTATTCTTAAATTCCATAAGACTTAATTTAGAAAAAACTCCGTGAACTAGTCGCCGGAGTTAGGGTGTGGCAACAGCATACGCATGTCAGGAGTGGATCTGAGGAGAGCTTGGTATTTAAGCAGTCCTAGTGACTCACCTCCTCTTGTTGGAATCCTACCTAGTGTGTAGTGTTGCTTCACCTAACCATGATGACTTGTTGATGAGCCAAAACTTATAATTAAAACCCGAAAGGGACCAGCCACCCTGTTTTGTAAGGTCCTAAAGTAAACCCTAGTTTTGAAATCACTAAATTACCCCTGATTGGCAAAATTACTGAAATATCCCCAGATTTCAAAATTACTGAAATACCCCAGATTTCAAAATTAAGAAATACCCCCAAATTTCAAAATTATCGAAATACCCCAAATTTCAAAATTACAGAAATACCCCAGATTTATAAATTACCGAAATACCCCAAATTTGCAAAATTATCGAAATACCCTCAGATTTGTGAAATTATCAAAATACCCCGAGTTGGAAAATTACCAAAATACCCTTATTTTGCCAAATCACCCAAACTTTATTTTGGAAAATTACAAAAATACCCTTATAGGTTAAAATTACGAAAATACCCCTGGGTAGTGAAATAAAAAAAAATACCCCTATACGTTGAATGTAGGTTCATGAACGTTGTTTGTTTGATGAATGTTGAATGTATGTGGTTTCTAGGAGGTAAGTCTGGCTCAAAGCGTAGATAGGCTCAAATTCGAAAGAATCACTCTTAAAACTATTCTTCATAAGATTGTTCATGGATAATCGGTGGAAAGAAGTAATAACTCATAAAATTTTAATCGGATAAGCGCAAAATCGGAAGAATGAGTACAAGAGGTCGTGGGCGTCCATGGCGTGGTCGTGGTAGGGGTAGGATGACCATGTACGAACCAAACAAGGTCCGCCACGGATCAGAAATGAGATCTTTGGAGTGCACGGTTGTGGAGGAGAATTTAGGACCAAGCGGGTGGAGATGAGGTAATGTCTCGAGCAATCTGCAGTCCTTGAAAGAGTGGCTAGAGTAAGGCACGAGTTCGAGAGTGGAAAGTCGTATGCGAACGACTTTGAGCTAGCGGAGTTGTAACACCCCAAACCGATCAAGATACCACAACCGGATCGGCATGTCACGGGTGAAAACCTTTTAAAACGAAAGTTTATCGGAAATTTTCTTTAGAAAACCCTTTTGGAAATCCGTGCCTAAAGTCTAATTATTGTTGCATGTTTTTAGAAACATTCAAGTTATCTTTGTTATCATAATTTAAGTGATGTTACCCAATGGCAACGCTTTAATGAAAAACGAAGGAGTTATAGTTTTAAAAACATTGCATTCTGCCGGTTAATTATTAAAATCATTTATCCCACATAGTTAAAATAATAGCAATAATAAAATGAAACCAAAAATAAATCTTAGCGGCCTTATTACATAACCCGAAAACCAAAATTTAAAATTTTAAAAAGGTAACTAAAAGAAACCATAATCCAACGAACATGTATGGCCCTCGAGTCATCTCAGCTCCATCTCCGCAATCTACTCATCTACAAAAATATAAGGGAAGGGGTGAGTCACCAAGACTCAGTGTGTAAATTCCCAACCCGATAGTGCATTCACTTACACAAGTTATCAGTAAAAACATGCAAACCATGCAAAACATGCAACCCATAACCTAGCCATCCAAACACCTTTAACTACCCCATGTGGTCAAAACCACTGGTGGTCAAAACCACTGGTGACCGTAGTCACAATATACCGGTGTGGTCAAAACCTTTGATGACCGAAGTCACAAATGAAGTGATGGGGCCAACCCATCATGTGGTCAAAACCACTGATGACAATCCCGTAAATAATCTCGTGGGGCCAACCCACTGTGGTACCAAACCACTGGGACGAGTCACAAATCGATATGTGGTCAAAACCACTGGTGGTCAAAACCACTGGGACTTAGTCACAAAATATAATATCAAGACGGGGCCAACCCGTCGTGTGGTCAAAACCACTGGTGACAGTCCAAAATAAATCATCCCCCTCCTCTCATCAAACCCAACATCATGTTCATAACATACATGTCATAATATCGAATGATCATGCTAATAACATATACCATAGCATTCAACAGATCACAATGATGTGTACCAAGAATCACATAACAGGGGACTTACCCGGAATCCAAGCTTATTTCTACAAGACAAAGTCACAAATACTAAGGGTTATACAGTAACATAATAAGCATCATTAGACTAATAAAGTGTGTAAGCGTTTACACACCTGACTGTACGCGAAATCCCAAAACTATGCGATACCACGAGATCCCAAACGTATGTCCTTACTGAACCTACAATCGACCAATACTACCCTTTAGATTTAAAGCATTCAGCTTATTCACAAAATCTCGAAGGATATGTCGCCCCAAATATAACACACCTTAAGCCGATTTGGTTTCCAACCAAATCTCAAAGCCACACAAAGCCTCCTTGCAATCAGCCACACACTAGCACACATGAAAACATTTAGCCTTCGGCTTTTGAATAGTTAAGACATAGATCTTAATGTTGAACCCTTACCTAGATCAACCACCAAGTCCCGAAGGCTCCCTGAATTCAGCAATAGCCCTCCCTACAATCGATTTTGTCACTTCATTAGAGAACTAAAGGCCATTCGGCCAAAACATAAATCCCGATACCAAATAAGTTTGTCGTCCCTTACCTTGATGACTGCTTTGGCCTTTAAACACCACAGATCGGCACCCCCTATTGGTGTTAAGGGTTTCGGCTACCACATGGGACAATAATAAGTTAAGATCTCGATTACCACAATTGAAGAAATATCAATAGAAAAATAAAAGAGGTTCGGCATTACTCAAATCAGTCAAGAAGAAAAGAAGAGATCCCTTACCAGAAGATTCGACTATGTCTCCAAAAGTAAACTTGATTTCGACACATAAGATAATGAAGAGAAATCACAAGAAGAGAGAAATTTATGAGCCAAGTATTCAGCCAAGGTACTTGATAAAACTGAAAGAGAAACAACAAGCTTTGACTGAAACAAAATAAAATAGAAAAGATGGGATCAAGATTCGGCTTGAGTGGTGGTTTGATTCGAGAAAGATGGTGAAGAGAAGAGAGAAGATAGGTGAAAAGGGTTAGGCTATGGTGTTTTGAGCAAAATAGGAAGAAAAAGAGAGAGATGAGGGAGATGAAGATTTCGGCTAAGTACTTTGAGAGAAAAAAGAAATAACACTAATGAGCTTAGAGGGACATTCGGCTATACCAAAAGCTCCCCAAAACCAATAGCCCCCTTGCCCACAGTCCACTATTCGGCCAACTCTTCCAAGTGAGCTTGATAAGACTCAAACTCCTCAATTCCTTCATCTTCATCTATTTAACTCTCTCTATCATTATCCATCAAGAGAGTCCCACCTGAGTACTCCTCTCCTTGCTTGTGTCGTGAAAAAGAATAAGCAGGAGTGCAATTCCTGCAGCTCGAACACAGGCTCTCTCTCTCTCTCTCTATATGTGGCGCCACTCCCCTGACACCCTAGTGGCGCCTCCCTTGCCATTTTTCCCATTGCTTTCTTGTGTCAACCTTCCCAAATAAAATCTCTTAACCCCTATCTCCTTTAGCTTCATTTCCTTAAATGCCAAAACAAAATTCTTAGCCCTAACTCAGGCCTAATTAGGGTTTTAACCAAACCCCAAAACATGTTAAATGAACATTATAGACAATTCATCACATGCAACATAAGTAAAACGCAGAACCCCATTTTAAGGATGTTACAGTTCTACCCCCTTAAAAATAATTTCGGCCTCGAAATTACCTGATCAGAAGAGTTGAGGGTATTCTTGCCTCATCACATCCTCGGGTTCCCACGTGGCCTCCTCTGTACCATGGTTCAACCATAATACTTTCACCAGGGGTACTGGCTTCCAATGTAGAACTTTGACATCCCGATCTAAAGTCTGTAATGGTTCCTCCTCGAAAGATAAGTCCGAGCTTACCTCAATATCTGCAACCAGCACAACGTGTGATGGATCTGATCAATAGCGCTTAAGTATCGAAACATGGAAGACGTCGTGAATCTGACTTAACTCTGTCGGTAGCTCGAGCTGATAAGCTATCGGTCCCACTCGCTTCAACACTGTGTATGGCCCGATAAACCTAGGGCTTAGTTTCCCTTTCTGTCCAAATCTTAGCACATTCTTCCATATCGATACCTTTAGAAAAACTTTATCACCTACTGCATACTCTATATCTCTGCGTTTAAGATTGGCGTAAGACTTCGCTTTCCGAGCGCTTCCTTGAGGCGAGCCCGAATCACCTTAACCTTATCCTCGGTTTACGCCACCAATTAGGACCCAAAACATGCCGTTCACCCAACTCATCCAAAGACGTAGAGTACGACACTTCCGTCCATCTGATTGCCTCATATGGTGCCATCTGGATACTCGCTGATAACTATTGTTATAGCGAATTACATAATGGTAGATACACCTCCAACTACCATCGAAATCCGAACACAGCCCCTTAGCATGTCCTCCAGAATCTGAATTACCCTTTCGATCGTCCATCGATCGCAAGTGAAAAGTCTTTGAAATCCAACCTCGTTCCCAAGGCTTGATGCAAAGCTCTCCAGAACCTCGACGTGAACCTATGATCCCTATCCGAGATGATTGACATTGGCACCCCATGCAACCTTACTATCTCGGCCACATATAACTTGGCAAACTTCTAGAGCGAATAATCAACCCTCACCAGTATGAAGTGAGCTGATTTGGTCAGACGATCCATAATCACCTAGACTGAGTCCTTTTTATTAGGCGTGAGGGGTAGCCTACTGACAAAGTCCATGGTAATTCTTTCCCACTTCAACTGAGGAATCTTCACTAGCTGAAGTAAACCTGATGGCAGCTAATGCTCAGCTTTGACCTGCTGACACGTCAGACACTTTCCCACAAACTCAGTCACTTCTCGCTTTAACCCTGGCCACTAGAACTACTTTCGCAAATCCCGATACATCTTGCTACCTCTAGAATGCATAGCGTATGGGCTGCTATGTGCATCCTGAAGAATCTTTTGCCTCAACTCCCCGTCCTTCGGCATACAAGCTCTCCCTTGGAAACACAGTACTCCATCGTGAGTCAAGCTATATCCTTCCAACCCATTATTATGTACTTGTAACTTCCGAGCATTCAAACCCTCATCCACTAACTATTTCTCTTTGATCTGCTCCACCCAAGTCAGCTTTACTTGTAATTCTGCCAACAAACCCCCATCATCATACAGACTAAGGTGGGCAAACATCGTTCGCAAGTCTGCTACCACCTTTCGCTCAACGCATCAGCTACTACGTTAGCCTTGCCCGGATGATACTCAATCGAGCAATCGTAATCCTTCAATAGCTCAATCCATCTGCGCTATCTCAAGTTCAAATCCTTCTGAGGTAGAAGATATTTCAGACTCTTTGATCTGTGTAGACCATCGACTTCTCTCCATACAGATAATGCCTCCAAATCTTTAAGGCAAAAACCACTGCAGCCAACTCCAAGTCATGCGTCGGGTAGTTACCCTCATGCGATCTCAGCTGCTGAGACGCGTACGCCACTACTTTCCCTTCCTGCATCAGCATACATCCCAAACTAGTATGTGATGCATCACGATGAATCGTGAATACCTTTCCCACCTCGGTACATGCGTAGGCAGGAGCTTAGTCAAAATCTTCCTCAACTTGTCAAAACTTTCCTGTTGTTTCTCCGTCCACATAAATGGAACTCCTTTCCTCAACAGCTTAGTCAACGGTGTCGCGATCAGAGAAAATCCTTCCACGAATCTCTGATAGTACCCTGCTAGACCTAAAAAACTCTAAATTTCTACAATCGACCTCGGCAGTTTCCAATCCAACACCGCCTCAATCTTGCGAGGGTCCACTCTAATCCCTTCAGCGGACACTATGTGACCTAAGAAAGTCACTTCCCTAAGCCAGAATTCGCACTTACTAAACTTGGTAAAGAGCTGCTTCTCCCTCAGAATTTGCAATACCACCGCAAGTGTGTATCATGATCCTCCTCAGTCTTGGAGTACACCAATATGTCGTCTATGAATACTATGACAAACTGGTCCAAGTACTGCTGAAACACCCGATTCATCAAGTCCATGAATGCTACCGGTGCATTAGTTAACCCGAACGGCATTCCCAGAAACTCGTAGTGCCCATACCGAGTACGGAATACCTTCTTATGAACATCAACCTCTTTCACTTTGAGTTGATGGTACCCCGACCTGAGATCTATCTTCGAGAAAATTGATGCACCCTTAAGTTGATCAAACAAGTCGTCAATCTGGGGCAATAGATACTTGTTTTTGATCATCAACTTGTTTAGCTGGCGGTAGTCTATACACATCCGCATTGTACCGTCCTTCTTCTTAACAAAGAGTACAGGTGCTCCCCAAGGAGATATACTCGGTCGGATGAAACCTCGATCCAACAACTCCTGAATTTGGGCCTTCAGCTCTACTAATTCCTTCAGTGCCATCCTATACGGGGCTATAGACACTGGGGCAGTTCCAGGTAACAAGTCTATACCAAATTCAACTTCCCGATCCGGAGGTAGACCCGAAAGTTCTTCTGGGAATACATTAGCGAATTCCTTCACTGTTCGAACATTCTCCACTACTAACTCCTTGGCCTCCAAGGCACATACCCGAACCAAAAATGCTTCATAGCCCTTTCTGACCATTTTATCCGCCTTCAGTGCAGAGACCACATTTGATAAGTACTCCCTCCTATTGCCTATCATCACCACCTCCTCACCTTCCATTGTCCTCAATGCCATGCGCTTAGCCACACAATCCAAATTGGCCTGGTACTTCACCAGCCAATCCATCCCAAGAATCAGATCGAACTCCCCAAAAGGCAGTTCCATCAGATCAGCCAAGAACACGACCCCTTGAAGTTCTAGGGGTACATCCCTATATAGTTTACTTACTTCTATAGAGTGACCTAAAGGGCTTATCACAGTCATCTTCCTAGAAGTAATCTCAAAGTCTAAATTCATAGTTTTCACTATGCTACTGGCTACGTATGAGTGCGTCGAACCCACATCTATTAAAGCATTGTAAGGAAATCCAAAGATTAGGAACGTCTAGGTTATGACGTTGGTGCATCACCTCCTCTCGACGCCTCATTGCAGAGACTAACCCAGTGTCTAGCCTCGTACCACCTGCACCTCGCCTTGGGTGCTCCACGGCCTCTACCAGAGCCATTACCTGCCCTAGCAGTACCACGGCCCCTCTGTGGCTGCTGACCATCCCTCCTATTTTGAGTACGATTTAGATCCCCAGACTATAACCTAGCTGACCGCTTTGGACAATCCCTCACTCGGTGTTCCATCGACCCACACTTAAAACATTATTTGTTTCCAGTCCAGCATTCCCCCGTGTGAGACTTCCCACATCGAGCACATCGTAGCGGCCACTGAGTATTATCTGTCCCATTTCTGTTGATTCCCGCTAGACCCAGATGATCCAGTATTCCTTTTATTCCATCTCCGGTCTTGATTCCGTCTCACCGATTGTTTCACCTCCTCGGCAACTTTGGCCTTTTCTACTAAGGATAAACTCTCTCTCCTCTTGTGGAGCAATCATGACCTCAAATCATCCCTTAATCCATCCTCAAATCTAACACACCGCTTATGCTCGTAGCTATAATGCCCGAGCATATCGGCTCACTTATAAAAATTACGCCTCGTGCTTGATCTGATTTATTCCCGAACTATCCTTAGAAACGCCTTCTTTTAGCATCAATATAGCTAGACCCCACATATTTCTTCTGATAAGCTACCTTAAAATTGTCCCAAGTGAGGTCATCCACCGCTACACTATCCCGAACCGTGAGCCACCACTGGTACGACTCATCTCATAGAAGCGACACTATTCCTTTTAGTTTTTCCTTAGCAGTCAAGTCCAAATCATCCATGATTCATTCAGTCGCTTCCAACCAATACTCAGCCGTATTGGGAGCCACACCAGAAACACCTCGAAATACCTCGGCTCCATTGGCTCGGAGTCACTCAGATACAAATTTTGAGCTCCGTACCCCCACCGCTCCGACCACTCTTTCAAAGACTCGCAAGATCGCGCTGCAACACCGTGCATCTTCCCCGTCGATCACGATATTCCATACTAGTAGCTAGTGGTGGTGGTATTTCATTCTCGGACCCTTGACCAGACCTAACGAGCTCTGACACAGTCATTCGGCCTCTACCATGGCCACGAACATTAAGACCACGTCCTCTAGAACTCATCCTTTCGGTGTGTGTTTATCTGATTAAGAATTTTTTTATGAATTAGCTTCTGTTCCACTTATTACCCACGAATAAGTTTTATGAAAAGTAATTTGGTAGTGGTTCTTTCGATCATCACACAGTTTTCATTTCAATTTCCTACCCTCATTCCACGTGTAGGGGTATTCTCGTCATTTCACTACACGGAGGTATTTTCGTAATTTAACCTATTGGGTATTTTAGTAATTAAAATAGGGTAAATTCAAAAACCTTTACAACTCATAGATGTTTCAAAAATTCTAAAAATCGGGGGCATTTTGGTAATTTCATAAACCAGGGGTATTTTTCGTAATTTTTCATAATCTAGGGGTATTTTTGAATTTTTTTTCCAAAATATTGTTCAAGGTGATTTTATAAAGTAAGAGTATTTTGAATATTTTCACTTCGAGAGTACTTCAAAAATTTTCCCATACTGAGGGCATTTTGGTAATTTTATAAGTCAGGGGTAATTTGGTTATTTTTTTCAAATTAGGGTATTTTAGTCATTTCTTAAATCAAGATTACTGTGGCCATTTCAAAACCAAGGTTTTAAGGCATTTCAAAACAAAACGGTTGGTCCCTTTCGGGTTTTAGTTATGAAGTTTAGCCTGTGAATAAGTCGTCTTAGTTGGGGTGAACCGTCACTACGCACCAGGTAGGATTCGGGTGAAGAAGAGGTGAGTCACTAGGACTGCTTAAATACCAAGCTCCTCCCTGAATCCACTCCTAGACATGCGCATAGCGGTTACCACACCTTTGGCTCAGTGATGTACTCACAGGTTTATTTAGTGGATCATTAAGTCTTATGTAATTGAGTTGTGGTAAGCTATTCCTAGGGTTCAATAATTCCTATTTTACTAATCTACAATCTCGAAATACCCATTTCCCCCACATATAAATCACACAACAGTCAGAAGTACTTACCTGGGGGGATTGGTGCCGGAGACTCTGTGCCATGTTGTTCAACCCATGTATTTCCAACCAAGAATAAAAAAAACCTTACTTTAAAACTTTTTGGGCCTTGGGCCCACAGTCGAGTTTTTTGAACTTGGCTCTGATACCAAAATTGTAACACCCCAAACCCGGTCAGCACACTACAACTGGATCTGGCATGTCACAGAGTGAAAACCTTTTGAAAATGAAAGTTTATCGGATAATTTTCTTTAGAAAACCCTTTTTGGAAATTCGTGCCTAAAGTCTAATTATTGTTGCAAGTTTTTAGAAACATTCAAGTTATCTTTGTTATCATAATTTAAGTGATGTTACCGATGGCAACGCTTTAATGAAAAACGAAGGAGTCATAGTTTTAAAACATTGCATTTCGCTTGATTAATTATTAAAATCATTTATCCCACATAGTTAAAATAATAATAATAATAAAATGAAACCAAAAATAAATATTAGCGACCTTATTACATAACCCGAAAACTAAAATTTAAAATTTTAAAAAGGAAACTAAAAGAAACCATAATCCAACGAACATACATGGCCGCCTTGAGTCCTCCCGGCTCCATCTCCGTCATCTGCAAAAATATAAGGGAAGGGGTGAGTCACCAAGACTCAGTGTGTAAATCCCCAACCTGATAGTGCATTCACTTACACAAGTTATCAGTAAAAACATGCAAACCATGCAAAACATGCAACCCATAACCTAGCCATCCAAACACCTCTAACTACCCCGTGTGGTCAAAAACCACTGGTGACCGTAGTCACAATATATCAGTGTGGTCAAAAACACTGATGACCGAAGTCACAAATCAAGTGATGGGGCCAACCCATCGTGTGGTCAAAACCACTGATGACAATCTCGTAAATAATCTCGTAGGGCCAACCCACTGTGGTACCAAAGCCACTGGGACGAGTCACAAATCGATATGTGGTCAAAACCACTGGTGGTCAAAACCACTGGGACTTAGTCACAAAATATAATATCAAGACGGGGCCAACCCATCGTGTGGTCAAAACCATTTGTGACAGTCCAAAATAAATCATCCCCCTCCTCTCATCAAACCCAACATCATGTTCATAACATACATGTCATAATATCGAATGATCATGCTAATAACATATACCATAGCATTCAACAGATCACAATGATTTGTACCAAGAATCACATAACAGGGGACTTACCTGGAATCCAAGCTTATTTCCACAAGACAAAGTCACTAATACCAAGGGTTATACAGTAACATAATAAGCATCATTAAACTAATAAAGTGTGTAAGCATTTACACACCTGACTATATGTGAAATCTCGAAACTACGCGATACCACGAGATCCCGAAACGTATGTCCTTACTGCACCTGCAATCGGCCAATACTACCTTTTAGATTTAAAGCCATTCGACTTATTCACAAAATTCGAAGGATATGTCACCCTAAATATAACACACCTTAAGCCGATTTGGTTTCCAACCAAACCACGAAGCCACACAAAGCCTTATTGCAATCGGCCACACACTAGCACACATGAAAACATTTAGCCTTCGGCTTTTGATCAGTTAAGACATAGATCTTAATGTTGAACCCTTACCTAGATCAACCACTAAGTCCCGAAGGCTCCCTGAATTCTATAATAGCCCTCCCTACAATCGGTTTTGTTACTTCATTAGAGAACTAAAGGCCATTCGGGCAAAATATAAATCCGATACCAAATAAGTTTGTCGTCCCTTACCTTGATGACTGCTTTGGCCTTTAAACACCACAGATCGGTACCCCCTATTGGTGTTAAGGGTTTCGGCTACCACATGGGACAATAATAAGTTAAGATCTCGATTACCATAATTGAAGAAATATCACAAGAAAGACAGAAGAGGCTCGACATTACTCAAATCGGTCAAGAAAAAAAAAGAGATCCCTTACCAGAAGATTTGGCTATGTCCCCAAAAGCAAACTTGATTCCGGCACTTAATATAATGAAGAGAAATCACAAGAAGAGAGAGATTTATGAGCCAAGTATTCGGCCAAGGTACTTGATAAAATCGAAAGAGAAACAACAAGCTTTCAACTTTCGAAACAAAATAGAAAAGATGGGAAAGATGGGATCAAGATTCGGCCTGAGTGGTGGTTTGATTCGAGAAAGATGGTAAAGAGAAGAGAGAAAAAAGGTGAAAAGGGTTTGGCTATGGTGTTTTGAGCAAAATAGGAAGAAAAAGAGAGAGATGAGGGAGATGAAGATTTCGGCTAAGTACTTTGAGAGAAAAAAAAGAAATAACACTAATAAGCTTAGAGGGACATTTGGCTATACCAAAAGCTCCCCAAAACCGATAGCCCCCTTGCCCATAGTCCACTATTCGGCCAACTCTTCCAAGTGAGCTTGATAAGACTCAAACTCCTCAATTCCCTCATCTTCATCTATTTGACTCTCTCTATCATTATCTATCAAGAGAGTCTCACCTGAGTACTCTCTCTTGCTTGTGGCGTGAAAAAGAATAAGCAGGAGTGCAATTCCTACAGCTCAAACATAGGCTCTCTCTCTCTCTCTCTCTGCATGTGGCGTCACTCCCCTGACACCCTAGTGGCGCCTCCCTTGCCATTTTTCCCATTGCTTTCTTGTGTCAACCTTCCCAAATAAAATCTCTTAACCCCTCTCTCCTTTAGCTTTATTTCCTTAAATGCCAAAGCAAAATTCTTAACCCTAACTCAGGCTTAACTTAGGGTTTTAACCAGACCCCAAAACATGTTAAATGAACATTATAGACAATTCATCACATGCAACACAAGCAAAACGTAGAACCCCGTTTTAAGGATGTTACAGGAGGAGAGATGTTTAGGGGAGTTTCTGGCGTAGCCCCTAACATAGCTGAGTATTGGTTAGAGGCAACTGAGTGCATAATGGATGACTTTGACTTCACGGTGGAGGAGAAGTTGAAGGGGGTCGTGTCTTCTCTTCGAGACGAGGCCTATCAGTGGTGGCTCACGGTGAAGGAGCGTACTTCCACAGACCGCATTGTTTGGGACTTCTTTAAGGAGTCATTTCATTGAAAGTATGTTGGGACCAGCTATATGGATGCACAAAGGAAGGCATTTCTGAATTTGGTGCAAGGAAGTAAGTCTGTGGCCGATTATGAAGCAGAGTTTTTGCGCTTGAGTCGCTACGCTAGAGGAATGGTAGTGACTGAATATGAACATTATGTGCAGTTCGAGGATGGATTGAGGAATGAGTTAAGGGTATTGATAGCACCGCAACGAGAAAAGGACTTTGCTGTGTTGGTTGAGAAAGTTAAGATAGCTGAGGAGGTGAAGCGGACTAAAAGACAAGATAGAGATAGGAATCGGGATAGAGATAGGAATAAGAGGAATGTTGGATCGTTAGAGTCAATAGAGCATTTTCAAAAAAGGCCTAGGTCTGATGGGCCAGCTTGTGCTCCGACAGGTTAGAATCGTTCATGTCCCTCGTGTGGGAAGATGCACTATAGGGGAGTGCAGATGGAGAACCGATGGATGCTTTAGGTGTAGATCCATGGAGCATATGATCAAATCATCCACATGTGGATCGAGCCTGACCAGTGGACGAGGTTACGATCGGGATAGGAGAGGTGGTCGTGACCTCAGAGAGGTCGTGGCCAGCCTGTGGGAGGTGATGGTTATGGTCGTGATCGTGAAGCATAAGGTAGAGTACAGGTTATCTTTGTGGCGAGGCGACCGACTTTGGTCTATGCAAGACATCGCCAAGGGGACGAGACGCGCAGATCGAATAATGGTGCGTACCTACCATAGTATACTAAGTGTTTATTTTGGCTTTAGAATTAGAGTCTTGTGATGAAAGCATAGTGGTGAGACTTAGGTAGTATGATTTCTAGTTAGATGGAAATTTTGAGGATGAAATTTCTTTAAGGAGGGTAGAACTGTAACATCTTAAATTTTTGGGCCTATGCATTTAATGGGTGAATATGTGGAATGAGTTAATTTAAGTGTTAAGGAGCCCAAATCTTCTAATTTAAGTTAGTTAAATTTGGCATTAGGGATTAGTGAAGTGGACGACACAAGGCTATTTTTTGGGGAATTTTATTATATTTATTCTATGTGGATAATAAGCGAGATAAAGGCTATTATTTAAGGATTTAGTCTTTAAGGATAATAAGCAGATAAAGACTATTTTTGAGGAGATAATAGATTAAGATAAGGGAAAAGGGATAGGAGCTATCATGTGTGGCAGTGTTGGCTGAAAATCAACCTCTGCTAAAGGGAGGAATCGATTTTCTATATAAAGAGGGGGTGTCCCAAAATTTTGGAAGCCTTTCTTTTATTTTCTTTTCTCATCTTCTTCCTCTCAAAAGCCGAAAACCACCATTTTCTTTACTCTTTCTTCCTCTCTAAAATTTCCTGGTTGGCCTAATCTTTTAACCTCTACTGTTATTTTTCTTCTAATCCCTAAAAGCTAAAATCACATCTCTATTATTCTATTCTTCTCCTTAATATTCATTGGCCAAATCTCCCTTAGCCATCTCTTCAATTCTTAAATCTTCTAAAAATTGAAATTCTTAGATCTCACCTCTTGAAGTTGTCGAATTTTCTTCAGTAAAGTCTGCTTGTGCCGAATCTAAAGAAAACAATAGGTATGTGTCGATTTTGAGTTTCCAATATTTCTCCGGCTTTTCAAAGTCCCTAGCCGAATGGCTATTTAGTGACTAATCAAGGGTTTTTCTTATTTTCGACATTTCGGGATCGAAGAGGAGTCCAACACTTAGATCTCTAAGTCAAAGATCGATAACACTCAAGTCGTGTTATTTTGAGATTTCAAGGTAAGGAGATTGGTTTATTTATAAATATATGAAATCGAGTAGAACACAAACCATGGTCGAATATAGAGAGGCCCTATTTTCACATCTTTCCGCTTTTTGAGCAAAGTTATAGATCGGGATAACAAGGATATCGACTAAGAATATTGGATTTCATGATATCAGGTGTGTAACACTTTCCCACCATCTAGATCTGTTTGATTAATATATGATTATAAGTCTTATATGTTTTGATAAATGCCGAAGTTCGGGCATAATAGAGGAAACCCAAAGAGGGTAAAAATAAATCATCAGGTTAGTGAATGTTCTGATTAAACAATATAAGTATATTGATTTTATGTGATTGCATGGGTTGGGTTTGATGAAAGGAGGAAGTTATATGTTGTAGCGATTTTTACCGTGATCTGTTGTAGCGGTTTTTACCGTGATCTATTGTAGCGGCTCTTGCCGTGATCTATTGTAGTGGCTACAGCCATGATCTGATGATGAGCAGCACGACTGCCATCAAGGTGTGTAGCGGTGTGGGTTGATTGTAGAAACCCCCAATGGTGTGAATGGCTGGTACGGGGGCGTGTAGCGGATGGAAACCTAGGATTTGGGTTGGGCTTGCATATTATTTTTATTATGTATATTAATTCTAATTATTTTAGTTTTATGGGGCTAAGGACCAAATCTAATGGTGCATGAGGGTTGCATACTGAGTCTCGTGACTCAGCCAATTAATTAACATTTCAGATAGCATTTAGTGCATCGGACCTGGCTGGAGAGGAGCGCAAGGTGGCCATGCAAAAGAACATTTGGATCCAAAAAAAAGACTCTAGTTATTATTTTATATTCTTATTTAATGGATTTAAAATCTCGTTGTAATAAGGCCATGGGCCACCAGTTTATATTTTGTTTTATTACGAGCTTTTATTACTTTTAGTTATTTAAATTTTTATTTTTAATTGAATTAAGGCATGTATTTAAATTTGAAGTTTTAATTCATAAAGGCATATTTTATTTAAAACTATAAATTATAAATTTTTCCGAATAAATGGTTAAACTTTACCAAAATGTTTTTCTGAAAATGCGACATGTTTTACAAAATTTCCTTAGTGATATACCAGATCCGGTTGTAGTGTTTGGGTCGGGTTTGGGGTGTTACATCGGTGCTCTACCCTCGACTCTAGCAGCTTGCTCTCTAGATGGATTCTTGCTTCCCATCTCAATTCTCAGGTTTTTCAATGGTCTTTCCCTAGTGGTACTTCCCGATGTTGCATTCTGAGGCTTTTCTTTCTCATCCACCTCGGGACAATCTCTGATAAAGTGGTCTAAGGACCCACATCTGAAGCAAGCTTTCTCATTAGCTCGACATTCACCATAATGGCGCCTACCACACTGAAGACATTCTGGTCTACTTGGTCGGGCATTGCCCACACTAGCAACTAATGTGGTTTGCCCTTTCGATCCCTAGAATTGCTTGCCCTTACTTCAGTTTGAAAACCCCGCTGAAGTGACTGATCCAGTAGTGAAATCCCTCGATTTCTTAGATGAGGATTGGTGAGACTTATTGTAACAGCCCGATTATGACCCTAATCAGAACGGTGGTTTTGAGACCACAAATTCGAGTTAGAAAAATATTTTAATATTTTATTTGATATCTATGTTATGTGTTTGAGCATGTGTTAAAATATCGTAGGCTAATTTGTCTGTTTGGATGTTTAATTTTAGAAAAAGGATTAAATCGCATAAGTGGTAAAAGTAGCCAATTATTAAATTGAGCGGCTAAATTGTTTTGTCTTCTTTTGCATGAGTATTAAAGTTGCAAATTTACCTTTTTGAGGTATGGTGGACGGCACTATGTCTTTTTAATATATATTATATGTTTATTTTATTTGTTAAATTTATAGTAATGATATAATATACCTTTTAATCATATTATAATAAATAAATAAATAAGAAGAAAGAAACCCATTGCATGTTCATCATTTTAACTCTCTTGGCTGAAACTAACAAAAGAAAAAGAAAAGAAAAACAAGCAAGGGTTTCGGCACTCATCAAGCAAAATTAGGTAAGTTTTAGCTTTAGATTTTTGATGATTTTTGTATTTTTGAGATTGTTGTTCACTATACTATCAAGCCCATATATTAATTTTGGTCATTGGTGATGTTTGTGAGATATGCCATTGATTATATGTTGAGTTTTGTGATGATTTATGGTGTTAATTGAAAGATTTGAGCTAGATAACCATACTTTGTTCTTGAGTTTTTGATGAATTTTAGTTAATTAAGGTTAATTTGTGAAAATATTATTTTGAAGGGTTAAATAGTGAAATTTATGAGAAATATGGACTTATATAGTCCCTAGGAAAATTCAGCTCTAAAGAATGGTAGACAAATTTTATGTAATTTGTAAGTTATGTATTAGGGACTAAATTGTAAAAATTATAAATGTCAGGGGTAAAATAGTAATTTGCATCATTATTTGATGTTGGATTAAATTGAATGAAAATAAATTTGAATGAGCTCAATTTGGAATTATTTAGATCAAGAAAAAAAAGGAAATGGGATTGGATCGGAGAAAGGCAAAATTGAACAAATAGTTGAGAAACCCTAATTCATCGACCTCCGAGGTAAGTTTATAAGCAATCATATTTAATCGAATGGTTATTATAATGAAATGTATATGTTCAAATGAATTAATGGATTTAATTTTCAAATTACCGAATAAGATATGGGAATTTTTAAGTGTGTTAGCCGAATGTGGTTATTATGTACATGTATATATGTGTATCCCTTGATTAGTTGAAATAAGCATATTAAAATCCATTTTCTTTGAATGTGATATGGAATGGGATATATATATATATATATATATAGTTAGTTTAATGTGTGGTTGATTTATGTATGAAATTTGATATATTTGGGTTGGATGAATACTTATGGATTGAGTAGTAGTTAAATGTAAACCTTGAAATTTGTGAAGGTTGCAATTAAATAAATAACTATGTGTATATATGAGTGTGGTCGAATGTAATGGTAAGTTATAGAAAGAAGGGTTTGGTTTGAATATGTGTATATATATATATATATATATGTTCATATGTACAAAATGTGAATATATATGTTATGTGCAAGAGGAGGAGATCAATTAATGGGCACTATGTGTGGGAATTTATACACCGAGCACTATGTGTGAGAAACCAGTCGAATGGCACTATGTGTGCGAACTAAAATACTGAGCACTGTGTGTGCGAAATCGGTTGAATAGCACTATGTGTGCGAAAAGTGAGTAATGGCACTAAGTGTGTGATACATTACTAGAAGATGGCACTGTTTTTGTGCTCTTTTCAAGTAATGGCACTAAGTGTCCGATACGTTGCTTGAATTGCACTAAGTGTGCAGAGTTACGGATCTATCAAAACATTAACTAACGAATAGAGATAACCAAGAAGTTTTACTTATGAAAATGATGCATGATATCTTGGCAACATAGTACTAATGAGGTGAGTTGCTCTTGGTTTATGAAATTTTAGGAACGAGATGTATTCAATAATCTATGAGCTTGTCCGAAATGGATATATGGTATGTAAATATGCGGTTTTGAGATTTATGGAATTAGTTAAGGTTTGCATGGTATTAGGTTATATACATATGCGGTTATGAGCTCTTTTATGATTAAGTTGATTTTAATTAAAGTTTGACTAATGAGTTGTTGTTTATAAAAACCATTGCTTATAACTTACTAAGCTGAGATAGTCTATTGTTTGTTTGTCTATTTTATGCATTTTGGAGTTTTAGCTTGAGCTTGGGGATCATCGTCAAGTCAATCACACTATCCACTATATTTTGGTACCTTTTTGTGAATGGATTTAAAGTCTATGGCATGTATAGGCTAAACTACTTTGTTTTGGATCTAAATGATGTAAATGTGTATGTATTTAAATGCCATTCAAAAATGGTTTTGCTTCTATGATTGAGTTGGTTACATATATTTTTGAGATGTTATGAGTATGATTATGCATATTTGATTTAATGTAAACTTGATGTGGTATGTTTGTTGTTTTCATGAGATTTCGAAAGATTTGTTACCTATAAGCTGCATATAAAGGTTTGTTATATTACCTAAATCTTAACTTGTAAGTTATTTTAAATTAGGTTATATATATAATACTTATATTATAATTTTGATTTGAATAAGGAATTTGGTATTCTTTAGATTGATGAATATACTTTTGCTTTATTTTATAAGTATTATAGAGATAGGTCATGAAAGAAATAAGTTATACATTACGTATGTGAATTTTGAGTGCGATATATTAATGAATATATTTGTGGTGTGTTCATTTAAAAATATTCGGCTATGGTGTTGTATTATTTTGGAGTCGCGTTAAGATAACCTATTTTAGTAATCATATAGATATGATATGCATGTGAATAAATAAGTGATAGTAGTTGAATTGTACAAGTTGATTAAGAGTAAACTTATGTATTCGGCCATGCTATTCAAAAGGACCAAATGAATAGTGATTTTTCTATTTGAATGGAATTGGTTTTAAATGATGCTAGTGATAATATTTAGTGGTAACTTATTTGATTATAATAGCATGTATTGATTATGCATTTATTAATGTAATAAGATTCATTTGGGTGTGTGGACTTGTGATTAGATATGTGATGCCTCGTAACCCTAATCCAGCGACGGACATGGGTTAAGGGTGTTACATTTGATTGGTATCAAAGCTACGGTTTAGTCAGTTCTCGAACTACCTGACAGTGAAATATGTTTATTTCTCTCATATAGTAAATGGATCCTGATCCCAAGCGAGCGATAGCTGACGATGTCGAGAGTGTGGCGCCTATTCCCGCGCAAGGGACCACGCCGGAAGAATCTTGACTAGCTACGAGTAATTCCGATGAGGGGGCTAAACAATCCTTTTATAGCATGATGAATGATTGGTTCAGTCAGTATATTCGAGCTAATCCGGTTGTTCAACAACCTCTGAATCAGAACACTCCCCCTGTAGTTTCGGTGGTACCCCCGATCGTAAATCTTGAGAGAGCCAGCAAGCCTCCGGTTGACTGAATAAGAAAACATGAGGCTCAAGAATTTAAAGCTGAAGATGATGACGATGCTGAGTGAGCCAAATTTTGGCTCGATAATACCATTCATGTCTTCGATGATCTATCATGCACACTCGATGAGTGCCTAAAGTGCGCCATATCTTTATTATGGGATTTTGCCTACTATTGGTGGAATACTCTCGTATCGGTTGTTTCGAAGGAACGAGTTACATAGGACTTTTTTCGGACAGAATTTCGTAAGAAATACATTAGTCAGTGATTTATAGGCTCTAAACGCAAAGAATTTCTCGAGCTTAAATAGGGTATTATGACCGTATCTGAATACGAGCGCAAGTTTGTGAGGCTTAGTCACTATGCTCGTGAGTGTGTTTCATCTGAGGCTGCAATGTGTCGGAGATTCGAAGAAGGATTAAATGAAGATATAAAACTTTTGGTTGGCATTCTTAAAATAAATGAGTTCGTAGTACTTGTTGAGCGAGCTTGTAAAGCTGAAGAATTAGGGAAAGAAAAGCGTAAAACTGAGTTTGAAGCTAGAGATTTCCCAAAGAGATTTGCGGGTAAATTTCCTCAAGTGTCAACAAAGAAGTTCAAGAATGATAGTAGTCGGTCCAAACCTAATATAGGGATCTCTATACGAGAACGACCACCAGTGAGTTCTCTGGCTACATCAGTTGCTAGTGTTGGCAATACCCAACCGAATAAGCCCGAGTGTCAACAGTGTGGTAGATGGCATTTTGGTGAATGTTGGGGTAAATCTAACAATTGCACTTGCTATAAGTGTGGTTCACAAGATCACTTTATTCGGGATTGCTCGAAGACAACTGAAAAGGGTATTGATCAGAGTGCGAGACCGAGAAGCACTGCAGCTAGAGGTAGACCATCTCATACTGTGGGAGGTAGAAATGGTGCTCAGAGGGGGACTACAGATGCAGTTATTCGATCAGAGGCCCGTGCATCGGCTAGAGCTTATGCCATTCATGCTAGAGAGGAGGCTTCATCTCCAGATGTCATCACCGAAATTTTCACTCTCTTTGATACTAGTGTTGTAACACCCCAAACCCAGCCCATTTGCTATGACCGAATTTGAAATGCCACTGCGATAAACGTTTGAAAAACTTTTGACTTAGAATTAAAAACATAAAATTTTGTTGTCTTTACTAAAACATTGTGTAATTAAAATTTCAAGTAAAACTAAGTTGTTTAAAATAAAACATTTTCAAATAATAATATAATCGACAAACCAACTTAAAACATAATAAAAGTCCTTAAATACTTAAAATGGCCCTTATTACAAAATTAAATACTTAAAATTTGAAACATAAATTGTATAAAGAGAATCCATTTTGCATGGGCCACCTCGTATCCACTCCAACCCGGTCCAAGCTTTATGCATCACCTGAAAGGTTTGAGAAAAATTGGGTGAGTCAAACAGACTTAGTGTATAGTTATTACACATGCCTCCACGTATGGGCTTGGCCCATATCCACACATCAATCACATATCAAATGATAAGGCATTATATCCACATAATTCCACATGTTGGGCTTGGCCCATATCCACATTGATCCACATAAATAGTCATGCAAAATGCATAAATATGTAACATGAAGCCCAACCCAACCTAGAGTCCATCCGTTACTCCTACCTTAGCAGACTCCCTGCCCAAGGCCGTGGCTAATCCACCGATCACATAGTGATCCACATATCTTACCTTGGCAGACTTGCTGCCCAAGGCCGTGGCTAAGCCACCGATCACATAGTGATCCACATATCTGTATCCATGAGGTGACTCGAGGTCATCCTCAATCTACGGTGATGCACACAGCTATCATCCACCGAGATGGGCACCTAGCCAACACCTCCCTTGATGGAGCACATAGCCACCATCAAGCGCCAATGTAGCACAAGGCTAACATCAGACCACGTACATAATGTATACCCTTTCCTTCGATAGTCACATCCCAAGTCCCATGCAAATATGTATATCATGGCAACATATCACTTAAACAATAATGCATCACATGCCATCACATTTCATATATTCATCAATGATCATTTAATATCGTAAATCAACGACCGAGTATTCGATCACCCACCACGGTATTCACAATCTTAGCCCTTAATTGGCTACCATTAACATCATATCACATATACATAAATATAACACATACACACAATCAAGAGACAAGGCGATAACTACGCACCTTTTTGCACTGATCGGCTAAATCCTCAAGACTCGATCTACCACACTAGATCACCTTGTCCTACATTCGGCCAATACTAAAAATTATTAACAAAGGCCATTCGGCCAAACCACAATACTTTAATTCCAAAAACTTTAGTCTTTCCAAAAGAATGATGAATCAACTAAAATCCTTACCCCTTTGACTTACCAACCTTTGATTGCTAGAGAGAGATAGGACTTAGATCAATTGCTTCCAAAGTCCCAAAGAGCCTATCTTTCAAAACCGATTGAATAGAAATCAAAGAAAATCTACCCTTGAATATTCGGCCAAAACAAGGACTAAAAGAGAGGAAGAAGGTTCGGTTATGGTTGATTTGTATTAACAACAAGGATTCAATTAAAGTTGAGAAAGAGAAAGGAAAAACAAAAGAAGAAAATGGAAGAGATTTCAATGGAAAAGAAATGTTTATGGCTTAAAATAAAAGAAAGTAAAGAGAGATGGAGAGATGGAAATTTCGCCAAGAGAGTGTAGGAGAAAAGTGATTTGAACAATATTGAAAGAAAGAAAAGGAGAGAGTTGTGGAAGAGATTCGCCAAGCACTACTTTTCCAAAAGAAAGTGCACAAAATGCACAAGTTAGATTGTAGTTTCGGTTTCAAAAGGGCAAATGAAAGGAAGTAAAATGATGTGATTTGGTTCAACAAAAGAGGATAAAATCAAAAGCAAAATACACCAAAATGCACAAGACATATTCAGCCAAAGAGGAGAGCTTTGGGGAGGAAAAGAAAAATGCCAAAGATGCACAAAATGCTAAAATGACTAACCAATTCCCCCAAACTACCTATCAAAATTCGCCACCCCTAGCCTTACATGCAGTCCACATTCAACCACTAAAGGCCATCAAAGAGTTTCCAAAACGTTCTCCAACATTCAAGCCTCTTGACAACAATTTTGAATTAAACATACTCCTAATTTTCTCCTATTTCCTCCTATTCACTCACAACACTTAAGCCAACCCCATAGTCCATGAAACCATCCACATTCAAGGAAAAATAGCCATTAAAAGCTTCCAAAAACCTTACCTTAAACTAAGCCTTATGTCCCTATCTTTCCTTAATCCATAGGATTCCTTACCCAAAGTTCAAGCTTTCCTAAATTTCTATTCAACTTACCAAAAGAAATAGTCCAACCTATCATAAATAAGTTTGACCGTCCATCAATGCAAGGATTCAAAAATAAACCTTCAAAATGCTAAACATGCTACTCGAACCTCTAACCTCAAGCCACCTTTCAAGCTCCTTAACCAACTTGCCACTTACTCCTCTTATGCTTTAAATGAACACTTAGTTAACTTAAGTGTCAAGCTCACTTAATCCTACTTCATTAAATAAGCCATACTAAAAATTATTCTAGCTTCCTAAATAAAATCAAGCCTTCACAAGACTATGCTAACACACAAGATTCATACCCGAGCCAACACAAATAATACTCAAATTTTCTTCCTAAAGCCCAAGGCCCAATCGGCCCAATCCTACTAGGCCCAATTTCGGGATGTTACAGTTCTACCCTCCTTAAAGAAATTTCGTCCTCGAAATTTCCAACTAACTAACAGTCGTACAATCCTACTCATCACACTACGCTTATGCTGCGGACTTTGATCTTAATAAAACTAACATACTTTCTATGAACAGTCCCAAAGTTCACACTTAAGGTTCTAGATACTTCACTATCAATACAAATACGAACTAGCTCTATAACAAACAAGACAATAAAGGGTATTCCAGACATAAAAACTTACCCGTTGTCACATCTAGCACATCATTATCCTCCCTCCGATGAATCGCGCATACACCGGACCGGTTGTCTTGCCTTAGTGTTACCATTAACTAGGCCTGATGCTCCACGACCTCGTCCGGAACCATTTCCTCCATGGTTTGGACCACGACCCCTCGTCCCTTGCTGACCACCTCTACCAAGCTGTTCAAAACCTTGGCCCTCGTCGAGCCCTTCTTGGATCCCGGGACGATCTTTAATCAAATGAGACTTGGATTTACACCTAAAACACTCCGGTCCGATTCCAAGACTCGCCAACATGATACCTTCCACACCGAGCACATGAACGATCCCGATTTCCAAAGAAGTTGGCATAGAAACACGGCGAAATTCTCGATCCTTGGTCTTTTCTAAAGACTCCCAGATGATTTTGACGATCTAAAACTCTTCCTATCTCGGTTCCTATCCTTTTCTCTGTTCTGCCTCATAGAATCCTTAATTCCTTCGGCCACCTTAGCCTTCTCCACTAATACGGAAAACTCTCATTCCTGCTGTGGAGCTATCAATAATCTCAGATCATCCCTTAGTCCATCCTCAAATCGGACACATCGCTCATACTCTGTAGCCACTACTCCTCGAGCATATCGGCTTAACCGTAAAAATTCGCCGTCAGACTCGCCACGGACTTGTTCCTTGAACCCATTTAAACGCCTTCCTTTGCGCATCAATATAGTGAGTACCAACGTACTTCTTCTGATATGCTGCCTTAACGTACTCCCAAGTGAGATCTTGGTGTGGTCCCATCCCGAATCGTGAGCCACCATTGATACGCTTCATCGCGTAGAAAGCGCCACTATTCCTTTCACTTTCTCCTCGTGGGTCGATCCAACTCATCCATAATTCGCTCGGTCGCCTCCAACCAATACTCAGCTGTACTGGGTGCTACCCCAGATACTCCACGAAACACCTCAGCCCCATTGGCTCGGAGTTGCTCAGGTATGGACTTTCTAGCTCTCATATTTCCACCGGCTCCAGCCACCATCTCAAGAACTTCATGATGCTGACTGCGATCTGACATCATCTCTAGCTGAGCTTGCTGGTCCACACTTGTTGGTGGTGGGGTACCACATTGTCAGACCCTTGACCCGACCTAACGGGTTCCGACACGGCCATTTTGCCTCTACCGCGTCCTCGCACATTATGACCACATCCCCTAGAGCTCATGTCTAACGTCGTGATTTAATCTATTTAAAGAGTTTTATACATTAGTACTTTTGTTCCACTTGTTTATGCGCGAACAATTTTATGAAACAAAGTTTTCAGAAGTTGTTCTTTCGATCAATCAAAATTTCTAGTTCAACATTACTATTCTAATTCAGAGAATCACAAATTCACATCAATAGAGACACATTCACTCTTCCACAACATTTACCATGCTACTATGGGCATTCTTGACCATTCCCAACCCAGGGGTAATTTTGTCATTTTTCCCTACAGGGGTATTTTGATAATAAACCGGGGTAAATTCAAAAATCACCAAAAGTTATTTCGAAATTTTCCAAACTCATGGATATTTTTGAAAGAAAGATTTTCCAAATCAAGAAAAAAATTATAATTCAGGGGTTATTTCGGTAATTTGGAAGTTAGGGGCATTTTAGTAAATTTTCCCAAATTAGGGTATCTTACTATTTTGTAAAATAGAAGTTTTTGGTATTTTTATAAAGTAAGAATTTTTTTTAAAAGTCGAGGGTAGTATGGTAATTTTATAAACCAAGGTCATTTTGGTAATTTTTCAACACAGGGGTATTTGGGTAATTTTGTAAATAAGAAATTTTTCGAAAAGAAAAAAAATTTCAACTATAAAATGGTTTTACAATTCAAAGGAGTAATTTTTTGAAAACTTAAGGTTTTATAAAACAAGATGGCTAGTCCCTTTGGGTTTTAATTATCGAGTTTAGCCCATGAATAAGTCCTCTTGGTTAGGGTGAACCGTAGCTACGCACCAGGTAGGATTCGAGTAAAGAGGAGGTGAGTCGTTAGGACTGCTTAAATACCAAGCTCTTACCGAATCCACTCCTAGACATGCGCACAATGGTTGCCACACCATAACTCGGTGACTTACTTCACATGTTTGTTCGGTTGTTCTTTTAAGTCTTATGCATCTTGTGTTGGAGTAAGCTAATCCTAAAGTTCGATAACTTAATATACTAATCTACGTTCCCATCATACCCACATACCAATCATATAATAATTCACACAACAATTAAAGGTACTTACCTGGTGGACTTGAATTAGGAGATATAGGTGCCATGCCAGAATAATCCTGAAAAATTTATGAAAGCCCAAATCTTTGAAAAGCCCATCTTAAGAAAAAATGTTTTTGGGCCCAAAACCCTCAAAGTCGAGTTTTAAACCGGGCTCTGATACCAATTGGTAACACCCCAAACCCAGCCCATTTGCTATGACCGAATTTGAAATGCCACTGCGATAAACGTTTGAAAAACTTTTGACTTAGAATTAAAAACATAAAATTTTGTTGTCTTTACTAAAACATTGTGTAATTAAAATTTCAAGTAAAACTAAGTTGTTTAAAATAAAACATTTTCAAATAATAATATAATCGACAAACCAACTTAAAACATAATAAAAGTCCTTAAATACTTAAAATGGCCCTTATTACAAAAATTAAATACTTAAAATCTTTGAAACATAAATTGTATAAAGAGAATCCATTTCGCATGGGCCACCTCATATCCACTCCAACCCGGTCCAAGCTTTATGCATCACCGAAAGGTTTGAGAAAAATTGGGTGAGTCAAAGCAGACTCGATTGCATAGTTATTACACATGCCTCCACGTATGGGCTTGGCCCATATCCACACATCAATCACATATCAAATGATAAGGCATTATATCCACATAATTCCACATGTTGGGCTTGGCCCATATCCACATTGATCCACATAAATAGTCATACAAAATGCATAAATATGTAACATGAAGCCCAACCCAACCTAGAGTCCATCCGTTACTCCTACCTTAGCAGACTCCCTGCCCAAGGCCGTGGCTAATCCACCGATCACATAGTGATCCACATATCTTACCTTGGCAGACTTGCTGCCCAAGGCCGTGGCTAAGCCACCGATCACATAGTGATCCACATATCTGTATCCACGAGGTGACTCGAGGTCATCCTCAATCTACGGTGATGCACACAGCTATCATCCGTCGAGATGGGCACCTAGCCAACACCTCCCTTGATGGAGCACATAGCCACCATCAAGTGCCAATGTAGCACAAGGCTAACATCAGACCACGTACATAATGTACACCCTTTCCTTCGATAGTCACATCCCAAGTCCCATGCAAATATGTATATCATGGCAACATATCACTTAAACAATAATGCATCACATGCCATCACATTTCATATATTCATCAATGATCATTTAATATCGTAAATCACTGACCTGAGTATTCGATCACCCACCACGGGTATTCACAATCTTAGCCCTTAATTCGGCTACCATTAACATCATATCACATATACATAAATATAACACATTCACACAATCAAGAGACCTTTTTGGCACAGTCGGCTAAATCCCGAAGACCCGATCTACCACACTAGATCACCTTGTCCTACATTCGGCCAATACTAAAAATTATTAACAAAGGCCATTCGGCCAAACCACAATACTTTAATTCCAAAAACTTTAGTCTTTCCAAAAGAATGATGAATCAACTAAAATCCTTACCCCTTTGACTTACCAACCTTTGATTGCTAGAGAGAGATAGGACTTAGATCAATTGCTTCCAAAGTCCCAAAGAGCCTATCTTTCTAAACCGATTGAATAGAAAATAAAGAAAATCTACCCTTGAATATTCGGCGAAAACAAGGACTAAAAGAGAGGAAGAAGGTTCGGTTATGGTTGATTTGTATTAACAACAAGGATTCAATTAAAGTTGAGAAAGAGAAAGGAAAAATAAAAGAAGAAAATGGAAGAGATTTCAATGGAAAAGAAATGTTTATGGCTTAAAATAAAAGAAAGTAAAGAGAGATGGAGAGATGGAAATTTTGGCCAAGAGAGTGTAGGAGAAAAGTGATTTGAACAATATTGAAAGAAAGAAAAGGAGAGAGTTGTGGAAGAGATTCGCCAAGCACTACTTTGCTAAAAAGAAAGTGCACAAAATGCACAAGTTAGATTGTAGTTTCGGTTTCAAAAGGGCAAATGAAAGGAAGAAAATGATGTGATTTGGTTCAACAAAAGAGGCTAAAATCAAAAGCAAAATGCACCAAAATGCACAAGACATATTCGCCAAAGAGGAGAGCTTTGGGGAGGAAAAGAAAATGCCAAAGATGCACAAAATGCTAAAATGACTAACCAATTCCCCCAAACTACCTATCAAAATTCGCCACCCCTAGCCTTACATGCCGTCCACATTCAACCACTAAAGGCCATCAAAGAGTTTCCAAAACGTTCTCCAACATTCAAGCCTCTTGACAACAATTTTGAATTAAACATACTCCTAATTTTCTCCCTATTTCCTCCTATTCACTCACAACACTTAAGCCAACCCCATAGTCCATGAAACCGTCCACATACATGGAAAAATAGCCATTAAAAGCTTCCAAAACCTTACCTTAAACTAAGCCTTATGTCCCTATCTTTCCTTAATCCATAGGATTCCTTACCCAAAGTTCAAGCTTTCCTAAATTTCTATTCAACTTACCAAAAGAAATAGTCCAACCTATCATAAATAAGTTTGACCGTCCATCAATGCAAGGATTCAAAAATAAACCTTCAAAATGCTAAACATGCTACTCGAACCTCTAACCTCAAGCCACCTTTCAAGCTCCTTAACCAACTTGCCACTTACTCCTCTTATGCTTTAAATGAATACTTAATTAACTTAAGTGTCAAGCTCACTTAATCCTACTTCATTAAATAAGCCATACTAAAAATTATTCTAGCTTCCTAAATAAAATCAAGCCTTCACAAGACTATGCTAACACACAAGATTCATACCCGAGCCAACACAAATAATACTCAAATTTTCTTCCTAAAGCCCAAGGCCCAATCGGCCCAATCCTACTAGGCCCAATTTCGGGATGTTACAAGTGTAATTGCCCTGATTGATCCCAGTTCAACTCATTTGTATGTGTGTGAAACATTAGTATCCAGTAAGACTCTACCTGTTGAGTCTACTAAGTTTGTGATTTGGGTTTCGAACCCCCTGGGTCGGTGTGTGCTAGTTTATAGAGTGTGCAAGAATTGCCCTTTAATGATTCGAGACTCATGTTTTCCGACCGATTTGATGTTGCTACCATTTGACAAGTTTGATATTATCCTCGGTATGGATTGGTTAACTATACACGATGAAGTAGTGAATTACAAATGAAAGACTATTGATTTGAGGTGTTAGAATAACGAGATAATTTGAATTGAATCTGTGAATTTGAATGGGCTACCAGTTGTGATATCTTCGATGTTGGCTCGTCAGTATTTGAGAAAAGTTTGTGAAGCTTACTTAGCTTTTTTGATTGATAACAAGGTAACCGAAAGGAAGATTGAATCTGTACTGGTTGTTTGTAAGTATCCGGATGTGTTCCTGGAGGACTTGCCGGGATTGCCACCTATTCGAGAGGTAGAGTTTGGTATTGAGCTAGTGCTGGGGCAACTCCGATTTCGATAGTCCTTATAGAATGGCACCGACCAAATTAAAGGAGTTGAAAGTTCAGTTGAAAGAATTGACAGATAAAGGTTTTGCTCGACCAATGGGGTGCGCTAGTCCTATTTGTGAAAAAGGACGGAGCTTTGAGAATGTGCATCGATTATCGACAACTTAATAAAGTAACTGTAAAGAATAAATATCCATTGCCACGTATCGATGATTTATTTGATCAGCTTAAGGGAGTTTCGGTATTTTTGAAAATTGATCTGAGGTCAGGTTACTATCAGCTGCGAGTTAAAGACTCAGATATACCAAAGATTACTTTTTAGATGAGATACGACCATTTCGAGTTCTTAGTGTCGTTTGGACTCACTAATGCCCCTGCTATTTTCATGGATCTAATGAATCGGGTATTCAAATCGTATCTAGATCGGTTTGTAGTTGCATTCATAGATGACATTTTGATCTATTCGCGTGACGAAACCGAGCATGCCGAGCATTTGAGACTTGTGTTATAGATTTTGTGTGATAAGTAGTTGTACGTGAAATTTAGCAAATGTGAGTTTTGGTTTAATGAAGTTAGCTTCTTGGGGCATGTTGTTTCATCATCGGGCATTCGGGTTGACCCGAGTAAAGTTTTGGCTATACTTGATTGGAAACCTTCGCAGAATGTTTTTGAGGTTCGTAGCTTTCTAGGACTTGCTGGTATTATAGATGCTTCATGAAAGGGTTTTCTATGATAGCTGCATCGATGAAAAAACTATTACAGAAAGATGTTAAATTCAAGTGGTTAGAAAGGTGCCAGAAGAGTTTTGATCAGCTAAAAACCTTGCTAACGGAAGCTCTAGTGCTTGTTCAATCGGAGTCGAGTAAAGAGGTCGTAATCTTTAGCGATGCATCCTTAAATGGGCTAGGCTGTGTTTTGATGCAGGAGGGTAAAGTTGTAGCCTACGCCTCGAGACAGTTGAAGCCGCATGAAAAGAACTATCTGACGCACGACCTTAAGTTGGCCGCCATAGTTTTTGCTTTGAAAATATGGCATCATTATCTATTTGGTGAAAAATGTCATGTCTATTCGGATCACAAAAGTCTAAAATATTTAATGACTTAGAAGGATCTGAATTTGAGACAATGACAATGGTTGGAGCTATTGAAAGATTACGAGCTCGTGATTGATTATCATTTGGGGAAAGCTAATGTGGTGGATGATGCACTCAGTTGGAAGTCACTATTTGCTCTGCGTGCTATGAATACAGATATAGCTATGACTGATGATGGTGTGATTATTGCAGAATTGAAAGTGAGACCACTGTTTATACAACAAATTTGCGAAGCTCAATAGGTTGATAATGACTTAATAGCAAAAAGAAGTTAATGTGGCTCGAGTACTGACTCAGATTTCTAGTTATATGCTGAGGGATGTCTACGATTTAAGAATCAGATATGTGTGCCTAAGAACCCTGAATTGATTCGAATAATTTGTGATAAAGCTCATAATAGTAGATTAGTGATTCACCCGGGTAGTACGAAGATGTATAACGACCTGAGACAACATTATTGGTGGCATGGTATGAAACAAGATATTTCTGACTATGTGTCGAAGTGTTTGATATGTCAACAAGTGAAAGCTGAGCATCATGTGCCATCGGGACTACTTCAACTGATTATGATATCTGAGTGAAAGTGGGATCGAGTTCGATGGATTTCGTATCTGGTTTGCCATTGTCGAGTAAGAAAGATTCAATCTGGGTTATTGTTGATAGATTGACGAAATCGACCCATTTTATTTCGAAACGTACGAATTTCTCACTTGATAAGTTAGCTGAGTTGTACATATCGCAGATCGTATGATTGCAAGGAGTACCTATTTCTATTGTTTCGGATAGAGATCTGAGGTTTACATCGCGATTTTGGAAGAAACTGGAAGATGCTCTAGGTCCTAAATTGCACTTTAGTACTGCTTTTCACCCTTAGTCGGATGGACAATCCGAACGTGTTATTCAAACACTCAAGGACATGTTGAGATGTTGCGTTCTTGAGTTTGAGGGTATGTGGGAACGATATTTGCCTTTGATTGAATTTGCATACAATAATAGCTTTCAGTCGAGTATCAAAATGGCACCTTACGAAGCTTTGTACGATTGTAAATGTCGTACATCTCTATATTGGACCAAGCTAAGTGAAAGCAAGATACACGGGGTTGATTTAGTCAGAGAGAGGCAAAAGTAAAGGTAATCCGAGAAAGTCTAAAAATAGCCTCAGATCGTCAGAAGTCGTATGCGAACTTGAAACGTAAAGATATAGAATTTCAAGTGGGCGATCGAGTATTTTTGAAAGTTTCACCGTGGAAAAGATACTTAGATTTGGTCGTAAAGGAAAGCTAAGTCCGAGATTTATTGGGCCGTATGAAGTTACTTAGCATATTGGGCCGGTTGTGTATAAACTTATGTTGACATCTGAGCTAGACAAGATTCACAATGTTTTTCATGTATCGATGCTTCGACGATACCGATTTGATCCTTCTCATGTGATTAACCCATCAGAGATTGAGGTTCAACCCGACTTGACTTATGAGGAAGAATCGATTTGTATCCTAGCTCGCGATGTGAAAGAGTTACAAAATAAGAAAATCTCGTTGGTTAAAGTAATGTGGCATAAGCACGAGGTTGAGGAAGCAACCTTGGAACTCGAGGAATCAATGAAAGAATGATATCCACACTTATTCAATGGTAAGATTTTCGGGGATAAAAATCTCTTAAAGAGGGAGAGTTGTAACAGCCCGATTATGACCCTAATCGGAACGGTGGTTTCGGGACCACGAATTGAGTTAGAAAAATAATTTAGTATTTTATTTGATATCTATGTTATGTGTTTGAGCATGTGTTCAAATATCGTAGGCTAATTTGTCTGTTTGGATGTTTAATTTTAGAAAAATGATTAAATCGCATAAGTGGTAAAAGTAGCCAATTATTAAATTTAGTGGCTAAATTATTTTGTCTTCTTTTGCATGAGTATTAAAGTTGCAAATTTACCTTTTTAAGGTATAGTGGACGGCACTATGTCTTTTTAATATATATTATATGTTTATTTTATATGTTAAATTTATAATAATGATATAATATACCTTTTAATCATATTATAATAAATAAATAGAAAGAAAGAAAGCCATTGCATATTCATCATTTTAGCTCTCTTGGCCGAAACTAACAAAAGAAAAAGAAAATAAAAACAAGCAAGGGTTTCGACACTCATCAAGCAAAATTAGGTAAGTTTTAGCTTTAGATTTTTGATGATTTTTGTATTTTTGAGATTGTTGTTCACTATACTATCAAGCCCATGTATTAATTTTGTTCATTGGTGATGTTTGTGAGATATGCCATTGATGATATGTTGAGCTTTGTGATGATTTATGGTGTTAATTGAAAGATTTGAGCTAGATGAACATACTTTGTTCTTGAGTTTTTGATGAATTTTAGTTAATTAAGGTTAATTTGTGAAAATATTATTTTGAAGGGTTAAATAGTGAAATTTATGAGAAATATGGACTTATATAGTCCCTAGAAAAATTCAACTCTAAAGAATGGTAGACAAATTTTGAGTAATTTGTAAGTTATATATTAGGGACTAAATTGTAAAAATTGTAAATGTCAGGGGTAAAATAGTAATTTGCATAATTATGTGATGTTGGATTAAATTGAATGAAAATAAATTTGAATGAGCTCAATTTGGAATTATTTAGATCAAGAACAAAAGGAAATGGGATTGGATCGGGAAAAGGCGAAATTGAACGAATAGTCGGGAAAGCCTAATTCATCGACCTCCGAGGTAAGTTTATAAGCAATCAGATTTAATCGAATGGTTATTATAATGAAATGTATATGTTCAAATGAATTAATGGATTTAATTTTCAAATTGCCGAATGAGATATGAGAATTTTTAAGTGTGTTAGCCGAATGTGGTTATTATGTACATGTATATATGTGTATCCCTTGATTAGTTGAAATAAGCATATTAAAAATCCATTTTGCTGAATGTGATATGGAATGGGATTATATATATATATATATATACTAGCCGAATGTGTGGTTGATTTATGTATGAAATTTGATATATTTTGGTTGGATGAATACTTATGGATTGAGTAGTAGTTAAATGTGAACCTTGAAATTATTGATGGTTGTAATTGAATAAATAACTATGTGTATATATGTGTGTGGCCGAATGTAATGGTAAGTCATACAAAGAAGGGTTTGGTTTGAATATTTGTATATATATATATATATATGTTCATATGTACAAAATGTGAATATATATGTTATGTGCAAGAGGAGGAGATCAGTTAATGGGCACTATGTGTGCGAATTTATACACCGAACACTATGTGTGCGAAATCGGTCAAATGACACTATGTGTGCGAACTAAAATACCGAGCACTATGTGTGCGAAATCGATCGAATAACACTATGTGTGCGGAAAATGAGAAATGGCACTAAGTGTGCGATACATTACTAGAAGATGGCACTGTGTGTGTGCTCTTTTCAAGTAACGACACTGAGTGTGCGATACGTTGCTTGAATTGCACTAAGTGTGCAGAGTTACGGATCTATCAAAACTTTAACTAACGAATGGAGATAACCAAGAAGTTTTACTTATGAAAATGATGCATGATTTCTTGGCAACATAGTACTAATGAGGTGAGTTGCTCTTGTTTTATGAAATTTTAAGAACGAGATGTATTCAATAATCTATGAGCTTGTCCGAAATGGATATATGGTATGTAAATATGCGGTTTTGAGATTTATGGAATTAGTTAAGGTTTACATTGTATTAGGTTATGAGCTCTTCCATCATCATATAAGATAAGGTGAGCAAACATTGCTCTCAAATCAGAGATCACCTTACGGCTTAGAGCATCTGCCACCACATTGGCCTTACCCGGATGATATTCGATCGAGCAATCATAATCCTTTAACAACTCGATCCACCTCCTCTGCCTCAGATTCAACTCCTTCTGAGTCAGAAAGTACTTTAAACTCTTATGATCCGTGAAAATGACATATTTCTCCCCGTACAAATAATGCCTCCAAATTTTCAAGGCAAACACTACCGCTGCCAACTCCAAATCATGGGTAGGATAGTTTGCTTCATGCGGTCTTAACTGTCGTAATGCATATGCAACCACCTTTCCATCTTGCATCAACACGCATCCTAATCCCATGTGTGATGCATCACAGTAAATCACAAAATTCCTTCCTAGCCTCTGGTTGAATCAATACCGGAGCCTCCGTCAATATCCTTTTTAACTTCTCGAAACTATCTTGTCGCTTATCACCCACACAAATGTAACTCCTTTCCGTAATAACTTAGTCAAGCTGTGCATAATAAGAGAAAATCCTTCCACAAATCTTCGATAGTACCCGGTTAAACCAAGGAAACTCTGAATCTCTGCCACCGACTTAGGCGGCTTCCAATCCAACACCGCTTCAATTTTTGAGGGTCAACCCTAATCCCCTCTGCCGACACCACGTGACCTAGAAAAGTAACTTCCTTTAGCCAAAATTACACTTGCTGAATTTGGCATAAAGCTATTCTCCCTCAAAATCTGCAGAACCACTCGCAGATGTGAATCATGCTACTCTTTCGATCTGGAGTAAACTAAGATGTCGTCAATAAAAACCACGACAAATCGATCCAAGTAGGGTTGGAACACTCGATTCATCATATCCATAAACACTGCTGGTGTGTTGGTCAACCCAAATTGCATTACCATGAACTCGTAGTGTCCGTAGCGAGTCCTAAAGGCCGTCTTATGAATATCTGCCTCCTTGACCTTAAGCTGATGATACCCAGACCTCAAATCTATCTTTGAAAAGATTGAGGCCCCCTTCAACTGATCGAACAAGTCATCGATCCTAAGCAACGGGTATTTATTCTTGATTGTTAACTTATTCAGTCGATGATAGTCAAAGCACATACGCATTGAACCATCCTTCTTCTTAACAAATAACACCGGTGCTCCCCAAGGCAACACACTTGGTCGAATAAACCCTCTATCCAACAACTCCCGGATTTGCTCTTTCAATTCCTCCAACTCCTTCGGCTCCATTTTATATGGAGCAATAGATACCGACGCTGTTCCCGGAAGAAGATCAATTCCAAACTCCACTTCTCGATCTGGAGGTAATCCTGGAAGCTCTTCGGGGAAAACGTCAAGAAATTCCCTCACCGTCCTAACGTCCTTAACAGTTAGGTCATTGGCTTCCAAAGCCCTTAAAAACATTAGAACTACCTTGCACCCTTTTCTCACCATTCTTTCCGCTCTTAGGGCAGCTACCATGTTTGACAGACAATTCCCCCTTTCTCCTATCACCAACACTTCACCTCCCTCGGGGGTTGTTAACGCCATACGCTTGGCTGCACAATCTAAATTGGCCTGATACTTCACTAGCCAATCCATACCTAAAATTAAGTCAAACTCCCGAACGGTAATTCCATCAAATCTGTCAGGAAAACTATTCCCTGAACTTCTAAGGGTACCTCCCGATAAAGTTTATCTACTACCACAGATTATCCTAATGGGCTAATTACCGTCATCGCCCTAGGGGTAACTTTAGAATCTAAACTTAAAGTTTCAGACACACTACTAGCAACATATGAATGTGTTGACCCAATGTCAATCAATACAACATAAGGCAATCCAAAAATTAGAAACGTATCGGCTATAACATCCGGTGCATCAGCCTCATCCCGACGTCTGGCAGCATAAACCAACCCCGGCTACCTCGCCTCAGTGTTTCCTGCCCCTCGACCTGGTGCTCCACGACCCCGACCGAAACTATTACCGCCTCTGGCGGACCACGGCCTCTCTGTGGCTGCTGACCTCCTCTACCTAGCTGAGTATTTCCCTACCCCGTGGGTCTTTCCTCATCCGTGGCTGAGGACAATCTCTTATCTGATGGTCCAAAGAACCACACCTAAAGCACTTCCCACTGCCTGCCCTACACTCGCCTGCATGGAATTTGTCACATCGGGCACACCTTCATGTTTGGTTAGTAGCAGGTCTTTCAGCTCGTCTTGGTCCATCCGACCTAGGTCTTTTCTGATTACTCCTAGTTGTTCCTGATGCTCCAAAGTTTCTCTTAACTCCACCCCTATCTCTATCCCAGTTCAGCTTCTCCGTTCGCTTTACCTCTTCAGCTATCTTAGCTTTCTCCACAAGCACAGCAAATTCCCGCTCTCGTTTTGGAGCTATCAACACATGTAGGTCGTCCTTCAGGACATCCTCAAAATGAACACATCTTTCATGCTCTGTGGCCACTATCCCTCGAGCATAATGGCTAAGGCATAAGAATTCTACTTCATATGCCGCCACCGACCTACTTCCCTGAACTAGATTCAGGAATGTTCTACGCTGCTCATCCACACAACTCGTTCCAATATACTTACTCTAGAACGCTGCTTTGAAGTAATCCCAGGTGATATGGTCAGCTACGGTACCTTCCTTAACCGTAAGCCACCATTGATACGCTTCGTCCCGGAGAAGGGACACCACTCCTTTTAGCTTCTCTTCTTCCGTAAAGTCGAGATCATCCATTATCTGCTCCACCGCTTCCAACCAATATTCAGTCGTACTCAGGGCTACACGAGAAATTCCCTTAAACACTTCTGCCCCATTGGCTCTCAGTCGCTCTAGCATAGACTTCCAGGCTCCTGTGCCCATGCCTGCTCTAGCAACTCTCTCCAAAACCCTTAACATAGCTTGAGATACAACATAATCTATGGCCGTTTGATCTTGAAACTCGGCTCTACAGCTGGTGGCACTGGAACTTTATTCCCCGACTCGTGACCAGACCCCACGGGTTCTGACACAACAATCTTGCCTCTACCTCAGCCACGCACACCACGTACTCTAGTGCTCATTCTACCGTTCGCGATTTATCTGATTAAGAATTTTATGAATTGATAATTCTTTCTTCCACTGTTTAATAACGGACAGTCTTATAGAAAGTAGTTTTAGCAGTAGTTCTTTCGAATTCGAATTCTATCTACAAGTTCAGTTCTCAAGTCGGTATTTCCTAGTTCTAGAGTTCACATTCAATTAACATCAAGCAGAGCACCATATACATGCATCAAACACACAAGTAAACATCCATGAACTTGCATTCACCCCTAGGGGTATTTTTGTCATTTCACTATCGAGGGGTATTTTCGTAATTTTCCAAAATAAGGTTTCTTGGTGATTTTTCAAAATAGGGGTATTTTGGTAATTTTACAATATGGGGTATTTCAGTAATTTTTTCAACCGAGGGTATTTCAATAATTTTTGTAAATTATGGGTAATTCAGTAATTTCTCAAACAGGGGTACTTTGGTAATTTTAAAATAAGGGTATTTTGGTCATTTTGCAAAATCAAGGGTATCTCGATAAAGTTTCTCAACCTAGGGTATTGTGGATAATTTTACAAAATTAAGGACATACAAGTTATTTTACAAAAATAGGGTAATGATCCCTTTCGGGTTTTAGTTATGAATTTTGACCTGTCAACAAGTCCTCATTGCTAAGGTGAACAGTCACTACGCACCAAGTAGGATTCTAGTAAAGAGGAGGTGAGTCACTAGGACTACTTAAGTATCAAGCTCTTCCTGGATCCAATCCTAGACATGCGTATGCCTGTGACCACACCCTAACCGTATGACTTGTCCACAGATACGTTTAATTAGGGAAGTTAAGTCTTATGAAGTTTGAAGTATCGTTTAATCTAAGCCTAAGGTCCATTATCACTATCATACTGGTCTACGCCCATAAGGCCCATCAAACCCATCATATATATCACATCAGAGGTTAGAATACTTACCTTGGTGGATCGGGTGCCGGTAGACTCAAAGGCCATATCTTTCAAAACTTTTCTCAACTTACATTACTTTCATAAATTCCTACTGGACCCATTTCACAGCCCGAGTTTTGAACTGGGCTCTGATATAAAAAATGTAACACCCCAAACCTGGCCCATACGTCATTACTGGATCTGGTATGTTACGGGTTTAATTCTTGAAAACTTTGCCTCGATGGGCTTTGAAAAAAACTAGTTTCTTATAGCCGATTCACCCATTAAAATTGGGGTTTTGAAAAGAATAACTTTATTAAATGCGTTCATTGGGTTTGAAAAGCCCATTTCCCATTTTGTTTTATATTTGAGACTTTGAAGCAAAACATAAGTTGTAAAAACCAACACAACAAGAAAGAAGATAAATCAAAACCTAAGTTATGGGGTCTTAATACAAAAATATACTCCAAAAATAAACAATAATAATAATCCATAATGAAAATTAAAGTCTTGATTACCCCTCGAGTCCACCTCGGCTCCCGTGTCCATGGTCTACTGCTCATCGGTAGAGTGGGAAAAATAAAAAGGGGTGAGTCACCAAGACTCAGTGTGTAAAACTTAAAAACACATAATAGCCTAGGGCCCACAAACACATTATGGGCCATGGCCCGCATGCAATGTAAACAGATTATGTCATGCATCATGGCCCATCCAAAACCTAAGAGTCCATCCTCTAACGCGCCTGCACCAACCTTTACACCATGGGGATTTCTACAATCAACCTCCATTCAGCACATTATCAGATCGGCATTTGTGTTGCTCATTCATATAGACCAGATCCTTACGCGAACCTCAAAAATACATTATAGTATTCGAAATGACTATCTTTTGTCATATAGACCGATCGCTTACGCGAACCTCAGAAATACATTATAGTATTCAACAGCTATGCTACCTATGGCAAAGCCACGATCGCCTGGTGACCTTGCTCCCCTACCATAAATCCATCAATCAATCCCATCCCATGCATGCATACATACAAGAAACAAGTCATCAAGCTATCTAACAGATCTCATACTTTCACATGCTACGATTCACTTAGAAAAGTTTTTATGGGTACGTACCTGGCATCCCATGCGTACACCTTCTGGGTAAAACGACTGTTCATACAACCTTTCTTTCCGGCTTTTAGCCCTTAGCATACATGTAATATATATAAATGCTTATGTGTTAAGAATCTACACACCTTATTACTGTTAAGACGACACCCTCTATGTCGACATCGCCGTAAGCCGATACGATCGCTATCCGCCTAAGATGTCTTTGTTGTCGGTCCACAACCCGGCGGCCAATCTCGAATAGCAGACACTGCTCATTTCTTAAACTTAGGGATTGGGTTTACAGATCCAACCCTCTCCTTCGCCTAATCTATATTTGATTCCATCCAAAAAGTCCTTGTTAGAACTATTGTAGTGGAATAGGGTTAAACCATATCATATGAGTTAATATCTCAAGTGAATCTTAATTGGAATCTAAAGAAATCCCTTACCTTGAGATCCTGAAATTGATAGGATGCTAGAGATTAATGGTTTTGACTTTTGAGATCTGGATGATTCGATCTACTACGATTTCCCAAAGTGCCGCCCAAAAGAACATGCGATTAACGAAAGAGTCAAAATAGCCTATCAATCTACTAGCCATTCGGCTATAGTCTTAAAATCGAAAGAGAAAAGAATTCAGTTCTTACCTTTATGGAGAAATCGACACTTTATGAAAATCTCAATTTATGGAGAAATCAGCACAAGAGAGAAAGAAGGGAAAAAAGTGAATTAAAAAGGTTTTGGCTTTTAGTAGGGAAGTCAACGAAAAAAAAAGAATAATCAAAGGTATTCGGTTGTGGAGATGAGAAGAAAGTTGAGAGGTTTCGATTTTTGGAAAAGAAAAGAGAATAGAAAGTGTAGAGAAGGACTGAGAATTTCGGCACAAAGACTAGGGTTCAAATGCCGAAATTTGAAGAGATACTCTCCTATTTATAGGGTTTTCGGCATTTACCTATCAAATGCCTAAATTACCTCCTCTGCAAACTGAGATTAATTGACAAACATGGGGAATTTTGACACCCCTTATGCCACATCAAAATCGATTCTTCCTCCCCTTAAGTTGGAATTTCGTCCAACTCCTCCCCTCAGAGTTGGAATTTCGGCCAACTCTGCCTACAGTAGATAACTCCCATCTTTTCTCCTTAATCTACTCTTAACTAATATCAGCACAATTATTTATATTATTCAACAGATAAATCTCCCTATTTTTAAGCCTTGTTGCCGTCCAACCTTACCCACCTATATGCCGAAATTTAGCTAGTTAAAAATTAAAGGAATTAGGCCTCATGCCCCTTGAGTTTGGGCCCCCTCAGTTGACGCCACCTCCTTGCTCTCTAAGTGGCGCCATTTTGCCACTGGGCCCCAAGCCCACTTGTGTTTAAAACACAAATAACATCTTTTAAACCCTCTAATGTCTAAATAGAAAATTTAACCAAGGCCTCGGCCTAATCTGAGCCCTTTAAATACTCTAATTAACACATTGAACGTAATACACATCAAATGCAAAGGCCCATTAGTTTAGGATGTTACACGATATTTTGAAAAGAGTTCTCAGCGTTAAGAAAAGCCAATGTTTAATCAATTATAGTTTGTAAACCATTCGTTACCATTTTAGCAAAATCTCGTATTGCACATTTAATATTAATAAACAATAACCAAATTAAAAATTAAAACTAAGATAAAATCCCAATGGCCTTATTACAAAACATAAACCCAATTTAAAAATGAAATTTAAGGTAAAGTAATACGAAATTTACTAAAATAATGATGTATGGCCACCACAGAGTCCCCCCGGCTCCAAATCCTCACTGTTGGGTATTACCTGCAAAATTAAAGCAGAGGGGTGAGTTACGAGAACTCAGTGTGTAAACCCCTAATCGGATATTAACTGGGCCCTAGCCCATACACATACAATCTGGCCTTGGCCCTTACAGAAACGAACTTGGCCTTAGCCCTTTTTAACATAGATATACGGATAATGCGTGCAATGCAACCCAGCCCAGCCTAGTAATCCATCCACTACACACCACCCGTACCGGCCAAAACACACCTGTGGGGATTTCTACAATCAACCCTCCATCCGCTACACACCTCGATGCCAGTCACGCTGCACATCGCCGAAATTATGGTAGTGCTACCAAAATATGTGGCAGAGCCACCGAAATAATGTGACAAGGTCACCTAAATATGTGGCAAAGCCACTGAAATATACTTTCCTGATCAACAATATCCCGATCCCATGTATTATATCATGACATAATAATTCGTGTATGCAGTGTGACAAATAATAATCAATTACGGGCACATATATCATACATATCACCTAACCTACCACTAGGGGCATAATGGTTATTTACCCTCCGGGGTATTTTAATAATTTACCCATTAAGGGTATTTTAGTAATTTATACTTAACAGCCCTTCAAAGGCCTACTGTCGCCCCGAACAACACGGGACCCTTTTTGGGTCTCAACGGAGTTATTAGGCCTAAAGTCCATTTTAGGCCCAAACGGGCCCACACGCTTGTGTGGCCCATTTTGCACAATTTTGCTCTCGAATTATCAAATTCCTCATCCGAACTTACCCCGAAATCATTTTCTACCAATTTCGCCCATATGGCCGAATAGCCCATTGGGCCCGTTAGGCCCATTATAGCCTCAGTATCGCGAGAGTGTTTAAGACACTCACTACGATTTAGCGTCACAATTTGTATCTCGATCCACCACCACGAGCGCTCGCACACTCGAGTGATCATAGTTGCCAGCTTTTCGACTTTTCAACATTACGTAGAGTATCGTAACCATTTATCGAAAGAGTGTGAGATTACACACCTGATTACGCGAAGAACTATACCCTCCTGATCGCCGTCACCCTCACTGACGCGAATAACAACAATTTGCCTATCCCAAACAGATGTCGACTCCCTTCCACAACCTGGCAAAAAATCCCGAATCGTTGACACCTTACGCCGTTTGAACTTGGGAGCAGGATCTAGAGTCCACCCTCCAGACTCCCTTATCGCGACCCTTTTAGAATGGCTATCACTCGCCTCCATGAAGAAAATCTTGATCAGTAAAGTATCACAGTGAAAGAATGGTGGTTGTCTAACAAGAAGGTTCGATTATGGCAGAGTAAAAAAAAAAAAAAGAATAGTCACAAAGAAACCAGAGAGAGAACTTTTTACCTTGATTAATGAGGAACCACAAAACCACAGATTCGGAAAGGCTTTGAACCGAAATATGTGTTCTACGGTGAGAAAAGAGAAGAAAGCATTAGACAACAACTTGGAGAAATAGGAATGGCACACTCGACTATGTGAACATAGGAGGGAAAAGGAAAGAAAATAAAATAAGAAAGATTAACATTACCTTGGATAAAAAAGAAGCCGACTGAAGAGAGATTCAGCTTTTCCCAAAAGAGAACAAAGGAGTTTTAGATTACAACAAGTGGCCAAGGTTCGGCCTAGCCAACCCAAGAGAAGAAAGAACTAAGAAGAAGTATGAACGACAAAGAAAGAACACTTACCTTAGTATTAAGAATGAGCCGAATGGAATAGCAAAATTTGGCCCTAGCAGCAAGACCCCAGAGCTCTTGATTCGGCTAAAGTGTAGCAAAATAAAGGAAAACCAATTCATTTGGGGCCAAAAGGACTATTCGGCTTAAGGAAAGAAATAGAAGAAAGGTAGTGAAGGAGAAGGTAAGTTTCGGGTATGATGAGAATAAAAGAGAAAAAGGGAGTCAAAAGTTTGAAAGAATGGATGAAGAGGAAAGAAAATGCACGAGTGGTCAACCCCTATATTTAGCTAATGCACAAGAGAGGAGAAAAGTTGAAGAAAGTGAGAATAGTCACTAGAGGTTTCGACAAAGAAAATGAAAGTAAAGATCCCAAAGTGCTAAGACTAAAAATGCACAATAGCTACCCTTGAAAAAAAAAGGTACACGCACACATTAACCAAAACCAAAAATGCTCCCCAAGCACCTCCCCACTTTCGGCCAAACACTTCCACACACCCACTCCCACGATTTCTCCCTCACTTTCTCCACAATACACTCTCCATCAACTATTTGAAAAGTTTAACCAAGTCCAACTCCTCAATCTCCTCTACACCATCCATTCAAAATTGGTTGACCAATTCAAAACCTCCTTGGTAGAGTCCCACGCCTACTCCACCACCTCCCCACCATGGACACAAAAAATAATGCTCCTTTTCACAGCAGATGGGATTCGGACACTCTCCCCTTCCATACTCCCCTGCGACACCAACCACTAGGCCACCTTGCTACTTGTGACATCTAGATACAAACAATTATTCTTAAGTCCTGCCTTTACTAGCTCTCCCCCCTTAAGCGCCTAAAAAGCAAAATTTTGCTAGAACCCGGGCTCAAACCCGAGCCTCTCCAAGACCCCCAACACACCTAAATAACAAGCTTAACAACCAAACACACAGAATAGAGTAAAATGCCGAACCCCTAATTTATGGATGTTATAATTCTGCCCCTTTAGAGAAATTTCGGCCTCAAAATTTACCTGATTAAAAGAGGTGAGGGTATTGCTGTCGCATCCCCTCCTCCGGCTCCCACGTGGCTTCTTCTGAACTGTGGTTACGCCACAACACTTTGACTAAAGGAACTAATTTCCTTCTCAATACCTTAACATCTCGATCTAAAATCTGCACTGGTTCATCTTCAAAAGACAAATCAGGTCTAACCTCAATCTCTTCCACTGGCACTATGTGAGATGGGTTTGAACGGTAGCGCCTCAGCATCAAAACATGAAATACATCATGTATTTGAATCAATTCCATGGGTAACTCAAGCTGATAAGTAGCTGGTCCCACACGTTTCAGCACTCGATAAGGCCCGATGAACCTAGGGCTCAACTTGCCCTTCCGTCCAAACCTTAAAACCTTCTTCCAAGGTGAGACTTTTAAGAAGACATGATCCCCCACTGAAAATTCTATCTCCCTATGCTTTAGATAAGATTTATGTCTATTAGAAGCTTCTTTCAACCGGTCCCGAATCATCATAACCTTTTCCTCCATTTCTGAGATCAATTATGGACCCAACAACTGTCGCTCTCCTAACTCTGTCCAACAGGTAAGGGTACGACACCTACGACCATACAATGCCTCGTAGGGTGCCATCTGAATGCTGGATTGGTAAATTTTGCCAACGGCAGAAAATCTTCCTAACTACCCCTGAAGTCAATCACACAGCCCCTTAACCTATCTTCCAGAATCTGTATTACCCTTTCTGACTGACCATCAATCTGTGGATGGAACACTATGCTGAAATCTAGCCTTGTACCCAAAGCTTCATGTAATGCCTTCTAGAACCGAGATGTAAACCTAGGGTCCCTATCTGATATGATAGACATCGGTACCCTATGTAGCCTCATAATTTCTGCCACATATAGCTTGGCCAATTTCTGTAATGAATAGTCGGTACGAACCGGTATGAAGTGAGCGGACTTAGTCAATCGATCAACGATTACCCACACTTAACCCTTCCTCGTAGGCGTTAATGGTAGCCCACTAACAAAATCCATCGTTATCCTCTCCCACTTCCAGAGTGGAATATTCACCGGTTGTAGCAATCCCGAAGGTAACTGATGTTACGCCTTCACTTGCTGGCATGTCAAACACTTACCCACAAAGTTGGTAACTTCTTATTTCAGACCAGGCCACCAATACAGTTCACGTTAGTCTCGATACATCTTGTTTCCATAGGGATGCATTGTGTATGGATTACTATGCGCTTCCCGTAGAATCATCTGCCTCAACTCAGAGTCCTTCGGCATACAAATTCTTCGACGAAAACATAGCACCCATTCACTGTTCAACCCAAAATCCATAGTCTCTCCCCTTTTCACCTGTTGAAGTCGAGAACCCAACGATTCATCCAACAACTACTTTTCTTTGATCTGACCTACCCATGTTGGTTTTACCTGAAGTTCTGCCAACAAACTGCCATCTTCGTAAAGGCTGTGATGAGCAAACATTGTTCTCAAATCCGATATCACCTTACGACTCAAATCATCTACCACCACATTGGCTTTACTTGGGTGATACTCAATCGAGCAGTCGTAGTCTTTTAGCAATTCTATCTACCTCTGCTGTCTTAAATTCAACTCCTTCTGGGTAAGGAGATATTTCAGACTCTTATGGTTCGTATAGATAATTGACTTTTCTCCGTACAGATAGTGTCTCTATATCTTTAAGGCAAACACCACTGCATATAATTCCAAATCATGAGTGGGATAGTTCATCTCATAGGGTCTTAGTTGACGAGACGCATATGCTACCACCTTTCCTTCTTGCATTAACACACAACCCAAACATGTGTATGATGCATCACAATAGACGACAAACTCCATCCCAGCTTCAGGCTGAATCAACACTGGTGCCTCAATCAGAATCTTCTTTAACTTCTCAAAACCTTCCTACTGTTTATCGGCCCAAGCAAACGGTACTCCTTTTTGTAACAACTTGGTTAAAGGTGCAGCAATCAATGAAAACCCCTCAACGAACCTTCTGTAGTACCTAGCCAAACCTAGAAAAATTTGAATTTCTGATACGGACTTAGTTGGCTTCCAATCCAACACGGCTTCAACCTTCCGAGGATCAACTCTAATCCCCTCGGTAGACACAACATGCCTTAAGAAGGTCACTTCCCTCAACCAAAATTCGCACTTACTAAATTTGGCATAAAGTTACTTCTCTCTCAATATCTGTAGAACTGTCCGAAGATCTGAATCATGCTCCTCCTCCGTTCTCGAGTACACCAAAATGTCGTCTATGAACACTACCACAAATCGGTCTAGATAGGGTTAGAAGACTCGGTTCATCATGTCCATAAAAGCAACTAGTGCATTAGTAAATCCAAATGGTATCACTCAAAACTCATAATGCCCATAACAAGTTCGGAAATCAGTCTTGTGAATATCTGCCTCCTTGAACCTTAACTGATGGTACCTCGACCTCAAATCTATCTTCAAGAAATCGAAGCTCCTCTTAGCTAATCAAACAAATCGTCAATCTTTGGCAGCGGTATTTGTTCTTAATAGTCAACTTGTTCAGCTGACGATAGTCAATGCATATACGCATCGACCCATCCTTTTTCTTCACGAACAAAACTGGCACTCCCCACGGAGATACACTTGGTCAGATAAGTCCACAGTCCAACAACTCTTGGATCTGAGCTTTTAGTTTTGCAAGCTCCTTCGATGCCATCCTATAAGGAGCGATGGACACTGGAGCCGTTCCCAGAAGTAGCTCAATGCCAAATTCCATATCGCAATCCAGAGGTAACCCCGAAAGCTCTTCAAGAAAGACATTTGAGAACTCCTTCACCGTTCTAACATCCCCTACAGACAATTCCTTAACATCCGATGTGCTGATGAAAGCTAGGAACACATCGCACCCTTTTCGGACCATCTTTTAGGCCTCTAGTGCTGAAATCACATGGGACAGATAATCTCTCCTTTCTCCTATCACAATTACTTTCTCATCCTCTAGAGTTCTTAAAACCATACGCTTAGCAGCGCAATCCAAATTTGCACGATGCTTAACCAGCTAGTCCATGCCTAAGATAAGGTCAAACTTTTTGAAAGGCAGTTCCATCAAATTCACTAGAAATACCACTCCTCAAACTTCTAGAGGCACCCCCTAAACAATTTATTCACTACCACAGATTGTCCTAAAGGGCTAATCACAATCATCCCTCTAGAAGCAACCCCAAATTCTATGCTCAGAGTCCCAGACACAATACAGGCAACATATGAATGAGTTGATCCAATATCTATCAAAGTTGTAAATGGCACATCAAATACAAGAAACGTACCAGTTATGACATCCGGTGCGTCGCCATCCTCTTGACGTCTAGTCGTATAGACCAATCCAGGCTGTCTTGCATCTGTATTCCCAGCACCTCTGCCCGGTGCTCCACAACCTCGACCAAATCCATTTCCCCCTCTGGCCGGACCACGACCTCTCAGTGGCTGTTGACCACCCCTACTTAGCTGTGCAAATCCCTGACCTACCCCCTGCATCCTAGCAAGCTCTTACAGATAGTCCTTTATTAGATGAACCCTAGACCCATATTTGAAACATCCACTAGTTCTTCTCCAACACTCCCCCGGATGTGTTCCCCCACACTAAGCACAAGGTCGCAACTGTCCTACAACAACTGGCATCCCAACTCGAGGTGGCTCGTCTAACCTAGGCCACTTTTGAAACCTCCAGAAGAGCCTAACATCCCAAGACCTCTCTTATTCTTACCTTTATCCTTATCCCGGTTCTACCCCTCAAAACATTTTACTTCTTTTGTAATTTTTACTTTCTCGACCAGGATGGCAAAATCTCTTTCCCGCTGCAGAGCTACCAGCACTCCAGCTCGTCCTGCAGACCATCCTCGAGCTGAACGCAATGTTCATAATCGGTTACGACTATACCCTAAGCGTAACGACTTAAGCGTAGGAACTCCACCTCATATTCTGCCACGGATTTATTCCTTTGGACCAAATTCAGAAATGCTTTCCTCTGGGCGTCCACATAACTCGCCCCAACACACCTTCCCTAGAACGCTGTCTTAAAGAAGTCTCAGGTGACACGATCTTGGCGTACCTTCTCTTACTGTGAGCCACCACTGGTATGCCTCATCTCATAGAAGAGACACTACTCTTTTCAACTTTTCCTCTTCTGTGCAATCCAAGTCATCCATAATTCACTCAACTGCCTCTAACCAATATTTAGCTACATTTGGGGCAACACTAGAAATGCCCCTAAAAACTTCTGCTCCATTTGCCCGAAGTCGTTCAGGAATATATTTTCGGACTACTGATCTAGCACTTGCTTCTAGCAACCCGTTCTAAAACCGGTAGCATAGCTTGGAACAAAGCATCGTCCCCTTCAATTTGATCATGAGACCCCGTCTCGGTCACTAGTGAGACAGGTGCTTCCATTTCAAGCATGTGCCCAAATGCTTCAGACCCATCCTCAGCACCTCGGCCCCTACCACGACCACGTCTATCACGTCGACGTCCTCTAGTACTCATGTTCACTGAATCTAATTAATCTGATTAAAAGTTTTTATGAATCAAAATTTGGTTCAATATTTATTAACAGATATTTTATAAAAACAGATATAAGAGATGTTTTTGCAGATCGAATTCCCTAATGTCGTAGCCTCTACAGTCTTAACTAATAATCTCGGTACACTAACTCTAGTAGTTTTTCTAAAATCACTACATCACATTATTAAACAAAATCAAAAGACTTACGAATTTGGTGCTGAGACTCGGGTGCCATACTTTCAAGGAGACATATATTTTCAAAACCATATTTCAACCAATTTAAAAAAAAAATTTCAAACCCATTCCATAGCCGAGTTTTGCAACCTGACTCTGATACCATAAATTGTAACACCCCAAACCAGCCTAGACGTTACGATCGGATCCGGCGTGTCACATGGAAGGGTTGTTTAAAGAATCTACGCGTTCGTTAAAAAATTCAAGTTTTGTGGCTTATGAAAAATCCAATTTGTCTCATAACTCTCTTGCAAAAACATTTTTGTTGCTGTTCCCGGTGCTTTTGTTTATAATTAATCAGATTCAAAGATTTTCAAAAAAGAGTTCTCAGCATTAAGAAAAGCCAGTGTTTAATCAATTATAGTTTGTAAACCATTCGTTACCATTTTAGCAAAATCCTGTATTGCACATTTAATATTAATAAACAATAACCAAATTAAAAATTAAAACCAAGATAGAATCTCAATGGCCTTATTAAAAAACATAAACCCGATTTAAAAATAAAATTTAAGGTAAAGTAATACGAAATTTACTAAAATAACGATGTATGGCCACCACAGAGTCCGCCTCGGCTCCAAATCCTCACTGCTGGGTATTACCTGCAAAATTAAAGCAAGGGCATGAGTTACGAGAACTTAGTGTGCAAACCCCTAATCGGATATTAACGGCCCGAGCCTATACACATACAATCTGGCCTTAGCCCTTATGGAAACGAACTGGGCCTTAGCCCCTTTTAACATAGATATATGGATAATGCGTGCAATGCAACCCCAGCCTAGTAATCTATCCGCTACACACTACCCATACCGGCCAAAACAAACCTGTGGGGATTTCTACAATCAACCCTCCATCCGCTATACACCTCGATGGCGATCACGCAAGACATCATTGAAATTGTATAGTACATCAAATATATGGCAGAGCCACCAAAATAATGTGACAAGGTCACCGAAATATGTGGTAAAGCCACCGAAATATACTTCCCCGATCAACAATATCCCGATCCCATGTAGTATATCATGACATAATAATTCGTGTATGTAGTATGACAAATAATAATCAATTATGAGCACATATATCATACATATCACCTAACCTACCACTAGGGGCATAATGGTCATTTACCCTCCAAGGGTATTTTAATAATTTACCCATTAAGGGTATTTTAGTAATTTGCACTTAATAGCCCTTTCGAAGGCCTACTGTCGCCTTGAACGACACGGGACCCTTTTTGGGTCACAACGGAGTTATTGGGCCTAAAGTCCATTTTAGGCCCAAACAGGCCCACACGCATATGTGGCCCATTTCGATCGATTTCGCTCTCGAATTATCAAATTCCTCATTCGTACTTACCCCAGAATCATTTTCTACCAATTTTGCCCATCTAGCCCAATAGCCCATTGGGCCCGTTACAACCTCGGCATCGCGAGAGTGTTCAATACACTCACCATGATTTAGCGTCACAATTTGCATCTCAATCCACCACCACGAGTGCTCGTACACTCGAGTGGTCACAGTTGCTAACTTTTCAGCTTTTCAACATTACGTAGAGTATGGCAACCATTTATCAAAAAAGTGTGAGATTACACACCTAATTACGAGAAGAACTATACCCTCCTGATCGCCGTCACCCTTACTAGCGCAAACAATAGCAATTTGCCTATCCCAAACAGATGTCGGCTCCCTTCTGCAACCCAGTGGAAAATCCTAAATCGTTGACACTTTACTCCGTTTGAACTTGGGAGCAGGATCTACGAGTCCACTCTCCTTAGACTTCCTTATCGTGACCCCCTTAGAATGGCTATCACTCGCCTCCACGAAGAAAGTCTTGATCAGTAAAGTACCACAGTGAAAGAATGGTGGTTGTCTAACAAGAAGGTTCGGTTATGGCAGAGTAAAACAAAAAAAAGAATAGTCACAAAGAAACCAAAGAGAGAACTCTTTACCTTGATTAATGAGGAACCGCACAACCACAGATTCAGCTAAGGCTTTGAACCAAAATATGTGTTCCACAATGAGAAAAGAGAAGAAAGCGTTAGACAATAACTTGGAGAAACAAGAATGGCACACTCGACTATGTGAACACAGGAGGGAAAAGGAAAGAAAATAAAATAAGAAAGATGAACATTACCTTGGATCGAAAAGTAGTTGACTGAAAAGAGATTCAGCCCTTCCCAAAAGAGAACAAAGGAGTTTCAGATTACAACAAGTGGCTAAGGTTTGGCCTAGCCAAGCCAAGAGAAGAAAGAACTGATAAGAAGTATGAACGACAGAAAAAAAACCCTTACCTTAGTTTTTAGAATGAGCCAAATGGAATAGTAAAATTTGGCCCTAGAAGCAAGACCCCAAAGCTCTTGATTCGGCTAAAGTGTATCAAAATAAAGAAAAACCGATTCACTTCGGACCAAAAGGGCTATTCAGCTTAAGGAAAGAAATAGAAGAAAGGCAGTGAAGGAGAAGGTAAGTTTCAGCTATGATAAGAATAAAAGAGAAAAGGGGAGTCGAAAGTTTTAAAGAATGAATGAAGAGGAAAGAAAATGCACGAATGGTCAACCCCTATATTCACTAATGCACAAGAGAGGAGAAAAGTTGAAGAAAGAGAGAATAGTCACTAGAGGTTTCGGTAAAGAAAATAAAAGTAAAGATCCCAAAGTGCTAAGACCGAAAATGCACAATAGCCACCCTTGAAAAAAAATGGCACACTCACACATTGACCAAAATCGAAAATGCTCCCCAAGCACCTCTCCACTTTGGCCAAACACTTCCACACATCCACTCCCACGATTTCTCCATCACTTTCTCCACAATGCACTCTCTATCAACCATTTTAAAAGTTTGACCAAGTCCAACTTGTAACATCCTGATTTGGTGGGCCTATGCATTTTGTGTGTTGATGGTTAAGTATTAAATTAAGGGTTAAGGGTCCAGTTTGGGCTCAAGAATGGGCTGAAGCCTTGGTTAAGATATTCTATTTAGACCCTCTAGAGCTTTAAAGGTAGTCTCTATAGTTTAAATGGCAAAGTGGGCTTGTGGCCCAATAACATGGGGCACAACAAAGGGGAGCTTTAAGTGACACCTTGGGCAGGTGAGTAGGCCCAAGTTTGGCCATTTGGGGCCCAAGAGATTGGGCCAAATTTGGCACTTATAAGGGGGCTAGGGGGACAGCAACAAGGCTACAATTTAGGGAATTTTTAATGTTTAATTTATGAGGATAATGAGCTGATAAAAGGAGGAATAAGTGGTACTAGCTAGGTCTCTCTTGGAGGGGTGGATAAGATTGAGATAGAGAAGAAAGATAGGAGCTATCTTTAGAAGATTAGTGTTAGCCAAAATTGTGAAGAGTTGGAAAGGAGAGGGGCATTAGGTTTTGGCTTTAGGAGGGTGTGCCAAAATTTTAAAGGCCATCTTAAGCATTTGTTTTCTTTCTTTTCTCATCTTTACTCTTCAAAAACCGGAATCACCACTTCCCTTTCCCTTTTCTTTTCTTTGAAACCTCCTTCTAGCAGAATCTTTTGATATTCTTTATTGTTATTCATCTTCTATTCATTAAAAGCCGAAGCTACACCCTTATTCCCTTCCATAGCTGAAATCTCAAAAAAGTTCAGCCTTTTTTTCCGAATTCTCACCATAGCCGAATCAATATCCCAGGGGTGGTAAGTTCTCTGATGATTTCCTCTCTGCTATCTCTTTTTTTCTCATCCTTATTTTAAATTGAATCACTTCCATTATGTCTTGATGGATGGTTCTTTTCTTCTCACTCTTTATTCCTAGAAGCCGAAATCCCTAGATCTCATCTCCTGTGATTGTCGAATTCTTTCTGTGGTGTCTACTTGTGCGAATCTTGAAGAAAACTAAAGGTAAGTGTCGATTCATGAGATTTCAATCTTTTTTTGGCTTTTAGAGATCTTAGTCGAATGGCTATATGGTTAACTAATCGGGTGTTTTCTCTCATTTGCGGCATTCCAGGATTTGATGGGGATTTAATCGCTTAGATTTCTAGGCCAGAGTTCAGTAGCACTTGAATCATATTACTTTTGGGATTTCAAGGTAAGAAGATCTGTTAGTTTAAATGTATAATTCAGGTAAAACTCTAATCCTTGGCGAATGTAGGAGAGGCTTATCTTCGCGTTTTTTCGGCTTTTGAGCAAAGTTGTAGTCAGAAGGCAGTAGATCCGATTAGTGAGGGTATCAACATAGAGCGTAGTCCTATGAATTAATTAGGTGTGTAACATTCTCAGACCATTTGGATTGTCTATTAGTATATGCTTATCAATCTGTTATACTCTGTTAAATGCCGAAATACCGGCATGGCTGTTAAAAACTCGAGGAGGGTAAAGACGAATCACTAGGTTAGTGATCTCTGACATTCTAAAATGAATGGTTCTGTTGATTTGATATGATAAACATGTATATCAGTTTCTGTGAGTGCACGGGGTTGGGTGATTGATGAAAGGGGAAGTGTTCTATTGTAGTGGCTTTTGCCATGATCTATTGTAGTGGCTTTTGCCATGATCTGTTGTAGTGGATATTGCCATGATCTGACGATGAGTAGCTAACTGCAGCATGACTGCCATCGATGGTGTGTAGCGATGTGGGTTGATTGTAGAAATCCCCAATGGTGTGATTGGCAGGTAAGGGTGGTGTGTAGCAGATGGAAACCTAGGACTGGGTTGGGCTTTGCATAATTCTTGATATATTATATTTTGTTATCTGTTCTGTGGGGCTAAGGCCCAGTCTGATGGTGCACGAGGGTTGCATACTGAGTCTTGTGACTCACCCTATTATTTAATATTTTTTTCCAGGGAGCACTTAGTGCATCGGACCGGGCTGGAGGGGAGCGCAAGGTGGCCATGCAAGAGTCCGAATTGTTACAGCAATGACGCCATTTATTTAAATTTCCCTTCAAAATGTTAAATTATTTTGGGTTTTATATTTTTATTGTAATAAGGCCATGGGCCACTAGCTTTATATTTTTCAGTTTTATTTTGGGCTTTTATTATTATTAGACATTTAGATTTTACGTTTTAATTAAACTAAGGCATGTACTAAATTTCGGTTTTTAATTCATAAAGGTATCATATAAAATTTATATCTTTTATAAATTATCAAATCATTAAGTTTTCTGGAATACATGTTTAAACTCAACAAATGTTTTCCAAAAATGCGACATGTTTTACTATATCTTCTTAGTGACATGCCAGATCCGGTTGTGGTGTTTGGGCTGGGTTTGGGGTGTTACACAACTCCTCAATCTCCTCTACACCATCCATTCAAAACCTCCTTGGTAGAGTCCCATGCCTACTCCACCACCTCCCCACCTTGGACACAAAAAATAAAGCTTCTTGTCGTAGCAGATGGGATTCAAACACTCTCCCTTCCATGCTCCCCTGCGACACCAACCACTAGGCCACCTTGCTACTTGTGACATCCAGATACAAACAATTATTCTTAAGTCCTGCCTTCACTAGCTCTCCCCTTAAGCGCCCAAAAAAGCAAAATTTTGCCAGGACCCGGACTCAAACCCGAGCCTCCCCAAGACCCCCAACACACTTAAATAACAAGCTTAACTAACCAAACACACAGAGTAGAGCAAAATACCGAACCCCTAATTTATGGATGTTACACCCATACTACACTATGACCATTTTGGTTAAGGCCCATAGTGTTTTGTTATTGAAAAGAGCTCAGGCCCAAACTGTTATTGTATATATTACTAACTGACTGATAGGGGATTACACACTGAGTTTTCATAAACTCACCATTTCTTTTAAATGTACAGGTAATCCCCAGCCTTTGACGATTTGGAGCCGCGAGAGACTCAAAAATGGCCATATGTTCGCTACTATTTTATTTTAGACCTTGTTATTTAAATTTTCATATTGGGTTATTAATTATGTAATAAGGCCTATCTTTGGTTTTGTTTTAAATATGGGGATTTTAATGATTGTGATTTATATCTACTAGAAGTAGAACACGGTTTTCCAAAATAATAACATTTTCAAACACTACGTTTTTGCAACTCAATTTTAAATATCACGTTTTCGTAAATCATTTGTTTTAAATTAAGCTTCCATAACAAATAAGGTTTTAAAGGGAATAACTTTTTAATAAACAAATTTGAGGTTTGGTACAAGTTTTAAACCGCAAGAAGTTTTAAATCTCAAGAAGAGTTTCCAATGAAAACATGGTTTTCGAAAAACACTTCAATGAGACACGCCAGATTTGGACCTAACGTCTAGGCTAGGTTTGAGGTGTTATATTTAGTGGTATCAGAGCCTGATTTAATTAAAACATATCTAGTATGCAAATTTGTGTTAATAAACCAATGATATTTATCGTTATTTGGATTTGATTTAGTTCAAAGAATTGTTAAAGGTAGGCATTCATAGGTTTTATATTATTCCATGTGTTAATTATTTAGAGAAATGACATGAAAAATTGGAAATAGAAAGTTCTATGAGCTTGAATGGTTGGATTTTGAATTGAATTTCATGCATGCTAAAGATGATGGTTATGAAAAAATTGCTAGTTTTTCATTATGTCATATTTTTATGTTTGAAATGTGACTTTATTATAGGCTTGTTTCTATACATGACCTAGGAAGTTATTCTTGGTAGTTAACTGATATGCAAAAATCTTATTAAAAGGGTTTTAAAAGTATTTTGAATCGAACTCGAGACTTCTCGCATATGAAGTGAGAATCATACCATTAGACCAAATGCCCTGAAGATTTTAGCATATTCCTTGAAGTGAATATTGCATATAATTATTTGGAAATTATATTTACTTACTTAGTGGCATTATAGACTTCACATTGATTTAGACATTTCCAGTAGTAAATGTCACAATAGCACTTACATGTGGATACAAAGTAAAATGAATAATAGTAAAGTTATCAATCTATTACAATTTAGTACAATTGGAACGCAAACATATCGTGGACAAGCCACTACATATTTTTCGATAACGACCTCATAATCATAGTTAAACTGGCACATAACTTCCTCCTTTCACAATCCCTCCCTATGCGTGTGATATGGCCATTTTAACACATATGTTTCACTTTTCACATTTTTCACATATTCATGATTGTAACTCATATTTCTTAGTTTTTACACATATGCAGGCATTATGCTCATATTTTCTCATATTTTCTCATAGTAAAACATAGATCTTAACGTACACATACATATATCACATGTTTAGATCATCATCACATATCAATCTAGCCATAAATCACATAACATAAAGTTGAGATCAACATTACATACATCACATATTACAAATCATGGATTTTCACAACACTTAATAGTTTAGGACACTTACTTGGATTCCTCTTTGATTGAGTTTTTCAACTCCACTTGAGTACTTAATGTACTCACTAATTGTAACATCCTCAAAGTGGGCCTACTCATTTATATGATAGTCTAATATGATAAGTTGGGATTGTAAAGGTTGAGCTGACTTTTTGATTAAATATATGGATTTGAGTTTAAATTAAGTGATATTTTGGGCTTTTAAAAAAATTGGGTTAGGTGGCTAACAAATGGTGTTAGCTTATAATTTAAGAAGATGGTTAATTAAGTGACAAGCTGGGCTTGTGGCCCAAAGAATTAAAGTGCATTAAGTGGGCATAAGGTGGAGCCATAAGTGGGGAAGAATTTGGGCCCTTGTGTGGCCGTTTGGGCCCTAAAAGATAGGTCAAATTCGGCTCTTAAATGGGAAGGGGGTGGACGGCAATTAGGCTACCTTTTAGGAGTTATTTCTTTTATTTTAACTGTTGAAAAGCTGATAATTAATAAGGAGGAGTTGGATTTAAGGTAGGCTCTCTTAAAGGTAAGATAAGGATTGAGTTATCGATGAGTTGAAGGCTATCGGAGAGGGAGAGTTGGTCAAATTCTAACCACTGTGTGTATGGGTATGCCAAAATTTCTCTATAAATAGGAGTAGTATTCTTCAATTTTGGTGATTCAAACCCTATGCTTCTCTCATTCTCTACCAAAATTTCCAAGCCTTCTCACAGTTTCTCTTTTCTTTTCTAAAAGTCAATTCCTTTGTTCATACCTCATCTCCCATAGCCGAATCTACAAGTGAGATCTCTATTTTCCGAAGGTGCACCATAAGCCACATACTCCTTAGTAATTTGGTAAGTTTTGGGATTTTATTTTATGCGATTTCACTCTTTCTTTTCATTCAAATCTAACCCAAACACTTATTTAAGGCACATCGATTTTCCTCTCTACTTTTAGTAGTCGAATCATCTCATTAAAAGTCTCTGTGCGATTTGGTGGAAAAGTCAAGGTAGGAAGGTGACATTTTCTTAAGGATTTTCAGGATTCGACAAATAAGGCTCTACATTAGGGATAATAGATTTTCGTGATAAGTAGGTGTGTAATACCTCCCCACCATCTAGATCTGCCTAATATTGTATGTTCATGTGTTTTATATGTTTTGATAAATGCCAAAATCTCGGTTTATTGATGCAACCCCAAGGAGGGTAAAAGTGGATCCCCAAGTTAGTAAATAATCTGTTTAAATGTTATAAGTAAAATGCTTGTATGTGATTGCATGGGTTGGGTTGATGAAAGGAGGAAGTTATACATTATATGTGTAGCGGCTAATGCCGTAAACTATTATATGGGCTTCGGCCATTATATGTTATAAGGGCTTCGGCCATCATATGTGGATGAGCAGCATGACTGCCATCATGGTGTGTAGCGGTGTGGGTCGATTGTAGAAATCCCCAATGGTGTGAACGGTTGGTACGGGGGTGTGTAGCGGATGGAAACCTAGGCAAACAGGTTGGGCCTTGCATATTAATTTCTATTAATTTTTATTATGATTATTACATTGTTTATTTTGTTTAATGGGCTTAAGGCCCAAACTCTAGTGGTGCATGAGGGTTGCACACTGAGTCTCGCGACTCACCCTTTAATTAACATTTCGGATGATACCTAGTGATTGAGACCGGAGTGGAGAGGAACGCAAGGTGGCCATCTGTAAGAATATGTAGATTTGGCAAAAGAGACTCAAGTTTTATTTTATCTTTTAATTAATGGACTTCAAATATCGTTGTAATAAGGCCATGGGCTATTATGTTTTATTATGGGCTTGTATTACTTTAAGTCGTTTAAGTTTTTATTTTAATTAAAGATGCATGTATTTAAGTTTGGATTTTTATTCTACTTAAGCATATTCTATATAAAACATATTTGGGCTTTTCTAAAAAAATGACATGTTTCAATAGAATTTTTCTTGGTGACATACCAGATCCGGTGTAGTGTATGGGTCGGGTTTGGGGTGTTACAAATTGGTATCAGAACCTGGTTTAAAACTCGGCTTTGGGTTTTCGGCTCAAAACATTTTCTAAAAATGGTTTTTTTTGAAACATACATGTTTAAAAATGGTACAGGGTTTGTTTTCTCGTCATGGCACCTGCGTCTCCGGCCCAAGTCCGCCAGGTAAGTACTCCGAACCATTGTGTGATATTTATTTATGTGGGCTTAGTGGGCCTAGTGGGACGTAGACTAAGCTAGAATTAGAACTTGATGGACTCTAGGCTTAGCTTAAACCACTTCTTAAAATTCATAAAACTTAATTTCACTGAACAAACCCGTTAACGAGCCGCAAGGCTAGGGTGTGGTAATCATTACACGATGTCAGGAAGGATCCGTAAGAGCACAGTATTTAAGCGATCTTAGTGACTCACCTCCTCTTCCCTGGAATCCTACCTGGTGCATAGTGACTATTCACTCTAGTTACGAGGGCTGGTTGATGGGCTAAACCCTATGATTAAAACCCGAAAGGGACCAGCCACCTCTTTCTTAAAAAAAAACCCCAAATTTTGCAAAATTTTCAAAATACCTTTGTTTTACGGAAAAAAAATTCCAATCAACCCTGTTTCAAAAAAAAAAATCATCAACGTTTGAAAAATTACCCTTATTTTGCAAAATGACCTAAATACCCCCGAATTTCCAAAATTACCGAAATACTCTCAAATTTCTAAAATTATCGAAATACCCCAGATTTCTAAAATTATCGAAATACCCCTAAATTTCAAAATTACCAAAATACCCTCATATTTTAAAATTTTTGAAATGCCCCAAATTCCAAAATTACCAAATACCCTCAGTTTCTAAAATTACCAAAACACCCTTGGAAATGCAAAATTACCAAAATACCCTTATTTTATAAAATCATCAAGGAACCTTATTTTCGAAAAAAAATTATGAAAATACCCTTGGGTAGTGAAAACAATAACCACAACAACAACAACAACAACAACACTTTTCTGTAATGAACATGAGTTCATGATTGAATGTATGGGTTTCTTAGAGGATATGAACTTGAGACCGTATGGTGAATGCGAATTCAAATAATTACTCTTAAAGCTATTATTCATAAGACCGTCTGTGGTTAAAAAAAGTGGAAAAAACTAATAGTTCATAAAATTTCTAATCGGATAAAGCGAATCGGTAAAATAAGTACAAAGGTCAAGACGCTTCAAATGCGAATAATGGTGCGTACCCTACCATAATATACTAAGTGTTTATTTTGGCTTTAGAATTAGAGTTCGCAGCGAAAGTCTAGTGGTGAGACTTAAATAGTATGATTTCTAGTTAGTTGGAAATTTCTAGGACAAAATTTCTTTAAGGGGGTAGAACTGTAACATCCTCAAAGTGGGCCTACTCATTTATATGATAGTCTAATATGATAAGTTGGGATTGTAAAGGTTGGGCTGACTTTTTGATTAAATATATGGATTAGAGTTTAAATTAAGTGATATTTTAGGCTTTTAAAAAAATTGGGTTAGGTGGCTAATAAATGGTGTTAGCTTATATTTTAAGAAGATGGTTAATTAAGTGACAAGCTAGGCTTGTGGCCCAAAGAATTAAAGTGCATTAAGTGGCCATAAGGTGGCGCCATAAGGGGGGAAGAATTTGGGCCCTTGTGTGGCCGTTTGGGCCCTAAAAGATGGGTCAAATTCAAGACTTAAATGGGAAGGGATGGACGGCAATTAGGCTACCTTTTAGGAGTTATTTCTTTTATTTTAAGCTGTTAAAAAGCTGATAATTAATAAGGAGGAGTTGGATTTAAGGTGGGCTCTCTTAAAGGTAAGATAAGGATTGAGTTATCGATGAGTTGAAGGCTATCAGAGAGGGAGAGTTGGTGAAATTCCAACTCTGTGTGTGTGGGTATGCCAAAATTTCTATAAATAGGAGTAGTATTCTTCAATTTTGGTGATTCAAACCCTATGCTTCTCTCATTCTCGCCAAAATTTCTATGCCTTCTCTATAGTTTCTCTTTTCTTTTCTAAAAGTCAATTCCTTTGTTCATTCCTCATCTCCCATAGTCGAATCTACAAGTGAGATCTCTGTTTTCCAAGGTGCACCATAAGCTACATACTCCTTAGTAATTTGGTAAGTTTGGGATTTTATTTTATCGATTTCACTCTTTCTTTTCATTCAAATCTAACCCAAACACTTATTTAAGGCTGTCAATTTTCCCTCTCGCTTTTAGTAGCGAATCATCTCATTAAAAGTCTCTGTCTTTGATTTGGTGGAAAAGCCAAGGTAGGAAGGTGACGTTTTCTTAGGGATTTTGGGATTCGACAAATAAGGTTCTACGTTAGGGATAATAGATTTTCGTGGTAACCAGGTGTGTAATACCTCCCCACCATCTAGATCTGCCTAATATTGTATGTTCATGTGTTTTGTATGTTTTGATAAATGCCAAAATCTCGGTTTATTGATGCAACCCCAAGGAGGGTAAAAGCGGATCCCAGGTTAGTAAATAATATGTTTAAATGTTATAAGTAAAATGCTTGTATGTGATTGCATGGGTAGGGTTGATGAAAGGAGGAAGTTATACGTTATATGTGTAGCGGCTAATGCCGTGAATCGTTATCTGCTTTGGCCATTATATGTTATAAGGGCTTTACCATCATATGTGGATGAGCAACATGACCGCCATCATGGTGTGTAGCGGTGTGGGTCGATTGTAAAATCCCCAATGGTGTGAGCGGTTGGTGCAGGGGTGTGTAGCGGATGGAAACCTAGGCAAGCGGGTTGGGCCTTGCATATTAATTGCTATTAATTTTATTATGATTATTACCTTTATTTATTTTGTTTAATGGGCTTAAGGCCCAAACTCTAGTGGTGCATGAGGGTTGCACATCGAGTCTCATGACTCACCCTTTAATTAACATTTTAGGTGATACCTAGTGATTCGGACCGGTGGAGAGGAACGCAAGGTGGCCATCTGTAAGAATATGTAGATTTGGCAAAAGAGACTCAAGTTTTATTTTATCTTTTTAATTAATGGACTTCAAATCTAGTTGTAATAAGGCCATGGGCTATTATGTTTTATTATGGGCTTCTATTACTTTAAGTCGTTTAAGTTTTTTTTAATTAAAATGCATGTATTTAAGTTTGATTTTTACTCTACTTAAGCATATTCTATATAAAACATATTTGGGCTTTTCTAAAATATGACATGTTTCGATAGAATTTTTCTTGGTGACATACCAGATCTGGTGTAGTGTATGGGCGGGTTTGGGTGTTACACTAATTAATTAATTAGTTAACATTTTATTAATGTAAATAAACATTATATTTCACTTAAATCATAGATCCGATTGCCACAATCCTATTAGAGGAGATTTCACTTAGATCTAAGCTAGTAGATGAATTTATCGTATCAAACACATATTTTAATTAGAACTATCAGATTTGATTTTTAATACTTAAATTTTTAATCATTTAAAATATTTCTCATCATTACTTACCCTTAAATCGAGGCTTGGATTAGTTGTCTTTATTATCACACTAAGGATCTCTTTGATTGGCGTCTTTTGGTCCTTCAAGTTGATATGAAATCACATTAGTACTTATGTTAAACCAATAATAAATAACTTGATGATTTTATCACCCTATACCATTCGGCCGAACCATGGTATTTCTAAAATAAAGAATTTTATGAATCTAGTAACGTTACTTACACTTGATTTAATACAAGATGATCGAAGGATCAAGAATGGAATGAGATCAATATTTGAGTGATCTACAAATAAATAATATAAATAAGTGAAAGAAAAATATGACTTTTAGTCACTAAGGAATCGACAAAATAAAGCGGAAGTAAAAAGGAAAATTTTGGTCACTAACGACGATGGCTCAATGGTGGTCCGGCTATGGAGGAGCAGAGCTCCAATGGTGGTGAGAAAATATTAAAAGGAAGATGTTTTGGTCACTAAAATTGGAAGAAAGGAGAAAAGAGAAACATAAAATAAAATAGGTGGAGGAGGAGGAGACCCACGGTGGCTTACGGTAGTGGAAGGGAGGAGGACTAAAAAGGGGTGGAGCCTACAGTGGTTAGGAGGTCTTTGATGGTGGTGGAAGGCTTAGTTGTGGTGGTTGGAGAACAAAGAAAAATTAGATGAAGAAAATGAAAAAAAATGGAGATTACAGTGCAAATGAGGGTGGTGGATGGCACAAGGGGTGTGTGTAGTTTGGTCAACCATGACCAGGTTCATTGTATCACAATCTAAATTTTTTCAATTTTAATTTGACCCGCACATTCATAAAGAGTTACACGGGCTGGAGACATGGTTGTGTGAGACACACGGCCTATCCTATGAGCGTGTGGTAGACCGTGTGGCTCATATAGGCTCGGACACGGAAATAAGAGAAGTGAAGGAGCATCGCATGAAACACCCCAAACCCGGCCCATAAGCCCTGGCCGGACCTGGCATGCTCCTAGGGAAAAACCATTTGAATCTTATTTGATGTTTGTCAAAATTTTGTGTGTCTTTGAAGAACCATTGATTTGGGTTGGGTTCAAAATTAAAAACGGTGCTAAAACATTTAATCTTTATTTTTTTCAGAAAAATTATTTGAACTTTAAATTGATAAGAACCGTACCATAATAAAACAATTAAAATGCATAAGTAAATAGTTCATACCATGGCCTTATTACATCAAATCAAAACCCAAATTAAATCCAAAATACTTAAAAAGAGAAAGCCCAAAATAAAATAAAGAAAATTCAGAGATGAGCATGGCCACTACTTGAGCTCCTACCAACCCGGTCCATTACTGAGTGTCACCTGAAAAATAATCCCACGAAAGGGTGAGTCAAACAAACTCAATGTGTACAACCAACACAAGTCTCAATTAATTCAGGCATGTCAAATCATACATAATATACGTATATAAATCATGATGCAAACCCGAACCCAAACCTAGATAACCATCCGCTACACATCACCCATACCACCATCACCTTTGTGGGGACTACTAAGTCGACCCTCCATCCGCTACACACCATCGAAGGCGATCATCGCAATGACGTGCTCATCGCCCTTATAAAAGTCGTGGCATAGCCACCAGATAATAATTCGACATAAGTCACCACTTTCGGTTTTTTGACATAAGTCACCACATTTTCGTGACATAAGTCACCACATTCGATATTGTGGTATAAAACCACCAAATCACTTCTCCTTTCATATCACCCATATGCCCCATGTCATACAATGATGCATTAACCATGTCATATTCCTTATTCACATTCTTATAATTTCACATATATGCCATAAAAATCTTATCATACTCATAGTAGGGTGGGTAAACGATATTCGAGTATTTTGTACCATTGCATAGTTAGCCATGTGTTACATTATTATAAACACATACATATAAAATTGATGCCATAAATCTTTTAAGAGCTAGTGTAGGGTACACACCGATTTACTTAATGAACTCACTTTGAAATCCGAAAATCCGATCTAATCCTCTAGATCTCAAGTTCCTACATTCGGCCAACACTTAGTATTTTAGCCTAAGCCTATTCGGCTATATAACCAAATCCCAAAGGAAACCTAACTGAAATCTTACATTGCTTGCCGATTTGATTACTAATCAAATCCTGAAATTCGTGATATTCCTTACAATCGAGCAACACTTATGAATCTTAAATCCCGGAAACCTCAGCTTACTTTTGTCGACTTTCTCCTAAAAGCCAAAGTCACAATCGGTTAACACTTAAATACCAAATATGGCCTACGGCCGAATGTCAACACTTCCTTACCTTGCTTACCAAATCCTGAAATTGCACGATATCCCTTCCTTGCAATCGGCCCACACTAGATCACTTAACAGGTTAGCTTTCGGCTTTTGAATAATTAAGAAATAGATTTGAACCACCAAATATAGCCTTGGCCGATTACATATGTCCACTTACCTTGTGATTCTTAAATCCCGAATTTGATCCTTGCTTCTTTAGTGATGCCGAGATTCCTATAGGCACATGTTAGATCCAATCTAACATTAAAACATAATAAATGGCCCTTGGTCGAATGACTTACCTTAGATCTTTAAAAGTCCCGAAAGATCTTTCCTTATAGTCGACAATAGGCAAATCCCGAAAACCTTTTCCATAGTTTCAGCCAAAGAACATATATGGCATTAGAATCTTTTATTTCGGCTTAAAGAAAAGAAATAAAATGATAACAATAGATCCTTACCCTTACTACTATTGTTGACGGCACCCTTGCTTTGATCTACAGAGTATTCGGCTATGGCTAGATGTTGTTCACTTAAGTTTCAGCTCTTGGTTAATAGTAGTGATAATGGGAAAAAGATGAAACAGAATGATATGGAGGCTCAAGTATGATTCACTAGAGTGGAGAAGAAAGAAAGAATTGAGAGGAGGAAGGAAAAGAAAGTGTTGGTGAGGCTTAACCAAAATTCTACTCAAAAGAAAGAGGAAGAAAGAAGAAATTTCGCACATATTCCCTTGGCATGACCGATTGCCTCATTTACTCCCTCTCCTATATTTGGCTAGCATTCAAACACTTAGCCATTCCTTGCTTTTCTCCTATTTTCTCTCTTCTTTGCATATTCAAAATAATTCAAAATAAAATCATCATTTATCCTTACTTTAGCCGAAATTTTAAAAGAATAAAACAAGTCTTTATCCTCATCTTCTCAAAGTCCCATAGCCATCCATCACTCCCCTCTCTTTGACGTCATCAAGCAAAAATAAAAACCCCACCATAAGCTGCCAACAAGACTCGAACCTGAGCCCAACTCCCCTGCTTGTGGCGTCACCTGCTAGACCCTTAAGTGGCGCTTTCAAGCCACTTTAACAAGCCGATTTTTATGTCTAATTTCCCCTACTTATTATCTTAAGGCCACTCTGCTTCAGTTCCACTTCAAGACCTAGAACTTAATATTTTGTGAGGCACTTATTTATACTCTAAGGTTCTCAAGAATTCATAAAACACATTCAAAGTACATATAGGCATGCTACTTCATACAATTTAAACAAAAATGCATAGGCCATAATTCCCGGATGTTACAGTTTTACCCCCTTAAAACAATTTCGTCCTCAAAATTACCTGGCTGAAATAGGTGAGGGTATTGCTGTTGCATTGCTTCTTCTGGCTCCCAAGAAGCTTCCTCCGATCCATGGTTATGCCATAACTGTAACATCCTGAATTAGGGGTTGTTTGAAAATTTGATTATTTTTCCATGTGTGTGCTTGAAAGAATGAATACTATGATTATTGACATGTTTTAGGGCCTAGAAATAACCCCGAGCTAGGCCTGACTTAGGACTAAAAATTTCTTTTTAAGTGTTTAAAAGGAGGGAGCTAGGTGAGATAAGGATTAAGTAAAAATTCAGGAGAAGCATGACACAAAGAACTAATTGGCTAAGTGGCTTTCATGCGCCACTTAAGAGTTGAAGGAGAAGATGGGCGCAGGTCATAGGTTCGAGCTGTTGGAGTGGCGTTTTGGCATTTTATTTTTGGGGTGATCGACCTAGGAAGGTCTTATAAATAAGTGGTGAGGTTTTATGACATGAAAGTCAATTGGGAGGAATGGCACAGGCGTTATAAGAGGGCGGCGAGTTGCTCCTTTAGGTCCTGTGTTTGAACCAAGGGAGCGAGAATTGGGGTTTTATTTTTTTATTTTTTCCAAAGCTGGCGTGAAGAGGCATGATGGCATGATTTTGGACTCTTCAAGTGATGAGGATAAAGCTTAATTTTTGCACATATTCGGCTGGAAGAGTAGTGGAAGTGGATAGGAGATAAATAGAAGATAAATGTTATTTTTCTTGAGTGATAATTAGAAGCTGAATTATCACAAAGAGGGGGAGGTGATGGCCGACTTTAGGACTCCTTGGGGGGCTGTCCATAATCGATTTTGATATAGCAAGGGAGTGCCAAAACTCATCAACTATTCTTTTCTTTTTTCTCTCTTGTTGCTGGCCGAATTCTCCCTAGCCATAGAAAACAAAATTCTTCAAAAAATTCATTGCTTCTTATTTCTTTTACTTGGCCGAACCTACCTCCCTTCTACTAAAATTTCACTTCCCATTTTCTACTAGCCGAATATCTCTTCCATAAAGGGCTTAGTAGAATCTCACATCCCTAACCAAGGTGCTACCGATTTTAATAGTGTGGTAAGGACTCTTTTTGTGTTAAATCTTTTATTCTTGTTATGGCTAGCGAAACCATGAGGCATAACCATGTATTTTTGTGTATGACCGAATCTATTCAGGGTTTTGGATTTGTAACCCTTGTTAGAAGCCAGCATTAAGAGGAAGTGAGAGGTCTTCTGGGATTTAAGGTAAGCATGGTGTGTAGGCTATGGCATTCAGCCAAAGGCCATGTTATGTATTATAAGTGGTGACTGATCTTTTTGTGGGTTGTTTAAGGAATTTTGACAAAGTCTTAATCAAGTGACGACTTCGGGATTTGTTTGGAAATCAAATCTGTTTAAGGTAAGTGCCGCAAGAGCCTTTGGTATTATTTGGTTTGGCCAAATGGTCCATGGCACTAACTTTGGTAATTGGCCGAATATAGGGTCAAGATCTAGCGTCGTAGATCGGATCTTGGATCTAGGAATTTCGGTGGTAACAGGTGTGTAAAAACTCACTACACACTTTATTAGTTTACATGACTATATTGTTGCCTTTTAATCTTTTTGCTAGTTATTTGCTTGTGGGCATAAGATTGGATTTCGGGTAAGTCCCCTATTACTTGTCTATGAAATATGATTGAGTATGCCATCATATGCTGTTAAATGCATGATATATGATAATTGATATGAAAGCATCATGATGGTGGGATTCATGAGAGGAGGGGGATGATATTATGGGCTGTCACTAGTGGTTTTGACCACAAGATGGGTTGGCCCCATCAGATTTATTGTGACTTCGGTCACCAGTGGTTTTGACCACACTGTTATTAAATTGTGACTAAGTCCTAGTGGTTTGGTACCACCTGTGGTTTTGACCACATTATGATATTTGTGACCTATGGTCATAGTGGTTTTGACCACACAATGGGTTGACCCCATCATTTGATTTGTGACTCTAGTCACCAGTGGTTTTGACCACCAGTGGTTTTGACCATACGGGGTAGTTAAGGAGTACGGATGGTTAGCGGGGTTGCATATTTGCATGTTAAATTAATAATCTATGTATGAGTTGTATTTTCCGGGTGGGGGATTTACACACTGAGTCTTGGTGACTCACCCCTTCCCAAATTATTTTGCAGATGAGTAGATCGCGGAAATGGAGCCGGAGAGGACTCGAGGCGGCCATGCTTATCGTTGGATTTGAATTTACTTATTTTCTAAGTCTTTTTATTTTGGGTTGTAATAAGGACGCTAATTATTTTTTTTTTTAGATGTTCATTTTACTGTTTAATTTTACTTATGATATATTACAAATGTTATTTATAAATGTTAAGTAAACCGGTTAAAAGTAACTTTTTCAAACTTAATAACTTTTACGGGTTTTCAAAGATGTTACCATCGGGTAACAAACTACACCAAGTCAATTATAACCTTGACAAATTTTAAAGTTTTACATGATCAAACATTTTAAAAGGGTTCATCAACCCAACCATATTTATGAAAATAATCCCAACTGAGTTTATCAAACCCCGATTTAATACCTTAGCCACATTTTAACAAGTTTTCACCAGACACTCAAAATGATTCAAATTATTTTACTCCGTGACATACCAGATCCGGTCAGAACTCATGGGCCGGGTTTGAGGTGTTACATTTTTGGTATCAGAGCCCAGTTCAAAACTCGGCTGTGGGGGCTCAAGGCCTAAAATGTTTTGTTTTTGTTAGTAGGCCTTATTGGAATGTTTGAAACTGTTTTTGGCTTGAACATCATGGCACCGAGTCTCCAGAACCAATCGCTGGTAAGTACTTCTATCTATTTTTGTGTGAATATTTGATAGGGGTAGAAGGGTAAATTGGGAACGTAGAACATTAGATTAGAAATTGTTGAACCCTAAGGTTAGAGTACCCCAACAAACAATGCATAAGATTTAATAATTTCTTGAACAACCCTGTGAGTTGTCACTGAGCAAGGGATGTGGCAATCGTTATACGCATGTCTAGGATTGGATTCGGTGGGAGCACGGTATTTAAGCGATCTAGTGACTCACATCCTACTCACTCGAATCCTACGCAGTGCGTAGTGACGGTTCATCCTAATGAAACGACACACTCACAAAGCTAAACTTGATAACTAAAACCGAAAGGGACTAGCCATTTGTTTTGAAGTAATTAAAACCTTGTTTTAAAAAATGACCAAAATACCCTCAGGTTTGAAAAATGACCAAAATACCCCTGGCTTGAAAATTACCAAAATACCCTCCGTAAGAAAATTTTCCAAATAGAAAATTTTCAAAACATCTTTCTTTTGTGAAAACAATCAGAACGAAATTTGTAAATCTTGTTATGAAAAAAAATTATTACTAAAATACCCCTAGTGGTAAAATTACAAAATTGCCCCTAACCAACAAAACTACCGGAATAACCCTGATTTTCAAAATTTTGCAACATCACCATTTTGGAAAAATGAAATTATCAAAAGAGCCCTCAAAGTTTTACAACTTTTGAAATATCCCTGATTTATTAAATTTTACAAATTCACCCCGATTTGTGAAAAATTAAATACCCACGAAGTAAATTAAAATACCTCTAAATTTTAAAATTTTTCAAAATACCCCGGGAATTTAAGAGTTCCAAAATGCTTTTTGACAAAATCATCCGAGAACTTTTATTTTTGGAAAATTACAAAAATACCCCTGGGTAGTGGAGAAACAATCACAATGAAAACTACAACGTCTCTTTGAATGAATGAATGGAAAACTGTGTGCATGTATGATTACGAAAGAACCACTTCTAAAACTCTTATCATAAAATTCCTTCGCGGATAATCAAGTGAAACAAAGGTACTAATGCATAGAATTCGTAAACAGATAAACATAATCGTTAGAAATGAGTACGAGAGGTCGTGGACGCCCCGCCTGTGGTTGCGGTAGAGGTAGGATAACCTTGTTTGAGCCGCAGAGGTCAGTCATGGATGCAGTAATGAGATGCCGATTTGTCACGGGAAAACCGAGTTCAAGATCGGTGGTGGTAATGACATAGTGTCTCAAGCGGATTATTTACAGTGTTGGAGCGAGTTCTTTGAAATTTGGCAAAGTCTGAAGCCCGTAAATCTGTGGTTGAACGACTCGGGCTAACGGAGCGAGAGGTGTTTAGAGGAGTTTCTAGAGTGGCACCTAGTGCGCGAATATTGGTTAGAATCTCTTGAAAGGATTATGGGTGACACGGATTTCACGGTGAGGAGAAGTTGAAGGTATTATCTCTGCTTGGGATGAGTCATATCGGTGGTGGCTCTTGTAAGGGATGGAGCGGTGGCAAAAATCTCACAGGAATTCTTCAAGGATGCCTATCAAAAGAAGTATATCGGAACTAGTTACGTGGATGCACAGTGAAAGGCTTTCTTGAACTTGGTTCAAGGCAATAAGACAGTGGCGGAGTATGAGGCCGAATTCCTCCGGTTGAGTAGGTATGCTCATGGTATTGTGGGTACCGAGCATGAACGCTGTGTTAGATTCGAGGATGGGCTGAGAGATGAGTTGAGGATGATGATAGCTCCACAACAGGAACGGGAGTTTGCTGTCTTCGTAGAGAAATCGAAGGTTCTTTGAAGGGTAAGGCGATCGGTTAGACAAAACCAAGATCGAATTGAATAAGTGGAGCTCGAGACCTTCAAGGTTTCGGTGTCAATGAGAAGAAGACAAGGTTTGGTGGGTCGATCAAGTCGCTAGGCTCATCTGCGCTCTCGCTAATCCTCAATGGCCACCACAGTGTGCTCGGTGTGGCAAGTCTCACACGGGGGAGTGTTGGAATGGTAATCGGAGATGCTTCGAGTGTGGGTCCATGGAGCATCAAGTTAGAGATTGTCCAAAGAAAGCGGCTAATTTGAGATCGAGGGTCGGATCGTGCCGAATGAAGGGATAACCAATGACCATAGAGAGGTCGGTAGTGCGGGAAGAGGAGGTAATGGTCTTTGACAGAGGTCGGGGCACCGAGGGGAGGTCTTGGTGGTACCGAGGCTAGGCAACCTGGTTTGGTCTATGCCGCGAGGCGTCAGGAGAAGGGCAACGCACCGGACGTCATAATCGGTATGTTCTTGATCTTTGGTGCACCCTATAGTACTTTGATTGACATTGGCTCAACCCACTCGTACATTGCTAGTAGCGTAGTGGAAACTTTGCACTTAGACTCTGAGCTTACTTCTAGGAAGATGATTGTATTAAGCCCCCTAGGTCACTCTATAGAAGTAAGTAAACTCTACAGGGACGTACCCCTAGAACTCTAAGGCGTCGTGTTCTTGGCTGAGTTGATGGAACTACCATTCTGAGAGTTTGACCTAATTTTCGGGATAGATTGGCTAGTAAAGTATCAGGCTAGCCTAGATTGCGCAGCTAAGCACATGGTAATAAAGACCGTGGAAGGTGATGAGGTGGTGATGATAGGTAAAAGGAGGGATTACTTGTCTAATCTGGTTTTTGTGTTAAAGGCGAAAAAGATGGTTAGGAAGGGTTATGAAGCTTATGTGGTGCATGTCTGTGCTTTGGAAGCTAAGGATGTTGCTGTAAGAGATGTCCGGATTGTAGGGGACTATGTTGATGTGTTTCCAGAGGAACTTTCAGGTCTACCTCTGAACCGTGAGGTTGAATTTGGTATAGACTTGTTACCCGGAACAGCGCCAGTATCTATAGCTCCGTATCGGATGGTGCCGAAAGAATTGGTAGAGTTGAAGGCGCAGATTCAGGAATTGTTGGATAGAGGGTTCATTCGACCAAGTGTATCACCTTGGGGAGCTCCAGTGCTTTTTGTCAAGAAGAAGGATGGGACAATAAGGATGTGTATAGACTATCGGTAGCTGAACAAGTTGACAATAAAGAACCGGTATCCTTTGCCCAGGATAGACGATCTGTTCGATCAACTCAAAGGGGCATCGGTGTTCTCTAAGATTGACCTTAGGTCAGGTTACCATCAGCTTAAGGTGAAGGAGGTTGATGTTCATAAGACGGCATTCCGTACTCGGTATGGGCACTATGAGTTTCTGGTAATGCCTTTTGGTTTAACGAATGCACCGATAGCTTTTATGGACATGATGAATCGGGTTTTCCAACCCTATCTGGATCGGTTCGTCGTGGTCTTCATAGACGACATTTTGGTGTACTCGAAGTCAGAAGAGGAGCATGACGCACATCTTCGTGTGGTTCTGCAAGTCCTGAGGGAGAAACAGTTGTACGCCAAATTCAACAAGTGTGAGTTCTGGCTCAAGGAGGTAACCTTTCTAGGGCATGTAGTTTCAACCGAGGGAATCAGGGTGGATCCTCGTAAGATTGAGGCAGTATTAGAGTGGAAATCACCCAAGTCTGTTACGAAAATTTGGAGTTTTCTGGGGTTGGCCGGATATTATAGGAGATTTGTGGAAAATTTCTCCTTAATTGCAGCACCATTGACTAAGCTGCTGAGGAAAGGAGTTTTGTTTGTGTTGTTTGAGAAGCAGCAAGAGAGTTTCGATAAGCTGAAGAGGATTTTGACAGAAGCACCAATCTTGATTCAGCCAGAGGCAGGAAAGGAATTCACTGTATATTGCGATGCATCGCATACTGGTTTAGGGTGTGTGTTGATGAAATAAGGAAAGGTGGTCGCTTATGCGTCACGACAGTTGAGGCCTCACGAAGTTAACTATCCGACACATGATTTAGAATTGGCGGCAGTAGTTTTTGCCTTGAAGATTTGGAGGCACTATCTATACGGGGAGAAGTCGGTAGTGTACACAGATCACAAAAGTCTGAAGTACCTCCTGACTCAGAAAGATTTAAATCTGAGGCAGTGAAGGTGGATTGAGTTGTTGAAGGACTACGACTGCTCAATCGAATACCATCCGAGGAAGGCTAATGTGGTAGCTGATGCATTGAGCCGAAAGGTGGTAGCAAATTTGCGAGCAATGTTTGCTCATCTAAGTCTCTATGAGGATGGGAGCCTTTTGGCAGAGTTGCAAGTGAAGCCGTCTTGGATTAATGAGGTCAAAGAAAGACAGATGACCGATGAAGCTTTGAATACTTGGAGGTTCGATGCAGAATGGTGGTCAAGGTTTCGACTTGGCGATGATGGAGTGTTGTACTTTCGGGGAGAGTATGCATGCCTAAGGATGGTGAGTTGAGGCGGTGAATCCTTAAAGAAGCTCATAGCAAGTCGTCGCTTATGCACCCGGAAGCGAGAAGATGTACTAGGATTTAAGGGAGCAGTTTTGGTGGCGGGTCTAAAGCGGGAAGTAACCGAGTTGGTAGGTAAGTGTCTAACATGCCGACAAGTTAAAATGAGCATTAATTACCATCTGGTCACATTCTGACCGAGAAAGATCTCACAGTGGAAGTGGGAGGAGATTACTATGGATTTCGTAAGTGGGCTTCCCCTTACGCCCAGTAAGAAAGATGCAGTTTGGGTGGTAGTAGACCGGTTGACTTAGTCGGCTCATTTCATACCGGTAAGGGTTGACTATTCGGTCTAAAAGTTAGCCAAGGTGTATATAGCTGAGATGGTACGATTGCATGGAGTACCTGTGTCCATTATTTTGGATCGGGATCCTCGGTTTACGTCGAGATTCTGGAAGGTCTTACATCAGGAGTTAGGCACGAAGTTGAATTTTAGCACGGCTTTTCATCCGTAGTCTGATAGACAATCTGAGAGGGTTATCCAAATATTGGAAGATATGTTAAGGGGCTGTGTTTTGGATTTCCGTGGTAGTTGGGAGGAGTACCTACCCTTGGCAGAGTTCGCTTATAACAACAGTTATCAAGAGAGCATTCGGATGGCACCGTATGAGGTGCTGTATGGTCAAAATGCCATACTCCTACATGTTGGATGAGCTAGAGAACATCGGATGTTGGGTCGAGTTAGTAAGTAGAGCGGAGGATAAGGTTAGAGTAATTCGGGATCGTCTTAAGGAGGCATCGAGACGGTAAATCCTACACCAATCTTAAGCGCAGAGAGGTTGAATATGCAGTGGGTGATAAGGTCTTCTTGAAGGTATCCCTTGGAAGAAGGTCTTTGAGGTTTGGCGGAAGGAAAGCTAAGCCTTAGATTCATCGGACCGTACACGATGTTGAAACGCATGGGGCCGGTAGCTTACCGACTTGAGTTGCCAGTGAATCGAGCGGATCCATGATGTCTTCCATGTTTCAATCTTCGAGGCACTATCGATCAGATCCCTCACACGTAGTGTCGGTAGTAAAAATTAAAGTGAACTCGGACTTGTCTTTCGAGGAGGGCCGATACAAATCTTGGATCGAGATGTCAAAGTTCTCGTGGGAAGTCAATGCCTTTGGTGAAGGTGTTATGGCGAAACCATGGTGCGGAGGAGGCCACATGGGAACCCGAGGATGTGATCGGCTGACAATACCCCGACTCTTGATCCGAGGTAATTTCGAGGTAGAAATTCTTTTAAGGGGTAGGCGTAACATCCTAAATTAGGGGCTATTTGAAAATTTGATTATTTTTCCATGTGTGCTTGAAAGAATGAATACTATGATTATTGAAATGTTTTAGGGTCTAGAAATAACCCAGAGCTAGGCCCGACTTAGGACTAAAATTTCTTTTAAGTGTTTAAAGGAGGGAGCTAGGTGAGATAGGGCTTAAGTAAAAATTCGGAGAAGCATGACACAAAGAACTAATTGGCTAAGTGGCTTTCATCGCCACTTAAGAGTTAGAGGAGAAGATAAGCAGTCATAGGTTCGATTTCTTTGGAGTGGCATTTGGCATTTTATTTTGGGGTGATCGGCCTAGGAAGGTCTTATAAATAAGTGGTGAGGTTTTATGACATGAAAGTCAATTGGGAGGAATGGCACAGGCGTTATAAGAGGTTCTTGGTAGTTGCTCCTTTAGGTCCTGAGTTGAACCAAGGAGCGACAATTGGGGTTTTATTTTTTTATTTTTTCCAAGCTGGCGTGAAGAGGGAGTGAGCTGATGGCATGATTTTGGACTCTTCAAGTGATGAGGATAAAGCTTAATTTTTGCACATATTCAGCTGGAAAAGTAGTGGAAGTGGATAGGAGATAAATAGAAGATAAATGTTATTTTTCTTGAGTGATAATTAGAAGTTGAATTATCACAAAGAGGGGGAGGTGATGGCCGACTTTAAGACTCCTTGGGGGCTGTCCATAATCGATTTTGATATAGCATGGGAGTGCCAAAAACTCATCAACTATTCTTTTCTTTTTTCTCTCTTGTTGCTGGCTGAATTCTCCCTTGCCATAGAATACAAAATTCTTCAAAAAAAATTCCTTGCTTCTTATTTCTTTTACTTGGCCGAACCTACCTCCCTTCTACTAAAATTTCACTTCCCATTTTCTACTAGCTGAATATCTCTTCCATAAAGGGGCTTAGGCCGAATCTCACATCCCTAACCAAGGTGCTGCCGATTTTAATAGTGTGGTAAGGACTCTCTTTGTGTTAAATCTTTTATTCTTGTTATGGCTAGCCGAAACCATGAGGCATAACCATATATTTTTGTGTATGACCGAATCTATTCAGGGTCTTGGATTTGTAACCCTTTTTAGAAGCCAGCATTAAGAGGAATTGAGAGGTCTTCCGGGATTTAAGGTAAGCATGGTGTGTAGGCTATGGCATTCGGCCAAAGGCCATGTTATGTATTATAAGTGGTGACTGATCTTTTTGTGGGTTGTTTAAGGAATTTCGGCAAAGTCTTAATCAAGTGACGACTTCGGGATTTGTTTGGAAATCAAATCCATTTAAGGTAAGTGCCGCAAGAGCCTTTGGTATTATTTGGTTTGGCCGAATGGTCCATGGCACTAACTTTGGTAATTGGCCAAATATAGGGTCAAGATCTAGCGTCGTAGATCGGATCTTAGAGATCTAGGAATTTCGGTGGTAACAGGTGTGTAAAAACTCACTACACACTTTATTAGTTTACATGACTATATTGTTGCCTTTTAATCTTTTTGCTAGTGATTTGCTTGTGGGCATAAGATTGGATTTCGGGTAAGTCCCCTATTACTTGTCTATGAAATATGATTGAGTATGCCATCATATGCTTTTAAATGCATGATATATGATAATTGATATGAAAGCATGATGATGGTGGGATTAATGAGAGGAGGGGGATGATCTTATGAACTGTCACCAGTGGTTTTGACCACAAGATGGGTTGGTCCCATCAGATTTATTGTGACTTCGGTCACCAGTGGTTTTGACCACACTGTTATTAAATTGTGACTAAGTCCTAGTGGTTTGGTACCACTAGTGGTTTTGACCACATTATGATATTTGTGACCTATGGTCATCAGTGGTTTTGACCACACGATGGGTTGGCCCCATCATTTGATTTGTGACTCTAGTCACCAGTGGTTTTGACCACCAGTGGTTTTGACCACACGGGGTAGTTAAGGAGTATGGATGGTTAGCGGGGTTGCATATTTGCATGTTAAATTAATAACCTGTGTATGAGTTGTATTTTCTGGGTGGGGATTTACACACTGAGTCTTGGTGACTCACCCCTTCCCAAATTATTTTGCAGATGAGTAGACCGCGAAAATGGAGCCGGAGAGGACTCGAGGCGGCCATGCTTATCGTTGGATTTGAATTTACTTATTTTCTAAGTCTTTTTATTTTGGGTTGTAATAAGGCCGCTAATTATTTTTTTTTTGATGTTCATTTTACTGTTTAATTTTACTTATGATATATTACAAATGTTATTTATAAATGTTAAGTGAACCGGTTAAAAGTAACTTTTTCAAACTTAATAACTTCTACGGGTTTTCAAAGATGTTACCATCGGGTAACAAACTACACCAAGTCAATTATAACCTTGACAAATTTTAAAGTTTTACATGATCAAACATTTTAAAAGGGTTCATCAACCCAACCATGTTTATGAAAATAATCCCAACTGAGTTTTATCAAACCCCGATTTAATACCTTAGCCACATTTTAACAAGTTTTCACCAGACACTCAAAATGATTCAAATTATTTTACTCCGTGACATACCAGATCCGGTCAGGACTCATGGGCCGAGTTTGGGGTGTTACAATAACACTTTAACCAGAGGAACCGACTTCCTCCGAAGCACCTTCACATCTCGTTCTAGAATCTAAATCGGCTCTTCCTCATAAGATAGATCTGGTCTCATCTCCACCTCTTCAATCGGAACTACGTGAGATGGATCTGATCGGTATCGACGTAGCATGGAAACATGAAATATGTCGTGCATCTGGTTCAACTCCGGAGGCAACTCCAATTGGTATGCCACTGGTCCAACTCGCTTCAATACCCGATAAGGTCCTATAAACCTGGGACTTAACTTCCCTTTGTGACGAAACCTCATTACCTTTTTCCAAGGCAAAACTTTAAAAACACATAGTCTCCCATAGCAAACTTAATTTCCTTCCGCTTGAGATCTGCGTAAGACTTTTGCCTATCAGACGCCTCCTTCAATCGTGCCCGGATTATCTAAACCTTCTCCTCAGATTGTGCCATAATTTCTGGACCCAAAATCTGACGTTCTCTCAATTTCGTCCAACATGTAGGAGTGCGACACTTCATCCATCTGATCTTAAATGCGGTGCCATCCATATACTTGCACGATATTGTTATTATACATAAATTCTATTAGAGGTAAATATTCTTCCCAACTTCCTCTGAAGTCTATCACACAGCCTCTTAACATATCCTCTAACACTTGGATCACTCGTTCGGTGGCCGTCCATTGTGGATGAAAAGCCATACTGAAATCCAATCTAGTTCCTAAAGCCTGATGTAAAGCTTTCCAAAACCGAGACGTGAACCTCAAATTCCAATCCGAGATAATCAGCACCAGCACTCCATGCAACCTTACGATCTCAGCTACATACAACTTTGCTAGCTTCTGGAGAGAATAGTCAATCCGTACTAGAATGAAATGCGTGGACTTTGTCACTATCACCCATACCGAGTCCTTCTTAGTAGGTGTAAGGGGAAGCCTACTAACGAAGTCCATGGTAATTCTCTCCCACTTCCACTGCGGAATTTGTATTGGCTGAAGCAATCCCGACGGAACTTGGTGTTCAGCCTTAACTTGCTGACACGTCAAGCATTTGCCAACATATTCGGTAACTTCCCGCTTAAGACCAGGCCACCAAAACTGTTCCCTTAGGTCTCTGTACAACTTACTGCCTCTAGGATGCATAGCATTAGGGCTACTATGCGATTCCCGAAGAATTCTCTGCCTAAGTTCTTCATTCTTAGGCATACAGACCTTACCCTTGAAGCATAATACTCATTCGTCATTAATACCATAACCCTTTAACTCTCCATTCTACACTTGTCGTAACTTAGCACTTAGATCCTCATCCATTAACTGACTTTCCTTCACCTCATTCAACCATGTCGGTTTGACTTGCAATTCTGCCAGCAGACTTCCATCGTCATACAAGCTCAGATATGCAAACATTGCCCTTAGATCTAACACAACTTTTGACTTAGAGCATCTACTACCATATTTGCCTTGCCCGAGTGATACTCTATAGAACAGTCGTAGTCCTTCAACAATTCCACCCACCTTTGCTGTCTCAGGTTTAGTTTTTTCTGAGTCAGCAGATACTTAAGGCTCTTGTGGTCTGTGTAGATCACTGACTTTTCTCCATAAAGATAGTGCCTCCATACCTTAAGGGCAAAGACCACTACCGCCAATTCCAAGTCATGTGTCGGGTAGTTAACCTCGTGTGGCCTTAGTTGTCAAGACTCATAAGCAACTACCTTCCCGTCTTGCATAAGGACACCTCCCAATCCTGTATGGGAAGCATCATAGTACAGTACAAAATCCTTCCCTGCCTCAGGCTGAATCAAAACTGGAGCTTCGGTAAAGACCTTCTTAAGCTTCTCAAAGCTCTCCGTTGCTTATCAGTCCATACGAAAGGTACCTCCTTCCTTAATAGCTTTGTCAAGGTTACGGCTATCGATGAGAACCCTTCCACGAACCTTCTATAATAGCCTGCCAATCCCAAGAAACTCTAAATTTATACCACAGACTTAGGGGGTTTCCAATCCAAAACTGCCTCAATCTTTTGAGGATCCACCCTTATCCCTTCAGCAGACACCACACGTCCTAGAAACGTAACCTCCTTAAGCCAAAATTCACACTTGCTGAATTTGGCATAGAGCTTCTTCTCCTTAACACTTGCAACACAACTCAGAGGTGTTCATCATGTTCTTTCTCAGACTTCGAATACACCAATATATCATCTATGAACACAATAATGAACCGATCCAGATAGGGTTGGAAAACCTGGTTCATCATGTCTATAAACGCAGCTGGGGCATTTATCAATTTGAACGGTATTACTACGAACTCAAAATGCCCATATCTTGTCCGAAAAGCCATCTTATGGATATCTACCTCCTTCACCTTAAGCTGATGATATCTAGACCTTAGATCTATCTTCGAGAATACTGCGGCCCCCTTAAGCTGATCAAACAAGTCATATATTCTTGGCAATTGATACTTGTTCTTGATGGTCAGCTTATTCAACTGACGATAATCTATGCACATACGCATAGTTTCGTCCTTCTTCTTCACAAACAAGACCGGTGCTCCCCATGGAGACACTTTGGGTCGAATAAACCCCTGTCCAGCAACTCTTGAATTTGAGCCTTGAGCTCAACCAACTCCTTTGGTGCCATCACATGCGGGGTGATTGACACAGAGTCGTTCCCCAATGACAAGTCAATTCTGAACTCCACTTCTCTATCCGGGGGTATTCTAGGTAATTCCTCCGGAAAGACATCCACAAACTCCCTTACGGTTCTAACTCCACTAACTCCCCCTTATTTTGTATCCAACGCACTAACGAAGGCCAAAAATGCCTTGCACCCTTTTCGTACCATCCTATCAGCCTTCAAAGTAGAAACTACGTTAGACAAGTAGTTCCTTCTTTCTCCTATCATAATTACCGCCTCATCCTCTGGGGTCCTTAACTCCATTCGTTTAGCTGCACAATCCAATACAGCCCATTGCTCCACTAGCTAGTCCATGCCAAGTATAAGATCAAATTCTCTGAAGGGTAATTCCATTAAGTTGGCAGGAAATACCGCTCCCTGAAGCTCTAAAGGTACACTCCGAAACATCTTATTCACCACTACAGTTTGGCCTAATAGGCTTACTACACTTATCTCCCTATTAGATAGTTTAGAGGCTATTCCTAGAGTTTCAACTACTCTACATGCAACATAGGAATGGGTCAAGCCCACATCAATCAAAGCAACATAAGGCTTGCCAAAGATAAGGAATGTACCGATTATGACATCCGGTGCATCTTCGTCCTCCCTCCGATGAACCGCATAAACCAAACCCGGCTGCCTGGCCTCCGTGTTACCAACACCTCGGCCCGGTGTTCCCCTTCCTTTACCAGAACCATTACCTCGCCGGTGAACCATGACCTTCTTTGTGGTCTTTGTCCTCCTCTTCCGACTGGTTAGGACATTGGCTTCTTGGTCGACTCCCCCGGTTCTTATAGGACAATCCTTAATCATGTGACCCACACTTAAAACATCCTCTTGTTTTCTTCCAACACTCTCTAAGTGCATCTTCCCACACTTGAGCACAAATGCAGTGATTGCCCTCTTGTCACGACCCACCGACCTCGCGGCCCATCAACTTTAGGCCTCTTTGAACATTCCCAGATGGCCACGATGATCCAAATCCTCTTTTACGCCTATTACGATCGGTGTTACGCCTTACGAATCCTTGATACCCTCGGCTACCTTAGCCTTCTCCACCAACACAACAAACTCCCGCTCTTGTTGTGGAGCTATCAACAGTCTCAAGTCATCTCTCAATCCGTCCTCAAATCGGACACATCGTTCATGCTCTGTAGCCACTATCCCTCGAGCATATCGGCAACCTTAGAAATTGACCTTGTACTCACTTTCGGACTTGTTCCTTGAACCACCCAGAAATGCCTTCTCTCGCACATCAATGTAATGAGTACCGACATACTTCTTCTGGTTTGCCGCCTTAGCATAATCCCAAATGAGTTCCTCAGTTGTAGCACCATCCCTAACCATGAGCCACCATTGATATGACTCATCGCGGAGAAGCAACACCAACCCTTTTAGCTTTTCCTTGGTGGTTAAATCGAGCTCATCCATAATCCGCTCAGTCACATCCAACCAATACTCAGCGGTACTGGGTGCCACACCAGATACACCACGGAACACCTCAGCTCCATTGGCTCGGAGTCACTCAGGTACCAACTTTCGAGCTCCCATGCCTCCACTCGCTCCAGCCACCATTTCCAAAACTTCATGACATCGCTTATGACATTGCATCATCCCGTCGATCGATATCGCGTGATCGTACCGTGGTGGTGGTGGTGGCATTTCATTTTCGGACCCTTGTCCGGACCTAACGGGCTCCGACACAGTCATTCGACCTTTACCATGGCCTCACACGTTATGACCACGTCCCCTAGAGTTCATGCTTCCGAATCGCGTTTATCTGATTAAAGAATTTTATGAATTAGTTTTGTTCCACTGATTTATCACGAACAGTTTTATGTTCATCAGTTTTAAGGAGTAGTTCTTTCGAATTCATTCACATACAGTCTCAACTCATCCATTCAATTACATACATGAACTTTCGTTCATTACAGAGAAATGTTGTAGTTGTCGTCGTTTGTTGTTTTCCACTATCTAGGGGTATTTTTGTGATTTTGTCCTATAGGGGTATTTCGGTAATTTTTCAAATTAAGGTATTTGAAAATGTTGTAAAATAGAGATTGATGATATTTCTACAAAATTAAAATACTTCTTTGGGAAAATTTTAAGGGTAAAATGGTAATTTTATACACGGGGTATTTTGTAATTTTACAAGCGAGGTCACTTGGTAATTTTTTGCAAAATATGGTTCTGGTGACTTTTCAAAACAAGGGTATTTTTAAAGATTTCTAATTTGAGGTACTTGGTAATTGTCCTCTCGAGGGTATTTTGGTCATTTGTACATGTTGGGGTAATTTGGTCATTTTACAAATCAAGGGTAATTTTTGTAATTTTTCCAAATCAGGGTATCTTAATATTTTGTAAAAATAGGGTTTTTGGATATTTATAAGGTAAGAGAATCTTGATAAAAGCGTGGGTAGTATGGAAATTTTATGAACCAAGGGCATTTTAGTAATTTTTTCCAACGTGGTATTTAGGTCATTTTAGTAAATCGAGAATATTTTGGAAAATTTTTCAAAATAGTTTTCCTACACATCAAAGGGGTAATTTGGTGATTTTAAGACTAGGGTTTTTATAAAAATATGGCTAGTCCCTTTCGGGTTTTAGTTATTGGATTTAGCCTGTGTTTGAGTCCTCTTGGTTAGGGTGAACCGTCACTACGCACCAGGTAGGATTCGAGTGGAGAGGAGGAGTCACTAGGACTGCTTAAATACCAAGCTCCCACTGAAACCAATCCTAGACATGCGCATGATGGTTGCCACACCTTAACTCGGTGACTTAGACACAGGTTTGTTTGGGTTGACTTTAAGTTTTATGTAACTTGATGTTGGAGTAGACTAATCCTAGCTACGTCCTATAGATCCCACATACCATCACAAAAGAGTTAGGAGTACCTACCTGGTGGACTTCGGACCGGAGACTCAGGTGCCATGCCAGAAAACCCACTCAATTTCTTATAAAACCCAATTTCAAAAGAAAGAAACATTTTGGGCCCAAAAAGCCCTCAAGGCCGAGTTTTGAACCGGGCCTGATACCAAATTGAAACACCCCAAACCTGGCCCATAAGCCTTGACCAGATCTGGCATGCTTCTAGGGAAAAACCATTCGAATTTTATTTGATGTTTGTCAAAATTTTGTGCGTCTTTGAAGAACCATTGATTTGGGTTGGGTTCAAAATTAAAAGCGATGCTAAAACGTTTAATCTTTATTTTTTCAAAAAATTATTTGAACTTTAAATTGATAAGAACAGTACCATAATAAAATAATTAAAATGCATAAGTAAATAGTTCATACCATGGCCTTATTACATCAAATCAAAACCCAAATTAAATCCGAATACTTAAGAAGAGAAAGCCCAAAATAAAATAAATAAATTTGGTGAGCATGGCCACCACTTGAGCTCCTGCCGACCCGGTCCATTACTGAGTGTCGCCTGAAAAATAATCCCACGAAGGGGTGAGTCAAGCAGACTCAATGTGTACAACCAACACAAGTCTTAATTAATTCGGGCATGTCAAATCATACATAATATATGTATATAAATCATGATGCAAACCCGAACCCAAACCTAGATAACCATCCGCTACCGTCACCGTACCAACCATCACACAGTGGGACTACAAAGTCGACCCTCCATCCGCTACACACCATCGAAGGCGTCTCTGCAATCGACATGCTCATCGCCTTATAAAAGTCGTGGCATAGCCACGGATAATAATTCGTGACATAAGTCACCACTTTGAGTTTTCGTGACATAAGTCACCACATTCGATTTCGTGACATAAGTCACCACATTCGAGATATTGTGGTATAAAACCACCAAATCACTTCCCTTTCATATCACCCATATGCCCCATGTCATACAATTATGCATTAACCATGTCATATTCCTTATTCACATTCTTATAATTTCACATATATGCCATAACAAATCTTATCATACTCATAGTAGGGTGGGTAAGCGATACGAGTATTTTGTACCATTGCATAGTTAGCCATGTGTTACATTATTATAAACACATACATATAAAATTGATGCCATAAATCTTTTAAGAGCTAGTGTGGGGTACACACCGATTTACTTAATGAACTCTTTGAAATCCGAAAATCCGATCTAATCCTCTATATCTCAAGTTCCTACATTCGGCCAACACTTAGTATTTTAGCCTAAGCCTATTCGGCTATATAACCAAATCCTGAAGGAAACGTAACCAAAATCTTACCTTGCTTGCCGATTTGATTACTAATCAAATCCCAAAATTCGTGATATTCCTTGCAATCGGCCAACACTTATGAATCTTAAATCCCGGAAACCTCAGCTTACTTTTATCGACTTTCTCCTAAAAGCCAAAGTCACAATCGGTTAACACTTAAATACCAAATATGGCCTACGACCGAATGTCAACACTTCCTTACCTTGCTTACCAAATCCCGAAACTGCATGATATCTCTTCCTTGCAATCGGCCCACACTAGATCACTTAACAGGTTAGCTTTCGGCTTTTGAATAATTAAGAAATAGATTTGAACCACCAAATATAGCCTTGGCCGATTACATATGTCCATTTACCTTGTGATTCTTAAATCCTGAATTTCATCCTTGAATCTTTATTGATGCCGAGATTCCTATAGGCACATGTTAGATCCAATCTAACATTAAAACATAATAAATGGCCCTTGGCCGAATGACTTACCTTAAATCTTTAAAAGTCTCGAAAGATCCTTCCTTGTAGTCGATAATAGGCAAATCCCGAAAACCTTTTCCATAGTTTCGGCCAAAGAACAAATATGGCTTTAGAATCTTTGATTTCAGCTTAAAGAAAAGAAATAAAATGATAACAATAGATCCTTACCCTTACTACTATTGTTGACGGCACCCTTGCTTTGATCTACAGAGTATTTGGCTATGGCTAGATGTTGTTCACTTAAGTTTCGGCTCTTGGTTAATAGTAGTGATAATGGGAAAAGATGAAGCGAGAATGATATGGAGGCTCAAGTATGATTGGCTAGAGTGGAGAAGAAAGAAAGCATTGAGAGGAGGAAGGAAAAGAAAGTGTTGGTGAGGCTTAACCAAAATTCGGCTCAAAAAGAAAGAGGAAGAAAGAAGAAATTTCAGCACATATTCCCCTTGGCATGACCGATTGCCTCATTTACTTCCCCCTCCTATATTCGGCTAGCATTCAAACACTTAGCCATTCCTTGCTTTTCTCCTATTTTCTCTCTTCTTTGCATATTCAAAATAATTCAAAATAAAATCATCATTTATCCTTACTTTAGCCGAAATTTTAAAAGAATAAAACAAGTCTTTATCCTCATCTTCTCAAAGTCCCATAGCCGTCCATCACTCCCCTCTCTTTGACGTCATCAAGCAAAAATAAAAACCCCACCATAAGTTGCCAACAAGACTCGAACCTGAGCCCAACTCCCCTGCTTGTGGCGTCACCTGCTAGACCCTTAAGTGGCGCTTCCAAGCCACTTTAACAAGCCGATTTTTATGTCTAATTTCCCCTACTTATTATCTTAAGGCCACTCTGCTTCAGTTCCACTTCAAGACTTAGAACTTAATATTTTCTGAGGCACTTATTTATACTCTAAGGTTCTCAAGAATTCATAAAACACATTCAAAGTACATATAGGCATGCTACTTCATACAGTTTAAACAAAAATGCATAGGCCATAATTCCCGGATGTTACATCGCACATAGCCTAGCACATGGCCGTGTGCGACACACGGCCTGGACACATGGACATGTCCTTGGCTGTGTGGTTACTAAGCTTATTTTTACCTAATTTTTTCATACTCAGTTTGGGTGATTCCACACGGCCTGTCCATAGCGCACACAGCCTGGCGCATGACCATATTTTTTTCCTTTTTAAAGCTAATTTTTTTTATTTTTTTCTTTTTCTTTTGTTTCCTTCCTAGCCCAACCAAAGTGATTTTATTTAGTTTTATATTTTATTTTTTTTTTTTATTTTTGTTTTTTGTTTTTTTATGCCCTGTACTTTTATTATTTTGTCAGTCGTTTTTCTTTTTCTTTTTGTCTCTTTATCTTCTTGTTCCTTTTTGTATATTTTCTTATTAGTCGAAGACATGCACTTCATTTAGAATCGCCCATGATTCCGGTTTTCAACATTTCGATGAATTCATCCACATTTAGTGCAATTTTAGTTCTCTTCCTCATGGTATTGTACTTATTCTGCGATTTTAATTGTTTGTGCATTGAGGGAAATGTACATATTAAGTGTAGGGATGATTTTATATGCTTATGAAATATAGCCCTTGAATTATTATTTTTTTTCTAAATAATTTTCTCATAGGTACCATTGAAGTAATTTCTGTTAATTTAGAGTTCTTATTGATTTTGTTTTGGAATAATTTGTGGATTTTTTTTTTGCATTGTATAATTTATACTTTCAGTCACGAGAGAGTCAGACATGGTAAGTTGTTTTTCAGAAATTATTATTTTAGGTTGTCTCCCTAAATTGAAGTATTATTGTAACATCCTAAAATTTGAGTATTGAATTGATGCATGTTTTAGTGCTTAACTTGTGTATAGTAAAATTTTTCATGATTAGTATAGTCTTGAGGAGACTTGAGAACTATTCAGAATTAGAATAAATTTTAGTAAGGAGTATTTAATTGAAGTGGATCAAGTGACTTTGAGGTTTAAGTGAAATTAACTGTTAAAAACTAGCATAAGATGAGCTAGTAACAAGGTGGTGTTGGCGCATGTATGTTTGCTTGAGGGGAGAGGTTTGAATCTCCTAGCATGCATTTTGAAAGCTTTTATTTTTTGCTTTCCTTAGCAAGTGTCGGTCATGGATAAGATTAAAGGATGAGTTAGACAACATTTTTGGCAAGAAGACTAAAGGAAAAAGGTAAGTAAAGGTTTAAAGAAAAAATCTCATGAATTAAGGTGATAAGGGGACATAAGGCATGGATCAAGGGTTTTGTTTTGGAAAGCTTTGAATGGCTAATTGGCTATGAACTTGGATGGTTTTTGGGGCTAGGGAGGTTGGCCGAATTTTGTTAGTAGCTTGATAGGGATTAGGAGCTAGTTTGGTCAATTTCTTTAGCAACATGAGCATTATTTTCCATTCTCTCCAAAATCCTTTTTCCTAGCCGAATGTAGTTGAAGCAATAGGCAAATTTTTGGTTGTTTGGCCATTTCTTTTTGACCAAATTAGTATCATCTTCTTTTCTTTCTCTTTTTGCGAAAACATACAACTTTGAAGAAGCATAATTCTTTTCTTTTCTTCTTTTGGCCGAATATACACCAATCCCAAGACCTATCTTTGTTCATCTTCCATCCTTGGAAAATCAACACATAAACACTCTCTCTTTACTCTTTTCTCCTTTCTTTCTTCTTGTAAAGAACACTCAAACATCTCATTTTCTCCCTTTTATTTCACCATGGCGAATCTTCGCTAAGCACTATCTCCTTCAAATTTCCTTCATAACCGAATATTCTACAACTCACATATTTCCTTCTCAATCATTCTTCGTCCTACTCACACTTTAATCAATCGGTAAGTGGCTAGTACAATATTTTGGAATTTGTTATTTCCCTTTCTTTTGTGTCGAATCTATGTGGTGTGGGATGATCTTTTTGGATTGAGATCATCATCATACCATATCACATTCTGATCTTTTCCTTATCATGGAAACATAGTGGAGGGCCGAAACTCAAGTGTTCGTAAACATCGTAGATCATTGAAATCGGATTTAAGGTGTTAAAGGTAAGAGATTATTAAGGTAAACCGATTACACTCTTTAAGTCTTTAGTCTTAAGATTTTTGATATATTGTTAGGACTAATGATTCTTTGTCTTTGAAGACAATCAAAATAGGGATGAAAAGGGCAGTAAATAGTGTTTGGAAGAGGGATGGTTCCGCTATTCCCCATAATTTTAAGAGAAGGACTGATTCGAGAATCCAAGACTTTCCACCGGGTTGTGGACCCTCATCCAGCGAAAACCAATTATCCAAAGTCGTACGTACCCCTGAACCATTGTTTACTCGTGGTACTGAACCTTTGATCGGAGAGTAATCGCAAATAGTGGTCATTCGAGATTCCGAGGGTAAGATTTAGATCGCTCAATATTAGAACAGTTTAATATTAAATTTTAGTGTTCTAATCCTTCGTAATGTGTGTTTAGATATCGACGAGCGGGAGAGTGCAGTTCTCACCGTAATCAGGTGTGTAATCTCACACTATATCTCATGGGTTAGATGACTATCTGATAGTAAAAGTTGGATTAAAAATCATAAAGTTGGTGAAATCGCAAAATATGGTATTATCGACACTTTAGTGTTAAAATCATGAAATCGGTATTAAGATCGTGAAAATTTTGGAATCGCCCTTAATGGCTAAAATGATAATAAGTGATAAATTTGGGCCATATGTGATATTTGATAAATTTGGGCCATATGTGATATTTGATAAATTTGGGCCATATGTGATATTTGGCAAGTTTGGGCCATATGTGATATTTAATAAATTTGGGCCTATGTGATATTTGATAAATTTGGGCCATATGTGATATTTGATAAATTTGGGCCATATGTGATATTTGATAAATTTAGGCCATATGTGATATTTGGCAAATTTGGGCCATATGTGATAATTGAGAATTTGGGCCATATGTGATAATCGATAAATGGGCCATAAGTGAAATTTGATAATTGGGCCATTTATGATAATGGATAATTGGGCTATATGTGAAATGTGTTTTAATGGGCCAAAATTCATAAATTATAATATGGTTTTCTTTACAAATATTTTGTAATGCATAAACATGATTGCATGGGTTGGGATCAATGATGAAGAGAAGAAAGGCTTGATGCCAGAATTCTAGATAGGTGACTCATCACGATGGTAGTTACCGAAATCTAGATCGATGGTTCTACCACAATTATTTAAATGGCCGTTGCCACAAATATTATATTGGGCTTAAAGCCTACTTTGGTGTGTTAGCGGGGTGGGTGACTAAAGCTCCCCACAGGTGTGCTGGTTGGGTACGGAGGTGTGTAGCGGATGGAAATCTAGGTTTGGTTTTGGGAATTGCATATCATTTGCATTATTTTTTTTGTAAATGCTAAATTATTATATTTTGAAATGGGCTTAGGCCCAAATGAATGTTTAAATGGTCTTGGCCCAGTGGACTATGGTAAGTGAGTTACACACTGAGTTCTAAGTAACTCACCCCATTTTTTTTTAACCCTCTCAGGTAATAACAATTGATGGAGACTTGGGTCGGAGATGACTTCATGGGAAGGCTATACTACAAATGGTGGTTTATAAAACTTTAAGACTTCTTTTATAATTTTTATTAAGTGCTATTTTTTAATGGCGATGTAATAAGGCCTTTCTAATTATGGATTTTATTATGTGGATGGATTATTTATGTTTTAGTTTTATTAAGTTGGATTGATTTAGTTTTTCATAAATATTTTTCTAAAACTTTCGTATAAAATAAAGGTTTTTCTTATATATCTTTGAAACTCAAGAAATCCTTTAACTCTACATTAGAGTATTTTGATTGTATAAATTTCAAAATTTTAATCAAATATTACTCTATAGATCCAATGATAATCTCTTGTGTTTTTAATCAAGGATTTCAAATAAACCTCGATATTTTTCGATAAAGTCATTCTCTTAATTGTTTTGGAATTTGATTTCTACTTCGTTAAATGATTTGAATGTTCGTTAAATTTGTGTGGCATGACAAAATTCGGGCTTAATGCAAAGGCCGGGTTTAGGGTGTTACATTTTATGGTATCAGAGCCCAGTTTCAAAACTCGGCTGTGGTTTGGGTTCAACAATGATTTTGTTTAAAAACCACTTAAATTTCTAGACTTTATGTTTTAAAGGTAGTATGGCACCACGAGCATCCGACACCAAGTCAAGTAAGTATTTGTTTATTAAATGTTAATTATTGTGATGAGACCTAAGAAACACTCTAGAACATCTAGTTTTAGGTGTTGAAAACGATAGAGATCAAGACTATAGGATGTGATTGCGAAAACAACCTTATCTCTTATATCCCATAAAATATCGTTAATAAACACTGAAATAATATTCTGATTCATAAAACTCGTAATCAGATTAAAGCGAATTAGTCAATATGAGCACTAGAGGACGTGGTCGTGGACGCGGTAGACATGGCTGTGGTATAGGACGAGGTGCTGCGTCTGAAATGCCGGGTCACATACCGAAAATGGATGTACCTACGTCATTTGAGAGCGAAGCTGGATCTCATGATCATGCGAATGAGGATAATACTTTGACTCAAGCAATGTTGCGAGTCTTAGAAAGAGTAGTTGGAGCCAGAATTGGGCCAATAACTCGCGGATCAATATTAGAACGACTTAAGTCTAGTGGTGCAGAAGTTTTTAGAGGTGTCTCTAGTGTAGCTCCGAATGTGGTAGAATATTGGCTTGAGGCTGTAGAACGAATTATGGATGATTTGGAGTGTACCATCGAGCAAAAACTGAGAGGAGCTGTATCTTTGTTAAGAGACGAGGCGTATCAATGGTGGCTTACTGTTCGAGAAGGCACCGAGGCTGCATTGGTTAATTGGGATTTTGTTAAAGCTTCTTTCCAAGGGAATGCGTTGGAACCGATTATGTAGATGCAGAAGGAAAGAATTCTGAATTTGGTTCAAGGAAGTAAGGCGTGGCGACTACGAGGCGTAATTTCTTCGTTTGAGTCGTTATGCCCATACTATAGTGCGGTGATCATGGTAGCGTATGCGGTTTGAGGATGGTGAATGATGAGTTCTTGGTCTTGATAGCCCCACAACAAGTAAAGACTTTTACCTCGCTTGTAGAAAGCTAAGATAGTGAAGAGGCTAATAATTTAGAATGCGAGCAGGGAAAAAGTAAGAGGCAAGAGGATTTTAAGTATTACGGTTCTTCTAAAAGGTTTCAAAAGAGGCCACGGAATGATGAGCCGTTCAAGTTAGGGCATCTGTGACTACCAATCAGATTCGAGAATGTGCCGACTGTGGTAGACGACATCCCAAAGAATGTTGGAGGAAAACTAGAGCCTGTTTTAAATGTGGATCAAAGAATCATCAGTTTAAGAATTATCCTCGATGGACTAAAACGACTCAAGAAGCTCGTAACCCTGAGGCTCAGCCAGCTAGAGGCACTCAGCAGCCACCAAGAGGTCGTGGACCAGGTCATGGTGGTAATGGTAACGGACGTGGAAAAGGTGCATCAGGTCCAGGTAATGGTGTTAGAGGTAACACAGAGGCGAGACGGCCGAGATTGGTCTATCTTTGTCGAGCGTCGTGAGGACGACGATGCACCTGATGTGATAACTGGTACGTTCTTCATCTCTGATGTACCTGTTACTGCTTTGATAGATATCAGATCTACCCACTTGTATGTTGCTAGTGCTATATCTGGAAACCTAAATATTAGATCTAAGATTACTGATAGAGAGATAATGGTAATTAGTCCTTTAGGACAGTCGATAATAGTGAATAAATTATTCAGAGATGTGCCCTTAGAGATTCAAAGAGAGGTATTTCTAGTAGACTTGATGGAATTACCTTTCGTTGAGTTTGATCTTATATTGGGCATGGATTGGTTGGTGAAGCATCGGGCACAATTGAATTGTGCCGAAAAGCGGATGTCAATTAGGACTGTGGATGATAAGGAGATAATAATGATAGGCGAGTGAAAAAACTTTTTGGCAAATGTGGTATCTACTTTGAAGGCAGAAAAGTTGGTATGGAAAGGGAATAGAGCATTCCTAGCATTCATCAGTGCTTTGGATGCCAAGGAATTATCAGTGGAAGGTGTGAGAACGGTAAAAGAATTTCCAGATGTCTTTCTCGAAGAACTTCTGGGTCTACCTCTAGATCGGGAAGTAGAATTTGGCATTAAGCTTTTACGAAGCGCTCGGTGTCCATTACTCCTTATGGAATGGCAGAAAGAGTTAGCGACTTAAAGCTCAAATTCAAGAAGCGCTAGATCGGGGATTTATTCGACCAAGTGTGTCTCTGTGGGGAGCACCGATTTTGTTCGTCGAGAAGAAGGATGGGTCATTGCGTATGTGCATTGATTATAAGCAGTTGAATAAATTGACGATCAAGAATAGGTATCCATTACTGAGAATCGATGACCTATTTGATCAATTAAGAGGAGCTTGGTCTTTTCCAAGATTGATTTGAGATCGAGTTATCATCAACTCAAGGTGAAGGAGGCGATATTCATAAGGCGGCATTTGAACTCGCTATGGACATTATGAGTTTTTAGTGATCTTTGTTTGGTTTGACTAATGCACCAGCTGCATTTATGAACATGATGAACCGAGTCTTTCATCCCTATTTAGACCGGTTCGTAGTAATGTTCATAGATGACATCTTAGTATATTCGAGGAATGAAGAAGAGCATGACTCTCATTTGCGCATTGTGTTGCAAATTTTGTGAGATAAGCAACTATATGCCAAATTCAGTAAGTGTGAATTTTGGTTAAAGGAATTGACTTTCTTGGGTCATGTAGTGTCAGTTGAAGGAATAAGAGTTGATCCTCGAAAGGTAGAGGCTGTGTTGGATTGGAAACCGCCAAAGTTAGTAGCTGAGATCTGAAGTTTCTTGGGTTTGGCTGGTTATTATAGACGCTTTGTTGAGGGGTTTTCATTGATTGCTGCACTACTAACTAAGTTGTTACGGAAGAAAGTACCGTATGTATGGGTGATAAACAACAAGAAAGTTTGGCGAAGAAGATTCTAACTAAGCGCCGATACTAATTCAACCAGAGGTAGAAAAAGAGTTTACCATTTACTGTGATGCGTCACACACGGGTTTAGGATGTGTACTGATGCAAAGTGGAAAAGTGGTAGCTTATGCTTCTCGACAGTTGAGGCCACATGAAGTCAATTATCCTATAGTGATTTGGAGCTGGCTGCGGTAGTGTTTGCATTAAAGATTTGGAGACATTATCTTTACGGTGAGAAGTCAATCATTTATACAGACCATAAGAGTCTTAAGTATCTTCTTACCCAAAAGGAGTTGAATTTAAGACAACGGAGATGGGTGGAGTTGTTAAAGGATTATGATTTCTCAATCGAGTATCATCTTAGAAAGGCTAACGTTGTGGTAGACGCGTTGAGTCGAAAGGTTGTATCGGAGTTAAGAGCAATGTTTGCTCATCTCAGTTTGTATGAGGATGGCAGTTTGTTAGCGAAACTTCAGGTGAAGCCTCTGTGGTTGGAACAAATCAAGGAAAAGCAATTATCCGATGAAAAGTTAGGTCCTTTAATACAACAAGCTAAAAGCGGTGTAATAGGAGATTTTGGTTTGATCAAAGATAGTGTACTGTGTTTTCGTGGAAGGGTTTGTATGCCCGAGAATTCGGATTTGAGGCAAATGATTCTTCTAGAGGCATATAGTAGCCCTTATGCTATGCACCCCAGAGGAAATAAGATGTATCGGGATCTCCGTGAATGATATTGGTGGCCAAAGTTAAAGCGGGAAGATTCTTGATTTAGTGGGAAAGTGTTTGACTTGTCAACAAGTAAAGGCAAACATCAATTACCATGGGATTCTTGCAACCGATAAAGATTCCATTATGGAAATGGGAGCGGATAACGATGGATTTTGTTAGTGGGTTACCCTCAACACCTACTAAGAAAGATTACATGCAGGTGGTAGTAGATCGATTAACGAAGACCGCTCATTTTCTACCGGTTAAAGACGGATTACTCGTTGCGAAGTTGGCTAAACTATATGTATCTGAAATTGTGAGGTTACATGGGGTACCATTGTCTATCATATCGGACAGGGATCCTCGGTTTACATCACGATTTTGGAAAGTTTTGCATGAGGCTCTAGGTACAAAGTTAAACTTGATCTGACTTTTCACCCTCAGTCAGATGGTCAGTCGGAAAGAGTAATCCAAATTTTGGAAGACATATTAAGAGGTTGTGTGATTGATTTTAGAGGTAGTTGGGAGGATTTTCTACCGTTGGCAGAGTTTGCATATAACAACAGTTATCAATCCAGCATTCAGATGGCACCCTATGAAGCGTTATATGGTCATAGGTGTTGTACTCCTACTTGTTGGACTGAATTAGGGGAACGATAACTTTTAGGTCCTAAATTGATATCAGAGACAGAAGAAAAAGTAAAGGTAATTCGAGCGCGATTAAAGGAAGCTTCGGATAGACAAAAGTCATACACGAATCTGAAGCGTAAAGATATCGAGTTTGCGGTGGGAGATCAAGTCTTTCGAAAGATTTTTAGATTCGGAAGGAAAGGCAAGTTGAGCCCTAGGTTTATAGGGCCGTACAATGTGTTGAAGCGTGTAGGACCAGTGGCCTATCAACTTGATTTACCACTGGAGTTGAGTCAGATTCATAGTGTTTTCCATGTTTCTATGCTGAGAAGCTATAGATCAGATCCATCGCACATAGTACCGGTAGAAAAAGTGGAATTAAGGCCAGATTTGTCTTTCGAGGAGGAACCACTGAGAATCTTAGACCGAGATTTTAAGGTGTTAAGAAAGAAGATTGTACCGTTGGTCAAGGTTTTATGGCGTAATCATGGAGCGGAGGAAGCTACGTGGGAGCCTGAGGATGCAATTCGACAACAATATCCTCATCTCTTTTAGCCAGGAAAATTTCGAGGATGAAATTTTCTTTAAGGAGGGTAGAGTTGTAACATCCTAAAATTTGAGTATTGAATTGATGCATATTTTAGTGGTTAACTTGTGTATAATAAAATTTTTCATGATTAGTATAGTCTTGAGGAGACTTGAGAACTATTCGGAATTAGAATAAATTTTAGTAAGGAGTATTTAATTGAAGTGGATCAAGTGACTTTGAGGTTTAAGTAAAATTAAGTGTTAAAACTAGCATAAGATGAGCTAGTAGCAAGGTGGTGTTGGCGCATGTATGTTTGCTTGAGGGAGAGGTTGAATCTCTAGCATGCATTTTGAAAGCTTTTATTTTTGCTTTCCTTAGCGAGTGTCGGTCATGGATAAGATTAAAGGATGAGTTGGACAACATTTTTGGCAAGAAGACTAAAGGAAAAAGGTAAGTAAAGGTTTAAGGAAAAGAATCTCATGAATTAAGGTGATAAGGGGACATAAGGCATCGATCAAGGGCTTTATTTTAGAAAGCTTTGAATGGCTAATTGGCTATGAACTTGGATGATTTTTGGGGCTAGGGAGGTTGGCCGAATTTTGTTAGTAGCTTGATAGGGATTAGGAGCTAGTTTGGTCAATTTCTTTAGCAACATGAGCATTATTTTCCATTCTCTCCAAAATCCTTTTTCCTAGCCGAATGTAGTTGAAGCAATAGGCAAATTTTTTGTTGTTTGGCCATTTCTTTTTGACCAAATTAGTATCATCTTCTTTTCTTTCTATTTTGTGCCGAAAACATACAACTTTGAAGAAGCATAATTCTTTTTCTTTTCTTCTTTTTGGCTGAATATACACCAACCCCAAGACCCTATCTTTGTTCATCTTCCATCCTTGGAAAATCAACACATAAACACTCTCTCTTTACTCTTTTTCTCCTTTCTTTCTTCTTGTAAAGAACACTCAAACATCTCATTTTCTCCTTTTTATTTTCACCATGGCTGAATGTTGCTAAGCACTACCTCCTTCAATTTTCCTTCATAATCGAATCTTCTACAACTCACATATTTCCTTCTCAATCATTCTTCTTCCTACTCACACTTTAATCAATCGGTAAGTGGCTAGCACAATATTTTGGAATTTGTTATTTCTCTTTATTTTGTGTCGAATCAATGTGGTGTGGGATAATCTTTTTGGATTGAAATCATCATCATACCATATCTCATTCTAATCTTTTCTCTATCATAGAAACATAGTGGAGGGCCGAAACTCAAGTGTTCGTAAATGTCGTAGATCGTTGAAATCAAATTTAAGGTGTTAAAGGTAAGGGATTATTAAGGTAAACCAATTACACTCTTTAAGTCTTTAGTCTTAAGATTTTTGATATATTGTTAGGACTAATGATTCTTTGTCTTTGAAGACAATCAAAATAGGGACGAAAAGGGGAGTAAATAGTGTTCAAAAGAGGGGTGGTTTCGTTATTCCCCCTAAGTTTAAGAGAAGGACTATTTCGGGAATCAAGAGACTTTCCTTTGGGTTGTGGACCCTCATCCGTGAAAACCAATTATTCAAAGTCGACGCACCCCGAACCATTGTTTACTCGTGGTAATCTTGAACCTTTGATCGGAGAGCAATCACAAATAGTGGTTATTCGAGATTAGAGGTAAGATTTAGATCGCTCAATATTAGAATAGTTTAATATTAATTTTAGTGTTCTAATCCTTCGTAATGTGTGTTTATATATCAACGAGCGGGAGAGTGCAGTTCTCACCGTAATTAGGTGTGTAATCTCACACTATATCTCATGGGTTAGATGACTATACAGTAGTAAAAGTTGGATTAAAAATCGCAAAGTTGGTAAAATCGCAAAATATGGTATTATAGACCCTTTAGTGTTAAAATCATGAAATCGGTATTAAGATCATGAAAATTTTCGAATCACCCTTAATGGCTAAAACGATAATAAGTGATAAATTTGGGCCATATGTGATATTTGATAAATTTGGGCCATATGTGATATTTGATAAATTTGGGCCATATGTGATATTTGGCAAATTTGGGCCATATGTGATATTTGATAAATTTGGGCCATATGTGATATTTGATAAATGGGCCATAAGTGAAATTTGATAATTGGGCCATTTATGATAATGGATAAATGGGCTATATGTGAAATGTGCTTTAATGGGCCAAAATTCATAAATTATAATATGGTTTTCTTTACAAATATTTTGTAATGCATAAACATGATTGCATGGGTTGGGATCAATGATGAAGAGAAGAAAGGCTTGATGCCAGAATTCTAGATAGGTGACTCTGTCACGATGGCCGTTGCCCGAAATCTAGATCAGTGGTTCTACCACAATTATTTAAATGGCCGTTGCCGTAACTATTATATTGGGCTTAAAGCCTACTTTGGTGTGTTGGCGGTTTGGGTGACTAAAGCTCCCCACAGGTGTGCTGGTTGGGTACGGGGGTGTGTAGCGGATGGAAATCTAGGTTTGGTTTGGGAATTGCATATCATTTGCATTATTTTTTTTGTAAATGCTAAATTATTATAATTTGAAATGGGCTTAGGCCCAAATGAATGTTTAAATGGTCTTGGCCCAGTGGACTATGGTAAGTGAGTTACACACTGAGTTCTAAGTAACTCACCCCATTTTTTTTTTACCCCTCTCAGGTAATAACAATTGATGGAGACTTGGGTCGAAGATGACTTCGTGGGAAGGCTATACTACAAATGGTGGTTTATAAAACTTTAAGACTCCTTTTATAATTTTTTATTAAGTGCTATTTTTTAATGGCGATGTAATAAGGCCTTTTTAATTATGGATTTTATTATGTGGATGGATTATTTATGTTTTAGTTTTATTAAGTTGGATTGATTTAGTTTTTCATAAATTTTTTCTAAAACTTTCGTATAAAATAAAGGTTTTTCTTATATATCTTTGAAACTCGGAAATTCTTTAACTCTTCGTTAGAGTATTTTGATTGTATAAATTTAGAAATTTTAATCAAATATTACTCTATAGATCCAATGATAATCTCTTGTGTTTTTAATCAAGGATTTCAAATAAACCTTGATTTTTTTCGATAAAGTCATTCTCTTAATTGTTTTGGAATTTGATTTCTACTTCGTTAAATGATTTGAATGTTCGTTAAATTTATGTGGCATGCCGAAATCCGGGCTTAATGTATAGGCCGGGTTTGGGGTGTTACAATTATCTTGAAAATTTAAATTTGCAAGTTTGACATCAAAACCATAAGTTTTTGTTAGATTTTCACCCTATAAAGCATATATTTTATTTTGTGCTCATTTTGTTTTTGGTTTTGACTATGTCAACTTGATTTGGAGTTCTAGAACTTGCTTCAATTATGCATGTCGAGACCACATTATTGATTTGATATACTGAGATGATAGAGACACTTAGGATTTAACCTAGTTAACCTGTAAAAAGCTTACCTATTGAATTAACCCTTAGTAAACCTCGTTGATCCTAACACATGTTTTTCTAACTCGTTAATGTTAACCTATAACTCATATCTATGTTGTAAAATTATCCTTTTTATTGACTCCCTTTTTGTCGAGATTTGATTTGGTCAGTTGCCTAACTATGTTTCATTATTTGAATTGCCAAATTTTGTTTTGTTTCAAACAAAATCAATAAAAAATCAAAATAAAAAAAAAAATAAAGGAAAAAAAAAAAAAATAATTTTTGATTGAGCTTGAATAATTAGTTTCATATTTTGTTGAAAAGCTCAGTTTCATTTGTGATTATTCTTGTTGATGTAATTTCTTTTAATTCAGCAACTGATTGTTTTTTTCTAGTTTGGTAATTTATCAACTTGATCTCAATTATAACAAACTTTTCTGATTTTTTCCCTAACCTTAACCTAAGCCCCATTACAATCGTGTAAAGATCTCTTGATTAGTGTTTCATCTCGTTTTATAGTGGTGGAGATTTGATTTTCAAGCAAGCTTATGGTAATAACGTTTCTTGTTCGACTATTGAGTGCACAGTATTTGAACATTAAATACTTTGAGTGCTTTGAGTGATCTTGAGTGATGATGGCAATTGTTGTTGATTATAAATTTAAGATAATTATTTAGATAAGGGTAGAGACCTACGTCTTTCGACTTGGGCTGCTTGAATCTTTAGTGTTCTTTTGGTTGAATTTCTAATGCATAATAGTTTACAAATTATCTTGAAACATTATTGATGAAAATGACAAATTGGGAAAAACTAACCTGAATGTGGGTTGAGGATTTTGCTTGAGGACAAGCAAATGCTTAAGTGTTGGGATATTTGATAAATGGTAAAAGTAACATGTTTTACCCTCATTCTTAATGCATTTTTGGATGATTATTTGATGTAAAATGATGAATTTTATGCTTCTAATCCTTTAAGTTCATGTTTCTATACATTAGGAGAGCCTTTGGGAGCAGAATGAGTGTGAAAAATAATTGAAAAAAAAAAATTTAAGTTTTAGGACCAAAAAGGCTAGGCCATTCCACACGGGTTGGACACATGGCCGTGTGAGCCACAAGGGTTGCCACACAACCATCTGTCGGACCATGTCAAAATCAAAAATTGCACTCCAAACACGTAGAAAAGCACAATTTTTTAGGTTTTTCAGGTATTCTAAGACCTATATATGACAAAGATAAGAAGAGGGGAGGGAGCCGTCATAGAGTACTCAAGAAAACAATTCAAAAAAATGCAATTGAAGCTGACTCTAAAGTAGATTTCCAACAAGATTGAAGATCTCCTTTTGATTTTTTTGAATTTTATTATGAGTTTCTTTGTTTCTTGTGGTTATACTATCTTTAGGATGTTTTTATTTGCTACCATGAACTAATTTTCCAAATACCTAGGGAGATGAATCCTACAATGGATTCTGTTATTTGATTTCTATTTTTACGCAATAAATACTTGAATCTTGTTCTCAATTATGTGTGCTTAATTATTGGTTTAATATTTTTGAACTATTAATCCATTCTTGATGTGCTTAAATCAAAGGAGGAAAAGTCTCTGTTTAACAGAAGATCTAGCATAATTGAGTGGAGTTTCATGCAATCCTAGAAATAAGATGACATGAATCTACTAGAGTAGAGTCAAATCTAATAAGGGAATCCATAGATCGAGTTAATGAGATAATAGGGGTTTTAATTAGAAATAAATTTCAATTAATCAACCAAGAGTTAGTTGATCTTACTCTCAAAATACATATTAGCATAATTTAGGGATTTCTACATATCAAGATACTAAATGAACAAATTTTAATTCAGATTAATAATGACATATGAAATCTAGGTGTATTCTTTCTTGGGTATTGTCTCGCTTCTTGGTTGTTAATTGTTTATTTTCCTGATTTGTTCTTTGTTGTGTTCTTTGGTTAACTGATTTAGTTAATTTTAGTTTTAATCAATAACTCTAATTTATCAGTTAAATAATAGAAAGATAGTAATTACTAGTACTTTTAGTCCTTTTGGGAACAATATCTTTGTTCATCATAGCTATACCATTAATTGATAGGTGTACTTGCCTTTATCAGATTTTTAGTTGGTTTACAACTGCAATCAGTTAGAGGAAAGATGTGTTCTCTTTTTTGGGATTTTATGGATTTTGGAACATTAAATGTTTGGGCTTTAGCGGTCCATCTTTTACTTGGTGTAGAGGAGGGATATTTGAGAGGTTAGATAGGGCTATTAGGAATGATGCTTGGCTAAACGAGTTTCCTAATACTTTAGTCACACATCTTCCAAGGGTTAAATATGAACACAAACTATTTTTTTTATTTGTGAGACCAGAACTTAGGATTCCATAGGAGTGACCCTTTAGATTTCTAGTTGGATGGCTAGAACATCCGAGGTTTCTGAATTTTGTTAAGGATCAATAGGGTTTTAATAGTAATTTGGCAGAATCCTTTTCTAATCTTTCTATGGGACTCAAGAAGTGGAATTGAACTGTTTATGGAAATTCAAGTACTTGTAAAAGACATTTGGTGAGTAAGCTCTCAAGTATCCAAAAGAATATGGAAGTTTCTAATTATAGTAAACTCCTTTAGTTAAAGATGGAAACCCATGAAGAGTTGGAAATTGTACTCCACCATGAGGAACTTCTCTGGAAGCAGAAATCCAGATGTGAGTGGCTAAATCTGAGAAATTGGAATACTAATTTTTTTTCACAATAGAACTCAGTAAAAAAGAAAACAAAACTGTATTACTGCTTTGAAAAGTGATAACCCTTCAAATTGAAGCTATTAAAGTTTTTCAAAAGTTTTATGGCGAGCAACCTGAACCCATGAGTAATTTACCCCTAAGATCCTTCCCAAATCCTGATAATTGGGATATTCAATTTTTAAGAGAAGAGGTTTCAAATGATGAAATTAAAATAACACTTTTTGATATGGCCGCGTTGAAGGCACTGGGAAGTGATGGCTTTTAGGCACTTTTGTTTAAGAAATAGTGGGATTTAATTGCATCAGAGATCTTTGAGTGGGTTAAAGCTTTATTTGCTCGTAAGAGTATTGAGCCTGAGCTCAAAAACACTCTATTAGTCCTCATTCCTAATGTTCCTAGTTCTGAGAACTTTTTACAATTTCGTCAAATTAGTTTATGTTCTGTGATGTATAAATTGGTGATGTAACCTTTTTTAAAATGGTATTTCCTAAGATCATTGGCCAAGAACAAGCATGTTTTACTAATAACATCCTGATTGCCAAAGAGGCCATTCACTCGATGAAGAGTAAACATAGAAACATGAATTGGATGGTTGTCAAAATTGATATGGAAAAAGCATATGAAAGAGTATGTTGGGAGTCCATTGGGGCTTCTCTTTCAGCTGCAGGTATTCCTGATATACTTATAAATGTTATAATGTCTACTATTACAAGTTCTACTATGTAGGTGATATGAAATGGAGCTCCAATGCAGAAGTTGAAGCTTACGAGGGGTATTCATCACGGACATTCGCTTTCGCTATATCTCTTTTTTCTATGCATGGAGTGGATTGGTTATAGCATTCATCATGCCATAAATGGTGGTCTCTAGAGGTGTTCGCTTTCTGTGCCTGATTGGTAGGGTGGGTACTCAGGATTCACCATAGTTCCTGAAACACCCCAAACCCGGCCCACAAGCCCTGACCGGATCTGGCATGCTTCAAAGAAAACCATTCGAATCTTATTTGTTACTTTGCTAAAATTTTTCGTGTTTTTGAAAATAGTTGATTTAGGTTGGGCTCGAATTTTAAAACCCGTGTTGATTAGGTGTTAAAAACAATTTGTCTTTTTTTATACTTAAGAAAAATTTACTTTTAACTTTGAATTATCAAAATCGTGTCATACTTAGATAATTAAATTTGCAGGCATAAACAGTTCATACTATAGGCTTATTACATCAAAATAAAACCTAAAATAAAATTTAAAGTACTTAAATAACATAAAATGGTCCAACTAATAAAATTAAATGCTTGGGCATGGTCACTACTAAGCTCCTGCAGGCCGGTCCATCACCGATCATCACTGAAAAACATTCCCACAAAGGGTGAGTCGAGCAGACTCAATGTGCACAATCAACACTAAATCTCAATGATTATGGCATATCAAATCATACATATTCATATAGCATAAAATGATGCAATCCGAACCCAAGCCTATATATCCATTCGCTACACATCACCGTACCAACCGTCACACCGTGGGACTACTAAGTCAACCCTCCATCCGCTACACACCATCGAAGGCGATCATTGCGATCGGCGTGCTCATCGCCTTATAAAATTAGTGGCATAGCCACCAGATATATATTTCGTGATATAAGTCACCACATTCTTATATTGTGACATAAGTCACCACATTCTTATATTGTGACATAAGTCACCACATTCTTATATTGGGGTATAGAACCACCAATTCACTTCCCCTTCATATATCACCCATATGCCCATGTCATACAACATATGCAATATTATGCTTTATTCACATTCTTATATTTGCACCTATGTGCCATAATAGATCGTATTATATTCCTAGTTGGAGTAGGAAAACATACCTGAGTACTTTGTACCATTGCATGGTACCTTAGCCATATTCACACTATTTTAAGAGCACATACATATATATTTTAAATGTTGCCATAGATCTGATTAAGAGATAGTGTAGGGGTACACACCTGATTAACTTAGCGAATTCACTGAAAGCCTGAAAATCCTGATCTAGCGTCCTAGATCCCTAGCCCCTATATTCGGCCAACATATAGTATTTTAGCCAAAGGCCATTTGGCCAAATAATCAAATCCCGAATCCTTAGCTTGCTATCGTTTTAATCACTCCACAAATCCCAAAACTTGTGATGTTCACCCTTGAAATCGGCTAGCCACCAAATCACTTTACAGGTTAGTTTTTCGGCTTTTAAACGAAGTAAGGAATAGATTTAAGTACCAAAATAGGGCCTTGGCCGAATAACATATTCACTTACCTTATAAATCCCAAATCCCAAAAGCACCACTTGGTTATGGAGATGTTGAAATACCTATACACATATGTTAGATTCGATTCTAACATTAAATCACAAGTAGATAGCCTTTGGTAGAATATACACATGTCTTACCTTGAATCTTTAAAATCCCAAAATATCCTTCCTTGAAGTCAACAACACCTAAATCAAAACTTCCTTCAAGTAGTCGACCATAGACATTAAGGGATTAGTACCTTGATTTGGCTAAAAGAGTTTGAACATCGAATAAAAATCAATTACTCTTACCTTAATACTACAATCGACGGCACCTAGCTTAAAACCACAAAGATTAAAACGCTTTATGATGAGTGGCGATAAGAAAGAGATGAAAAAGAATATTATGGAGGCTTAAGTATGAATCGGTGGGGGAAAAGAAAGAAAGAATTGAGAGAGTTGGGGAAGAGGATTTTGGTTTTGTCAAACAAAAGAAAAAGAAGACTTGCCTAGAGAATTGACAAAGGAAAAGAAAGAATGAAGAATAGCCACCCTTTTCCCTTTTACTGAAATTAGTCTACCTAGAGAGCCTTATTGGCCAACTCTCCCTATTACGATAGCTTTATCTCTCAATTATCACCTTATTCAAATTAATAAAATTAATCCAACATTTATCCCTATCTAAATTAATTATCACCATTTATCTCTAAAAAAAATAAAAGGATTAAAGCTCTTAAAATTTAGCCTTAGTAGTCCCTTCTTTGCTCATTTCTCTTGCAAAATAAAACCTTTATTTTGCTTCCCTTGTAGCTCGAACCTAGGCCTCCCTGACACTCCTTGTGGCGTCACCTACTGGGCTTTAAGTGGCGCCTCCTTGCCACTTTTCCAAGCTCGTTCTTGTGTCATATTTCACCTACAATCCACCTTGCTTGATTTCCTCTTTTAAACTTAAAACTCAATATTTCAAAGGCATTTCCCTACATTTCAAGGTTCTAAAATTCACATAACACATTCATAACACATAAGACATGCTATTTCATATAATTAAGCATAAATGCACAAGCTATAATCCAGGATATTACAGTTCTACCCCCTTAAAATAATTTCGTCCTCGAAATTACCTGACTGAAATAAGTGAGGGTACTATTGTCGCATCGTCTCTTCTGGCTCCCACGAAGCTTCTTCCGATCCATGATTACACCATAACACTTTGACTAGAGGAACTGATTTCCTCCGTAACACTTTCACATCTCGTTCTAAAATCTGAATCGGCTCCTCCTCGTAGTACAAATCTGGCCTTATCTCTACCTTTTCAACCGGCACTACATGAGATGGATCCGATCGATAACGACGTAGCATGGAAACATGGAATACGTCGTGCATCTGCTTCAACTCGGTGGCAACTCCAAGCGATATGCCCTTGGTCCAATTCGCTTCAAAACCTTATAAGGCCCTATAAACCTTGGACTTAACTTCCCTTTCCGACCAAATCTCATTACCTTTTTCCAAGGCGAAACCTTAATAAACGCTTGATCTCCCACATCAAATTCTATTTCCTTCCATTTGAGATCTGCGTACGACTTCTGCCTATCAGATGCTTCTTTTAACCGTGCCCGAATTACACTAACCTTCTCTTCAGATTCTGCCACAATCTTTGGACCCAAAACTCAACGTTCCCCTAATTCCGTCCAACATGTAGGAGTGCGACACCTCCGTCCATACAACGCTTCATACGGTGCCATGCGAATACTAGCTTGATAGCTATTGTTGTACGTAAATTCTGCTAAAGGCAAATAGTCCTCCCAACTTCCTCTGAAGTTTATCACACAACCTCTCAACATATCTTCCAACACTTGGATTATTCGTTCAGATTGCCCGTCTGACTGCGGATGAAAAGCCGTAGTAAAGTCCAATCTGGTGCCTAAAGCTTGATGTAGTGCTCTCCAAAATCGAGACGTGAACCTTGGGTCCCTATCTGAAATGATCGATACCGGAACTCCATGCAACCTCACAATTTCTGCCACATATAACCTCACCAACTTCTGCAAAGAATAATCTATCCGCACTGGAATGAAGTGCGCAGACTTTGTCAATCGATCGACTATCACCCATACCGAGTCCTTCTTAGTAGGCGTAAGGGGAAGCCCACTAACGAAGTCCATGGTAATTCTCTTCCACTTCCACTGGGGAATCTGTATTGGCTAAAGCAATCCCGACGAAACTTGGTGCTCCGCCTTAACTTGTTGACACGTCAAGCATTTGGCAACAAATTCAGTAACTTCCTTATTCAGACCAGGCCACCAAAATAGTTCCCTTAGATCTCTGTACAACTTAGTGCCTCCAGGATGCATAGCATAAGGGCTACTATGCGATTCCCGAAGAATTCTTTGCCTAAGTTCCTCGTTCTTCGGCATACAGACCTTACCCTTGAAGCACAATACTCCCTCTTCATTAACACCATAACACTCTAACTCTCTATTCTGCACTTGTCGCAACTTAACACTTAGATCCTCATCCACCAACTGTCCCTCTTTCACTTCATTCAACCACGTTGGCTTAACTTGCAGCTCTGCCAGCAGACTTCCATCATCATACAAGCTTAGATCCGACATTACCTTTCGACGACTTTAGGGCATCTGCCACTACATTTGCCTTGCCTGGGTGATATTCTATAAAGCAATCGTAGTCCTTCAATAATTCTACCCACCTTCGTTGTCTCGGTTTAACTCCATACGAGTCGTGAGATACTTAAGACTCTTGTGGTGCATGTAGATTACCGACATCTCTCAATATAAATAGTGTCTCCACACCTTAAGGGCAAAGACCACTGCCGCCAATTCCAAGTCATACGTCGAGTAGTTAACCTCGTGTGGCCTCAGTTGTCGAGACGTATACGCAACTACTTTCCCATCTTGCATTAATACGCATCCCAATCCTGTATGGGAAGCGTCACAATACACCACAAAATCCTTCCTTGCCTCCGGCTGAATCAGAACTGGAGCTTCGATCAAGACCCTTTTAAGCTTCTCAAAGCTCTCCTATTGCTTATCGATCCATACGAAAGGCACTTCCTTCCTTAACAACTTTGTCAGGGGCGCGGCTATCAACGAGAACCCTTCCACAAACCGTCTATAATAGCCTGCCAATCCTAAGAAACTCCAAACTTTCACCACTGACCTAGGAGGTTTCTAATCCAAAAATGCCTCAACCTTCCGAGGATCTACCCTTATTCCTTCAGCAGATACCACATGTCCTAAAAATGTAACTTCCTTATTCACACTTGCTGAATTTGGCGTAGAGCTTTTTCTCCCTTAACACTTGCAACACAACTCGGAGGTGCTCATCGTGTTCTTCCTCAGACTTCGAATACACCAATATGTCATCTATGAACACAACAACGAACCAGTCCAGATAGGGTTGGAAAACTCGGTTTATCATGTCCATAAACATGACTGGGGCATTAGTCAAATCGAACGGCATTGCCAAGAACTCATAATGCCCGTACCTTGTTCGAAAAGTCGTCTTATGGATATCAGCCTCCTTCACCTTAAGCTGATGATATCCCGATCGTAGATCTATCTTGAAAATCTCACGCTTGCCCTTGGTGATCAAACAAGTCGTCGATCCTTGGCAAAGGGTACTTGTTCTTGATGGTCAACTTGTTCAACTGACGATAATCTATGCACATGCGCATAGTTTCGTCCTTCTTCTTCACAAATAAGATCGGTGCTCTCCATGGAGACACACTAGGTCGAATAAACCCACGGTCTAACAATTCCTGGATCTGAGCCTTGAGTTCAACCAACTCCTTTGGTGCCATTCTGTATGGGGCAATGGACACGGGGCTATGCCGTGACAAGTCAATTCCAAACTCCACCTCCTGCAAAGGGGTATTGCAGGTAATTCCTCCGGAAAGACATCCACAAACTCCCTTACAGTTCTAACTCCACTAACTCCCCCTTCTTTCACATCCAAAGCACTAACAAAAGCCAAAAATGCCTTATACCCTTCGAACCATCTTCTCAACCTTAAGTGCTGAAACTACATTAGACAGGTAGTTTCTTCTTTCTCCTATCATAACCAACACCTCATCCTCAGGGGTCCTTAACTCCATTCGTTTGGCTGCATAATCCAATATAGCCGGATGTTCCACTAGCTAGTCCATACCAAGTATGAGATCGAATTCTCCGAAGGGAAGTTCCATCAAGTCGGCAGAAAATACTACGCCTTGAATTTCTAAAGATACACTCCGAAAGATCTTATTCACCACTACAGTTTGACCTAGTGAGCTTACTACAGTCATCTCCCTATCAGAAAGTTCAGAGGCTATGTCTAGAGTTTCAACTACTCTACATGTAACATAAGAATAGGTCGAGCCCACATCAATTAAAGCAACATAAGGCTTGCGATAAATAAAGAATGTACCGGTTATAACGTCGGTGCGTCACCATCCTCTCTACGACGAACCGCATACACCAAGCCCGGCTGTCTTGCCTTTGTGTTACCACCACCTCGGCCCGATGTTCCACGTCCTCTTCTGACACTATTTCCTCTACCATTCGGACCACGCCCTCGTTGAAATTTCTTTGTCGCCTCTTCCACTGAGTAACACCTTGAGCTGCTGGTGATTCCCATCTGTCTCATAGGGCAGGTCCTTAATCATGTGGTCCTTAGACCCACATTTGAAACATCCTCTATCTTCTTCTAACATTCTCCTAGATGCTTCTTTTCACACGATCTCAAATGCAGTGCAGTTGCGCCTCCTATCACGGCCCTCTTGACCTTGCGGCCCCTCAACTCTAGGCCTCTTTTGCACATTCCCTGATGATCCAGAAGACCTAAAACCACTCTTACATGCATTCGATCGGTGTTACGCCTTACAGAATCTTTGATACCCTCGGCTACCTTAGCCTTCTCCACCAACACCGCAAACTCTCGCTCTTGTTGTGGAGCTATTAATAACCTCAGGTCATCCCTTAGTCCGTCTTCAAACCGAACACACCGCTCATGCTCAGTCGACACTATGCCTCGAGCATAACGGCTTAGCCTTAGAAATTTCGCTTCGTACTCAACTACAGACTTGTTCCCTTGAACCAGCCCAGAAAAGCCTTTCTCTGCGCATCAATATAATGCGTGTCAACATACTTCTTCTTATATGCCGCCTTAACATATTCCCAAGTAAAATCCTCAGCTGAAGCACCATCACGCACCGTGAGCCACCATTGATATGACTCATCGCGGAGGAGCGACACCAACCCTTTCAGCTTTTCCTCATCAGTTAAGTCAAGCTCATCCATAATCCGCTCAGTCGCCTCCCACCAATACTCAGCGGTACTGGGTGCCACACCAGATATACCACGGAACACTTTAGCTCTGTTGGCTCGGAGTTGTTCAGGTACCGACTTTCGAGCTCCCATGCCTCCACCTGCTCCAGCCACCCTTTCAAAACCCGCAGCATCGCCTGTGACACTGCGTCATCCCCGTCGATCACGATATTCCACATCGGTGGTGGTGGTGGTGGTGGCATTTCATTCTCAGATCCTTGACCCGATCTAACGGGTTTAGACACGATCATTCGACCTCTTCCACGGCCACGCACGTTACGACCACGTCCCATTGAATTCATACTTTCGCTTAGCGTTTATCGATTAAAGAATTTTATATATTAGTTTTGTTCCACTGATTTAACATGAACAGTTTTATGTTAAATAGTTCTAGGAAGTAGTTCTTTCGATTCATACACATATAGTCTCACATCATTCATTTAGTCACACACATGAACTTGCGTTCATTACAGAGAAATGTTGTAATTGTCGTTGTTTGTTGTTTTCCACTACCTAAGGGTATTTTCGTAATTTTGTCCTATAGGGGTATTTAGGTAATTTTCAAATTAGGGTATTTGAAAATGTTGCAAAATAGAGATTGTTGATGTTTTGCAAAATTAAAATACTTGCCGGAAAAATTTCAAAGGTGAAATGATAATTTTATACATTAGGGGTATTTTTGTAATTTTTCAAGCCAGGGTCTTTTCGAAAATTTTTCACAAAATATGGTTCTGGTGACTTTTCAAAACAATGGTGTTTTTAAAGGTTTTTAATTTGAGGGTACTTCGTTGATTTTCCTTACTGAGGGTATTTTGGTTATTTGTACAGGTTAGGGGTAATTTGGTCATTTTGCAAATCAGGGGTAATTTCATAAATTTTCCAAATCAGGGTGTCTTGATATTTTGTAAAGTTTTTGGATATTCTTGCAAAGTAGGGAAATTTTATTGAAATCAAGGGTAATATGGAAATTTTAGAACCAAGGGCATTTTAGTAATTTTTACCACTAGGGGTATTTAGGTAATTTGTAAATTAAAAATTCTTAGAAAGTTTTTCCAAAATAATAATTTTCACAATTCAAAAGGGTAGTTTGTTGACTTTTAAAACTAGGGTTTCCATAAAAATGTGGCTAGTCCCTTTCGGGTTTTAATTATTGAGTTTAGCCCGTGACTAAGTCCTCCTGGTTAGGGTGAACCAAAGCTACGCACCAGGTAGGATTCGAGTGGAGAGGAGGTGAGTCACACGGACTGCTTAAATACCAAGCTCCACGAAACCAATCCTAGACATGTGCACAATGGTTGCCACACCTAACTCGTGACTTAACCACATGTTTGTTTAATTAGGCATTTAAAATTTTATGTAATTGTTGGGGTAACCTAGTCCTAGGGTTCAAGTACTTATCATGCTAATCTCGTTCCATTTCTACCCTTCTACAATTCATATCATAAATCACACAAGAGATAGGGTACTTACAGGTGGACCTCGGTAGGAGACTCAGGTGCCATGCCAGAAAACCTACTTATTTCTCAAAATTTTTTCACAAAATTCTTTTGGGCTTAATTTTGAAAACGTTTTGGGCCTTAAACCCAAGGCCAAGAGTTTAAAAACTGGGCTCTGATACCAAGTTGAAACACCCCAAACCCGGCCCACAAGCCCTGACCGGATCTGGCATGCTTCTAAGAAAACCATTCGAATCTTATTTGTTACTTTGCTAAAATTTTTCGTGTTTTTGAAAACAGTTGATTTGGGTTGGGCTCGAATTTTAAAACCCGTGTTGATTAGGTGTTAAAAACAATGCCTTTTTTATACTTAAGAAAAAATTACTTCTAACTTTGAATTATCAAAATCGTGTCATACTTAGATAATTAAATTTGCAGGTATAAACAGTTCATACTATAGGCTTATTACATCAAAATAAAACCCAAAATAAAATTTAAAGTACTTAAATAACATAAAATGGTCCAACTAATAAAATTCGTGCTGGGCATGGTCACCACTAAGCTCCTGCCGACCCGGTCCATCACTGATCATCACCTGAAAAACATTCCCACAAAGGGGTGAGTCGAACAGACTCAATGTGCACAATCAACACTAAATCTCAATAGTTATGGCATATCAAATCATACATATTCATATAGCATAAAATGATGCAATCCCGAACCCAAGCCTATATATCCATCCGCTACACATCACCGTACCAACCGTCACACCGTGGGGACTACTAAGTCAACCCTCCATCCGCTACACACCATCGAAGGCGATCATTGCGATCGGCGTGCTCATCGCCCTTATAAAATTCGTGGCATAGCCACGGATATATATTTACGTGACATAAGTCACCACATTCTTATATTGTGACATAAGTCACCACATTCTTATATTGGGGTATAGAACCACCAATTCACTTCCCCTTCATATATCACCCATATGCCCATGTCATACAACATATGCAATATTATGCTTTATTCACATTCTTATATTTGCACCTATGTGCCATAATAGATCGTATTATATTCCTAGTTGGAGTAGGAAAACATACACAGTACTTTGTACCATTGCATGGTACCTTAGCCATATTCACATTATTTTAAGAGCACATACATATATATTTTAAACGTTGCCATAGATCTGATTAAGAGATAGTGTGGGGGGTACACACCTGATTAACTTAGCGAATTCACTGAAATCCTGAAAATCCCGATCTAGCGTCCTAGATCCCTAGCCCCTATATTCGGCCAACATATAGTATTTTAGCCAAAGGCCATTTGGCCAAATAATCAAATCCCGAATCCTTACCTTGCTATCGTTTTAATCACTCCACAAATCTCGAAACTTGTGATGTTCACCCTTGAAATCGGCTAGCCACCAAATCACTTAACATGTTAGTTTTTCACTTTTAAATGAAGTAAGGAATAGATTTAAGTACCAAAATAGGACCTTGGCCGAATAACATATTCACTTACCTTGTAAATCCCAAATCCCAAAAGCACCACTTGGTTATGGAGATGTCGAAATACCTATACACATATGTTAGATCCGATTCTAACATTAAATCACAAGTAGATAGCCCTTGGCTGAATATACACATGTCTTACCTTGAATCTTTAAAATCCCGAAATATCCTTCCTTGAAGTCAACAACACCTAAATCCCAAAACTTTCTTCAAGTAGTGACCATAGACATTAAGGGATTAGTACCTTGATTTCGGCTAAAAGAGTTTGAACATCGAATAAAAATCAATTCTCTTATTAATACTACAATCGGCGGCACCTAGCTTAAAACCACAAAGATTAAACTTCTACTTTATGATGAGTGGCGATAAGAAAGAGATGAAAAAGAATATTATAGAGGCTTAAGTATGAATCGGTGGGGAAAAAAGAAAGAAAGAATTGAGAGAGTTGGGGAAGAGGATTTTCGGTTTTGTCAAACAAAAGAAAAAGAAGACTTGCCTAGAGAATTGACAAAGGAAAAGAAAGAATGAAGAATAGCCACCCTTTTCCCTTTTCTCTGAAATTAGTCTACCTAGAGACCCTTATTCGCCAACTCTCCCTATTACGATAGCTTTATCTCTCAATTATCACCTTATTCAAATTAATAAAATTAATCCAACATTTATCCCTATCTAAATTAATTATCACCATTTATCTCTAAAAAAATAAAAGGATTAAAGCTCCTAAAATTTAGCCTTAGTCTTAGTCCCTTCTTTGCTCATTTTTTTGCAAAATAAAACCTTTATTTTGCTTCCTTGTAGCTCGAACCTAGGCCTCCTTGACACTCCTTGTGGCGTCACCTCTTGGGCTTTAAGTGGCGCCTCCTTGCCACTTTTCAAGCTCGTTCTTGTGTCATATTTCACCTACAATTTCTCTTAAGGCCACCTTGCTTGATTCCCTCTTTTAAACTTAAAACTCAATATTTCAAAGGCATTTCCCTACATTTCAAGGTTCTAAAATTCACATAACACATTCATAACACATAAGACATGCTATTTCATATAATTAAGCATAAATGCACAAGCCATAATCCAGGATATTACAACAAAGGTAGTTTGTGGTGTGGACATCTCCTCAAGAGATCCTTGTATCTCTCCCATCGTTGTACAATGTCTCTAAATCCATCTCGCACAAAAAATAAATATCATTAGTAATTTGGTTTGTTTTGGCGGTGAGAAATATTTTAATAAGAATTTCTCGGTCATCGATCCCATGTGGTTATTGACCCTCATGATATGAGTTCAACCATTGTTTAGCTTTATTCCTTAATGAAAAGGGAAATAACTGAAGCCGTATGGCATCGTTAGAAACGCCATTTATTTTGAAGGTATCACAGAACTCTAAAAAATTAGCTATATGAGTATTCGGGTCTTCGTCCTGCAAACCATCAAATTGAAAAATTTGTTGAATCATTTGTATAGTGTTAGGCTTTAATTCAAAATTATTAGCAGCTATAGCAGGCCTAACAATACTTGATTCTACTCCTGTTATATGAGGTTTATCATAATCATACATAGTACGCGGAGCATTGTTCTCTGCCACATCTCGTGGTGGATTATTTTCATCCATCCCTTCAGTAGGATTGGATTCACCTTCTTGGTAATTTAAGGCTCGCCTGATTTCTCTGCGATTCCTACGAACAGTAGCTTCGATATCACTATCGTATATTAAAGGTCTTGTCGGGTTCCTTCTAGTCATAAACTAGTGGTACCTGCTAGGCAAAGAAAGAAATAAAATTAGCAAAAATAATAAAATAAAATTAATTGCGAAAAATAAAAAAATAATGGCTAAAGTAACAAAAATGGAGTTTTCTTAATATTTTAATTCCCGATAACGGCACCAAAAAAACTTGATCGTCTAGAATTGTCGAGTTTTAAAATTTATAAAGAGAATGATCAAACCTGGAAACTAACTCTGACAATGACATAAGGCAAGTGCACCTATCGAATAGTAGTATAGTTTATGCAAGACCAGATTGTCGAACCCAAGGGAATTAAAAGTACTAATACTGACTTTCTTTCTATTATTTAGACTAAATATGAAGTGATTGATTGATTAAACTAAAAACTAACTAATTACTAAACTAAGACGCAAAGACAAAAAGAACAAATTGAAGAAATAACTTTTAGAGAAACTCAGTTAATTACGACGATACCCTAGAAGGAATCCACCTAGACTTGGCTTGTTATCTAACACTGAACCAGATGATTTATTCACTTAGCTTGATCCTTAAGACTCCCTAATTTATATTAAACCCTCTCTCGAGGTGAATAACGTCTAACCCTAGGTTGATTAATTGAAATCTCTTTCTAATTAAAACCTCTAGGGTCACATTAACTCGATCTATAGACTCCCACATTAGGTTTCACCCTAATCTAGCAAAATCTCGTCACCCTATCTCTAGGCGGGCGATCAACTCCGCTTAATTATGCTAGATCTACTATTAAGTAGGGACTTTTGCTCCACCACCTAAGCACATTCAACTTGAATCAATATTCCAGAAATATTAACACAAGAATTAAGCACACATAATTAAGAACAAACTAAGTATTTATCATATAGCTCAGAAAATAATAACAGGATTCATCTAGGCTTCATCCCCTTCAGGTATCTAAAGGGTTTAGTTCATAATGATAAAATAAAACATCTCAAAAGAAAAGATAAAACAAAACATAAAAAATCCCTAAAATCACTGAAGGAATTGAAAGAGAGATCCGCCGTTTTGAGTAGAATTTCGGCTTCTTGAGATGGATCAACTAGCTATCTTCGAGTGATTCCCATCAATCTGGCCTTCTGGCTTGGCTTCTTGGCCTAGCTGGCTGCCTAACTGACCGCCCCCTTTCAGATTACACTTAGGGTCTTTATATAGGCTCTTGGAATGTATTTCTTTCTCCCCAAGTATCCCTTTCGAGTAAAATTCCTCTTTTCCATGATAGAGCCACGGCCATGGTACACGCCCGTGTAAATCGACTTCAGGCTGTGTTTCAATTTTGTTGATTTAGGCATTGCCATGTAAATCATGGTCTAGGTCGTGTTTCGGTTCTATTGATTGAGGCACGGCCGTGTAAATTGAAGTCCAGGCCGTGTCGATTTCCACTTTGGCCCAAATTAGCCCGTTTTAAGCCCGTTTCTTGTTCTTTTTGTCCTCGGGTGCTTTCCTAAGTGTAAAACATGAAAAGAAAGTATTAAAAGCACCTTTTTACATAAATCAAGGGCTAAATCATCCAAAAGTATATTAAATATGGGGTTAAAATATGTTACTTTTACGGTTTATCAAGTGGCCTATTCGATTATCGAGATTCGGTCTATTTCTTTCACATTTTTTTCTTTGAGGACGACTTTGTCATTTTTGGTCACGTAGACCTTTAGCAAACTATGATAGAAAAAAATATTTTAGAAAGGTTCTGTGGGTATTCTGGTCACCGGATCAATGCTTGGAAGACTGATGTTTACTTATCCAAAGGAATGGATGATGCTATTGGTATACAATTGAACGAAATTCTTGGATTTCATAGGGTACATAATCTTGGCATCTATCTAGGGGTACCCCTTCTTCATGAAAGGATTTAGAAAAGTACATTGTGTTTTGTTGTTGATAAAATTCGTAGTAAATTGAACAAATGGGATGCTGAGAAATTATCTATAGCTAGTCAAGCTACCTTGGTGTAGACAGTTCTATTATTTGTTCCTACCTATTTCATGCAGTCCATGATGATTCCTAAGGGATTATGTGATAAGATTGAATGCATTTTCAAGAAATTTATATTGGTTTCATTTGATGGCCACCATAAGATGTCCTTGGTCAATTGGGAATTTTTTGTCAACCTCGATCTTTTGCAGGGCTTGACATTAGACATTTTAGGGAGCAAAATACCTTGTTTATGATGAAGCTAGGGTACAATTTAGTTTCCAAATTGGATGCCTTATGGGTTCGAGTTATTCAGTCTAAATACAGTATGAAAGAGGCTTTACTAGATAGTATCTCGCGAGAGAGATGATCTTTTCTGTGGAGGGCCATTTTGATGGTTTGATCCCTAATTCGAGAAAATTTTATTTGGTCAGTTAGAAATGAGAACAATATTAGATGTTGCAACGATCCACGGATCCCAGATGTGGGGCCTTTGATTGATCAAATACCGAACCATGCTAATATTAATTTGGACTCTATGCTTAGTGAAATGGTGAATGAGAAGGGTTCTTGGAACCTAAATCTTTTTCATCTATGGTTAGCTAAGGAAATAATTAGACGTATTGTGGGTATTCCCCCACCTCACTTATCTATGTGTCCTGACAGGATTATTTGGGTTCGGACTTCAAATGGTATCTTCTCTCTCAAAAGTGCTTATTGGCATATCTGAGAAAGGTTGTGGAAATCGAGGGATGTGTAGTGGCATATGGCTTGTTTTAAAATAGTGGTTACTACTAATGTACAACGTGTTAAGTAGGAAATAGGCTATGATAGCTCTTGTGGTATATGTGGTAATCATTCTAAAGATATATTGTATGTTATTAGAGACTATCTGACAGCTAAAGAAATTTGGATGCAAGTTCTTCCAGATGGAACCAGTGGGCGCGTCTTTGTAGGGGAACTTCTTTAGTGGTTAAATTCTAATTTGCACTGTCCTACTAAATCAGTCATCGGTGAGATAAATTGGTCATGTTTATTTGGTTTACTAACCTAGCTAATTTGGAAAAATCATAACCTTTTTTCTTTTTCAGGGCATCTCTTATATATGGGCAAAACAGTTTGCTTCTTTTCACAAGGAGGACGTGTCTAGATAGAAGGAACCAACTTCAGTAGCCCAGGTATTGGAAAATTGGATAAGTTTGTGCACTGATGGGGCAGTTCAGGTTGTTTTTGGAAATGTTGTAGTGGGGGAGTCATAAGAAATGGAAATGGAAAGTGGATTATGGGATGTAAGAGATATTTAGGCGAATGCTCAGTTTTTTATGCTGAATTGTAGGGTATTCTCGATGGATTGGATCTCATCCAAGACTAGTGATATGATGGTGTGATGAATCAAATAGATAGCTTGGAGGCAGTCAAGGCCATTTAGGATTCCTCTCTGATGAGTTCGAACTCTGCCCTCATTAGACTTCATCACCTTCTGGCGAATGCATGATTTTAGGTTATTCAACATTATCCTAGGGACCTAAATAAAATTGTTGATAGCTTGGCCAAAATGGCCTTTGATACAAACCAAGGTCTAAAGATATTTGAAATTCCAATGGATGTGCTAGCACTTTCTCCTACTATTTAAGCAAGTGACAGTTTTGCTAAGAGAATTCTTGTGTAATTAGTTTTATTTTGTCTGTTTTATTTTACCAAAAAAATTGATTTAAATGATGTTTGAAAGTTGTTAAATGGGAGTTTTAATTGCTAGAAATTATGGTGTCTGAATGTATGTATTGATTAAATGTGATTTAAATGATGTTGGGAAGTTGTTAAATGGAAGTTTTAATTGCTGGAAATTATAATGTCCGAATGTATGTGTTGATGATACTTAAATGTAATTTAAATGGTACTGGAAAGTTGTTAAATGTTAATTTTAATTGCTGGAAATTATGTTGTTCGAATGTATGTGTTTATGATGCTTAAATGTGATTTAAATGATGTTGGAAAGTTGTTAAATGGCAGTTTTATTTTTTGAAAATTATGGTGTTTGATTGTATGCTTTGATGATGTTTAAAGATGCTTAAAATGATGTTGAAAGTGGTAAAGTGACAGTTTTAATTGGTATAAATTTATGGCATTAGATGCTTAAATTTGGAAATTTAAATACTCGATTTACTGCTAATGAGTTTGGTTCAAAATAGGGCAAAAATATAAGTGTCCCCTTCAATGTAATGCCCTGTATAAATGTGCATGAAATTTTTATTAATTACTTGTGTGGTGTGTTATTATCGTATATATAAGACCATTTAAATGTTGGTTTTCAATTGAATAAATTGTTGTAATTATGGTTATTACTAAATAGCTTGGAATGTATATAAAAATGCCTTGTTAAAAAATGTGTATTATATGGCTGCTCGAAATCGCATGGTTAGAAGGATTCGGTTTAGTGCGTTAAAGTGTTGATCGAATTGCATGCTTGGTTGTTGTTTGATTTGTTTTAATGGATGGGAAAATGTGCATTAGTTGAACACCTGCATTGTTGATGTAATTATGATGTACTGCTGGTTAACTGCCCCATTTAAAATGTCGAATGATGAGGTCTAGATGGATGCAAATTCATGCTACTCGAAATCTGCCAACTAAAATGTTTACATGCTAAAATTAATGAGGTTTGTGGACTGAAATAGTTAAGGGATTTAAAGAAGAAATTACTACTGTATGAAGACTAAATTTTAAAATGTCCAAATTTTCTAAACTAAGCTGATAAATTCTACCAAAATTTGATGAAATGTACTGCATGAAGGTTTTTTTATTGTTGTCCTAATATAGGACAAAACTAATGTGTCTTAATCAAATTAAAAACCCTGTATGAATATATCTAACAGTAAATTATTTCATGTGTAATAATGTGATAAATCATAATTTATACATATTTTAACCCCATGCTTGGCTTATTTTTTGGATGAATTTTCATTTGATTTGATGAATTTGATGCTCCTAATCCCTTAATTTCATGTTTTACACTCAGGAGAGCTTAGGGAGTCGAAAAGAACGATAAACGGGACAAAATGGGCCCACCTTGGAAACCAACACGGCCTGGGCTATCAAACACGGCCGTGTGTTACGAGCAGAATCCAATACGGCCTGGATCAATGTACACGGGCAGACTACACGATTGTGTGTGGCGAGCAGAAGCAAGCACGGTCTAAAGAATCGAACACGGGCATGTCCCTGCCATATCAAAGTTTAATTCTATTCAGAATAGGCCACTTGTGGGCCAAGAGAGGTGTTCCAAAGCCTATATAAACACCCTAGGGGACAACCTAAACAAGGAGGCCGAGTAAAAGGTAGAAAATACTCGAAGACAGCATCGGAAGCAACTTAGAAGAAGGATCTCCATCAAGACTGAAGATCTCCCATCAAGTTCTTTAGAAGTTTTTGGGTTTTCCTATGTTTTGTTGTTTTCCTAATTTTAAGATGTTTCCTTTTATAAGTATGAACTAAATCCCTTAGATACCTAAGGGGATGAAACATAAGACAGATCTTATTATTATTTGATTTATAAGATAAATACTTGTTCTTAATCTTAATTGTGAGTTTTTATTCTTGTTTTGATAATTTGGGTTATTGATTCAAGTCGAATGTGCTTATTCAGAGGAGCAAAATTCCCTGTTTAATAGTAGATCAACACAATTAAGTGAAGTTGATTGCAACCCTAGAAATAGGGCGACGAAAATCTGCCAGATTAGATTCAAATCTAATAAGGGAATCCATAGATCGAGTTAATGCAAAAATAGGGGTTTTAATTAGAAAGAAATTTCAATTAATCAACCTAGAGTCAGTTGTTATTAGCCTTGAAAGAGATATTAACATAAATCAGGGATTTCTACGTATTAAGTCAAGTGAATAAATCGTATGAATCAAAAGTAATAAGTGAAGTCTAGGTGGATTTTTCCTTAGGTATTGCCTATCTCATAAAGTTGTCTAAAGTATTTTCCCAATTCGTTCTCTGTCATATTTTTAATTTAATTTTAGTTTAAAAGAAATCACTTCTAAGAAGATAATAAAAAGAGAGTAATTACTAGTACTCTTGGTCCTTGTGGATATGATATTACCGGTCTTATCATAACTATACTATTAAACGATAGGTGCGCTTACCTTTATTGTGATCATAGTTAGTTAGAGACACATCAAGCTTTTGGCGCTGTTGCCGGGGACTAAGATATTAGGAATGGTAAATTTTTATTACTTTAGCCAATCTTATTTTATTGCAATTTAATTTTACTTTTTATTTGTTTCTACATCTCTCATTTTTCATTCTTTGCTTCTGGAAGGAACTTTTAGTTTATGACTAGAAGGAACCCATCAATACCATTACTTTTTGACAGTGATATAGAAGGTACCACTCGTAGAAACTGAAGAGAAATAATGTGAAGTCTATAGTACATAGAAGAAGAGTAAGAAGACAAAACCAATACTACCGAAGAGATGGCCGACAATAATCCGCTACCTCCTGTGGTTGCTGCAAACCCGGTGAATCAAAATCCTGCTCCTCGTACTATGTATGATTATGCTAAACCTAATTTAATAGGAACTGAATCAAGTATTATTAGACCTGCTATTGTTGCAAATAATTTTGAACTAAAACCTAACACTATTCAGATGATTCAGCAATTTGTTCAGTTTGATGGTTTGCAGGATGAGGATCCAAACAATCACTTGGCAATTTTTTTGGAATTCTATGACACTTTTAAAATAAATGGCATTTCTGACGATGCTATCCACCTTCAGTTGTTTCCCTTTTCATTAAGGAATAAAGCCAAATAGTGGTTTAACTTGTTACCACGAGGATCAATCACTACATGGGAACAAATGAAAAAATTTTTACTTTAATATTTTTCGCCAGCTAGAACGGCTAAGTTAAGGAATGATATCTCTTCTTTTGTGTAAATGGATTTAGAAACACTTTATGGTGCATGAGTGAGATACAATGACCTACTGAGAAGGTTCCCTCACCATGGGTTACCATTATGGTTACAGGTTCAAACCTTTTACAACGATGTGAACCCCTAAACTAGGCAGTTGATCGATCGGTGGTACACTAAATAATAAAACACCAGAGGCTGCTTACGAATTTATTGAAGATATGTCACTGAATAACTATCAGTGGAAAGTTATGAGGATGAAGCCAACAAAAGTCACCAGTGTTTTCAACCTTGACGTAGTCACCATGCTATCAAACCAGGTAGAGCTGTTAAGTAAAAAGATTGATAGCTTGCGTGGTTCTTTGCAGGTACATCTAGTGATGTAGTGCGATACAAACGGAGGAGGAATGAACAATACAGAATACCCACCCTACAATCCTGGCATAGAAAGCGAACAGATGAACTATATGGGTAATAATTCTAGACCTCAGAATAATCCCTATAGTAACATTTATAATCCAGGTTAGAGGAACCACCCAAACTTCTCGTAGGGTGGTCAAGGAAATCAAAGACAACAACTCCTTCCAGGCTTTCAACAGCAACCTTACCCACAAGAGAAGAAGCCGAATCTTGAGGAAATGCAAACAAAATTTATCGCGGTGTTAGAAACCTATTTTCAAAACACCAAAATAGCACTCAAAAATCATCAAGCGTCAATTCAAGTGCTCGAGAAGCAAATAGGTCAGCTTGCTAAGTTGATCTCAGAATAACCACAAGGTAGCTTGCCAAGCAATACCGAACCTAACCCAAGGGAAGAACTCCACGCCATCATAGTGTGCGAAAAAAGAGGGGTGGTAGAATCTAAATCTTAACTGAGGCAAGAACCTATGGTAAGTACAGGTAAGGATGGGGTAAGCCACGATACACAAAAACCAGTAAGTAAAGAGTATATACCTCGAGTGCCATATCCTAATGCGACGAAAAAGACCGCATAGATGAACAATTCAGTAAAATTCTTAAACTTCTAAAGAAATTACATATTAACTTACCATTTATTGAAACTCTTTCGCAGATGGCCATTTCAAAAAATTTAAAGTCCCTTACTTATTATTATATGCTATAATGATTGTATTTATTTTGTGTATGTTTTAGATGTGATGTTTGAATGAAATTTTTTTTATGTATGAGTGTTAAATATCTGTTTGCTTCAGTATTCAATATTTGGTTATATGAAGAGCTTCCAAGCTTAAGTTAGAAAGTGTATTACTGTTTTAGAATCAAAGTGCGCAGCGTGAGTGTAGTGTTGTACGTTAGGATGTGCGACTGTTTCTATAGCTGAAAATTTCAAGGACAAAATTTCTTTAAGGAGGGTAGATTTGTAACATTCCAAAGTTGGGCCTAGTAGGATTGGGCCCATTGGGCTTTAGGCGTAAGAGCGTTTAAAATTTTTGGGAATAAGAGAACGACTTTAATGCAAGTTGGATCTAGTAGGTGAGTGATTTTAGAAGGTTAGGGGGCTTCTATGAAGTCCCGGGTTCAAGTTAGGCCTTAGGAAAAATTTTGGTTTTAGGTGAAAAAAACCTTGGGAGTTAGTTGGTAGGCTTTAAGAATAAAATGTGGAGAAAATGACACAAGTGGAGTGTGCGGTCTAGTGGCAAAGTGATGCCACATAAGAGACAAGGGGGTGGCTATACATCGGAGATACTACTCGTGAACTTTAGTAATTTCTATTTTTACCTTTTCTTTTAGATTATTTATTTGGGTTAATATTTTGTAATAAGGCCATTGGTTTATTTTTTCTAAGTTTTCATTTATAACTGTTAAACTTATAAATACGGGGTTTTCTTAAAACATTAGCAATCGTTTTCTAAAATATCATGTTTACACAACGATGCAAGTTCAACTTTCATAACAAAATAGTTTTTCAAAATAATAACAACTTTTAAATGGTCATTTAGTAAATCACATTTTTCTTAGTCAAACAACGAACTTGGAGTTCAAAAATCTGATAAAACTTTTCTAAAACAATTGCTTAGCTTTTCAACTTCCTTCAATGTAACACGCCAGATTTGGGCCTAACTTCTAGGCTGGGTTTGGGGTGTTACATGCTTGATGAAACAGATTCAATTCCTAAAGGATCTGCCTTAGTTACACATCAATCATCTCCCTCTTCCAAGCGGAGGAGACCTTGGTGTGATCATTGCAAAAAGCCTGGCCACTCCAAGGAAAAGTGTTGAAAGCTTCAAGGTAAGCCTCAGGACTGGAAGTAAAGGAACTCTAGAGATACTAAATCAAGTCTTTCCGCATCCACATCTATCACCAGCTTCACCAAAGAGCAGATTACTAAACTTCAAAAACTGTTTGGAAAGTTTCAGGGGTCTAGTGCTGGTAATCTGGTCATTAAAAAACCAGAAGGTAACCCTTCTTTTACTACAATTTTTTCCTCACAGTTCACTCCTAATTGGATCATCGATTCGATTGCTATGGGTCATATGACTAGTAATAAGGCCTTGTTTCACAATTTTTTCCAATCATTTGGTAAAGCTGTTAAAACAGCTGATGGTTCCTTGTGCAAAATAGAAGGACATGGCACTGTAGTTCTCAATGAACAGATTGCACTTAAAAATGTTCTATTTGTACCAACTCTGGCTTGCAATCTTATTTTTGTAAGTAAACTTTCCATGGAATTGAAATGTTCCGCAATTTTTAACGGTCTTGATTGTACTTTACAGGCACTGAACTTGAAGAAGATGATTGGTAAGGCCAGCTTGCAAATTGGTCTCTACATCCTCCCTTCTTCTCCTAAAATCGAGATCTCCAAATCATTAACAGCTTTAAATATAGTTGATATTGTTATGTTATGGCACTTTCATTTAGGCCATCCTAGTTTTCAATACTTTGCAAAATTGTTTCCTGATCTATTCATTAATAAAAGGCCTAACTCTTTTTCTTGCAAAGTTTGCTTTCTTGCCAAACATACTAAATCGTCTTATTTTTCTTCTCCATACAAGCCTTCTCAACCTTTTGCTTTGATCCATAGTGATATTTAGGGCCCTTCTCGGGTGAAAAATGCTGATAATTGTAAGTGGTTTATCACTTTCATTGATGATCATAGTAGGATAACTTGGACTTATCTGCTAAAAGATAAATCTGAAACTGCTGGTATTTGAGCAATTTTATAACTTGGTTCTCACTCAATTTGGGTCTAAAATCTAGCTCTTTAAGTCTGATAATGGCAGTGAATTTTTTGCTAGGTCTTTGGGTAAATTTTTCAGGGAAAAAGGCATAGTTCAGCTTAGTTCTTGTGTTAGAACCCTATAATAGAACGGCATTACAGAAAGGAAAAATAGGCACATCCTAGAGGTTACTCGTTCCCTTCTGTTTACTACCAATGTTCCTAAATATCTGTGGGGAAGCCTTATTAATGGCCATCTATTTAATCAACCGAATGCCTAGTAAGGTTTTGAAATTCCAAACACCTCAATCTATATATTTGAAGCATTTTCCTCATTTTAAGCCTATCTCTTCAATTATGCCACTTAAAACCTTTGGCTGCACTGTCTTTATTCAAAATATTATTCCTAATAAGTCCAAGTTAGACCCTAAGTCTTTAAAATGTGTACTGGTTGGATATTCTTCACTTAAGAAGGGATATAAATGTTATCATCCTCCTTCAAAAAGATTTTTTACCACTATCAAATCACTTTTTATGAACAGGATCCCTATTTCACTCAGGCTGAAATTCAGGGGAAGACATGGAGTGACTTTCTGCCAAATAGGTATCTCCTCCTAATTTCCATTCTCAACCTTCAAAATTACCACCATTTTTCCCTTTACCTCAATTTGATTCTCCTATAATATCTATCACTAACTCACCCACTCCTATTTTAAACACACCTACTCCTACTGAAAGTCTTCAACAAACATCACCACCCAAATAGCTTCGTGTCTATACAAGAAAAAAGAAAAATACCCCTGAGACTGTTTTGCACTCTGATTCTTGCCGAGAATTGGATTTGGGTTCAGCTACCAAAATGGAAGAAGAAATCAGTAAGTCTACTACTCTAGATGACTTCCCTATTGCTATTAGAAAAGGGGTTAGACAATGCGCCAACATCCTATTGAAAAATTTACTGGCTATAATTCATTGATACCTTTTTTTCAAGCATTTACAGCAACCTTGGATAAAGAACAAATTCCCACAAGCATAGCTGAATCTCTAAAGGATCCTAAATAAAGAAAGGTTCTTGAAGAGGAAATTTACGCACTAGGTAAAAATGCCACTTGGGCGATTCTGAGACCTTCCTCAAGGAAAAAAGGTGTTGGTACGTAAATGGAAATTCTTTGTAAGTACAACTCCAATGGAAGCATCTAACGATACAAAGCTAGACTAGTGGCTAGGGGCTTTATGCAAACATATGGGATAGATTACAACAGCCAAACTTTTGCACCTGTGGCAAAGCTTAACACTGTTCGAGTACTCCTAAGCTTGGTTGTAAATTACGATTGGATATTACACCAACTTGATGTAAAAAATGCATTTCTTAATGGCATGCTAGAGGAAGAAGTTTATATGAAACTTCCACCTGGCTTAAAGTCTATTGAAGGTAGCAACAAGGTATGCAAGCTCAACAAGTCCCTATACGAGTTAAAACAATCACCTAGAGCTTGGTTCGAGAGGTTCACTAAAGTCATCCTTAAAAACGGCTACATGCAGTCCCTAGCCGATCATACACTCTTCATCAAGGTAACTTCTACAAATAAGAAATCTATCCTAATTGTGTATGTTGATGACATAATTCTTACTGGAGATGATGAGGAAGAAATTGGCAGTTTGAAAGAGTTGTTAAATAGGGAATTCAAACACAAGGACTTAGGAAAGCTACGATATTTCCTAGGAATGGAGGTGGCAAGATCAAAAGAAGGACTTGTGAATAATCAAAGAAATTATGTACTTTATTTACTCAAAAAACTAGTTTTCTTGGTTGTAAGCCAGTTGATACACCAATGGAGGCAAATTTGAGATTCAACAAAGAAGATGGGTCTTTAGTAGACAGAGAAAAATTTTAGAGATTAGTTGGGAAACTTATTTACTTATCCTTGACGAGGCCTGTAACACCCCAAACCCGGTCTATGCATTGAGACTAGATTTGGTTTGTTACATGAATCGAGCTATCTTTAAATTTGCGATAAGTTGAAAACTTCAATATAAATTTCAGATTTTTTAAAAAATGAAGAGTATTTGAATTTGATAATATTAGAAAAACATTAGTTGAAAATCATTGTATTATCAAAACCTTTAGGAAATTTGTTAAAGAGTTAACAATAACAAAATTATTTATAAAACAATTTCATATACTTGAAAACCCAAATTTATTTTAATAAAACATCATATAATCATAGCCCATAATTAGAAGTCCAAAGTTTAAAACCCAACACACATAAAATCCATAAATTATTTATAGAGGCCCTTATTACAATAATCCAAAATAGTAAAAATACTTATTAAAGTTCAGAGTTTAAATAACCCATGTTTTTCATTATGGCCTCCACAAAGTCATCCTCGGCCCAAGTCCACGTCAATTTCCATTACCTGAGATGGAAAAATTTAAAAGGGGGTGAGTTACTTAGAACTCAGTGTGTAACTCACTTACCACCATTATTGGGCCAGATCATCAAGATATTATGCTGGGCTTGAGCCCAATTCGAATTCAACAATATATCATGAATTTAAACAATTAAAATGCATGTAAAATGTAATTCCCAACCCAAACCTAATATCCATCCGCTAACACCCGTACCAACCATCACACACTGTGGGGATCAAGTCAACCCACCCCGCCATCACACCAATCGTAGGCATTAAGCCTTTTTATAATTGTGGCATAGCCACCGAACTAGAGGCAATAAGCGTTAATGTGGTAGAGCCACCGAACTAGAGGCAATAAGCCGTTAATGTGGCAGAGCCACCGAACTAGATTTTTGGCAATCTGGCCATTCTTCTCTTCATATATCCCACCCCATGCAATCGCATGCGTATATAACAAAATATAATCATATAATAATTTCTTTTATTTAACTCATAACAATGGTGGGTTTATCATTTCATTTGGCCCATAAACATAATATAGCAATTTGTCTATTTAGCAATTTAGTGGGCTTTGGCCCATTTACCGAACTAGAGTGTTTTGGCCCAATTTATCGAACTAGAGTATTTTGGCCCAATTTATCGAACTAGAGTATTTTGGCCCAATTTATCGAACTAGAGTATTTTGGCCCAATTTATCGAACTAGAGTATTTTGGCCCAATTTATCAAACTAGAGTATTTTGCAGCCCATTTTCAGGAAACATCCAATTTACATAATAACAAATAATTACTCGAGGGCATTTTCGTAATTTTCACGATTTAGTCGTTTTACGTATTTTCGTCAAAATATCAATTTTTTACGTTTTTACCGATCTAATCGTTTTACGATTTACTTCCATACTGAAATTTGACATCAACCGAGAAAATAATGAGTGTGAAATTACACACCTAAATCGAGAGTACTAATCCTTCTCGCTCCTCGGCACCTAAAACATATTTTGATCCGTTAGACAACTAATTAAGTAAAATAAATCTTAATCGATAATAGATCCAAAATCTTACCCTCTTGATTTTGAATCACTTGATTTTGGCTTTTCCTCGTTAATTGATTAGTTAGTCACGAGAATCCACCAACGATAACGGCTCGGAAGTTCGTACTACTTGAATAATGGACTTCCTTGGAAGATGGCTGCAACCCCGTGGAAAATCCCGATTGCCAAATCGCTCTTCATTTGAATGGGGATTTGGATCCGCCTCTTAACGTGACTAACCACCGCCCTTTTCTTCCCTATTTTGAAAGTCTTCAAGATCCAAAGGAATTTTAGTTAGATCTAAAATAATATCAAATAATACTAGAGATTTTAAAGAGTGGGATTTCCTTACCACAATGAAACGTTTCCAACGTTTCCACGATTCCCCCGTTCACTTGAGTTCCGATCTCCTTTATTGCACTAAATAATAACGAAAGAAATGTTATTAGAATGAACGTTATACCGATTCAAAAAGTCCTTCAAATCACCATTACTATTCGCCATAATATCACTAATTAAAACGAAAACGAAAAGAAGAACCCTTACCTATAATCCACGATCGAAAAGAAAGGATTGAGAAAGGTGTTTGTGAGAGTTGGAGAATTGGCTATGCAACCAAAGAAAGAGAAAATAAATTGGTTATGGCACTCTAGCATTCGGCCAAAAGAGTGTTTGATGAAGAAACTTTGATTGAAATAATTAGAATATGAGAAAGAGATGGTGATGAGGTAGTTTGATTTCAAAGAGAAAGGAAGAAGAAGAAAAAAAAAATGGACTTTTAGGAGTTAGTGCATTCGGCCATGGCAAAAGAAAAAGAAAGGGACTGGTTTTTGGTATGGTTGATTTTGGCACAAGGAGAATACAAAAGAAAATTCACAAGATGAATAAAAGTGACCAAATGGTCAAAAGACTTTGGCTTTACCAAATGCAAAATTCGGCCAAGAAGAATGTTGAAAGGAGAGGAAATAAAAATTCTGCACAAAGTGCAAAGAATGACCAAAGAGAGAAAAGAAATTCTTAGCCAAACTAATTCAACAATTAGGCTCCTCCCTATACCAAATTGCCGTCAGCACATGGTCAATTGGCCATGATTTCTTTCAAAATTTCCCTTGATAAGTGCCTTATGTTCCCCTATCTTTCCTTAAGTATTTGATTCCATGCCATATATTTTCTATTTCCATAATCCATTGATACACTAACCAAAAATAACATGGTCAACACTTTCCTTATATGTTCATTGCCGACACTTCCTATCCATGAGCAGAAAATTAAAACAAAAATTTCATCTAGGTGCTATACAAGGGATTGAACCTCTTCCTCTTGCTATAACCCATGCGCCAATACCACCATGCCATATGCTCATTTTATGACACTCTTTAGCATATAATTTAACTTAAGTCCTAATGACATTTGTTTCCTTCAATAAATTCTCAATTAATAAATTTTATTCCTTTAAAAATTAAACATCAATTTATGCAATATAATAATACTCGGATTTTAGGGTGTTACAAGGCGGATATAGCCTTTCCTATAAATGTGATAAGTCAACACATGACTAATCCTAATGAAGAGCATATGGTAGTAGCAAATAGAATTCTCAAGTACTTGAAGAAATCTCCAGGACACGACTTAATGTTCAAGAAGACACAAGACAGAACTGTTAAGATTTTTACAGACTCTAGTTGGGCGGGAGACCTCACTGAAAGAAGATCCACTAGTGGCCACTGCACTTTTGTTTGGGGTAACCTTACAACGTGAAGAAGTAAAAAACAATCTGTTGTTTCAAGAAGTAGTGCTAAAGCTGAATTTAAAGCACTAGCTTTGGGAATATGGGAAGGAATTTGGCTACTTAAATTACTAAAAGAACTTGGCATTAATCAGGATGATCACTTTAAAGTTTTGTGCGATAATCAATCGCTATTGATTGCCAAGAATCGATCCAACATGACCGAACAAAGCATGTGGAGATTGATAGGCATTTTATTCTGACCAAGTCAACAAAAGGATAGCCACTCTTTCCTACATTCCTTGAAGGACAAGTTGCGACATTCTCACTAAGGCTCGCCAAAGCACATTTCGATAAATTCCTATTCAAGCCGGGATTATACAATGTATATTGACCAGCTTGAGGAAAATGTAGGAATTATCATCCCTTTATTAAAGGGATTATGTAGTAATCATTATTCCTTAGTCAAGCGATTCTGTAGATATTTATAATCTCTTATTCTAAGGGATCATATCTCTATTAGTTTTCTTTCCTATATTAGAGTTTCCTAAATTAGAGATATAGTTTGTATAAAGATGTAAATATGTTCTATTGTATCAAAATGAGAAAATAAAGAGAATTACTCTGAATTCTACATGTTTAAACAACTAGGTCTTGGGAAACCTAAACAAACTAGGATGGGTATTCAACTCGCAGATAAAACCATTAGAGTTCCTAAGGGAATTGTTGAGGATGTGCTTGTAACAATTGATAAATTTATATTCCCAGTTGACTTTATTGTTCTAGACATGAATGAGGACAGTAACGCACCCTTAATCCTAGGACGACCCTTTTTAGCAACTATTAAATCTAGAATTGATGTTGGCACAGGTGAGCTCACACTTCATATAAGTGACGAAACAATCACTCTTTAGGCTCATGATTCGGTTAGGACATTGAGTAATAAAGGCGAGTACATAAATTCTATTAAAAACCATTTAGTTCAACCCTCTTTTTAGGAAGCACCTCAAAAATACACAACTAAGCCACGTCATAGCTCTCGTGCCAACAATGAAATAACTCATAATGAGCAAAGGCTTCAGATCGATGAACTAGACGAGTGGAGGACACATGCTAAGGAGAAACCAAGAAAATACGATGAGCCAAAACAACTCCATGACGAGCTTAGGGTGGAACAAATCACTTGAAAGTTGGAGTCCAGGTACTATTAGATGAAATAGATCCCTGAATAACCACGTCAGAGCTAAATACGAACGGAGCAACTCTTTTTACGATACTCAATGTTTTTCCATACGAAATGGTCGAGGTAACTCACCCTAATTTAGGTACTTTTAAGGTAAATATTGCTCGACTCAAACCATGTAATAGACCTGATAGCAGGAGAGAGGAGTATAAACTCTTCAAACCACCATGATTATACGGACGAAAGGCAAGTCTAGTTTAAGACTCTAAACAAGCGCTTCTCGAGAGGCAACCCGAGCACTAACTTATTTAATGTCTATATTTTCGATTTTTAGCACCTAACTAAAAATACTAACCAAAGTAACAGGTGCAAGTTTTCCACCTCACACGGCCTTACACACGGGCATGGGCAGGGCCATGGCCTTGTGGACACTATGGTAGGTACATGAGCGTGGCAGAGATCGTGCGAAAATAGGATAAAATTCTCCCCAAAACACGAGCTGTGATACAATGCCACGGTCGTGCAATGTGGCCATGTTCAAAATTGACCACAGAACAAGGGCTACGATAAGATGCCACAGCCGTTCAATATAGCCGTGGTCGATACTGAGTAAATGACATAGGTGTGCAACACGCCCGTGCCCAAAAACTGTAGTTAAAGCTAAGTAAATGACACTGACATGCGACATGCCGTTCTTTTAGGCTGTGGCCGACACTGATTAAGTAACACAGGGGTGCGGAACCATTACATGGGCATGGGAGAAACGAACGAAGCATCACATAGCCTTGCGATTTGGCCATGCGACCTAACACGCCTAGGGAACACAGGCATGGGCAGTGACCAGGTGCCTCAATTTCTATTTAAACCCCCTTCTTTTGTTCACTTTCTTCCCTAACTTTTCTTCTTCCAAACCCTAGCCACCACACCCCTTTTCGACCACAGCTCTCCTCTCTATTTTCTTCCTTCCAACCTTCTTCCCCAGCCCGAAAACCCCCATTTTTTACCTGTTCTTTTCCCCATTTTCTTCCTTCCTTCCTTTTTCCTTTTCCCCTTTCCATCATTCCTTCTTTCCACCACCACTACACCACCATACACAATGACTATTACTCGAGGTAAAACTAACGGCCGCCCCCCATTTTAAAAACATAAAAGGATCCCGGTGCGGTCACTCCGTGCATAACCATTCTACAGTAAATATATCACAACTATCTCATAAGTTCATGCTGGCTGCTTCATTACTTGACAATACAAGGACCTTTAAGTCCATTTATTTTTTATTTTTCTTTTATTTTTATTTTTAAATTATTTCCCTTTATCTTTCTTGTCTTTAATTTATATTAATATATTTTGATTTCTTCAATTTAGGTTCAAAGTGCTATAGAGGAACGACCACACCATCGGAGTATCCTCCCCCACCTCTGCCCAACTTTCTCCCGTTTCTTTTCTTTGACTCCATTCAAAATTTAGGAAGTTTCACCTCTCTCTCCTTCTCTTATGATTTTCTTACTATATTGTCATTATTTATCTTTGTACATTGAGGACAATGTACATCTTAAGTGTGGGGAGGTTATTGATTTCATTACCAGAGAATCCTTGAATTTTGTCTTATTCTTAAGTAAATTTTCTCATATCACTAATTAGAATGAAACTTCTATTGAGTTATGATTTTTATTGATATGTTTTAGATTAAGTCATAGGTAATTGTGTATTGATGATTTAAACTTTAAGACATTAAAGAATCAAGCATGATAAGTCTATTTTCAGAATTAAAAATTTTGTTAGGTTGTTTCCCTAAATTTAAATATTACTTTGAAGTTTGAAATTTGCAAGGTTGACATAAAAAACCATAATTTTTGTGAGATTTTTAGCCTTTTAGAGCATGTACTTTTCTTGCTCACTTTATTGGTTATGAGTGTGTCAATATTGATTTGTTATTCTAGAACTTGCTTCAATTATGCATGTCGAGACCACACCTTTGATTTGATATACTGAAATGATAAAGGCACCTAGGATTTAACCCATTCACTCCATAAAAAGCCTACCTTCATAATTAACCCCTAGTGAACCCCTTTGAATCCTAATAAACCATTTCTTGATTTACCCTTAATATTAACCCAAAACTCACTATTTTTGATTCATTAAGAATTTTCCCTATTGAATTAACCCCTTTTTGTCGAAATTTGATTTGAGTAGTTGCCTAACTATGTTCTTTATTTCAGTTGTTAAACTCTTTCTTATTATTGTATGTTCTTATTCTTAACAAAAATATATAATAGTATTTTAGAATTTATTCATTATTAGTCATTATTAGTTCTGTAAGCATTAGAATGGTTAAATTCACATCTTTAGAAGAAGCTCGTGTTATTAGTGATAAGTTGTCAATTGATATAATTATTCAGTATTAGTTTATTTTTCTAGTTAGGTAATTTGTCAATTCAATCTCGATTTTAACCCTTTAATTCAGCTTTCATCCACACCTTTAACCCAAGCCCCATTACAACTCTTTTTAAAAGACCTTTTGATTTGTGTATCATCTCATTTTATAGTGGTGGAGATTTGATTTTCATGCAAGCCTATGGTAATAACTCTTCATGTTTAACTTTTGAGTGCTTTATCTTGAACCCTAAACACTTTGAGTGATTTGAGTGAATCTTTGTGAGGATGTCAATTCTTGTCGATTTTGGATCAAAGGTAATTATTTAGATAAGAGGAAACACCTATGTTTTCATGCTACAAAAATTTGTAGCTTAGATTGTTTGAACCTTAAGGACTTATTAAGTTAAATTATCCATGTATGAATTATTTATAAATTATGATGAGACATTATTGATGAGAATTATGTATGTTTTCGTGCTACAAAAATTTGTAACTTAGATTATTTGAATCTTAAGGACTCTTTAAGTTAAATTATCCATGTATGAATTCTTTATGAATTATGATGAGACATTATTGATGAGAATTATGATTTGAGGAAGTTAATTTTAATTGTGAGTTGAGGATTTTGCTTGAGGACAAGCAAATGCTTAAGTGTGGGGATATTTGATAAACCATAGTTTATACATATTTTAACCCCATGCTTGGCTTATTTTTTGGATGAATTTTCTTTTGATTTGATGAATTCAATGCTCCTAATCCCTTAATTTCATGTTTTACACTCAGGAGAGCTTAGGGAGTCAAAAAGAATGATAAACGGGCCAAAACGGGACAAAATGGACCTACCTTAGAAACCAACACGGCCTGGGCTATCAAACACGGTCGTGTGTTACGAGCAGAATCCAACACGACCTGGATCAACGTACATGGGCAGACCACACGACAGTGTGGCGAGCAGAAGCAAGCACGGTCTAAGGAATCAAACACGAGCTTGTCCCTACTGTATGAAAGTTTAATTCTATTCGGAATAGGCCACTAGTGGGCCAAGAGAGGTGTTCCAAAGCCTATATAAACACCCTAGGGGGAAACTTAAACAAGGAGGCCGAGTAGAAGGCAGAAAATACTCAAAGACAGCCATTAGAAGTAGCTTAGGAGAAGGATCCCCATCAAGACTGAAGATCTCCCATCAAGTTCTTTAGAAGTTTTTGGGTTTTCTTATGTTTTGTTGTTTTCCTAATTTTAAGATGTTTCCTTTTATAAGTATGAACTAAATCCCTTAGATACCTAAGGGGATGAAATCTAAGACAGATCTTATTATTATTTGATTTATAAGATAAATACTTGTTCTTATTCTTAATTGTGAGTTTTTATTCTTGTTTTGATAATTCATGTTATTGATTCAAGTCGAATGTGCTTATTCAGAGGAGCAAAAGTCCCTGTTTAAGAGTAAATCAACACAATTAAGCGGAGTTGATTGCATCCCTAGAAATAGGGTGATGAAAATCTACCGGATTAGAGTCAAATCTAATAAAGGAATCCATAGATCAAGTCAATGCAACAATAGGGGTTTTAATTAGAAAGAAATTTCAATTAATCAACCTAAAGGTAGTTGTTTTTAGTCTTGAAAGAGATATTAACATAAATCAGGGATTTCTACGGATTAAGTCAAGTGAATAAATCGTATGAATCAAAAGTAATAAGTGAAGTATAGGTGGATTTTTTCTTAGGTATTGCCTATCTCATAAAGTTGTCTAAAGTATTTTCCCAATTTGTTCTCTGTTGTATTTTTAATTTAATTTTAGTTTAAAAGAAATCACTCCAATTCTTAAGCTAGATAATAAAAAGATAGTAATTACTAGTACTCTTGTTCCTTGTGGATACGATATTACCGGTCTTACCATAACTATACTATTAAACGATAGGTGCGCTTGCCTTTATTGTGATCATAGTTAGTTAGAGACACATCATAATGTCCAAGAATGTTCATTATAGATGTTGTTTATTGTTGAATGGTATGTGGTTTAAATTTTGATTATGTTTTTCAAATTTGTATAACTTTATTTCTATTCAAATATGTGCTCAACTAGTAGGTTGGGTTTTGGACAAGATAATAGAGTTATTATGTTTTACAGTCAGAATAAATGTACATAGCTAGTTAATCATTTGTGCATTGCTAAGGTAAGACTATCCTTATTTAATAAATGATTTTTTATGGCATATTGTTTGACAATGAAATTGCATAGCATTTGAATATTTAAATTTTATTGATTCTTTGTTCGATTATTGAAATACCATTAAGTTATACTCATCGTACGGTTTCTTTTTCCATACGTAGGTTAGGTTTTGTTTTGTGAAAGTCTATCGATATGAGCATCCAACCGAAATCCCAGGCTCGTCAAGTTCGTGATGTTCTTTTTAGTCTATTGGTATGTACCTAAGGAAGCCTTATATTTATGTCATGCTAATTTTGAAGGATGATATGGTTTTTGGATATAGTTGTTTATTTATTATTGTTTTTTTGGGATTATTTGAATAATGTATGTATATATAGATAGAGTTGGTTGATTGTTTTGATGATGCTTGGTAGTATAATTATGAGTAATGTTAGGAAGAATTAAATGTAAAAGAAGTTAAGTTGGGCATGCAATTGGTATGTTTGTGATGTTGTGAAAGTGGTTTGAGTTTGCTAGAAATGAAATGACCATAAATTGAATAGAATGGTATGAATTGTTATAAGGATGATAGTTGATTGAGAAGCTTGTAATGCCTGATGGAATTGATTGTGTTATTAGATTTCAATGGTGTATCTTGGTGCCAATTAAGGCATGGTAATAGAATTTGTCTTGGTGTAGGATGTATAGATGAATTGTTGATGAATTTGGCTAGTTTTTACTGGTCTATGATGGTACCTAAAGGTCACCATTTGAGAATGTTGTGAGTTTGGGCATGAAATTTTATACTTAATGTAACACCCCTAGCTCGTCTCCATCACCAAATTAGGGTTACGGAGCATTACTGTACAATCGAAAACATTTAAGCATTATATCATTCAATAATTTAATCACATCAAAAACCATTCATACATGTAACACCCTAAATTTGGGCCTAGTAGGATTGGGCCCATTGGGCCTTTGCCATGGGAGCGTTTTAAAATTTTTGGGATTATGAAAACGGCATTATTTCAAGTTGGACCTGTTAGGAAGGTGATTTTGGAAGGTTAGGGGGCTTCTATGAAGTCCTGGGATCAAGGGCTTTAGGAAAATTTTGGTTTTAGGTGAATAAAACGCTGGGAGATAGTAGGTAGGCCTTAAGAATAAAATGTGGGAAGAAATGACACAAAAAGAGCTTGTGGTGTAGTGGCAAAGTGACACCACATAAGAGACAAGGAGGTGACGCCACAAGGAAGTAAGGGGTCCAAGGTTCAAGCCTTGGTGCTGGCATTTCATTTTGATTTATTTTTAAGTGAACTTGGACTTTGGCCCATAGATTTATATTTAGTTGCGCATGATGTTAGACACAAGGAAGTGAGTGGTCTAGTGGCAAGGCGTCATTAAGGGTGCAAGAGAGCTTGGGTTCGAATCTCATGACACGCAGAGGAGTACTCATTTTGCGGATTGGACTGCCAAAGTTTGAGTTGGACTTAAACTCTGCTAACGGAGGGATCCCACATCGGAAAGATAGCAAGAGGGAAGATGAGAAGCTGGCTATAAATGGAGCTGTCTGTGAAGAGAGGAAGCATACCTTGGTAGGCATTTGGGCATAGGAGCATTTGGAGTGCAGATTAGCTTCAGACTCCTATCAGGTGTGTATTCTCTCTACTCTAGCTGTAGAGCGGCAAATGTCGAAATGCTAGTCACACGACGATGGTAGCCACACGAGCGTGCGAGCGTGCGTGTGGGAGCTTCAACACGATAGTTGAGGCCAGCTTGAGTGTTCTTGTGCGTTTATGCTATTTGGGCCCATGGGCCCATATGAAAAAATTATATGATTGTGTAGTAGATAGTGAACTGGACTATGGGAATCTCGTATTTGTGGCTAGATTTGGGCTAAGTGGGCCACACGGGTGTGTGGGCCCACGTGGGTTGAAAAGGGGCCTCAGGCCCATTTAGCCCATTATGACCATTTAGGTTATCTGAGTCGCTCGGGGTGGCAGCAGGCTTTTGGAAAGGCTGTTAAATGCAAAATTACCCAAGTATCCTCGATGGGTAAATTACCAAAATACCCGTGGTTTATAAAATTATCGAAATACCCATGGTTTGCGAAATTATCGCAATACCCTTAGTTTGCAAAATTATCGAAATACCCATGGTTTGTGAAATTACCAAAATATCCCTAGTTTGTAAAATTATCGAAATACCCCTGGTTTGTAAAATTACCGAAATACCTAGTTTGTAAAATTACTAAAATACCCTTTGTTTGTAAAATTATCGAAATACCCCTAGTTTGCAAAATTATCAAAATGCCCTTGGTTTGCAAAATTACTGAAATACCCTTAGTTTGTGAAATTACTGAAAGACCCCTAGTTTTCAAAATTACCAAAATAACCTTGGTTTACAAAATTATCAAAATACCCCTGGTTTGTGAAATTACCAAAATACCCTTGGTTTGCAAAATTATTAAAATACCTCTGGTTTATAAAATTATCGTAATACCATACTTTGTGAAATTACCAAAACACCCTTAGTTTGCGAAATTATTGAAATATCCCTAGTTTGCAAAATTATCAAAATATCCCTGGTTTGCAAAATTATCGAAATACCCCTGGTTTACAAAATTACCGAAATACTCATGGTTTGCAAAATTATCAAAATACCCTCGATGGGTAAAACGATCGATATGCCCTTGATGGTCAAGATGACAAAAATAACCCTGCATGTTATATGGTTATTTTTGTATGCAATTTATGATTATTATGATATGTTTATTATTGTATGATGCATTCATGTGTTATTATGTTGCATGGGAATGGGATTATTAATATGGAGGAAGTGTTAATAGGATCGCATGGTCGCTTGACAACTGTGGATCCACTGAAGGCCTTTTAGCCACCGAGTAGCCATGCTACGCCAATAAGTTAGTGCTGCAACCGGTGCTACATAAGGAGTGTACGGATGGGTAGGTCGATTAAATCCCCACAAGAGTGCACGGTTGTACAGGAGACAGAGTGCACGGTTGCACAGGGCATTAATGCATTGCATATTGAGATGGGCTTAGGCCCATATATTTATGGTATGTGACATATGATATGGGTTAAGGCCCAATCGAGGCTATTTTGGGCTAAGGCCCGATTGCCATCCTTATTGTAATGGGCATTGACATGGATTGTTGTGATGCATGTTTTTACTGATGAGGGCTGTACACACCAAGTTTTCGTAAACTCACCCCCCTCTTTTTAATTTTCCTAGGTAACCCTCAGTAGGCGGTTCGACGTATTGGAGGACTCAGAGGTGGCCGCACTATGAGAAGTTTTGGATTTTAGTATTTTACTTTACTTTATTAAACCATTTTTATTGGGTTATAATAAGGCCTCTCTTAAATTCTGGTATAGTTTGGGATTTTTAGTTCATTATGTTTTAAATATGCTCAACATTGAATCGCGATTTTTCCAAAACAATATCTATTTTCAAAACATTACATTTTCACAACCAAGTTGTAAATATCACGTTTTATAAGTCAGTTGTTTTAAATTATGCTTTCGCAGCGAACAAGGTTTTAAAGGTAATGACTTCTTAATAAATGTCGATTAATAATAACAATTGCAAACTGGGACTTTAGTTTTTAAATATCAAGAGGGGTTTTTAATAAAAATGCAATTTTCAAAAAAAAAACACCTCAATGTGACACGCCAGATTCAGGCCTAACTTCTAGGCCAGACTTGGGGTGTTACATTTAGTGGTATCAGAGCCCGATTACAAAACTCAGTCTGTGAAATGGGCTTTAGTTTCTATTTTAAATATGTTTACAAATGATTTTAAAGTGGTTTTAGAGGATTTTGTGTGGCACACACCGAGTCTCGTCGGACCAAGTAAGTTCTCCTATTTGTTTTAACTATTATCTTTGCGGTGAATCTTTGATGCGTACTTTATCTGTAATGTGCTATTTACTTAGGTTACAATTAGGAGTAGAGTGCGCAGTAGAAGCATAGTGGTATAATCGGTATTGTGTGGCTATTAGATAGCTGGAAAATGACGAAATTTCTTTAAGGTGGTAGATTTGTAACACCCTGAATTTGGGCCTAGTAGGATTGGGCCCATTGGGCCTTAGCCATGGGAGCGTTTTAAAATTTTTGGGATTATGAGAATGGCATTATTTCAAGTTGGACCTGTTAGGAAGGTGATTTTGGAAGGTTAGGGGGCTTCTATGAAGTTTTGAAAGTTTCGAGATCAAACTTGGGCTTTATGAAAATTTTGGTTTTAGGTGAATAAAACCCTAGGAGATAGTAGGTAGGCCTTAAGAATAAAATGTGGGAAGAAATGACACAAAAAAAGCTTGTGGTGTAGTGGCAAAGTGACGCCACATAAGAGACAAGGAGGTGACACCACAAGGAAGTAAGAGGTCCAAGGTTCATGCCTTGGCGCTGGCATTTGATTTTGATTTAGTTTTAAGTGAACTTGGACTTTGGCCCATAGATTTATATTTAGTTGCGCATGATGTTAGACACAAGGAAGTGAGTGGTCTAGTGGAAAGGCGTCATTAAGGGTGCAAGGGAGGTTGGGTTCGAATCTCATGACAAGTAGAGGAGTATTTATTTTGCGGATTGGACGCCCAGAGTTTGAGTTGGATTTAAACTCTGCCGACGGAGGGATCCCACATCGGAAAGATAACAAAAGGAAGATGAGAAGCTGGCTATAAATAGAGCTGTCTGTGAAGAGAGGAAGCATACCTTGGTGGGCGTTTGGGCATAGGAGCATTCGAAGCACGGATTAGCTTCAGACTCTTATCATGTAACATCTAAAAATTTGAGTATTTATATGGTGCATGTTTTGGTGCTTAACTTGTGTACAATTAAAATTTTGCATGTTTAGTATAGTCTTGAGAAGACTTGAGAATTATTCAGAATTTGAATAAATTTAGTAATGAGTACTTAATTGAAGTGGATCAAATGACTTTGAGTTTTAAGTAAGTTTAAGTGTCAAAAACTAGCATAAGATGAGCTAGTAGCAAAGTGGTGTTGGCGCATATATGTTTGCTTGAGGGAAAAGGTTTGAATCCTTAGATGTGCATTGAGTTTTGTTTTTATTTTGTTTCCTCTTTCAATGTGTCGGTCATGGATAAGGTTAAAAGATGAGTGGGATAACATTTTTCGCAAGAAGACCAAAGGAAAAAGGTAAGTAAAAGTTTAAGGAAAAGAATCTCATGATTAATGGTGATAGGGGGACATGAGGCATGAATCAAGGGCTTTGTTTTGGAAATTTTGGATGGCCAATTGTCCATGAACATGGACGGTTTTGTGGACTAAAGAAGGAGCTAAATTCTAGTATTTAGTTTTTGGAAATGTGGGTAGCTTGAGAGAATTTTTCATTTTGGTCATTTTGCTTTCCCAAAACATTTTCTCTCATCTTTTCCTCTTGGCCGAATGTTCTTGTGTTAGGAGGAAAACCATCTTTGCTTTGTTTTTTTTTTTTAATCATCCTTTTTGACCATTTGGTCATTTTTGTTAATCACTCAAGTATCCCATTTGGTGTTCTCATCTAGTGCCTAAGCATTATAATGAAAAAAAATCATAAATCCGGTGAGATTGAAAAATACGTTATACAAATTCTTTTATGTGAATGCATGAAACCAAAAATCGAGGATGTGGAAAATTACGGATTTGCCCTTAATGGGTTATTTTGTGAAAGAAAGTGATATTTTGGGCCATGTGAATATTTTGATTAATTGGCCAAGTGTGGAAATTGTGAAAAGGCCTCATATGTTAAATGGGCCGAATTACAAAATGTCTCGATAGACTGAATTATGAAAATACCCTTTTATGGGCCAAATTGAAATATGTCATTTTATGGGCCAAAAAGTGATAATGATATATGAGCTAAAATGTAATATGTGATGAAATGGGCCAAGTTGCTAGATCGTTATATGGGCCAAAATGCTATTTTGACTAATGAGCCAAATTGATAAATTGTAATATGGGTTTTTATAAAATTTTACTTTACAAGTATTTTGTTATGCATAAACATGATTGCATAGGATGGGATAATTGATCAAGAGAAGAAAGGCCTGATGCCAAAATTCTAGATAGGTGACTCTGTCACCATGGCCTGTTGCCCAAAATCTGGATCGGTGGTTCTACCACAATTATTTAAATGGCCTGTTGCCACAAATATTATAATTGGCTTTAAACCTACTATTGGTGTGTTGGCGGGGTGGGTTGACTTGATCCCCACAGGTGTGATGGTTGGTATGGGTGGTGTGTAGCGGATGGAAATTAGGCTTGGTTGGGAATTGCATATTACATGCATTATTATTTTATACCTTATTTATAAATATTTACATTTGCAAAATGAGCTCAAGCCCAATTATATGTTTATATGGTTTTGGCCCAGTGAATCCGGTAAGTGGGTTACACATTGAGTTCTAAGTAACTCACCCCATTTTCTTACCTTTCTCAGGTAATAATAATTGATGGAAACTTGGGTCGGAGATGACTTCGTGTGGAGGCTATACTACAAATGGTGGTTTATAAAACTTTAAGACTTCTTTAATAATTTTTATTAAGTACTTTTTTTTAATGGCGATGTAATAAGGCCTCTTTAATTATGGATTTTATTATGTGGATGGATTTATTATGTTTTTTTTTTACTAAGTTGGATTGATTGAGTTTTCATAAATATTTTCTAAAACTTTCATATAAAATAAAGGTTTTTCTTAAATATCACTGAAAATTAGGAAATTATTTTAAAACTTTTCGATGAAATATTTCGACTAAATAAATCCAAAGTTTTAATCAATTACTACTCTATAGATCAAATGATAAACTCTTGTGTTTTTAATTATGGTTTTCAATGAACTTCGAATTTTCGATAAAATCATTCTCTTAATCGTTTTGAAGATTTGATTCCTACATCGTTAATGATTTGAATGTACGTTTAATTTGTGTGGCATGCCAAGATCTGGGCTTAATGCATAGGCCAGGTTTGGGGTGTTACATTTTATGGTATCAGAGCCCAGTTTCAAAACTCGACTGTGCTTTGGGTTCAACAATGATTTCTGTTTAAAAACTACTTAAATTTCTAGACTTTATGTTTTAAAGGTAGTATGGCACCACGAGCATCCGGTACCAAGTCAAGTAAGTATTTATTTATTAAATGTTTATTATTGTGATGTGACCTTAGAAACACTCTAGAAGTTCTAGTTTTAGGTATTGAAAATGATAGAGATTGAGACTATATGATGTGATTGCGAAAACAACCATATCTCTCATGTCTCAAAAGGGTATTTTGGTAATTTTGCATTCCCATGGGTATTTTGGTAATTTTGGAAATCGAGGGTATTTTGGTAATTTTGGAATCCAGGGCATTTTGAAAATTTTGAAATCTGAGGGTATTTTGATAATTTTAAAATTCGGGGGCATTTTAGTAATTTTAAAATTTAGGGGTATTTCGGTAATTTTGAAATTTTGGGGTATTTCAGTAATTTTGAAATTTAGGGGTATTTCAATAATTTTGAAATTCTGGGGTAATTTGGTAATTTTGAAATTTAGGGGTATTTCGGTAATTTTTGTGATCTGAGAGTATTTTGGTAATTTTATGATTCAAGGGTATTTTGGTAATTTTACAAAACAAGGGTAATTTGGTAATTCTACAAATTAGGGCTATTTGGTCATTTTGCATAATAAGGGTAATTTGGTAATTTTCTTCATAGTTACGAACATTTTCAAATCAAATGAATTTTTTTTTCTGGAAGTGTACAAAACATAGGGGTTTTGGTTGCAAAATAGGTAGTTGGTCCCTTTGGGTTTTAATTATGGGTTCAAACCCATGAACAAGTCCTTATAGCTAAATGACAAATACTACGCACTGTAAGATTCTGTGAAGAGGAGGTAAGTCACTTGGTGCTTAAATACCAAGCTCTTAGAATCTACTCCTAGACATGCATATGCTGTTGCCACACCTTAGTCTTGTGACTCGTTTACGTGTTTTATTTTAGTGAAGTTAAGTCTTATGAAATTGAATAGTTGCTTGCCTAAGCCTAGAGTCCATCAAATTCTCATCTAGATAGTCTCGTCCCATAAAGCCCATTAAGCCCACATTTATATCACAATCGGAGTTCGAATACTTACAGGTGGATCGGTCTTAGAGACTCGAAGGCCATGTCTTCAAACCAAAATCTTTTCTTAAATTCATTTTTTAAAAAAACTTTAGACCCATTTCACGACCCGAGTTTTGAACTGGCTCGATATAAAATTGTAACACCCCAAACTCGGCCCATGCGTTTATTTGGATCTGGCGTGTCACGACTTGTACATTGAAAAATTTTGCCTTGTTGGTTTTGGAAGTCGTAAGTTAATTAGACATTATTAGAGTAAATAAGTGACATTTTAAAAATAAAATCTTATATTAGTATTATTAAGTATAAATAAACCTTGACATAAAAATTATAAGTTACATAACATTGAAAACTTCTTAGTTGAATAAAAACTAGGGCCTTAAAAAATCCCAAATAAAAATAAAATCTTATATTAGTATTTTTAAGTATAAATAAACCTTGACATAAAAATTATAAGTTACATAACATTGAAAACTTCTTAGTTGAATAAAAACTAGGGGCCTTAAAAAATCCCAAATAAAAATAAAATAAACTTAAAGAAATCTCAAATAATTTGTAGAAATAAAACTTGATGGCCCTCGAGTCCGCCTCGGCTCCCATGTTCACGATCTATCGCTCACCGAAATGTTGGGAAAATAAAAGGTTGAGTCACCAAGACTCGGTGTGCAAATCCGAGAACACATAAAAGGCTTGAGGCCCACAAACACATTATGAGCCTTGGCCCATATACAAGGGTAACAAAATATGCAACATGGCCCATCCCAAACCTATGAGTCCATCCTCTACACACCCCGTACCAACCATCACTTTGTGGGATTTCTACAATCAACCCTCCATCCGCTACACACCATATCGGCAATTTGTTTTGTCATCATAAAGACCGATCACTATGTGACCTATATGGCGAAGCCACCGATCATTGTGTGACCTTAATAATATATCGACAATTTGTCTTTTGTCATAAAGACCGATCACTATGTGACCTATGTGGCAAAGCCACCGATCGCCTCACCGACCTGCTCCCCTTCCAGTAAATCAATCAATCCCATCCCATGCATACATGCAAGAATCGAACATTAAACTATCTTAACAGATCGCATATTTTTACATACTTGATACACATAGAAGTTTCTATGATTACGCACTGCATCCCTTGCCTACCCTTTACGGGTAATCATTTGTTCATCTGACCTCATTTTCGGCTTTTAGCCCATAACATACATATAATTTAGATTAACTAGTGTGATAGAGATCTACACACCATTTCGCTTTTAGCCCATAACATACATATAATATAACAAAGCTTATGTGTCAAGAATCTACACACGATTATCGATAAAGCGAGGCTTTCTATATCGACGCTATCCTTAGTCGACACAAGCGCTATCCGCCTAAGGTGTTGTTCGAAGCGGTCCACAACCAATTGGCCAATCTCGAGCAATGAATCTTGCTCGTTTCTTAAACTTAGGGATTCTTTCTTTTGCACGATCCAAATTTAATTCCATCATAAATCCTTATCGAGTTACTATAATAATATTTAATCGTTAATCCTCCTTATAAAGTTAAAATCTTGTATATAATGATGAAATCTAATAGAAATCTAAGAAAATCTTCTTACCTTAAAAATCTCGAAATTGGAGACTTATGAATTTCAGCTTTTAGATCTAGTCGACTAGGCTTCCTTCAAATCCCGACTTGCCGCCCATCATAAACCATTAAACTATTGGCTTTCGACTTTTGCCTTTTCAAAAATCGAGAATAGATTATGAGAACTAATCAAAATCTACTCTTACCTTAACTTAGGAGATTAGGCTAGTACTAGAGAGAGAATTGACAATGTCAATGGAGGATTTAAATGCTGGGAAGTATAGAACAATTTCTCAAATAGGATGAATAAAATAAAACTATAGAGATTTGGCTTTTAGAGAAGGAAGAGAGTAATGGAGTTTTCACTTTTAGAAGAAAGAAGAGAATAATAGAGTTTTCGACTTTTAGGAGAAAGAAGAGAATAATGGAGTTTTGGCTTTTAAAGAAAGAAGAGAATAATGGAGTTTTCGACTTTTAGAGAATTTGGAGAAAGAAATTTGGAGAAAAGAAGCTAAGGAATTTCAGCACAAAAGGGAGAGGATTTAATGTCAGAAACAAGGAGATAGCCCCCTCTATTTATAGGAAATTCGGCAAACCTTTGCCATGTAGTAGCTGGTTTCTTTACTCCTCTCAGTGATGGATTCTTGGCCATCATTCTCTTTGTAGATAAATTCCTAACTTTTCTCCTTTATCTTAATCTACTAGCTTATCTAAAAGAGACTTAATTATCTCTAACTCTTCCCTCCTTTATCAACATATTATCCACATATTTTATTCATAAAATCCTAGTTCTTAGCCTTTATCGCTTATTATCCACATAAAATAAATTCCTAAATAATAGCCTTTATCTGCTTATTATCCACATATTTTAAACATTAAAACCCTAAATTTTAGCCTTGTTGCCATCCACTCCACCTAATCCTAATGCCCAAAATTTAGCTAACTTAAATTAAAAGAATTGGGCTTCATGAAACTTAAATTTGGGCCCCTTACTCCTTGTGTGTGGCGTCACCTCCTAAGTTGGGCCACAAGCCCACTTTGGTATTTTAAACATAGATACTACCTTTTAAACCCTATAATGCCCAAACAGATAATTTTAATCAAGGCCTTTGCCTAAGCCTGAGCCCAATTTGGACCCCTAACACTTAAATTAACTCATTCCACATATTCACCCATTAAACGCATAGGCCCAAAAATTTAGGATGTTACAGTTCTACCCTCCTTAAAGAAATCTCGTCCTCGAAATTTCCAACTAACTAGTAATCATTTTACCCGAGTCTCACCACTATGCTTTCGCTTGCACTCTAATTCTAAAGTCAAAATAAACACTTAGTATACTATGGTAGGTACGCACCATTATTAATCTGAAGCGTCTTCGTCCCTTGTACTCATTCTACCGATTTGCGTTTATCGATTAGAAATTTTATGAATCATTATTTCTTTCTACTGATTTATCGTGAACAGTCTTATGATTAATAGTTCTAAAAAGTAGTTCTTTCAAATTCATACACACATTACAGTCTCAAGTTCATTCATTCAATCATCAACATTCATGAACTCGCGTTCATTACAGAAAAGTGTTGTGGTTGTCATTGTTGTTGTTTTCCACTACCGAGGGGTATTTTAGTAAATTTATCCTACAGGGGCATTTTCGTAAATTTTTTTTTGAAATGAGGTTCCTTGATGATTTTATAAAATAAGGGTATTTTGGTAATTTTGCATTCCCGAGGGTATTTTGGTAATTTTGGAAATTGAGGGTATTTTGGTAATTTTGGAATTTGGGGCATTTTGAAAATTTTGAAATTTGAGGGTATTTTGATAATTTTGAAATTCGAGGGCATTTCGTTAATTTTAAAATTTAGGGGTATTTCGGTAATTTTGAAATTTTGGGTATTTCAATAATTTTGAAATTCGGGGGTATTTCAATAATTTTGAAATTCTGGGGTATTTTGGTAATTTTGAAATTTGGGGGTATTTGATAATTTTTATGATCTGAGGGTATTTTGGTAATTTTGTGATTCAAGGGTATTATGGTAATTTTACAAAACAAGGGTAATTTGGTAATTTTACAAATCAGGGCTATTTTGGTCATTTTGCATAACAAGGGTAATTTGGTAATTTTCTTCATAGTTGCGAACATTTTCAAATCAAATGTATTTTTTTTCGGAAGTGTACAAAACTTAGGGTTTTGGTTGCAAAATAGGTGGTTGGTCCCTTTCGGGTTTTAATTATGGGTTCCGCCCATGAACAAGTCCTTATAGCTAGAGCGAACAGTCACTACGCACCAGGTAAGATTCCTGTGAAGAGGAGGTGAGTCACTTGGACTGCTTAAATACCAAGCTCTTAGGATCTACTCTTAGACATGCATATGCTGTTGCCACACCTTAGTCTTGTGACTCGTTTACGAGTTTTGTTTTAGTGAAGTTAAGTCTTATGGAATTGAAGAGTTGTTTGCCTAAGCCTAGAGTCCATCAAATTATCATCTAGATAGTCTACGTCCCATAAAGCCCATTAAGCCCACATTTATATCACAATCGGGAGTTCGAATACTTACAGGTGGATCGGTCTTGAGTAGACTCGAAGGCCATGTCTTCAAACCAAAATCTTTTCTTAAATTCATTTAAAAAAAAACTTCTAGACCCATTTCACATTTCGAGTTTTGAATTAGGCTCGATACCAAATTGTAACACCCCAAACCCGGCCCATGTGTTTATTTGGATCTGGCGTGTCACGGCTTGTACATTGAAAACTATTGCCTTGTTGGTTTTGGAAGTAAATAAGTTAATTAGACATTATTAGAGTAAATAAGTAACATTTTAAAAATAAAATATTATATTAGTATTATTAAGTATAAATAAACCTTGACATAAAATTTATAAGTTACATAACATTGAAAACTTCTTAGTTGAATAAAAACTAGGGGCCTTAAAAAAATTCCAAATAAAAATAAAATAAACTTAAAGAAATCCCAAAATAATTTGTAGAAATAAAACTTGATGGCCCCTAGAGTCCGCCTCGGCTCCCATGTTCACGATCTACTGCTCACCGAAATGTTGGGAAAATAAAAGGTTGAGTCACCAAGACTCGATGTGCAAATCCCGAGAACACATAAAAGGCTTGAGGCCCACAAACACATTATGAGCCTTGGCAGTATACAAGGGTAACAAAATATGCAACATGGCCCATCCCAAACCTATGAGTCCATCCTCTACACACCCCATACCAACCATCACACCGTGAGGATTTCTACAATCAACCCTCCATCCGCTACACACCATATCGACAATTTGTCTTTTGTCATAAAGACCGATCACTATGTGACCTATGTGGCAAAGCCATCGATCATTGTCGACCTTAATAATATATCGACGGTTGTCTTTTGTCATAAAGACCGATCACTATGTGACCTATGTGGCAAAGCCACCGATCGCCTAGTGACTGCTCCCCTTCCATAAATCAATCAATCCCATCCCATGCATACATGCAAGAATCGAACATTAAACTATCTTAACAAATCACATATTTTTACATACTTGATACACATAGAAGTTTCTATGATTACGCACTGCATCCCTTGCCTACCCTTTCTGGGTAATACGACTATTCATACAACCTCATTTTCTGGCTTTTAGCCCATAACATACATATAATTCAGATTAACTAGTGTGATAGAGATCTACACACCATTTCTGGCTTTTAGCACATAACATACATATAATATAACAAAGCTTATGTGTCAAGAATCTACACACCTAATTATCGATAAAACGAGGCTTTCTATATCAATGCTATCCTTAGTCGACACAACTGCTATCTGCCTAAGGTGTTGTTCAGAAGCCGGTCCACAACCAATTGGCCAATCTCGAGTAGCAGATACTGCTCGTTTCTTAAACTTAGGGATTCTTTCTTTTGCCTGATCCAAATTTAATTCCATCATAAATCCTTATCAGAGTTACTATAATAATATTTAATCGTTAATCCTCCTTATAAAGTTAAAATCTTGTATATAATGATGAAATCTAATAGAAATCTAGGAAAATTTTCTTACCTTAAAAATCTCGAAATTGGAGACTTATGAATTTCAACTTTTAGATCTAGTCGACTAGGCTTCCTTCAAATCTCAACTTGCCGCCCATCATAAACCATTAAACTATTAGCTTTCGACTTTTGCCTTTTCAAAAATTGAGAATAGATTATGAGAACTAATCAAAAATCTACTCTTACCTTAACTTAGGAGATTCGGCTAGTACTAGAGAGAGAATTCGACAATGTCAATAAAGGATTTAAATGCTAGAAGTATAGAACAATTTCTCAAATAGGATGAATAAAATAAAAACTATAGAGATTTCAGCTTTTTAGAGAAGGAAGAGAATAATGGAGTTTTTAGCTTTTATAAGAAAGAAGAGAATAATGGAGTTTTTGGCTTCTAGGAGAAAGAAGAGAATAATGGAGTTTTTGGCTTTTAGAAGAAAGAAGAGAATAATAGAGTTTTCGGCTTTTAGAGAAATTGGAGAAAGAAATTTGGAGAAAAGAAGCTAAGGAATTTCGGCACAAAAGGGAGAGGATTTAGTGTTAGAAACAAGGAGATAGCCCCCTCTATTTATAGGAAATTCGGCAACCCTTTGCCATGTAGTAGCTGGTTTCTTTACTCCTCTCAGTGATGGATTCTTGGCCATCATTCTCTTTGTAGATAAATTCCTAACTTTTCTCCTTTATCTTAATCTACTAGCTCATCTAAAAGAGACTTAATTATCTCTAACTCTTCCCTTCTTTATCAGCATATTATCCACATATTTTAATCATAAAAATCCCTAGATCTTAGCCTTTATCTGCTTATTATCCACATAAAATAAATTCCTAAATAACGACCTTTATCTCGCTTATTATCCACATATTTTAAACATTAAAACCCTAAATTTTAGCCTTGTTGCCATCCACTCCACCTAATCCTAATGCCCAAAATTTAGCTAACTTAAATTAAAAGAATTGGGCTCTATGAAACTTAAATTTGGGCCCCTTACTCCTTGTGTGTGGCGTCACCTCCTAAGTTAGGCCACAAGCCCACTTTGGTATTTTAAACATAGATACTACCTTTTAAACCCTATAATGCCCAAACAGATAATTTTAATCAAGGCCTCTGCCTAAGCCTGAGCCCAATTTGGACCCCTAACACTTAAATTAACTCATTCCACATATTCACCCATTCAATGCATAGGCCCAAAAATTTAGGATGTTACAATGAATCTCATTTGCGCATTATGTTGTAAATTTTTTGAGATAAGTAACTTTTTTCCAAATTCAGTAAGTGTGAATTTTGGTTAAAGGAAGTGACTTTTATCGGTCATGTAGTGTCAACTGAAGGGATAAGAGTTGATCCTCGAAAGGTAGAGGCTGTGTTGGATTGGAAACCGCCGAAGTCAGTAGCTGAGATTCGAAGTTTCTTAGGTTTGGCTGGTTATTATAGACACTTTGTTGAGGGGTTTTCGTTGATTGCTGCACCCCTAACTAAGCTGTTGCGAAAAGAAGTACCGTATGTATGGACCGATAAACAACAAGAAAGTTTCGGCGAAGAAGATTCTAACTGAGCGCCGATCTTGATTCAACTGAGGCCGAAAAAAGTTTACCATTTACTGTGATGCGTCACACACGGGTTTAGGATTAGTACTGATGCAAAGTGGAAAAGTGGTAGCTTATGTTTCTCGACAGTGAAGGCCGCATGAAGTCAACTATCCTACTTATGATTTGGAGTTGGCTGCGGTGGTGTTTGCATTAAAGATTTGAAGGCATTATCTCTACGGTGAGAAGTCAGTCATTTATACGGATCATAAGAGTCTTAAGTATCTCCTTACCCAAAAGGAGCTGAATTTAAGACAATGGAGATGGGTGGAGCTGTTAAAGGATTATGATTTCTCAATCGAGTACCATCCTGGAAAGGCTAACATTGTGGCAGACGCGTTGAGTCGAAGGGTTGTATTGGAGTTAAGAGCAATGTTTACTCATCTCAGTTTGTATGAGGATGGCAGTCTACTAGCGAAACTTCAGGTGAAGCCTCTGTGGTTGGAACAAATTAAGGAAAAGCAATTATCCGATGAAAAGTTGGGTCCTTTATTACAACAAGTTGAAAGTGGTGTAATAGGGGATTTTGGTTTGAACAAGGATGGTGTACTATGTTTTCATGGAAGGGTTTGTATGCCCAAGGATTCGGATTTGAGGCAAATGATTCTTCTTGAGGCGCATAGTAGCCCTTATGCTATGCACCCCAAAGGAAATAAGATGTATCGGGATCTCCGTGAATAGTATTGGTGGCCAAAGTTAAAGCGGGAGATTACTGATTTTGTGGGAAAGTGTTTGACTTGTCAACAAGAAAAGGCAAAACATCAATTACCATCGGGTTTATTGCAATCGGTAAAGATTCCTCTATGGAAATGGGAGCGGATAACGATGGATTTTGTTAGTGGGTTACCCTTAACACCTACTAAGAAAGATTTTGTCTGGGTGATAGTAGATCGATTGACGAAGACTGCTCATTTTCTACCAGTTCGTACGGATTACTCATTGTAGAAGTTGGCTAAACTTTATGTATCTGAAATCGTAAGGTTGCATGGGGTACCAGTGTCTATTATATCGGACAAGGATCCAAGATTTACATCACGATTTTGGAAAGCTTTACATGAGGCTTTGGGAACAAAATTAAACTTCAGTACGGCTTTTCATCCTCAGTTAGATGGTCAATCAGAAAGAGTGATTCAGATTTTGGAAGACATGTTACAAGGTTGTGTGATCGACTTCAAAGGTAGTTGGGAGGATTTTCTACCATTGACAAAGTTCGCGTATAATAACAATTATCAATCCAGTATCCAAATGGCACCCTATGAAGTGTTATATGGTCGTAGGTGTCATACTCCAACTTGTTGGACTGAATTAGGGGAACGACAATTGTTGGGTCCTGAACTGATATCTGAGACAGAAGAAAAGGTAAAGGTGATTCGAGCGCGATTAGAGGAAGCTTAGGATAGACAAAAGTCGTATGCGGATCTGAAGCGTAAAGATATTGAGTTTGCGGTGGGAGATCAGGTCTTTTTGAAAGTTTCACCGTGGAAAAAGATTTTCAGATTCGGAAGGAAAGGCAAGTTGAGCCCTAGGTTTATTGGACTGTACCGTATATTGAAGCGTGTAGGACCAGTGGCCTATCAACTTGATTTACCTCCGGAGTTGAGTCAGATTCATAGTGTCTTCCATGTTTCTATGCTGAGACGCTATAGATCATATCCATCGCACATAGTACCGGTAGAAGAAGTGGAATTAAGGCCAGATTTGTCTTTCTAGGAAGAACCAATGAAAATTTTAGATCGCGATGTTAAGATGTTAAGAAAGAAGACTGTGCCATTGGTTAAGGTTCTTTGGCGTAATCACGAGCGGAGGAAGCTACATGGGAGCCTGAGGACACAATTCGACAGCAATATCCTCATCTCTTCTAGCCAGGTAAATTTCAAGGATGAAATTTTCTTTAAGGAGGGTAGAGTCGTTACATCCAAAAATTTGAGTATTTATATGATGCATGTTTTGGTGCTTAACTTGTGTACAATTAAAATTTTGCATGTTTAGTATAGTCTTGAAAAGACTTGAGAATTATTCAGAATTTGAATAAATTTAGTAATGAGTACTTAATTGAAGTGGATCAAGTGACTTTGAGGTTTAAGTAAGTTTAAGTGTCAAAAACTAGCATAAGATGAGCTAGTAGCAAGGTGGTGTTGGCGCATGTATGTTTGCTTGATGGAAAAGGTTCGAATCCTTAGATGTGCATTGAGTTTTGTTTTTATTTTGTTTCCTATTTCAATGTGTCGGTCATGGATAAGGTTAAAAGATGAGTTGGATAACATTTTTGGCAAGAAGACCAAAGGAAAAAGGTAAGTAAAAGTTTAAGGAAAAGAATTTCATGATTTAAGGTGATAGGGGGACATAAGGCATGAATCAAGGGCTTTGTTTTGGAAATTTTGGATGGCCAATTGTCCATGAACATGGACGATTTTGTGGACTAAAGAGGGAGCCAAATTTTGGTAGTAAGTTTTTGAAAAGTGGGTAGCTTGAGAGAATTTTTCATTTTGGTCATTTTGCTTTCCCAAAAACATTTTCTCTCATCTTTTCCTCTTGGCCGAATGTGCTTGTGTTAGGAGGAAAACCATCTTTGCTTTGTTTCTTTTGATCATCCTTTTTGACCATTTGGTCATTGTTGTTAATCACTCAAGTATCCCATTTGGTGTTCTCATCTAGTGCCTAAAACATCAAACACAAACAACATTTTCTTTCTCTTCTCTCTTGGTAGAATGCACTATTGTTTCAAACTCTCTTCCTTAGCTTTTATTTTATCTTGAAAATTTAATCATAAACCTCTCATTCTCATTTTCTTCCTTTTATCATTGTAATTTTCTCTTCAAATATACTTTCAACATTTTCTTCTCCCTTGGCCAAATGTTAGACTACCTCCATAGCTGAATCATTTCTTTCTCTCCTTTGTTTTAGCATAGCCGAATCTTTCATTCTCCATAACATCTATTTTCAATCATTTTTTCCTTCTATTCAAACTTTGGATCATCGGTAAGTATCATTTCTTTGTCTTTTCTTTTGTTATTTGGTCACTATGGCTGAATGTTAGAATGTCTTTGGAAGAGACTTTTTGACCGATTAACCAACCTTTTATTCAAACGTTTTCTTTCGTTATTCTTAGTGAAATAGTGGAAGGGTCGAATCATCATCTTTTCGGAAATATCTTGAAGTTCATTTAAGATTTGATAATAACGTACAAAGAATTCTCTTGAGATCATTTGGAATATTAAGGTAAGCCGAATACACTCTTTTAAGTCATTAGTCTTAAGATTTTCGATATATTGTTAGGACTAATGATTCTTTGTCTTTGAAGACAATCAAGATAGGGACGAAAAGGGTTGTTAACAGTGTTCGGAAGAGGGGTGGTTCCATTATTCCCTAAATTCAAGAGAATGACTGTTTCGGGAATTCGAGACATTCTACCGGGTTGGTGACCCTCACCCGGTGAAAAATCAATTATTTGAAGTCGTACGTACTCCCGAGCCATTGTTTACTCGTGGTTCTGAACCTTTGATCGGAGAGAAATCGCAAATAATTGTTGTTCGAGATTCCGAGGGTAAGGATCTAGATCGATAATCATTAGATTAGTTTTATATTAAATATTAGTGTTCTAATCCATCGTGATGTGTGTTTAGATATTGAAACACCCCAAACCCACCCATGAGTCTCGACCAGATCTGGTATGTTCCTCGAGTAAAAACAATTCAAATTCGTTGGTTTGTTTGAAAATCCTTAAGTGATTTCGGAAAAACTCGGTTTGGGTTGGGCTCAAGTTGGAAACCAATTTATTTTGGAAATATAAGTTTTTATAAAGATGCCATTGTGAAGTTCAAAACGTTTAAATTAAAAGATATGTCAAAAAATAGGTTTTATCTTTAATTAAAATCATGTGAATTTAAGCCTCAAAACATTTAGGGTCTATTTTCAAATAAAACATTTGATCTTTAATTTGATAAATTTAGTAACGTATTGAAATAATTAAAATGCATGCATAAGCAGTTTATCACTATGGCCTTATTACATCAAACAAACCCAAATAAATTAAAGTACTTAAATGAAAATAAATGTCAAAATCATAAAATTCCTTGCTGAGCATGGCCACCATTAAGCTCCTGCCAACCCGGTCCATTGTTGTTCGTCACCTAAAAAATGTTCCCACAACGGGGTGAGTCAACAGACTCAATGTGTAACCACAACACTAAGCCTTAACAAATTTAGACATATCAAGTCATACATGTACGTATAGCATTTAAATAATATGATGCAAACCCGAACCCAAACCTAGATGCCATCCGCTGCACATCACCCGTACCAACCTGCACACCGTGGGGACTACTAAGTCAACCCTCCATCCGCTACACACCATCGAAGGCAGTCACTGCAGTCGACGTGCTCATCGCCCTTATAAATTTGTGGCATAGCCACCAGATAATATTTTGTGCCTTGAGACACCACATTCAAATAATGTGACCGAAGTCACCACATTCAGATAATGTGACAATAGTCACCACATTCACTTCCCCTTTCATATTCACCCAAATGCCCATGTCATACAAAATCATGCATTATTATGCCATATTCTCTATTCACATTCTTATAGGTTCACATATGTGTTTTAATAGATCTTATCATAATCCCAATAGGAATAGGAAAACGTACCTGAGTACTTTGTACCATGGTATGGTACCTTAGCCATACTTTTCACATTCTTAATAACACATATATTTATATTTATTAAACATTGCCATAAATCTTATTAAGAAATAGTGTAGTATGACTTTTGATCCGCTTAATGCTTTCAATCCAAATCCCGAAAATTCAATCTAAAGCCTTAGATCCCTAGTCCCTACATTCGGCCACCACTTAGAAATTTAATGAAGACCATTTGGCCATAAAACCAAATCCCAATAGGATTATCGTAACCCAAAACTTACCTTGGTGTCGATTTCTCTATTAATCAAATCCCGAATTCATACACTGAGTTCCCCTTGCAATCCGCCTTACACAAAACGAACGTGGATCCCAAGACTCCTCCTTATCCTTGTCGATTTGGCCCTAAATACACATAGCCAAAATTGGTCACACTTAATACCAATAATATGGCCTTAGGCCGAATACTAACAACCACATACTTAACTTACCAAATCCCGAAAAGTCACTCCTTGCCTTTGAACTGTCGAGATCCCTATATGAACTAACTGTTAGAAATGACTAACTTTAATAACCAATAAGACTTGTGGCCGCATTGCACATATCACCTTACCTTGATCAATTGAATTCCAAAACGACCCTTAATGCTTCCTTCCTTTGGCTACACATAAAAGAACACAAGATCATGGCTCCATATACATTCGGCCATGCCTAAAACCAAGGCCTGAACACTTGAATTCGTCACATTAAAATAAAGGACCAAAACCAATTTTTAAAGAAGTACTTACCACTCTACATTGCTTGAAGAGAAACCAAAAGTAAGTAGTCAAAGCCCCCTTTCCTTAAAGATTCGGCTTTGAGCACATCAATGATGGTTTCGGCATTTAATGGTGAGGAGAAAACGCGATAGTAGAGAGGGTGAAGGAGTTTCAATTTTTAGATGAGCACTTAGAGAGTTTTGGTTCAACAAAAGATGAGAAGGAAAGAGCTTGAGGGTTTTGACAATGGTGGAATGTAAATTTGGCTAGCACAGGGAGTATTTTGGCTTAACAAAGTAAAAGAGAAGATGAACACTTGCTTCACAATTTCGGCTAGCCTCCGCTTGTTGTTTTTCCTCTTATCCCCTTATTTTAAAATAATTGATTAAATCATAATTATCACCTCCCTTAGATGAAATCTAAAAAGAGTTTAAAATTAACTAAAGCTCATCCAAATGAAGTCCCTATGCCATCCACCTCTCTCCCCTTTTTGCCAAGAATAAATAAAAAAATAAAAACCTCCAAGTGCTTCCCACGCTACTCGAACCCTGGCCCCTTCCCCTTGATAATGGCGTCACTTGCTAAGGCCCTAAGTGGCGCCTTGTAGCCACTTTACCAAGCCCAACTTCATGTCTTATTTCCCTTACATTTTCTCTTAAGGCCATATCAACTTAGCTTCCTCTTAAAACTTAAAACTTAACATTTTCTAAAGTATTTTCCTATTATTCTTAAGTTCGCAAACATTCATAAATACAAATTCAAACTCACAATGACATGCTATTTCACACATTTTAACAATAACGCATAAGCTATAATTCGGGATATTACAGTTCTGCCCCCTTAAAATAATTTCGTCCTTGAAATTACCTGGCTGGAATAAGTGAGGGTATTACTGTCGCATTGCCTCCTCTGGCTCCCACGAAGCTTCCTCAAATCCATGATTATGCCATAACACTTTGACTAGAGGAACTGATTTCCATCGTAACACTTTCACATCTCATTCTAAAATCTAAATCGATTCTTCCTCGTTGGATAAATTTGGCCTTAGCTCCACCTCTTCAACCGAAACTACATGAGATGGATCCGATCGATAACGACGTAGCATGGAAACATGGAATATGTCATGCATCTGCTTCAACTCTGGTGGCAACTCCAACTGATATGCCACTGGTCCAATTCACTTCAAAACCTTATAAGGTCCTATAAACCTTGGACTTAACTTCCCTTTTCGACCAAATCTCATTACCTTTTTCCAAGGCGAAACTTTAAGAAACACTCGGTCTCCCACATCAAATTCTATTTCTTTCCTTTTGAGATCTGCATATGACTTCTGTCTATCAGATGCTTCCTTTAACCGTGCCCGAATCACACTAACCTTCTCTTCAGATTCTACCACAATCTCTGGACCCAAAACTCGACATTCTCCCAATTCCGTCCAACACGTAGGAGTGCGACATTTTGACCATATAGTGCTTCGTACGGTGCCATCCGAATACTTGCCTGATAGCTATTATTGTAGGCAAACTCCGCTAAAGGCAAATATTCCTCCCAACTTCCTTTGAAATCCATCACACAGCTCCTCAACATATCCTCTAAGACTTGGATCACCCGTTTAGACTGCCCGTCCGACTGTGGATGAAAAGCCGTACTAAAATCCAACTTAATGCCTAAAGCCTAATGTAACGCTTTCCAGAATCGAGAAGTAAACCTTGGGTCCCTATCTGAGATAATCGACACCGACACTCCATGCAACCTTACGACTTCCACCACATACAACTTTGCCAACTTCTACAAAGAATAATCGACTCTCACCGGAATAAAGTGGCGGACTTGGTCAAACGGTCCCTATTACCCATACTGAGTCCTTCTTAGTAGGCGTAAGGGGAAGCCCACTAACGAAGTCCATGGTAATTCTCTCCCACTTCCACTGCGGAATCATGATTGGCTGAAGCAATCCTGACGGAACCTGGTGTTCAGCCTTAACTTGCTGACACGTTAAACACTTCCCCACGAATTCAGTAACTTCTTTCTTTAGACCAGGCCACCAAAACTGCTCCCTCAAGTCTCTGTACAACTTAGTGCCTCCAAGATGCATAGCATAAGGGCTACTATGCGATTCCTGAAGAATCCTTCGTCTAAGTTCCTTATTCTTAGGCATATAGACCTTTCTCTTGAAACACAACATTCCTTCGCCATTAATGCGATAATCTTCCAACTCTCCATTCTGTACTTGCTGTAGCTTAACACTTAGGTCCTCATCATCCAACTGTCCCTCTTTCACTTCATTCAACCACGTTGGCTTGACTTGCAACTCTGCCAACAGGCTTCCATCATCATACAAACTCAAGTGTGCGAACATCACCCTCAGATCCGACACCACCTTCCGATTTAGGGCATCCGCCACTACATTCGCCTTGCCTGGGTGATACTCTATAGAACAGTCATAATCCTTCAGTAACTCCACCCATCTTCGCTATCTCAGGTTCAGCTCTTTCTGAGTCAGCAAATACTTCAGGCTCTTGTGGTCCGTGTAGATCACTGACTTTTCTCCATATAAGTAGTGCCTCCACACTTTAAGAGCAAAGACCATCGCTGCCAATTCCAAGTCGTGCGTCGGATAGTTAACCTCATGAGGCCTTAATTACTGAGACGCATAAGCAACCACCTTTCCCTCTTGCATCAAAACGCATCCCAATCCTATATGAGAAGCATCACAATACACCACGAAGTCCTTTCTTGCCTCAGGCTGAATTAGAACCGGAGCTTCAGTTAAAACCCTTTTAAGCTTCTCAAAGCTCTCCTGCTGCTTATCCAACCATACGAAAGGTACTTCCTTTCTCAACAACTTTGTCAAAGGCGCGGCTATCGATGAGAACCCTTCCATAAACCTTCTATAATAGCCTGCCAATCCTAAGAAACTCTGAACTTCTGCCACAGATTTAGGTGGTTTCCAATCCAACACTGCCTCTATCTTCCGAGGATCCACCCTTATCCTTCAGCAGATACCACATGTCCTAAGAATGTAACCTCCTTAAGCCAAAATTCACACTTGCTGAATTTGGCATAAAGCTTCTTCTCCCACAATACTTGCAGCACAATCCGGAGATGCTCATCATGCTCCTCCTCAGTCTTGGAGTATACGAGGATGTCGTCGATGAACATCACAATGAACCTATCCAAGTAAGGTTAAAAAACCCGGTTCATCATATCCATGAACGCGGTTGGGGCGTTTGTCAACTCGAATGGCATTACTACAAACTCATAGTGGTCGTATCTTATCCTAAAGGCTGTCTTATGGAAATCTGCCTCCTTCACCTTCAACTGATGATATCCTGACCTTAAGTCGATCTTTGAGAACACTGCCGCCCCCTTAAGCTGATTGAACAAGTTATCTATCCTTGGCAAGGGATACTTGTTCTTGATGGTCATCTTATTCAACTGACGATAATCTATGCACATTCGCATAGTTACATCTTTCTTCTTCACAAATAGGACCGGTGCTCCCCATGGAGACACACTGAGTCGAATAAACCCACGATCAAGTAACTCCTGGATTTGTGCCTTGAGCTCAACCAACTCCTTTGGTGCCATTCTGTACGGGGCAATTGACATAGGAGTTGTTCCCGACAACAAGTCAATTCCAAACTCAACCTCCCTGTCTGGGGGTATTACAGGTAATTCCTCCGGAAAGACATCCGCAAAATCCTTTACAGCTCTTACTCCACTAACTCCCCCTTCTTTTCCATCCATCGCACTAATAAAGGTCAAAAATGCCTTGCACCCTTTTCGAACCATCTTCTCCACCTTAAATGCTGAAACTACATTAGACAAGTAGTTTCTTCTTTCTCCTATCGTAATGACCACCTCATCCTCTGGGGTCCTTAACTCCATTCGCTTAGCTGTATAGTCCACCACAGCTCGATGTTCCACTAGCCAGTCCATACCAAGTATGAGATCGAATTCTCCGAAGGGAAGTTCCATCAAGTCAGCAGAAAATACCACGCCTTGAATTTCTAAAGCTACACTACGAAAGAGCTTATTCACCACTATAGTTTGACCTAGTGGGCTTACTGATCATCTCCCTATCGAAAGTTCGGAGGCTATGTCTAGAGTTTCAACTACTCTACATGCCACATAAGAATGGGTCGAGCCCACATCAATTAAAGCAACATAAGGCTTGCCATAAATAAAGAACGTACCGGTTATCACATCCGGTGCGTCTTCATCATCCCTCCGGTGAACCGCATAAACCAAACCCGGCTGCCTTGCCTTAGTATCAGCAACACCTCGGCCCGGTGTTCCACGCCCTCTACCAGCACCATTTCCTCTGTTATTCAGACCACGACCCCGCTGAGGCTGTTATCCGCCTCTACCAGCCTAATTAACATTCTGAGCTAATGGTCGATTCTCATCTGGTCTCATCGGACAGTCCTTAATCATATGGTCCTTTGACCCACACTTGAAACATCCACCTATCTTCTTCCAGCATTCGCTAAGTGTTTCTTCCCACACTGCTCACAAGTATGATATTGCCCTCTAGTACCAATTTGCTGACCTCGCGGCCTACCAACTCTAGGCCTTTTCTGAACACTCATAGCTGATCCAGACGACCCAAAACCTCTCTTATTTCTATTCCGATCAGAGTTCTGCCTTGCAGAGTCCTTAATTCCTTTAGCTAGCTTAGCTTTCTCTACTAATGCAGAAAACTCCCGCTCCTGATGTGGAGCGATTAACAACCTCAGTTCATCCCTTAGTCCGTCCTCAAACCGGACACACCGCTCATGTTCTGTAGCCACTACTCCTCGAGCATACCGGCTCAGCCTCAGAAATTCAGCTTCGTACTCTGCTACAGACTTGTTCCCTTGAACCAGCCCCAAAAATGCCTTCCTCTGCTCATCAATATATCTGGTTCCCACATACTTCTTCTGATATGCTGCCTTAACATACTCCCAAGTTAGATCCTCAGCGGTGGCACCATCCCGAACTGTAAACCACCATTGATACGCTTCATCACGTAGCAGCGCCACCATTCCCTTCAATTTCTCCTCAGGGGTCAGATCGAGCTCATCCATAATTCGTTCTGTCGCCTCCAACCAATATTCAGTTGTACTAGGTGCCACACCAGATACTCCACGGAACACCTCAGCTCCGTTAGCTCGAAGTCACTCAGGTACAGACTTCCGAGCTCCCATATTCCCTCCAGCACCAGCCACCATTTCAAGAACTCGCAAGACCGCCACGACACAAACATCCTCTCCGTCGATCTTGCTTTGCTCAACAAGCGGTGGTGGTGGTGGCGGTGGTACCTCAATCTCAGATCCTTGGCTTGATCTAACGGGTTCTGACACAGTCATTCTGCCTCGACCACGTCCTCGTACATTGCGACCACGTCCCCTAGAGCTCATTTCTACTACTGCACTTTAATCTGATTAAGAAATTTTATGCATTAGCCATTATTTCACTAATTATTTGCGAAGAAGTTTTATGAAAAGAGTTTAGTAGTAGTTTTTTCGATCAATCAAAGTTTCAAGTTTTCTATCCTAATTCACAGAAAAGCACATCCATTCTATAGTATCTCCCATACACATTCACTCTTCGGACATTTCGTAGTTCTTATCTAGGGTATTTTTGTAATTTGTCCCTGAGGATATTTTCGTAATTTGTCAAAATAAGGTTCCTTGGTGATTTTATCAATAAGGTATTCTGGTAATTTTGCAATCCCGGGGGTATTTTGGAAATTTTGAAATATGAGGGTATTTTGGTAATTAACCTCGGTAAATTTATAAATCTTAATAAATTAAGGGTATTTCAAAATTTACAAAACTTGGGGGTTCTTTTTGAGAATTTTGCTTTCCAAATCGGTGATGTTGTAAAAATTTTGGGATTCAGGGTCATTTTGATAATTTTGTAAGTTAGGGAAATTTTGTAAATTTTCAAATCAGGGTATTTTGAATTTTCACAAGTTAGGGTTTTATGGATACCTTTGCAAAGTAGGGAAATTTTATAAAGTAAAGAAGTTTTGATAAAACTGTGGGTAATAGGAGTATTTTATAAACTAAGGGCATTTTGGTAATCTTACAACTAGGGGCATTTTAGTAATTTTGCAAATAGGAAATATTTTGAAAAATTTTCACAATAATCTTTTGCTACACTTAAAAGGGTAATATAGGGATTTTAAAGTTAGGGTTTCCATAAAAATACGGCTAGTCCCTTTCGGGTTTTAGTTATTGAGTTTAGCCCATGAATAAGTCCTCTTGGTTAGGGTGAACCAAAGCTATGCACCAGGTAAGATTCCAGCGAAGAGGAGGTGAGTCACTAGGACTGCTTAAGTACCAGTCTCTTTCGGATCCAATCCTAGACATGCGCACAATGGTTGCCACACCCTAACTCGGTGACTTAATCATGGGTTTGTTTAGTTAGGCATTTAAAATTTTATGAAATTTGTTGGGGTAACCTAGTCCTAGGGTTCGAGTACTTATCATGCTAATCTACATTCCATTCAATTTCTACCCTTCTACAAGTCATAATATAAATCACACAAGAGATCAGAGTACTTACCTGGTGGACTTCGGGTCGGAGACTTAGTGTGCCATGCCAGAAAATCCTGCTTAATTCACAAAATTCCTTTTGGGCTTAACTTTGAAAACATTTTGGGCCTTAAACCCAAGGCCGAGAGTTTAAAAACTGGGCTCTGATAACAAGCTGAAACACCCCAAACCCGGCCCACGAGTCTTGACCAGATCTGGTATGTTCCTCGAGTAAAACCAATTCAAATTCGTTGGTACGTTTGAAAATCCTTAAGTGATTTCGGAAAAACTCAGTTTGGGTTGGGCTCAAGTTGGAAACCAATTTATTTTGGGAATATAAGTTTTTATAAAGATGCCATTGTTAAGTTCAAAATGTTTAAATTAAAAGATATGTCAAAAAATAGGTTTTATCTTTAACTAAAATCATGTGAATTTAAGCGTCAAAACATTTAGGGTCTATTTTCAAATAAAACATTTGATCTTTAATTTGATAAATTTAGTAACGTATTGAAATAATTAAAATGCATGCATAAGCAGTTTATCACTATAGCCTTATTACATCAAACAAACCCAAATAAATTAAAGTACTTAAATGAAAATAAATGTCAAAATCATAAAATTCCTTCTTTGAGCATGGCCACCATTAAGCTCCTGCCGACCCGGTCCATTCTTGTTAGTCACACGAAAAATGTTCCCTAGCAGGGTGAGTCAATAGACTCAATGTGTAACCACAACACTAAGCCTTATGATTTAGACATATCAAGTCATACATGTATGTATAGCATTTAAATAATATGATGCAAACCCGAACCCAAACCTAGATGCCATCTGCTACACATCACCCGTACCAACCTGCACACCGTGGGGACTACTAAGTCAACCCTCCATCCGCTACACACCATCGAAGGCAGTCGATGCAGTCGATGTGCTCATCGCCCTTATAAATTCGTGGCATAGCCACCAGATAATATTTTGTGTCTTGAGACACCACATTCAGATAATGTGACCGAAGTCAACATATTCAGATAATGTGACAATAGTCACCACATTCACTTCCCCTTTCATATTCACCCAAATGCCCATGTCATACAAAATCATGCATTATTATGCCATATTCTCTATTCACATTCTTATAGGTTCGCATATGTGTTTTAACAGATCTTATCATAATCCCAATAGGAATAGGAAAACGTACCTGAGTACTTTGTACCATGGTATGGTACCTTAGCCATACTTTTCACATTCTTAATAACACATATATTTATATTTATTAAACATTGCCATAAATCTTATTAAGAAATAGTGTGGGGCACACACTTGATTCGCTTAATGCTTTCAATCCAAATCCTGAAAATCCGATCTAAAGCCTTAGATCCCTAGTCCCTACATTCGGCCATCACTTAGAAATTTAATGAAGACCATTCGACCATAAAACCAAATCCCAATAGGATTATCGTAACTCAAAACTTACCTTGGTGCCGATTTCTCTATTAATCAAATCCTGAATTTACACACTGAGTTCCCCTTGCAATCGGCCTTACACAAAATGAGCATGGATCCCAAGACTCCTCCTTATCCTTGTCGATTTGGCCCTAAATACACATAGCCAAAATCTGTCACACTTAATACCAATAATATGGCCTTAGGCCAAATACTAACAACCACATACTTAACTTACCAAATCCGAAAAGTCACTCCTTGCATTTGGTATCGAGATCCCTATATGAACTAACTGTTAGAAACGACTAACTTTGATAACCAATAAGACTTATGGCCACATTGCACATATCACCTTACCTTGATCAATTGAATTCCAAAACGACCCTTAATGCTTCCTTCCTTCGGCTACACACAAAAGAACACAAGATCATGGCTCCATATACATTCGGCCATGCCTAAAACCAAGGCCTGAACACTTGAATTCGTCACATTAAAATAAAGGACCAAAACCGATTTCTAAAGAAGTACTTACCACTCTACGTTGCTTGAAGAGAAACCAAAAGTAAGTAGTTGACAGCCCCCTTTCCTTAAAGATTCAGCTTTGAGCACATCAATGATGGTTTCGACACTTAATGGTAAAGAGAAAATGCGACAATGGAGAGGGTGAGGAGTTTCAGTTTTTAGATGAACACTTAGAGAGTTTCGGTTCAACAAAAGATGAGAAGGAAAGAGCTTGAGGGTTTCGGTAATGGTGGAATATAAATTCGGCTAGCACAGGGAGTATTTTGGCTTAACAAAATAAAAGAGAAGATGAACACTTGCTTTACAATTTCGGCTAGCCTCTGCTTCTTGTTTTTCCTCTTATCCCTTTATTTTAAAATAATTGATTAAATCATAATTATCACCTCCCTTATCTGAAATCTAAAAAAAGTTTAAAATTAACTAAAGCTCATCCAAATGAATTCCCTATGCCGTCCACCTCTCTCCTCTTTTTACCGAGAATAAATAAAAAAATAAAAACCTCCAAGTGCTTACCACGCTACTCGAACCCTGGCCCCTTCCCCTTGATAATGGCGTCACTTGCTAAGGCCCTAAGTGGCGCCTTGTAGCCACTTTACCAAGCCCAACTTCATGTCTCATTTCCCTTACATTTTCTCTTAAGGCCACATCAACTTAGCTTCCTCTTAAAACTTAAAACTTAACATTTTCTAAAGTATTTTCCTATTATTCTTAAGTTTGCAAACATTCATAAATACACATTCAAACTCACAATGACATGCTATTTCACACATTTTAACAATAACGCATAAGCCATAATTTGAGATATTACAGATATCGACGAGCTGGAAAGTGTAGTTCTGACTGTAATCAGGTGTGTAACTTCACACTTATCTCTTGGGTTATACCATATTGTAAGCATTATAATGAAAAAAAATCATAAATCCGGAGAGATTGAAAAATACGTTATACAAATTCTTTTATGTGAATGCATGAAACCAAAAATCGAGGATGTGGAAAATTACGGATTTGCCCTTAATGGGTCATTTTGTGAAAGAAAGTGATATTTTGGGCCATGTGAATATTTTGATTAATTGGCCAAGTGTAGAAATTGTGAAAAGGCCTCATATGCTAAATGGGCCGAATTACCAAATGTCTCGATGGATTGAATTATGAAAATACCCTTTTATGGGCCAAATTGAAATATGTCGTTTTATGGGCCAAAAAGTGATATTAATATATGAGCTAAAATGTAATATGTGATGAAATGGGCCAAGTTGCTAGATCGTTATATGGGCCAAAATGCTATTTTGACTAATGGGCCAAATTGATAAATTGTAATATGGGTTTTTATAAAATTTTACTTTACAAGTATTTTGTTATGCATAAACATGATTGCATGGGATGGGGTAGTTGATGAAGAGAAGAAAGGCCTGATGCCAAAATTCTAGATAGGTGACTCTGTCACGATGGCCTATTGCCCAAAATCTAGATCGGTGGTTCTACCACAATTATTTAAATGGCCTGTTGCCACAAATATTATAATTGGCTTTAAGCCTACTATTGGTGTGTTGGCGGGGTGGGTTGACTTGATCCCCACAGGTGTGATGGTTGGTATGGGTGGTGTGTAGCGGATGGAAATTAGGCTTGGTTGGGAATTGCATATTACATGCATTATTATTTTATACCTGATTTATAAATATTTACATTTGCAAAATGAGCTCAAGCCCAATTATATGTTTATATGGTTTTGGCCCAGTGAATCCGGTAAGTGGGTTACACATTGAGTTCTAAGTAACTCACCCCATTTTCTTACCTTTCTTAGGTAATAATAATTGATGGAAACTTGGGTCGGAGGTGACTTCGTGTGGAGGCTATATTACAAATGGTGGTTTATAAAACTTTAAGACTTCTTTAATAATTTTTATTAAGTACTTTTTTTTATGGCGATGTAATAAGGCCTCTTTAATTATGGATTTTATTATGTGGATGGATTTATTATGTTTTTAGTTTTACTAAGTTGGATTGATTTAGTTTTCATAAATATTTTCTAAAACTTTCTTTGAAACTTAGGTATAAAATAAAGGTTTTTCTATAGATCAAATGATAAACTCTTGTGTTTTTAATTATGGTTTTCAATGAAACTTAGGAAATTATTTTAAAACTTTTGCCAAGATCAAGGGCTTAATGCATAGGCCGAGTTTGGGGTGTTACATATAGGTGTGTATTCTCTCTACTCTAGCTGTAGAGTAGAAAATGTCAAAATGCCGGTCACACGGAGATGGTAGCCACACGAGCATGCGAGCGCACGTGTGGAAGCTTCGACGCGGTAGTTGAGGCTTGTAACAGACCGAAATTGACCCTAATCAGAACAGTGGTTTTGGGACCACGAATCCAAGTCCAAGAATTATTTAAATATTATACTTTGTGTTTATTATGTGTGAATTAATACGTGTGAAAGTTTCGTAGAAAAATTTTATCATTTGTGTGCTTAATTTGACAAAAAGGATTTAATCGCGTAAATTGTAAAAGTTACAAACTATAGTGAAAAGTGCCTATTTGATGATGGCTTTTTAAAGTGGGGTATTAAAAGGGCAATTAGTCCATTTTTAAAGTTTGTGGGTGGCTAAAGTCACCATTGCCCTTATTATATATGTTAGTTTTATTTTTATTAAAAGGGTTATATTAGTAATTTAGTTATTAACTTATTATATGTTAAAATAAAACAAAAGAAAAATCATTATCATCTTTGGTGTTCTTGGCCGAATGTTGGAGAAGAAAAAGGGGTTTCATTTCTTTTAATTTTCGGCACTTATAAGCTTAAAATCAAGGTTAGTTTGATTTCGGTTTTAGTTAATTTTTACGTTTTTGAGATCGTTGCTTTGAACCGTAGCTGACCCATGTTAGAATTTTTAAAAACAAGCATGCTTGATGTTCGGCCATTGTTATGTTCTTGTGTTTTCTTGATGTTTATGATTTTATATTAAAGATATGTTAAGGATTAGTATATTTTGTATTGGAAGTTTTGGTGAAATTGAGTATTTAGGGCTAATTTATAAAAATAAATTTTTTGAGGGGTTTATTTGCAAAATAAATGAAAGAAATGGACTTGTAGAGTCCCTATGCATATTCGGCCCTAAGGGGTATTGGTGAAATTTTGTATATTTTGTGTTTTGTACAATTAGTACTAAATTTTAAAAATGTGAAATAGTAAAGGTAAAATGGTAAATTGCTCATTTATGTGTTTAGGGACTAAATTGAAATGAAATGTACTTGAATGAGCTAAATTTTAATGTGTTTAGATAAAGAACAAAGAAAATAGAATTTGGATCGGGAAAAATCAAAGGTTATTGAATAGCCGGTCTACGCGGTTCGTTGACGGTCGAGGTAAGTCCTTAAGCGAACATATGTTAAAAGTTTATTTACAAATCTAATGTATGATGAAATTGGTATAATTATAGTATAAAGTCATGAGTTGGCCGAATGTGATATTAATAAATTTGATTGGTTGAAATTTTATTTAATGTGATATGAATAAGTGCTTTTGGTTTTCTATATGATTAAAATATGTGAAATATAAGTGGTGGTGAATTTAGCACTATGAAATGTGAAATGAAAGATTAACTATAATTACATTCGGGCTTCGAGCCTAGCAGGCCTTGTGCCGGTGATCAGTATCGGGCTTTATGCCTAGCAGGCCTAGTGCCGGTGACATATTCGGGCTTATTGCCTAGCAGGCTAAATGCCGGTGTTCAAATCTCGGACCTTGAGTCCAGCAGGCCTAGTGCCGGTGTGTGTGTGATTCGGGCTAATACCTAGCGGGTTCTATACCGGTGAATTGAAATTTTGAGCCAAATTATGTAACAACAAAGTTATGAAATGAATCGAGAAAGTCTAAGCTTTTAAAAAATGAATCATATTAATTCGGCCTTAAGGTATGTGTTTTCATACTTATATGTTGCATATGGTGTTAATGAGAAAATGATATGAGGAAGTAAATGTACTATACATAGGTTGTTGGGAATTATATATACTTTATGCCATGTGGAGATTGGTTACTTGGAAGAATACAAGTGATTGCAAATGCTTGTGAAAGTAGATTTATACTTATATATGTGTTGGTATATTCGATGAATGATGTACCCTGGTAAGAAAATGAAAATTGTTAGGTTAAATGAAATAATGAAATTCGGCTATGATGAATGTATAAGTTCAATTATGTATGCCAAATGTCTTGAATTGTATATTAAAATGCTTGGATGATTGAAGTTATATTGTTCTTGCTTAAGACTTACTAAGCTAGTAAGCTTACCTTGTGTGTGTTCATTGTTTCGTTTTATAGATTTTGATCAAGCTACGAGCTCAGTGGATCATCATTGAAGTCACTCACACTATCGGTTCTCCTTGGTACCTATAATGTTTGACCTTTGTTCTTAAGGCATGTCTAGGATAGTAAAAATTTAGAACGACATTTTGTAACTATTAAGCCATGCGAAAATGGCTGAATATGATGTTAAAGTATATGAAACTAGGTCATGACATCTATTTATATATATATATATGTATGTGTGATATGTCAAAATGATTTGCCATGGTGGTTTGATATAATTTGACTCAAGAAATTTGGTATGGTAAATAAATGAGTTCCATGTGCTAGTAAATATTTATATGTATTCAACTAGGACTTTCATTGATTTAAGGTATGTTTTATGAATTATGTACTTGAAATGATTGGTTTATAAGTAAGTATTGAGTAGTAAATGGTAATATGGTTGTTCGGTTATGAAATCAACTTATTTGGAAGTGCATTTTATGATAAAGTCTGGGTGTGAAGATGAACATATGTCTCGGTTTGAATGTTATGATATTGGACGGTTGAGTCTTAGGGTTATGTTCCATGAATTTATGAGCTATATGATATCTTTTTTATAAATAAAAAAAAGTTGGTATATATATATGTGCATACATTGTATATTCGGCTATATTATTTGCATAATTAGATTCGGGTTAGAAATGCATGAAAATATATGTTTTAACTGTTATAAAACGAAAATGAAAGAAATAGGATTGGTATGAAATTCAATTCGTATATGTGGATGATCTATTGATAGGTTTGAAATGATATAGATGATGAATCTATAATTAATGGTATAATGAACATTTTGGTTTGGTTGTATTGGTTATTATATATATGTATATGGCTACATATGTGATTCCTTGATTTGATTGATTGTTTGTATCTACCTAACTTAATATGAGCTATGTAATGTTCCTGTAATTTCATATATGCATCCTTGTATATTCGGCCAAGTAGGAAATTAAGTGTATGATGGTTATTGAGCTTGTATATCCGGGCATATGTAATTGTAAAGATTTTATTTATTCGGCCATATGGGAAAATTTTAAACCATGCATTTTTGGTCTTATAAGTAAGACCAAAATAAGTTAATAAATATAGCATAAATACAATTTGTGGTAAGTACATTATTGGGTAGTATTATTGAAATGCACATTACATGATCTTTTATGCTCATCAATGATTTTACTGTGTTTAACTTAGTTTAATATAATAAGTATGCTTGACTAAGATCGAATTGACTGAATAAAAGTTGTGACTTTTTTGGTAATGTCCGTAACCCTAATCCGGCGACGGATACAGGTTAAGGGTGTTACATTTGATTGGTATCAAAGCTTATGGTTTAGTCGATTCTAGGACTACCGTAGCGCGTGAGAGTCTAGCTATACATGCCTTTTTTTTGTATATTTGATAGTGTGGTGACTTCTGACATTTCAAACTGTGTTTTATATAGTAAATGGATCCTGATCCGATAGAGCCGTAGTAGATGATGTAGAGAGTGTAGAGCCTGACCGTGTATGCGGATCAGCGCCAGTAGACTCTCGACCAGTTTTGGGTAGCCACGAGGGGAGGCTAAATAAGCCTTCTACCAGATGATGAATGAATGGTTTACCCAGTTTATTCAGAATAACCCGGCTGTACAACAACCTCCACCCCTGAATAATCCAACTCCGGTACATTTAAGACCCCCGATGATAGATCCAATGAGATCTAGTAGGCCTCCTATTGATAAAATTAGAAAATATGGGGCTGAGGAATTTAAAGCCAATGATGATGATGACGCAGAGCGAGCTGAGATGTGGCTTGAGAACACTATTCGGGTACTTGATGAATTATCTTGTACTCCCAACGAATGCTTGAAATGTGCTATATCGTTACTTCAGGACACTACATATCATTGGTGGAATACATTAGTATCAGTGGTCCCAAAAGAAAAAGTGACTTGGGAATTCTTCCAAAACGAGTTTCGTAAGAAATATGTCAGCCAAAGATTTATCGATCAAAAGCGTAAAGAATTTCTTGAACTGAAACAGGGGCAAATGACTATGACTGAATGTGAACAAAAGTTTGTTAGATTGAGCCGATATGCTCGAGAATGTGTATCAACTGAAGCCATCATGTGTAAAAGATTTGAAGAAGGCCTGAATGAAGATATAAAGTTACTTGTGGGCATTCCTGAGATCAAAGAGTTTGTGGTTCTAGTCGAGCGAGCTTGTAAAGCTGAAGAACTCGGAAAAGAGAAAAGAAAGGCTAAAATAGAAACTAGAGGCACTCGTAAGAGATCATCGAGTAAGATTTTCCATTCAGCACCTAAGAAGTTCAGAGATGACTTTAGCCGACATAAAACTACCTCAGACTTGTCTAGACGAGATCGACCCCCCGTGAGTTCTCGAGCCACTTCGATGGCTAGTGTTGGCAACGTACGGTAGGATCGGGCTGAGTGCAAGCATTATGGAAAATGGTATTCTGGGAGTTGTAGATTTCGTGATCGGTCTTGTTTTAAATGTGGATCGTCAGATCATTTTATTAGGGAGTGTCCAATGTTAGCCGAGCAAAATATGGCTCAGAATTCAAGACCGAGCAACATGTCAACATGAGGCAGACCACCCAAACCTTCTGAAAATGTGGGTGGCAGTCTGAGAAGAATGAAAGATAATGCATTGCGATCAGAGGCTCGAGCACCAGCTAGAGCTTATGCTATAAGGACCAAAGAGGATGTTTCTTCCCCAGATGTTATCACTGGTACTTTCACCCTTTATGATACTACTGTGATTGCATTGATTGACCCTAGTTCCACTCATTCATATGTGTGTGAAACTTTAGTAGCCAGTAAGACTCTACCTGTTGAGTCTACTGAGTTTGTGATCTGTGTGTAATCCCTTGGGTTACTGTGTACTTGTTGATAAAGTGTGTAAATGAAACACCCCACACCCGCCATTACGAGAATGGATGGATCGGTATGTTCCTCGAAGTAACCTTGGTTCAAATTCATTCGAATACTTAGAAAGCGTGAGTTTTGGAAGAAAGCTAGATTACAGGTTGGGCTTGAGTTGAAAACAAAATTTATTTTTATAGCAAAACCCATTTGCTTCAAGTGACAAAATATTTAAACTTATTTAATACTAAGTGGGCTTACTCTTTTAAAGCCCTAAACTCATAACATAGTAATTATAGTAGAAATAAAAAAATTAAATCACGGTGGCCTTATTACATAAAATGAAACCCAAAATAATAAATTGTACAGTACTTTTAAAATAAAATAAATATTCAAATTAAATGAACTTCAAGTCGATCATGGCCACCACAAGTTCTTAGTCCCTATTCACATTCTTGCTCATCACGAAACATATTCCCTAGCGGGTGAGTCGATAGACTCGGTGTGTAACCAACACTAAACATAATAGAGATAGGCACACCATAAAAATCATATGCATATAACAATTTCAAGGTAATGATGCAAACCCGAACCCAAACCTATATGCCATCCGCTACACTCCACCGTACCAACACATGCAAGTGGGGACTACTAAGTCAACCCTCCTTCCGCTACACTCCATTGAAGGCGATCATTGCGGTCGGCGTGCTCATCGCCCATGATAATATTGTGGCATAGCCACCACTGTAATGTAAGAAGTTACCACTTAGTGAGACCGAAGTCATCACATTCACTTAGTGAGACCAAGTCATCACATTCACTTAGTGAGACCAAGTCATCACTTTCACTTATAACGTTGGTGAGACCGTAGTCAACACCTTCTTCCCTTTCACATAAATCTCGAATGCCCCAAATTATAAATATCATGCATAACATATTTTTATTTCACTTTCACATCACTTTTCACTTGTATAACATTTATTTCGAAATCCTAGTAGAAGTAGGAAAACGTACCTGAATACTTTATACCATAATATGGCACTTTAGCCACTTTCTTTCGCTTTCACATTAACATATATAACATATTTAAACCATAAAACTATTAAGAATAGTGTGGAATACACACGATTTGTTTAGTGATTCCTTGAGATTTGAAAGCAAGATCTAATGTTTAGATCCTAATTCCTACATTTGGTTTATCAAATATTACTTAGCATAAATTCTATTTTGGGCTATAATATCCAAATCCTAGTAGGATTTGTAAAGAGGCTTACCTTTGATGCCGATTTGATGTTTATTCAAATCCCGAAAACTTTGTTTTCCTTCACTTGATATTCGCCAACCTTGAAACTTCAACATAAATTAGTTTTCACTTTTAATAATTACGGATCTAATCTAGGTAATCACATAACTTTGGCGAATACCTTTAGGGCTTACCTTATGGATTTTAAATCCGAAACTTCACCTCCTTTTTCCTTGAAATCGGCAACTTCCTAGATCTCTGAATAGATTAGTTTTTGATCAATTTGATCTAATTGACTAAGATTTGGCCTTGGCCGAATGTATAGACTCACTTACCTCAAATCCCGAAGTTGATCTTTATTTCAAATTCCTGCCGAAATCACTTGTTAGATTTGATCTATTATTTAATCATGGAGGGGATCTTTTTGCCGATTGTACATTGATGTACTTACCTCGTTTTCGAATCCCGGAAGATCCCTTATGCTATTCGGCTATGGCACTATTATGGATCTCAAAGTTTTGGCTTTTGTGGATGAATAGTAGAAGAAAAGAAAAAGAAAGAAAAAGAGATGGAGAGAGTTTTTGACAAGGGAAATTCGACTAAAGAGAAGAGGAAAGATTGTTGCTACTTTAACTAGGAGGTTTCGGCAAGATGTTGAAGAGAAGAGAATGGCTCTTTTCTTTCTTTGGCCGAAACTATTAGCCTTAGAGTCCCTAATTCAGCCAATTCTTCACTTGTGATAAGTTTTAGTTTTATCAATTATGAAATTCCATCAAATCTCCTAATTAGCCAAGAGTTTTATTGAATAAAACTCCTCTTCCTTGTCTTGTCCAACTCTCCACTCATGGAGGCAAAATTTTATTTCTTTTATTTGTTTCCCAGATGACTCAAACTCGGGCCCAAAACCTCTTGCATTTGGGCCATTTCCTAGGGCCTTAGGTGGCATCTTGAGCCACATTTCCAAGTTCGTTATTGGGTCAAATTTTATGTTCTTTATATTTTAGGGTCACTTGGCCTAGGCTCCCCTTTGGGCTCTTAAATTCGACATTAAGGGTCATTTTAAGTTTCCTAAAATTTTAGCTGCTCAGATTTTCCAAGTTTCCAAAATGTTTAGTTTCCTATTTTGGCTTGGTTTCCAAAATATTTAGTTTCCTATTTTGGTTTGGTTTCCAAAATGTTTAGTTTCCTATTTTGGTTTGGTTTCCAAAATGTTCACTTTCCTAATTCCTTTAGGTTTCCAAAAATGTCTAAGTTTCCAAAAATGTCTAAGTTTCCAAAAATGTCCATTTCCATTTCCATTTCCATTTCCATTTCCATTTTCATTTCCATTTTCATGCATTTCTAGGTTTCCAAAAGTATCAAAAATTTATTCATAGTACTTGAAACTTGTCATTTCATACAATTAAACTGGAAATGCATAGGCCCTTTTCAGGATGTTACAGTTCTACCCCCCTTAAACAAAATTTCGTCCTCGAAATTTTCTAACTAAACAATTGAGGGTATTGTTGTCTCATTGCCTCTTCTGGCTCCCACGAAGCTTCCTCCGATCCATGATTGCGCCACAATACTTTAACTAGAGGAACTGACTTCCTCCGTAGTACTTTCACGTCACGTTCCAGAATCTGAATCGGCTCTTCCTCGTAGGTTAAGTCTGGCCTTAGCTCCACTTCTTCCACTGGTACTATGTGAGAGGGATCCGATCGGTAACGACGTAGCATGGACACATGGAACACGTCATGCATTTGTTGCAACTCCGGTGGCAACTCTAGCTGGTATGCCACTGGTCCCACTCGCTTTAGTACCTGATAGGGCCCGATAAATCTTGGGCTTAATTTCCCTTTCCGACCAAACCTCATCACTTTCTTCCATGGTGAGACTTTTAGAAACACTTGGTCTCCTACTTCAAACTCTATTTCCTTCCGTTTGAGGTCGGCATAAGACTTCTGTCTATCTGAGGCTTCTTTTAACCGTGTTCGAATTATTTCAACCTTCTCTTCTGTTTCTGCCACTATTTCTGGTCCCAAAACTCGACGTTCTCCTAACTCAGTCCAACAAGTAGGAGTACGACACTTCCGTCCGTACAATGCTTCATACGGTGCCATTGAATGCTAGCTCGATAAGCTGTTGTTGTGGCGAACTCGCTAAAGGCAAGTAGTCCTCCCAACTTCCTCGAAAATCCATCACACATCCTCTCAACATATCCTCCAACACTTGTATTACTCGTTGAATGCCCGTCCAGATTGTGGATGAAAGGCCGTAGTGAAATCCAACTTGGTGCCTAAAGCTTGGTGAAGTGCCTTCCAAAATCGAGGCGTAAACCTTGGGTCTCTATCGGAGATGATCGACATTGGTACACCATGTAACCTCACAATTTACGCCACATATAACTTGGCTAGCTTTTGAAGGGATAGCCTATTCTTCTTGGGATAAAATGTGCGGACTTAGTCAAGCGGTCTACTATAACCCATACCGAGTCCTTCTTAGTAGGCGTAAGGGAAGCCCACTAACAAAGTCCATGGTAATTCTTTCCCACTTCCTTTGTGGAATCTGGATTGGTGAAGCAATCTCGATGGAACTTGGTGTTCACCTTAACTGTCGACACGTCAGACATCTTCCCACAAATTTCGTAACTTCTCGTTTAAGATCGCCACCAAAATTGTTCTCTTAAATCTCATGCGACTTAATGCCTCCGGGATGCATAGCATAAGGGCTACTATGCGCTTCTCGAAGGATCTTCATCTTAACTCCTTGTCTCTTGGCATCTGGACTTTCCCTTTGTAGCACAATACTCCTTCATCATTAACCTCATAGTCTTCCAACTCTCCGATTCGTGCTTTTTGTAGCTTAACATTTAAATCTTCATCAACCAAGCGTCCTTCTTTCACTTCCTTCAACCATGTTGGCTTGACTTGTAATTCGACCAACAAACTTCTATCCTCATATAAGCTTAAATGGGCGAACATTGCTCTTAGGTCCGTCACAACCTTCCTACTTAAAGCATCGGCTACTACATTTGCCTTGCGGATGATATTCTATCGAGCGATCGTAGTCTTTCAGTAATTCCACCCACCTTCATTGTCTCAAGTTTAACTCCTTTTGAGTCAACAGATACTTGAGACTCTTGTGGTGCTGTGTAGATCATCGACCTTTCTCCATCTGAGATAATGCCTCCACACCTTGAGAGCGAAAACCACGCTACCAATTCCAAGTCATGGGTTGGGTTGTTCACCTCATGCGGCCTTAGCGTCGGGACGCATAGCGACTACCTTGCCATCTTGCATAGAACGCATCCTAACCCGTATGTGACGCATCACGGTATACCACAAAATCCTTTCACGCCTCGGGTTGAATCAACACCGAGCTTAGTTAATACCTTTTAAGTTTTTCAAAACTCTCCTGTTGCTTATCTGTCCACACAAAGGGTACTTCCTTCCTCAACAATTTTGTTAATGGCGCTGCTATCGGCGAGAATCCTTCCACGAACCTTCGGTAGTAGCACGCCAACCCTAAGAAACTACGAATCTCGCCACCGACTTAGGTGGTTTCATTCAACACTACTTGATTTTCTTAGGATCCACCCTTATTCCTCGGCATACACCACGTGTCCTAAGAAAGTAACTTCTCTAAGCCAAAATTCACACTTCTTTGAATTTAGCATAAAGCTTCTTCTCCCTTAATACTTGTAACACAATTCGGAGATGCTCATCATGCTCCTCTTCGGACTTAGAATATACCAAGATATCATCGATGAATACTACAACAAACCTGTCTAAGTAAGGTTGGAATACTCTATTCATCATATCCATGAATGCGGTGGAGGCGTTTGTCAACCCAAACGGCATTACTACAAACTCAAAGTGACCATATCTTGTCCTAAAAGCGGTCTTATGGATATCGACCTCCTTCACCTTCAAGCGATGGTATCCCGTAGTAAATCGATCTTGAAAACACTGCGGCTCCTTTTAGCTGATCGAACAAGTCATCGATCCTTGGCAAGGGATACTTGTTCTTGATGGTCAACTTATTCAATTGACGATAGTCTATGCACATACGCATAGTTCCGTCCTTCTTCTTCACAAACAGACCGGTGCTCCCCACGGAGACACTTGGGCGAATAAACCCACGATCCAATAATTCTCGGATTTGAGCCTTAAGCTCCACTAATTCCTTTGGCGCCATTCGTTATGGAGTAATTGACACGAACCTTGTTCACGGTAGTAGGTCTATTCCAAATTCAACTTCTATCCGGGGTATTCCTGGTAATTCCTCTGGAAACACATCCTCAAAGTCCCTTACTGTTCTGACTCCTTTGACACCTTCCTCATTTCCATCCAACGCACTTACAAAGGCTAAGAACGCCTCGTACCCTTTACGTACCATCCTTTCCGCCTTAAGCATCGAAACTACATTAATCAAATAGTTCCTTCTCTCTCCTATCATAATGACCACCTCATCCTCAGGGGTCCTTAGTTCCATTCGTTTAGCCGCACAATCCAACACGGCTCGATGTTCTACTAACCAATCCATACCAAGTATGAGATCAAATTCCCCGAAGGGTAATTCCATTAGGTCAGCCCGAAAGCTCACTCCTTAAATTTCTAGGGGTATATTCCGAAAGATCTTATTTACCACTATAGTTTGGCCTAATGGGCTTACTACCGTCATCTCTTTATCAGAAAGTTCAGAGTCTAGGCTTAGTGTCTCAACTACACTACAGGCAACATAAGAATGGGTCGAGCCCACATCAATTAAAGCATAATAGGGTTTACTATGAATGAGGAGCGTCTGATTATGACGTCCGTGGCGTCTTCATCCTTCCTATGGTGAACCGCATAAACCAAACCCGTTGTCTTGCCTCAATTATTGGTGGCACCTCGCCACGTCCTCTGCCGACACTATTACCTCTATTATTGAACCTCGACCTCGTTGAAATTTCTTGTCCTCCCCTACCGGCCTAATTAACATTACGAGTTCTTTGGTTATGCGTCATCGATATCTTTGGGCAGTCCTTGAGCATATGGTCCTTAGACCCACATTTAAGACATGCTCTATCTTTTCCAACACTCACGAGTGCTTTCTTCCACAATACTCGGAAGACGACATCGCCTCGGTATCAACTTGTCGACCTTTTGACCCCTCGATTGGGCCTTTTACGCACATTTCTCGACGATCTATAGCCTCTATTGGGTCTATTCACGCCGAGTTACGCCTAGTCGAGTCCTTGATTCCTTGACTACCTTAGCCTTTTCAACCAACGTGGAGAACTCCTCTCCGATGTGGAGCTATCAATAACCTTAGGTCATCCCTTAATCATCCTCAAAAGCAGACCACGGCGTTCATGTTCGATCGCGACTACTCCTCGAGCATATCGGCAACCTTAGAAATTCACCTCATATGCCATGTTGATTTGTTCCCCGAACTAGTCCTAGAAAAGCTTTCATTGCTCATCAATATACCGAAAATGCCGACATACTTCTTCCGATATGCCTCCTTAGCATACTCTCACGTCGGATCCTCGCCATGGCACCATCACAAGCAGTTAGCCACCATTGGTATGCTTCATCACGTATGAGGCTACCATCCCTTTCAACTTCTCCTCGGGGTCGGTCGAGTTCATCCATAATCGCTCGATTGCTTCCAACCAATACTCGTGATCTGGGTGCCACACGGACACTCCACGAAACACCTCGGCCCGTTGGCTCGGAGTCGCTCGGTCTGATTTACGAGCTCCGAATTTCCACCGCGCCACCACCATTTCAATACTGCAACATGGCTGCGACACGGCCTCATCCCGTCCGAGCCTGTTGTTCGACATTAGCGGTGGGGGTGGTGGTGGCGGTGGCAACTCATTGTCGAACCTTGACACGATCTAACGAGGTTACGACGATTATTCTTCCTCTACGCGTCCTTGATGACCACGTCCTCTAGAACTCATTTTCTAGCGTCGAGATCGATTAAGAAATTTTATGGATTAGTCTTTGTTCCATTTATTTATCGATGAAGGAGTTTTATGGAAAGGGGTTTAAGAGTGGTTCTTTCGTATTCATACAAACACACAGTCTTTTCTATTCATTCATCCATCAAACAAGTATGAACTTGCGTTCATTCAGAGAAATGTTGTAGTTTTTGTTGTTGTTGTTGTTTTCCTCTACCCGGGGTATTTTCGTAGTTTTGTCCTACAAGGGCATTTTCGTAATTTTTCAGAAGAAAAACGTTCCTTGGTGTTTTTGTCAAAAATTATTTTGAAAATTTTGAAGTCTAGGGTAATTTGAAAAAAATTTAAACACAGGGTTATTTGGTAGTTTTAACCTCGGGGTATTTTGGTAATTTTTCACAAATCAGGGTAAATTTGTAAGATTTAATAAATCAGTGGTATTTCACAAGTTGTAAGACTCTGAGGGTTCTTTTCGAAAATTATTCCTTCAAAATGGGAATGTTGCAAAAATTTTGAAATTCAGGGTCATGTTGGTAATTTTAGTGAGTTAGGGCAATTTTGTAATTTTCCATAAATCAAGGTATATTGATATTTTGCAAGTTAGGGTTTTTGAACATTTATAAAATAATGAAATTTTGGTAAAACTGTTAAGTAGTTGAATCATTTAATAACCCAAGGGCACTTTGGTAATTTTACCACTAAGGACATTTTTGTAATTTGTATGGATCAAAAATTTTTGAAAATAATTGTGTCTGAAATAGTTTTAAGTAAATTAAGGATAAGAGAAAGAGAGTGATTTAAGAATTTTAATATCAAGTGTTAAAAAATGGCTAATTCCCTTTGGGTTTTAGTTATTGAGTTTAGCTTTATGGTGAGCCTTCTTGGTCGGGGTGAACCAAAGCTACGCACAGGCGAGGATTCAGTGGAGAGGAGGTGAGTCATGATTGCTTAAATACCAAGCTCCCCTTTGAAACCATTCCTAGACATGCGTCTGGGGTTACCACACCCGCTAAGTCCTCTAGGTTAGGGTGAACCGAAGCTACGCACGGTAGGATTCAAGAAGAGGAGGTGAGTCACTAGGACCGCTTAAATACCAAGCTCTTGAGGATCCACTCCTGACATGCGTACCATGGTTGCCACACCCTAGCTTAATTGACTTAGTCATAGGTTGGTTTAGTGCCTTAAATCTTATGTGTTTGTGTTTGAGTAGTCTAATCCTGGGTTCAAGTTCCTATCATGCTATTCTCGTTCCATGCCTTTTCTACCCTTATATAAATCACGAATCACACATAGAGTTAGGGGTACTTACGGTGGATTTGTGAATTGGAGACTTAGGGGCCATGTCTTTATACATCTATTTGTAAAATACTTTCATAAAACTCATTTGGCCTTATTTTAAAAACGTTTTGGGCCTTAGGCCACAGTAGAGAGTTTGAGCCCTGGCTCGATGCCAAGCTGAAACACCCTTTGACCCACGAGAATTGATTGGATCTGGTATGTTCCTCAAAGTAACTTGGTTCAAATTCATTGAATACTTAGAAAAGCTGTGAGTTTTGGAAGAAAGCTCGTTGTGGGTTGGGCTTGAGTTGAAAACAAAATTTATTTTATAGCAAAACCCATTTGCTTCAAGTGACAAAATATTTAAACTTATTTCATACTAAGTGGGCTTACTCTTTATAAAGCCCTAAACTCATAACATAGTAATTATAGTAGAAATAAAAAAATTAAATCACGGTGGCCTTATTACATAAAATGAAACCCAAAATAATAAATTGTGCAGTACTTTTAAAATAAAATAAATATTCAAATTAAACTGAACTTCAAGTCGATCATGGCCACCACAAGTTCTGTAGTCTGGTCCATTCTTGCTCATCACGAAACATATTCCCACAGGGGTGAGTCGATAGACTCGGTGTGTAACCAACACTAAACATAATAGAGATAGGCACACCATAAAAATCATATGCATATAACAATTTCAAGGTAATGATGCAAACCAGAACCCAAACCTATATGCCATCCGCTACACTCCACAGTACCAACTTGTACACAGTGGGGACTACTAAGTCAACCCTCCTTCCGCTACACTCCATCGAAGGCGTCATTGCGGTCGGCGTGCTCATCGCCCATCGATAATATTGTGGCATAGACACCATCGTAATGTAACAAAGTTACCACTTAGTGAGACCGAAGTCATCACATTCACTTAGTGAGACCGAAGTCATCACATTTACTTAGTGAGACCAAGTCATCACTTTCACTTATAACGTTGGTGAGACCGTAGTCAACACCTTCTTCCCTTTCACATAAATCCGAATGCCCCAAATTATAAATATCATGCATAACATATTTTTATTTCACTTTTACATCACTTTTCACTTGTATAACATTTATTTCGAAATCCTAGTAGAAGTAGGAAAACGTACCTGGATACTTTGTACCATAATATGGCACTTTAACCACTTTCTTTCGCTTTCACATTAACATATATAACATATTTAAACCATAAAACTATTAAGAATAGTGTAGAATACACACGATTTGTTTAGTGATTCCTTGAGATTTGAAAGCAAGATCTAATGTTTAGATCCTAATTCCTACATTTGGTTTATCAAATATTACTTAGCATAAATTCTATTTTGGGCTATAATATCCAAATCCTAGTAGGATTTGTAAAGAGGCTTACCTTTGATGCCGATTTGATGTTTATTCAAATCCCGAAAACTTTGTTTTCCTTTACTTGATATTCGCCAACCTTGAAACTTTAACATAAATTAGTTTTCGCTTTTAATAATTACGGATCTAATCTAGGTAATCACATAACTTTGGTAGAATACCTTTAGGGGCTTACCTTATGGATTTTTAAATCCGAAACTTCACCTCCTTTTTCCTTGAAATCGGCAACTTCCTAGATCTCTGAATAGATTAGTTTTGATCAATTTGATCTAATTGAATAAGATTTGGCCTTGGTAGAATGTATAGACTCACTTACCTCAAATCCAAGTTGATCTTTATTTCAAATTCTGCAGAAATCACTTGTTAGATTTGATCTATTATTTAATCATGGAGGGATCTTTTGCCGATTGTAAATTGATGTACTTACCTCGTTTGAATCCGGAAGATCCCTTATGCTATTCGGCTATGGCACTATTATGGATCTCAAAGTTTTGGCTTTTGTGGATGAATAGTAGAAGAAAAGAAAAAGAAAGAAAAAGAGATGGAGAGAGTTTTTGACAAGGGAAATTCGGCTAAAGAGAAGAGGAAAGATTGTTGCTACTTTAACTAGGAGGTTTGACAAGATGTTGAAGAGAAGAGAATGGCTCTTTTCTTTCTTTGGCAGAAACTATTAGCCTAGAGTCCCTAATTGACCAATTCTTCACTTGTGATAAGTTTTAGTTTTATCAATTATGAAATTCCATCAAATCTCCTAATTAGCCAAGAGTTTTTATTGAATAAAACTCCTCTTCCTTGTGTAGTCAACTCTCCACTCATGGAGGCAAAATTTTATTTCTTTTATTTGTTTCCCAGATGACTCAAACTCAGGCCCAAAAACCTCTTGCATTTGGGCCATTTCCTAGGGCCTTAGGTGGCATCTTCAGGCCACATTTCCAAGTTCGTTATTGGGTCAAATTTTATGTTCTTTATATTTTAGGGTCACTTGGCCCTAGGCTCCCCTTTGGGCTCTTAAATTCGACATTCCGGGGTCATTTTTAAGTTTCCTAAAATTTTCGCGTGGCTCTGTATTTTCCAAGTTTCCAAAATGTTTAGTTTCCTATTTTGGCTTGGTTTCCAAAATGTTTAGTTTCCTATTTTGGTTTGGTTTCCAAAATGTTTAGTTTCCTATTTTGGTTTGGTTTCCAAAATGTTCACTTTCCTAATTCCTTTAGGTTTCCAAAAATGTCTAAGTTTCCAAAAATGTCTACGTTTCCAAAAATGTCCATTTCCATTTCCATTTCCATTTCCATTTCCATTTCCATTTCCATTTTCATGCATTTGTAGGTTTTCAAAAGTATCAAAAATTTATTCATAGTACTTGAAACTTGTCATTTCATACAATTAAACTGGAAATGCATAGGCCCTTTTCAGGATGTTACAGTAAAGGTTGCCCATTGATGATTCGAGATTTCTGCTTTCCAGCAAACTTAATGTTGTTGCCTTTCGACGAATTCGATAGTTAACTTTGCACGATGTAGTGGTGAATTGCAAAAGAAAGATTATTGATTTGAGATGTCAGAATGGTGAGATCATCCAAGTTGAATCTAATGATCTGAGTGGGTTACCTACATTTATATCCTTGATGCTAGCTCGAAAGTATGTGAGAAAAGGATGTGAAGCTTACTTGGCTTATGTGTTGGATAATAAAGTGTCCGAAAAGTAGATTGAATTAGTACCGATTGTGTGTGAATACTCAGATGTGTTTCCTGAAGAATTATTGGGTTTACCACCAGTACGAGAGATTGAGTTTGGCATTGAATTAGTACCAGGGACGACTCCAAATTCGATAGCTCCGTATCGGATGGCACCTACTGAGGTGAAAGAGTTGAAAGCACAGTTGCAAGAGTTGACAGATAGGGGCTTTGCACGACCGAGTTTCTCTCCTTGGGGTGCACCAGTTCTTTTTGTGAAAAAGAAAGACGGGACTATGCGAATGTGTATCGATTATCAGTAGTTAAATAAAGTGACAATAAAGAATAAATATTTGTTGCCTCGAATAGATGATTTGTTTGATCAGTTGAAAGGGGCTTCAGTGTTTTCAAAAATTGATCTAAGATCGGGTTATTATCAGTTGCGAGTTAGAGATTCTGATGTGCCTAAGACTGCATTTCAAGCGAGGTACGAACATTTTGAGTTTTTAGTTATGCCTTTTGGGCTTACTAATGCACCTGCTGTTTTTATGGATTTGATGAATTGGGTATTCAGACAGTATTTAGATCGATTTGTAGTAGTGTTTATTGATGATATCCTGATCTACTCCAAAGATGAAACCGAACACGCCGAGCATTTGAGATTGGTGCTACAGACTTTGCGAGAACAACAGTTGTACGCGAAGTTTAGTAAGTGTGAATTTTGGATGAATGAGGTCAGCTTCTTGGGACATGTTGTTTCAGCGTTAGGTATCCGGGTTGATCCGAACAAAATCTCAGCTATACTTAATTGGAAGCCACCAAAGAATATTTCCGAGATTCAAAGTTTTCTGGGACTTGCAGGATATTACAGACGATTTGTGAAAGGCTTTTCCATGATAGCTACACCTTTGAAAAAGCAGCTATAGAAAGATGTCAGGTTTGAGATGGACAGAAAAGTGTCAGAAAAGTTTTGATCAGTTGAAGGCCCTTTTGACCGAAACCCCATGTTAATTCAGCCTGAATCGGGTAAAGAATTTATCGTGTATAGTGATGCTTCTTTGAATGGTTTGGGTTGTGTTTTAATGCAGGAAGGTAAGGTAGTAGCTTATGCTTCGAGACAGTTGAAGCCTCATGAAAGAAACTATCCGACTCATGATCTAGAACTAGCAGCTATTGTGTTTGCATTGAAAATTTGGCGTCATTACTTATACGGTGAAAAGTGTCATGTTTACTCAGACCACAAAAGTTTAAAGTACTTGATGACTCAGAAAGACCTGAATTTAAGACAACGTAGATGGTTGGAATTGCTAAAAGATTACGAATTGGTGATTGACTACCATCCGGGAAAAGCTAACATGGTTGCAGATGCTTTAAGCTGAAAATCATTGTTTGCTCTTCGTGCATTGAACGCACATATGGTTATGACTGGTGATGGTTCGATCATAGCCGAGTTGAAGGCTAGACCATTGTTTATTCAGCAAATTAGCGATGCATAGACAGTTGACAAAGATATGACTGCTAGACGAGCTCAGTGTGAAAAATATATAGAGTCAGAGTACCGAATTGATAAAAATGACTGTTTGACCTACAAAGGCCCATTGTGTACACCGAGAAATGCAGACTTGATTCAGATGATATTGGATGAGGCTCATAATAGTCAAATGTCGATACATCCGGGTAGCACAAAGATGTATAATGATTTGAAATAGTTCTACTGGTGGTCTGGCATAAAAAAGGATATATCTGAATTTGTTTCAAAGTGTTTAGTATGTCAGCAAGTTAAAGCCGAGCATCAAGTGCCTTCAGGACTACTTCAGCCAATCATGATGCCTGAATGGAAATGGGATAGAATCACAATGGATTTTGTATCCGGTCTACCTACGACACCAAGCAAGAAAGATGCCGTCTGGGTTATAGTAGATAGACTGACCAAATCAGCTCACTTTGTGCCAATTCGCACAAACTATTCCCTTGATAAACTTGCTGAATTATATGTATCACAGATTGTGAGGTTACATGGTGTGCCGAGTTCTATTGTTTCAGACAGAGACCTAAGATTTACATCGTGGTTTTGGAAAAAGTTGCAAGACGCTTTAGATACTAAACTCCACTTTAGTATAGCCTTCCATCCGCAGACAGATGGTCTGTCTGAACGAACCATTCAGATACTTGAGGACATGTTGAGATGTTGCGTCCTCGAGTTTGATGGTACGTGGGAAAAATATTTACCTTTGATTGAATTTGCTTATAATAACAGCTTTCAATCGAGTATCAGAATGGCACCTTACGAAGCTCTATATGGTCGTAAGTGTCGTACACCGTTGTATTGGATCGAGCTTAGTGAAAATAAGATACACGGGGTTGATTTGATTAAAGAGATGGAACAGAAAATGGCTATAATCAGAGATAATTTGAAAGCTGCATCGGATCATCAAAAGTCCTATGCTGATTTGAAACGTAAAGACATTGAGTTTCAAGTTGGAGATCGGGTATTCTTGAAAGTTTCCCCGTGGAAGAAAGTACTTTGATTTGGTCAGAAAGGCAAACTAAGCCCGAGATTTACCGGACCATACGAGATCATCGAACGTATTGGGCCTGTTGCTAATAGATTGAATCTACCCTCTGAATTAGAAAAGATACACAACGTATTTCATGTTTCGATGCTTCATAGATATAGATCAGATCCGTCGCATGTGATCGCTCCGTCTGAGATTGAAATCGATCCGATATGACGTACGAGGAAGAACCGATCCGTATTTTAGCTTAGGAAATGAAAGAATTGAGAAATAAGAAAATCCCGTTAGTAAAAGTGTTATGGAATCGGCACGGAGTTGAAGACGCTACGTGGGACCCTGAGGACTCAATGAGGCAACAATATCCAAGTTTGTTTAACGGTAAGATTTTCGGGGACAAAAATCCTTAAGAGGGGGAGAGTTGTAACAGACCGAAATTGACCCTAATCGGAACAGTGGTTTTGGGACCACGAATCCAAGTTCGAGAATTATTTAAAAATTATACTTTGTGTTTATTATGTGTGAATTAATATGTGCGAAAGTTTCGTAGAAAAATTTTATCATTTGTGTGCTTAATTTGACAAAAAGGATTTAATCGCGTAAATTGTAAAAGTTGCAAACTATAGTGAAAAGTGCCTATTTGATGATGGCTTTTTAAAGTGGGGTATTAAAAGGGAAATTAGCCCATTTTTAAAGTTAGTGGGTGGCTAAAGTCACCATTGCCCTTATTATATATGTTAGTTTTATTTTTATTAAAAGGGTTATATTGGTAATTTAGTTATTAACTTATTATATGTTAAAATAAAACAAAAGAAAAATCATTATCATCTTTGGTGTTCTTGGCCGAATGTTGGAGAAGAAAAAGGGTTTCATTTCTTTTAATTTTCGGCACTTATAAGCTTAAAATCAAGGTTAGTTTGATTTGGTTTTAGTTAATTTTACGTTTTGAGATCATTGCTTTGAACCGTAGGTGACCCATGTTAGAATTTTTAAAACAAGCATGCTTGATGTTCGCCATTGTTATGTTCTTGTGTTTTCTTGATGTTTATGATTTTATATTAAAGATATATTAAGGATTAGTATATTTTGTATTGGAAGTTTTGGTGAAATTGAGTATTTAGGGCTAATTTATAAAAATAATTTTTTAGAGGGGTTTATTTACAAAATAAATGAAAGAAATGGACTTGTAGAGTCCCTATGCATATTCGGTCCTAAGGGGTATTGGTGAAATTTTGTATATTTTGTGTTTTGTGCAATTAGTACTAAATTGTAAAAATGTGAAATAGTAGAGGTAAAATGGTAAATTGCTCATTTATGTGTTTAGGGACTAAATTGAAATGAAATGTACTTGAATGAGCTGAATTTTAATGTGTTTAGATAAAGAACAAAGAAAAGCGAATTTGGATCGGGGAAAATCAAAGGTTATCGAATAGTCGGTCTACGCGGTTCGTCGACGGTCGAGGTAAGTCCTTAAGTGAACATATGTTAAAAGTTTATTTACAAATCTAATCTATGATGAAATTGGTATAATTATAGTATAAAGTCATGAGTTGGCCGAATGTGATGTTAATAAATTGGATTGGTTGAAATTTTATTTAATGTGATATGAATAAGTGCTTTTGGTTTTCTATATGATTAAAATATGTGAAATATAAGTGGTGGTGAATTTAGCACTATGAAATGTGAAATGAAAGTTAACTATAATTACATTCGGGCTTCGAGCCTAGCAGGCCTTGTCTTGCAGTGATCGAGATTGGGCTTTATGCCTAGAGTGCCTAGTGCCGATGACATATTGGGCTTATTGCCTAAGCGGGCTAAATGCGGTGTTCAAATCTCGGACCTTGAGTCCAAAGGCCTAATCTTGGGTGTGTGTGTGATTCGGGCTAATACCTAGCGGGTTCTATACCGGTGAATTGAAATTTTGAGCCAGATTATGTAACAACAAAGTTATGAAATAAATCGAGAAAGTCTAAGCTTTTGAAAAATGAATCATATTAATCCGGCCTTAAGGTATGTGTTTTCATACTTCTATGTTGCATATGGTGTTAATTAGAAAATGATATGAGGAAGTAAATGTACTATACATAGGTTGTTGGGAATTATATATACTTTATGCCATGTGGAGATTGGTTACTTGGAAGAATACGAGTGATTGCAAATGCTTGTGTAAGTAGATTTATACTTATATATGTGTTGGTATATTCGATGAATGATGTACCACAGTAAGAAAATGAAAATTGTTAGGTTAAATGAAATAATGAAATTGGCTATGGTGAATGTATAAGTTCAACTATGTATGTCAAATGTCTTGAATTGTATATTAAAATGCTTGGATGATTGAAGTTATATTGTTCTTGCTTAAGACTTACTAAGCTAGTAAGCTTACCTTGTGTGTGTTCATTGTTTCGTTTTATAGATTTTTGATCAAGCTACTGAGCTCAGGGATCATCATTGAAGTCACTCACACTATCGGTTCTCCTTGGTACCTATAATGTTTGACCTTTGTTCTTAAGGCATGTATAGGATAGTAAAATTTAGAACTACATTTTGTAACTATTAAGCCATGCGAAAATGGTGAATATGATGTTAAAGTATATGAAACTAGGTCATGACATCTATTTATATATATATATATATATATGTATGTGTGATATGTCAAAATGATTTGCCATGGTGGTTTGATATAATTTGACTCAAGAAAATTTGGTATGGTAAATAAATGAGTTTCATGTGCTATTAAATATTTATATGTATTCGACTAGGACTTTCATTGATTTAAGGTATGTTTTATGAATTATGTACCTGAAATGATTGGTTTATAAGTAAGTATTGAGTAGTAAATGGTAATATGGTTGTTCGGTCATGAAATCAACTTATTTGGAAGTACATTTTATGATAAATTCTGGGTGTGAAGATGAACATATGTCTCGGTTTGAATGTTATGATATTGGACGGTTGAGTCTTAGGGTTATGTTCCATGAATTTATGAGCTATAGGATATCTTTGTTATAAATCGAAAAAGTTGGTATATATATATATATATATATGTGCATACATTGTATATTCGGCTATATTATTTGCATAATTAGATTAGGGTTAGAAATGCATGAAAATATATGTTTTAAGCTGTTATAAAATGAAAATGAAAGAAATAGGATTGGTATGAAATTCAATTAGTATATGTGGATGATCTATTGATAGGTTTGAAATGATATAGATGATGAATCTATAATTAATGGTATAATGAACATTTTGGTTTGGTTGTATTGGTTATTATATATATGTATATGGTTAAATATGTGATTCCTTGATTTGATTGATTGTTTGCATCTACCTAACTTAATATGATGGTTATTGAGCTTGTATATGAGCTTGTATATCAAGGGCATATGTAATTGTAAAGATTTTATTTATTCGGCCATATGGGAAAATTTTAAACCATGCGTTTTTGGTCTTATAAGTAAGACCAAAATAAGTTAATAAATATAACATAAATACGATTTGTGGTAAGTACATTATTGGGTAGTATTATTGAAATGCACATTACATGATCTTTTATGCTCATCAATGATTTTACTGTGTATAACTTAGTTTAATATTATAAGTATGCTTGACTAAGATCGAATTGACTGAATAAAAGTTGTGACTTTTTTGGTAATGTCCGTAACCCTAATCCGGCATCGGATACATGTTAAGGGTGTTACAAGGCCAGCTTGAATGTTCTTGTGCATTTAAGCTGTTTGGGCCACGGGCCCATATGAATAAATTGTATGATTATGTAGTAGATAGTGAACTAGACTATGGGAATCTCGTATCTATGGCTAGATTTGGGCTAAGTGGGCCACACGGGCATGTGGGCCCACTTGGGCCGAATAAGGGGCCTCGGGCCCATTTACACTATTATGACCATTTAGGTTATCTGAGTCGCTCGGGGTGGCAGCAGGTCATTGGAAAGGCTGTTAAATGCGAGATTACCAAAGTACCCTCGATGGGTAAATTATCAAAATACCCCTGATTTGTAAAATTATCGAAATACCCCTGGTTTGCAAAATTATCGAATACCCATAGTTTGTAAAATTATCGAAATATCCCTAATTTGTAAAATTATCGAAATACCCCTAGTTTGTAAAATTACCGAAATACCCCTAGCTTGTAAAATTACTGAAATACCCTTGATTTGCAAAATTACCAAGATACCCCTAGTTTGCAAAATTACCAAAATACCCTTGCTTTTCAAAATTACCAAAATACCCCTAGTTTGTGAAATTACTGAAATACCCCTAGTTTACAAAATTACCAAAATAACCTTAGTTTACAAAATTACCAAAATACCCCTGGTTTGCAAAATTACCAAAATACCCTTAGTTTGCAAAATTATCGAAATACCCTTGGTTTATAAAATTACCAAAATACCCTTGGTTTGCAAAATTATAGAAATACCCCTACTTTGTGAAATTACCAAAATACCCTTAGTTTGTAAAATTACTAAAATACCCCTAGTTTGCAAAATTATCAAAATACCCCTGGTTTGCAAAATTATCGAAATACCCCTAGTTTGCAAAATTACCGAAATACTCATGGTTTGCAAAATTATCGAAATACCCTCGATGGGTAAAACGACCGATATGCCCTTGAAGGGCAAGATGACAAAAACACCCCTACATGTTATATGGTTTTTCTTGTATGCGATTTATGATTATTATGGTATGTTTATTATCGTATAATGCATTCATGTGTTATTATGTTGCATGGGAATGGGATTATTAATATGGAGGAAGTGCTAATAGGATCGCATGGTCACTTGACGACTGTGGATCCACTGAAGGCTTTTTAGCCACCAAGCAGCCATGCTGCACCGATAAGTTAGTGTCGCAATCAGTGCTACATAAGGAGTGTACGAATGGGTGGGTCGATTAAATCCCCGAGAGTGCAGTTGCCTGAGAGAGCAGGAGTGTACGGTTGCACAGGGCATTAATGCATTGCATATATGGATTTTAATATTGAGATGGGCTTAGGCCTAGATATTTATGATATGTGACATATGATATGGGTTAAGGCCCAATCGAGGCTATTTTGAGCTAAGGCCCGATTGCCACCGTTATTGGAATGGGTGTCGGCCCGGATTGTTGTGATGCATGTTTTTACTGATGAGGGTTGTACACACTGAGTTTCGCAAACTCACCCCCCTCTTTTTAGTTTTTCCAAGTAACCTCAGTAGGCGGTTTGACGTATTGGAGGACTCAGAGGTGGCCACACTACGAGCAGTTTTGGATTTTAGTATTGTAACACCCCAAACCCGGCCTATGCGTTTAAGACCAGACTTGGCATGCCACACAATTCAAACTTACGTCCAGTCATCAATGCTTTTAATGAAAACAATTCTTCAAAACGATTTTGAAGATGGAGTTTAATCAAAAATCGAGATTTATTTAAAACCACGATTTTAAAACATAAGAGTTTACAATTTGATTTTCAAAGAAATAATTGGTTAAAAACTTAAATAATTGGTTGAAATAAATTTGTAAAGAGTTTTCACAAAATTTTATGAGTGAGTGATATTTAAGAAAACCCCTTTTTATCATAAGTTTAAGAAAACATTTATAAAAAAATTAAACAACCCCATTTAAGTTACTAAAACATATTAAAATCCATCCACGCATAAAAATCCATAAAAATAATACGGAGGCCTTATTACATCATAATTGAAATAGTACTTAAATAAAAATACTTAAAAGAAGTTCAAAGTTTTATAACTCATCATTCGTAGTATGGCCTCCACACGAAGTCATCCACAGCCCAAGCCTCCATCAATTATTATTACGAGAAGGGTAAGAAAAATGGGGTGAGTTACTTAGAACTCAATGTGTAACCCACTTACCGTGTTCACTGGGCCAAAACCATTTAAGCAATTAGTTGGGCTTTAGCCCATTTACAAATGCACAAGATATATATCAAATATATATATTAAAAATCTATGCATGTGATATGCAATTCCCAACCAAGCCTAATTTCCATCCGCTACACACCACCCATACCAACCAACACACCTGTGGGGATCAAGTCAACCCACCCAGCCAACACACCAATAGCAGGCATTAAGCCAATTATAATATTTATGGTAGAGCCACCGAACTAGAGGCATTAAGCCATTTAAAATATTTGTGGCAGAGCCACAGAACTAGATTTTGGCAACAAGCCTTTCTTCTCTTCGTCAATTATCCCAACCCATGCAGTCATGTATATATATATTTAATGCATAACAATACATTCATAAGGTAAATTTCAACAAAAAGCCTATATTACAAGTTATCAATTTGGCCCATTAGCCAAAATAGCAATTTGGCCCATTTAACGATCTAGCAAATTCTGGCTTATTTATTGATCTAGCAAACTTTGGCCCATTTATCGATCTAGCAAACTTTGGCCCATTTAACGATCTAGCAAATTTTGGCCCATTTAACGATCTAGCAAATTTGGCCCATTTAACGATCTAGTAAATTTTGGCCCATTTAACGATCTAGCAAATTTTGGCCCATTTAACGATCTAGCAAATTTGGCCCATTAAACATATGAGGCCCTTTTCAAAATTTTCTCACTTGGCCAGCTTATCGAAAATAATCCATAAGGCCCAAAATGTCATTTTTTTTACAATATAGCCCATTAAGGGCAAATCCGTAATTTTTCCATAACTTTAATATCGTTTTCATGCATTCACCCAAAAAGTGCTAATATTTCGTATTTTCCAATTTTACTAATTTTACGATTTTTATTCTATGCTTACGGTATAATATAACCCGTGAGATAAGTGTGAAGTTACACACCTGATTACGGTGAGAACTATACTTTCCCGCTCGTCGATACCTAAATATTTATCACGCTTGATTAGAACACTAATATCTAATATAAAACTTTACTAATGATAAACGATCTAAATCCTTACGCTCAGAATCTCGAATGACAACTATTTATCGATTATCCCCGGTTGACGGTTCACAACCCGATGGGAAATCCTGAACTGCTAATGGCTCCGAACTACGATCAACTTCGAATAATCGATTCTCCTCGGATGAGGGTCCATAACTCGGTGGAAAGTCTCGGATTGCTAAAATAGCCCTTCGTTTGAATTTAGGGGAAATAGCGGAACCACCGCTCTTCCAAACGCTATTAACAACCCTTTTTGTCCCTATCTTGTTTACCACAAAAATAAATATCCTTGTGTTCTCGAGATGAGAGTCAAGCGATAACGTCCCCTAAAACAAAATCGATTAGTAGTCCTTCTATAATGATATGACGAGTAATATAGAAATCCTTGATAGGAACCCTTACCTTACACTTCGACTCGATTTCTAGCGAGTCACTAGGATAACAAATACTCCGAGTTTGGCCTTCATTATGACACTAAAAAAATGAAAGATTGTCTAAGAGAAAAGAACATTATAATCGGTCATAAGACCCTCCCAAACTTGTATATATACGGCTAAGAAAAAGAAGAGAAAAGAAAAGATTCGAAAAGAGTTCTTATCGATTTCTTAAACGAAGGTTGAAAGAATAATCAACAAAACAATATAGATGAAGAGAAGATTCGACTTTGATAAAAACAAAGGAGAGAAAAGAATGGTTGGACTATGGAGGTAGTCTAACATTCGGCCATGTGAGAAAAATGATGAAGGAAATATGGTTGAAAAGAAAATAAATGAAGAAAGAAAGAGAATAAGGATGTGAGGTTTAAGATTTAAATTTTCAAAGATAAGAGAAAAGCAAAGAGAGAGGGTTTGAAATAATGATGCATTCGGCCATGGGAGAAAAGGAAGAGATGATGTTTGTTTTTGATGTTTTAGGCACTAGGAAAGAGATACAAGTTGAATTGACAAAATATGACCAAAAAGGTGAAACAAAGATAATTCTTCCTAGCCAATACACATTCGGTTTTGAGAGCATAAGATGAAAAGAGAAAAAATGTCTTGTAAAAGCAAAAGTGACCAAATGGCATTACCCAAAAGCTACTAACCATACCAAACCTATCACCAAAAATTTGGCCTTCCCCCCTTATCCCCCTAAATCGTCCAAATACATGGTCAAACTTGGCCATCTTAACTTTCCAAAAAACTCTCCCTTAAGAGGTGCCTTATGTTCCTCCACCTTCCAAAAGTTTAGAAATCCTATCCCCAAAATCAAGCAAATTCTATCCCTAAATACATATTTTCCAAAACCTTTAGCCACCTTACCATAAAAGAATTAGTCCATCCTTACCAAGAATAGAGCTTGGCCAACATTTGCTAAGAAAGAGCAAAAATAAATGTCACCAAAATGCTATCCATGGGATTCGAACCTCTCCCCTCAAGCTACACTCATGGTGCCTATTCCACCTTGCTACTAGCTCGTCTTATGCTAGTTTTTTCCACTTAATTACCTTAAGCATCAAGGTCACTTGATCCACTTCAATAAAGTACTCAAAATTAAAATTTATTCTAATACCGAATAAATCCCAAGCCTTCTCAAGACTATATAATAAGCACATAAATTTAATCATTCATAAGCTAAACACCAAAACATGTAACATATCGATACTCTAATTTTTAGGATGTTACAAGTATTCTACTTTACTTTATTAAACCATTTTTATTAGGTTGTAATAAGGCCTCTCTTAAATTCTGGTATAGTTTGGGATTTTTAGTTTATTATGTTTTAAATCTGCTCAACATTGAATCGCAGCTTTTCCAAAACAATATCTATTTTCAAAACATTACGTTTTCACAACCAAGTTGTAAATATCACATTTTATAAGTCAATTATTTTAAATTAAGCTTTCGCAGCGAACAAGGTTTTGAAGGTAATGACTTCTTAATAAATGTCGATTAATAATAACAATCGCAAACTGGGACTTTAGTTTATAAATATCAAGAGGGGTTTTCAATGAAAATGCGATTTTCAAAAAAAAAACATCTCAAGGTGACACGTCGAATTCGGGCCTAACTTCTAGGCCGGGTTTGGGGTGTTACAATACATATGCATATTGTCCCTAAATCGGGCTCTTGAGGCCCTAAAAATAACTTAGAAGCAATTCGAGACCAATTTGAAATAATTTGGAAAGTTTAGGAAAAAGATGTCAAATTTGCAAAACAGGGTCACACGACCATGTCCTAGCCCTTGTCCTCACCTGTGTAATTCACTGAGTAGGATCACACGACCGTGTCACACACCTGTGTGCCAGGCTGAGTGTTAGGTCATGTAACTCACTAACTTGCACCCTAAGAAAATCATCATATGACACACAGCTGTGTCGCCAGGCCGTGTGAACCTAAAATTTACCTAAAGTCAAACCATTTCATGCATAAACATTCAATCCTTTTGCACACCTAAAAAGAACCTAAAACATTATCTAAACACACATATTTTTTCCATTTCTAAGACCCTAACTCAACTAACTAATATACCATTCAAAAACACCACCATTAACATCCAAACATCACTTACTAAACATGTTTACATGCCTCATTTAATGCATACGAACCTACTCTATTTAGGCTCTAAAACATACCACATTTAACCATTTCCAAAGCATTCAAAATATACCATAAGAGCCTTATTTACAAGTATTTTAAAGTAACCAAGTGTCATAATTTGGTAAAGTATCAAAGTGTACCAAACTAACAAATCTATCTATATATACATGCCACTACCCTAGGAGATACAAAAACTACCAACTTAAATGGATAGTGTGAGTCGGTTGAATGATCCGTCTAAAAAAGTATCAGCAACATTTATATACAAAACAATCCATGAGAACCGATAAGCTTACAAAGCTTAGTAAGTACATAGTGTAACCTTTAATCTAAATACATACATATATATATATATATATATACAGTTCATATACTATTTGATTCAAAGTTATCGGAGTATAAACAGGGGCACTAAAGTGCATTCAAGGTACCATAGTACAATCAGGGGCACTATGTGCAGTCAGGGGTACCGAAGTACAAACAGGGACACATAAGTGTAATCAGTGTTATCGAAGTACAAACAGGGGCATGTATGTGCAATCAGGGGTATCGAAGTACAAATAGGGGCACATATGTGCAATCAGGGGTACCGAAGTACAAACAGAGGCACATATGTGCAATCATACAATAATTTTCTATAAGCATATTAATTAAAGAACCATAATATAAGAACACAAATAGAAATTCATTTACATATTAAAATACCATGAACTTACCTACTATTTATTGTCGACCAACACGCAGGGACTAATCTTCTATTTTCCCTTTTTCTCGGTTATTATCTTTTTTATCCAAGTTTTGACCTATATAATAATTAAATACAATAGATTAATCTCATACATATTTCACATTCAATTTATATAACCCTTAACTTTTCTTTAATTACACATTTTTCCTAAACTTTTACAACTTTTACAATTTAGTCCTCTAACCCAAAAATCATCAAATTGACCATTTTCTAAGAATCAAATTATAGCCGAATATTCTAGGCCCTTTAACAGCCCCTATTACATATCAAATTCACCACCAAACCTTGAAATTTTGACATTTTAACAATTTAATCCTTAATCAAAATCTAATAAAAATCACTTCACAAAACAATCAGTTATCACAATCAAAGCTACAAATATATAATTATCATAAAAAACAACCAAGATTCATCACTGGTAACTTCTAAAGTTTTTAACATATTCAAAAACGAAGGTACGGGCTAGCTGTACCTAGTTGTAACAATCTCAAAAACATAAAAATTATTAAAAACGAGACAAGACTACATACCATGAATGAAGAAAATCAAAACCAAAGCTTCCCTCCCCCCCTTTAAGGGTGATTTTAGCCAAGGAAGAAGAAAATGAAAAAGATGATAGGTTTTTTTTTCATCTTTTACCTAATTAACATTTAACTTAATTATCAAATTGCTTAATTAAGCTTTAAAAATTATCATAATTACATTAAAACCTATCCATATACATCCACTATCAACATATATGGTATAATTACCATTCAAGTCCATTAAATTTCATTGCTAAAGCCATTTGACACTCTTAACTAATAGAACTCAACTTTTACACTTTTACGATTTAGTCCTTCTTACTTAATTAACTACTTAAACATCAAAATTTCTTAAAAAAATTTTCATAGGACCTTATCAACTATCAACATATATGGTATAATTACCATCCTCCATTAAATTTCATTTCTAAAGCCATTTGACGCTCTTAACTAATAGAACTTAACTTTTACACTTTTTATGATTTAGTCCTTTTGACTAATTAACTACTTAAACATCACAATTTCTTAATGAAATTTTAATAAAACCTTAATATATTCCCATAGAAATTAAATAAATAATAAAATAAAAATTTACTCATCGAAATTGTGGTCCCAAAACCACTGCTTCCGACATTACTGAAAATGGGTTGTTACACTTAATGGCACAATCATGCACCACATGGGCTGGCACACGGCCAAGTGTCACATACGGGCTGATGACACGACCATGTATCCTATGGTAAAATTAAAATTTTAACCCACACGGACATAAAGAGTTACACGGCCTAGACTCACGGCTGTGTGACACCTGTTTCACACAATTGCCTTATTCTTTCGAAAATCTTACAATTTAATTCTTAGTTGGTCTCCAAGCTTTCTTAAACTCAATTTAAACCTGATTTTTTAAAAGCATGAATTATGTGTATGCATGTGGCTATTCAATGTTTAATAAATTTTTAATTTATGATTTACGTGTAATTGTTCTATTAATTGACATAGCATCTTATCGCTCGGGTCCAACAACTAGGCCGAGTGTGGGGTGTTACATTGGCTATTAGAATATTTTGTTTGAATGATGTGGAAGACTTGTAAAGTTTATGTAATATTTGTGTTTGAGGTGCCAATTGTAGCATAATGGTTGAATGAATATTTAGAAATGTTTTTGAATGTTTTTGTGCAGGATTGATGACTTTATATGTATCATTTAAGCCTTTGGTTTGTCTTAAATTAGATATGCATATAATGGCATATTTTGTACCATATGGCCATGTGTCACACATGGGCTAGTGACACGGCCACATGTCCACTAAAAATTAAGAAACATTAAACCCACATAGCTCTCGATTGTCACACGGACTGGCTGAAGCCCGTGCGAGTACTACAGATCTGGTCATTTAAGTTTCACATGTTATCATTTTGTTACACGACCCACCCACACTACTATGTGACTTTTAATGAAATTTTGCAATTTGGTCCACATGGCTTCAGAGAGTAACACAGCCTAAACACATGGCCATGTGACCCTTGTTTTGCATAATTACCTTTATCTATTGAAAATGTTACATTTTGATCCCTCTTTATTTCCAGGTCAAATTTTAGAGCTTTCGTGAGCTCAAATCAGACTCGATTTTGTTTGTTATGCATGATATATGTAATAATAGCATGCTATATAGTATTGGGTAGTGTTAGAATATAGAATTTGATAATGAGATTTAACATGAACTGCAATTGTGAAAGATTATGCATAGCAGGTTATGATTCGGAAGGTTGGTATGAAATTGGGACGAAATAATCAACTCGATTTGAAATATAATATGCTAACATGTTATACTCTTGAACTAGTTGTGGAACATATTTGAATGGATTTAAGCAGTATAAATGATGTACTTAGTCGAATGTTTTGCATAGCTGTATTTATTAAGTATTTTCATGAACTTATTTAGGTTGATATAAAATTCATAGAAATACCACTAACTTGATTACTCAGCATACAAATGCATGATTTGTTTTCCTTCTGCGGGTTAGGTTATATTCAAAACCCTAAATTTTAGCTTTAGAATCTAAAGAAGATTCTGAACTCAACAATGTTGGTGTATTTGCATTTTTCAATAGTTTGGCATGTACATATCTAAGTGATCACTGTTAGTATATCTTTATGTTTATATGAACTTGAGTATAAAATTAGTATTTATTGAATTTAATGAATAGTGGTATTATATACTCATAACTAAGTTATATGAATTGTGATGTGTATTCCTTTATAAATTAATTGTAGTTACCTTGGCAACGGATGTGGCACACTGTAGCTCGGACCCAACGACCGGGTCAGGTATGAGGTGTTGCATTCCATCTTTTAAGAGATTAATTACATAGTCCATATTTTCTCTTGGAAAATACTTTATATCAGTTCGTTGTGTAAAATCATAAAGATATAATGAATGTTGTAATACCTAGCTATATCGAGAGGTGAGATAGAAATTTCCTTCCCTCAAACTAGCATCCATATCCATGGTACATCCATTGGTCTATTTGCATCTGTCTCCTTTAACACGGCATAAAATTCGTGCACAATCAGATTGTACACTGGATCAATGAGGATTTTACAAAACATCTCCCATTGATGAAACTGAATCATCTCACGTGTTTCTCTTTCCAATGCACTTATGGATTTGAAACCTCAATCTTGTAGAGGGATTTTTCATTGGACTGCTCAAAGGTTATTCTAGATCCTTTTCTCAAATGTAGGCATGATTATCTTCTACGGATTCACTGCTGGAAAGGTTTCTATGCATGATTTTGAGGATAAGGAATAGGTGAAAGGTAGAGAATCTGAACTTTAAGAAAAAGTTAATGAAAGGTTGTTTAGTTGATTGGGACAACTTGGAGGGTGCAGCTACTAGTAAGGACAATATATAGAGGCCATTTAGGACTTGACTTGCTGTGCAAACTTGGGGAATATCTCTAAAGATCGTGTTCAACCAAGAACGAAGAGTTTTTGAAAATGGATTGTGTGTCGTGCCATAGAGAAGGCAAGGCTCAACACAACACTTATTTTCCCTTGCTCTTTCTTCCATCAAGGGTGTGTCACGCCATGGTGGTTATATGTCATGCCATGAGGAAAAAATTCTAGATTTTACATTCAAAGGGGTTGTTTCACTCCATGGGGTTGTTATATGCGACATGGCTTTGATTTGGCCTCTTCGAGACTTGTCAAAGGCCTTCGGTTGTCCATACTTGCACCCAACTAAGATCGAGCTCCTCCATTGCTCCCAAAAACTTGCTTTCTTCCAATTCTAACATGTAATTTTCATAATAATTATCCTAAAATTAACTTCAAATGAAAAATTAAAACTAATTTACAATATTTACAAATTAATTAAAGTTCAATGGTTTAAACATTAGGTTGCACTATCGAACTTGTCCGGTAATTTTTTAAATTTCACCATCGAATTTATTCATCACTTGTGACCATCGTAGATCATCCCATCACTCGTTATCCTATTAGGATCTCGCCATTTATGTAATAACCCATTTTTAATGGTGTCAAAAATAGTGATTTCAAGACCACAATTTCGACAAGTGAGTCAGTAAATATTATTTATTTAATATTTACAAGTATTTATTAGTGTCATATTAAAATTTGGTTAAGAAATTTTAAAGTTTAGTTAGTTAATTAAGTGATAAGGATTAAATCGTAAAACATGTAAAAGTTTATCGCTATAGGTTTATTTGCCTTAAATTGATTTAGACAAATGAAATAAGGGTCTTATGTGGTAAATTTACCCATTTAAATTATAACGGATGATTTTTGAGTGTTATAACATGAAATTAAATTAATTTTAAAGGGTAAAGTTGTAATTTGATAATTAAATAAAAATTAAAACAAAACAAAATCTTAATCATCGTCTTCTTCATTTGTAACATCCTTTCCAAAACCTCGAAGTGAACCTTGGGTCCCTATACGAGATAAGCGATACGGTACACCATGCAATCGACTATCTCGACCACATACAACTTTGCTAGCTTCGGGTGAGTAGTCCATTCTTCTTGGTATGAAGTGAGTGATTTAGTCGAGACGATCTCGATTACCCAAGCGCATCTTTCTTCTTTGGGCGTGAGGGTAGCCAGCGAAATCCATAGTGATCCGTTCCCACTTCCATTGAGGGATCTTAGCAGGTTGAAGTAACCCGATAGTAGCGGTGTTCGACTTAACTCTGCGACACGTCAAACACTTCCTACAATTAGTTATCTCACGCTTCAACCCGGGCCACGAGAACTATTTTCGTAGATCTCCATACATCTTGCTTCCTCCGGATGCATAAGCGTATGGGCTCTATGAGCATCTGGAGAATTTTCCGCCTCAACTCGGATCTTTTGGCATACAAGGCCGTCACTGAAAACATAGCACACCATCACTAGTCACACTATACCCCTCAAACCACCATCTGAACTTGTATTCTCTTCGCATTTAACCCTTCATCCACTAGCTGTTTGTTCTTAATCTCCTCGATCCACGTTGGCTTAACGAAGCTCGCCAAAAGGCTTTCATCGTCATATAAAAGCGAGCAAACATTGCTCTTAAGTACGCCACAACCTTCCTGGCTCATGGCATTCGGCCACCACGTTAGCCTTACCGGATGATATTCGATGGAGCAGTCGTAGTCCTTCAGATTCAATCCATCGGCGTTGTCTCGATTCGAGATCTTTACGAGTCGGAAGATACCTCAAACTTTTGTGGTCAGTATAAATTACCGACTTCTCTCCATAAAGATAATGTCTCCATATCTTCAAAGCGAAGGCATTGCGGCTAATTCGGTCGTGAGTTGGGTAGTTAACCTCATGCGGTCTCGGTGACGGGATGCATAGGCTACTACCTTCCGTCTGCATCAACACACCCCAAACCGGTGTGAGATGCATCACAATAAGCGTGAATAATTTCCACCTATCGGTTGTACCAAAAGCTGGAGCTTAGTGAATCTTCCTCAACTTATCAAAGCTTTCTTGCTGCTTCTCTAGCCATACAAATGGAACACCTTTCCTTAGCAACTTAGTCAACGGCGCTGCGATCAGAGAGAACCCTTCCACAAACCTCCGATAATACCACCTAAACCCGAAAACTTCGTATCTACGCGCCACAGACTTAGGCGGTTTCCACTCCAACACCGCTTCAATCTTGCGGGGATCCCTCTAATCCTTCCGTGACACCACATGTCTAGGAAAGCCACCTCCCTCGACCAAAATTCGCACTTCTTGAATTTGGCATACAAGCTATTTTCCTCAACACTTGCGAACTATCCAGTAAATGTTTGTCGTGCTCCTCCTCCGTCTTTGAGTAGACCAATATGTAGATCTATGAACACCACGATGAATTGGTCAGTCTTGTTGAAATACCCTATTCATTAAGTCCATGAGCACGCCCGAGGCATTGGTCAACCGAATGGCATCACTAGGAACTCATAATGCCCATCTAGGGAGTTGAAAAGCCGTCTTGTGAACATATTCCCCCTTCATCTTAGGTGATGGTAACCGAGCCTAAGGTCTATCTTGAAAACACCAACGCTCCCTTCAATTGGTCAAACAAGTCATCGATGCGAGGCAATGGGTACGACCCTTGGAGTTCTAGGGTACATCTCTAAAAAGTTTGTCTACCACTACTGAGTGACCTAAAGGACTCACTACGGTCATCTCCTAGCAATGATCTCGAGTCTAGGTTCAAAGTCTCTACCACACTACTTTTCGTGTGAATGTAGACCCCACATCAATTAATGCATAATAAGGAAGACCAAAAATTAGAAAGCGTCTGATTATGACATCCGGTCGTCACCCTCCTCCTGACGCCTTACTTGCAGCATAGACTAGGCCAGTGCGCTAGCCTCTGTCTTTGAACTGAACCTTACAATTCCACGACCTCGGTTAGGACCATTGCTTCCTCTGCCATTACCACGACCCTCTGCGGTCCCACATTTCTATCACGATGCAGTTACGCCCCTCTGGTGATTAGAAGGCTCGCTTACAGGGACAATCTCGACCGATGTTCTAAAGACCCACACTCAAAACATCCTCTATCATGGGTCGAACAACCTCCCAATGGGACTTTCACACTGATTACCTTGGCAGGTCTCGATTAGTAGCTCACGGGCCTTCTTGCTGATTTGGCCCCTCGGCCTAGCCTTCTTGATCATTACCACTTTGGATCGGTGACCCAAATCCTCTCTTTGATTATTCCTACTATAATTTTGTCTCACGGCCTCCTTGATCCCTCGGCTACCTTAGCCTTTTCTACAAGAGATGAAAATTCACGAACTTCTGCGGGGCAATCGGTAACCTCAAATCATCTCGAGTCCGTCCTCAAGCGAGACCTGGTAGCTCGTGTTGATTAGCCACGATGCCTCTAGCATACCTCTCGGTCTTAAAAACTCCGCCTCATATTACGCTCGACTTGGTTCCTTGCACTAACCCGGAAAGGCTTTCCTCACGAGCATCTGTATAATTGGTGCCCCATACTTCTTACGATGGCGATTTTGAAATAATCCCAAGTCAAATCATCTGTAGTAGCGCCATCTCGCCTTATCAACCACCAATCGCTTCATCCTTTAGAAGCGTCACCCTTCCCAGTTTTCTCCTCGGTCAAGTCAAGATCATCCATGATCCTTTCGGTTGACTCTAGCGATGATACCGCTACTTGGGTGCCACTCTCGACACACCGGAACACCTCGGCTCTGTTGGATAGAATTAAGCTGGAAATAGATTTAGAGCTCCTAAATTCCATCATTGACCACCAATTCGAGTACTACAACACGCGCAAATCTTGCCTCTCCTCCCGTCGATCTGCTCCTCTGCTCCAAAATTTGGAGGTGGTGGTGGCGATGGTACATCATTTGAGAACCTTGCCCCGACAGCGGGTTCAAACAGTCATCCTACCCTACTGCGTCCACGGCGTCCACGTCCTCTAGAACTCATTCTATCTACTACGCTTTTAATCGATTAAGAGAAATTTTATGTATTAGCGTTTGTTCCACTTCATTACTCATGAAGAAATTTTATGAAGAAATTTTAATTAGAGATTCTTAGTGCAAACAAGGTTTGATCTTCTATCTTAGTTCACACAAGCGGTTCTTGCATCCATTCCTAATACTTTCCATACCTATTCGCTCTTGGACATTTACGCCCGTTTCTAACCCGGGGTATTTTCGTCATTTTTTTGAGGTATTTTAAGTAATAAAGAGATTTTAAAACTTTAGTAAAGTAGGTTGTTTTGCAATTCCCAACCTTGGAGGTATCATTAAAATTGATAAGGTTTGAAGTTATGGCATTATTTGAAAATTAGGGTATTTTGGTAATTTTATCCTCAGGGTAATTTTGTAATTTTTGTAAATCAAGGGTGTTTTAACCATTGTAAAACTCGAGGTCCTTTTGAGTTTTCTTTAGGGCCGAATATGGGTGAATTACGGAGAAATTTTTTTTGAAACCCATTTCAAAACCAATTTAAGATTTGTTGAAAACTTCTCGTTTTAAGCTATCTTGTTGAAATCATACTTAGTCTAAATTCGAAAATTTAATTAAGTCAAGTTATTAAACAAACTTGAGATGTGCTGGATGGCACGATAAAACATTTTCGTGTTAATTTAGAAAACGTGTGGTTCAAATTTATACTAAAGAAAATGTCCAACATATAAGAAAATAACTAAAGTAAAGTATAATGAGGCCTTATTACATCCAAAATAAAACAACCCGATAACAAAATTTAAAATAACTAAAATTAAAGTCCATTAAATTTTAAATCCACCGCATGGCCTCCTCAAGTCCCTCCGACTCCAAATCAGCTGGTCTATGCATCACTGGAAAAAAATAATGGAGAAGGTGAGTCACCAAGACTCGATATGTAACCCTTCCTCGATTTAAAACATTTTCATACACAACACATAACAATTAATATGCGAATATTTAATTCCCATCCTAGCCATCCAAGCGCCTCGCTACCCGGTTGTGGTACCAAACCTTTGGTGGTGCCAAACCACCGGTGACATATAGTCACAATGTGTTACCAAAACACGGTGTCCATAGACACAAATCCTTTGATGGGGCCAACCCATCGTGTGATACCAAATCACTAGCAGGCGATCCCATATCTCAAGTGGGGCCAACCTACGGTGGTGTTAACCACAGGGACAAGTCGCTATGAGGTACCAAACCTCTGGTGACATATAGTCACGGTGTGTTACCAAAACACTGGTGCCCGTCGGCACGATAATACTACCCCCTCCACTCATCAATCCCGCATCAATCACATACTTAAATCTCATGTATCAATGCATCATGCTTACCAAAAGCATCAAATAACAAATACACATTTTCGGGGACTTACGGAATTGCCAACTATCTGGATATGGTATATTATCAATGCTACATAAAAATCAAGTTAGCATTCACAACAAACGCATATCAGCAGATTATATGTGTGTGTACACACTGTCACCATGAGTGATCTAAATCCGAATGAAGGAGTCGACCACCTTAGATCTCTTTGTACCTACATTCGGCCAACCATGGGATTAGCCCTATGGCCTATTCTACCAATCCAAGGAATTTAAAGGGTAACCTTTTGTGCGAATCCTTACCTAGTCTCTTTGAATACTAGCCTCGGTGCCCAAATCACGAATACGGTTCACAACTACAATCGGTCAATATTAATAACCATAGCCCTTTTAAATGAACACCAATCTATAAGTAAATCCTTAGAAGATTGATTGACTAACGTTAGCGAACTTACTTGCTTATCTCCAAATCCAGAAGATCCTACAATGATTGGTTTAATCTGTGATTAGTATTCTTAATCAATAGTTGCGAAACCCATACCTATCTTTACCAAAGCCGACATAATGAGATACAAATAATATATAAGCATTCGCCTAAGACCCTTACCTTACGAGATCGTCAAAAAAAAGATGCCTACTTCTCATGCACACAATTACCAAGTAGAGTTTAAAGAAAAGGATTTGACACTTTGATAGAAATTAGATTGACTGGGGTGGTTTAAAACAAAATTTGGACTTTTGATGAGAAAAAGAAAGAAGAAAGGTAAATAGGGAATAGATGATTAAACTTGTAGGAAATAAAGAAGAAGGATTTGAGGATGGGAATTCAAACAATGGAAGAAGTAAAGAGGGTTTGACCAAGGTTGTTGGAGAGGAGGAAAAGGAAAATATAAGAAGAGAGGGTTTGGAGATTAAGCTAGCAAACTTGGAAAAAAGAAAACAAGTGATCAAGTGGGTGTTTTTATAAGCATTGGCACTCCCCTAGTAGCCTTAGTCCAACTCTTCAACCAAGAGTCCAAAATCCATCAATCTTCCTTGAATCACTCCAAGCCACTTGTTTGAGTAAATTCAAAATAATTTGAATTAATCCCAATTAAATCAACTAATAAATCAACTAGTATCTCCTTTATCACCTTTTATTTTGTTTATCGAAATAATCTAATATCATCCTAATTATCCTTGAAAATTAATATTAAACAAAATCCTTAATTATCTCATAATAAAAGAGTTTAAAAGGGCTATTAGGTTTGAATTGTTTTGCAGTGGCCTCCCTTTTGCCACTTTTGTATGTCAAAAGCTCCCTTATTTATTCTTATAACCCCTTGATTGTGCATTAATTAAGGTGATTTTTAAGATCTAGGTTTAAGTGTATGGATTGATTGGTAAGGTGCCCAAGTCAGAAATGAGGAAAAATTTTTGTTTTAAGTGTTAGTTAAAGGAAGCTAAGGGAGCTAGGCCTTAAGGGAATTAATGTGGAGGTTAAGACACAATAATTCACTTGGAAAAGTGGCAAGGAGGTGCCACTTAGGGTCTTGAAAGTGACGCCACAAGCGGTGTGAGGGGACTTAGGTTCGAATCCATGGGTAGTCTTAAGGTGATTTTTTATTACGGACTTGTATGGAATGTGATGGTCAAACTTTAATTAATGTAAGGTTGGACTATTTTCTTTTATGGATAGTAGACTAAGGAAAAGGTAAGTGTTAATTTAAGGAATGAAATCATAAGTTTTGGTATGATAAGGGACATAAGGCTTGAAATAAGGGATATAATTTCTTAAACTTTGGGAAAGTAGAGGATTATAAGGCATGAATCAAGGGCTTTGTTTTGGAAATTATTTCATGGCCATTTTGACCATGAACACAGTGGGTTTTGGGGCTAGGTGGTTGGCGAATATTGAAAGGGAATAGGGGATAGTTGATCAAATTCTTTAGCAAATTAGGCACCATTTTCTTTTCTCTCCAAAACCTCTCTTCCTAGCCGAATGTGTCTTGGGCTATTGGTAAAATTTTGCTTTGGTTTTGGCTATTATTCTTGACCAAATTGGTATTATTTTCTTTTCCCTCTCAAGCTATTTTTCTCTTTGTGCCGAAAATATTCTACCATTGAAGGGAGGCATTTTTCTTTCATCTTATTTTTTTTCCTTGGCCGAATCTCTTTCTCCCCATCTCTCTCTCTCTTTTTCTTTCTCTCATTCTTGATCAAAGTTGAATACCATTCATATTTCTTCCTTTCTATTCTTTTTGGTTTAGCCGAATCTTAATTGCTTTTCTCTTCTATCAACCATACTCTATTACCGAATCCTCCCTCTTCCATTGCATTTTTCTTTTCCTTTCTCTTTATCCACTCTAGCCGAATTCTATTTGTTGCCTTTAATTAACCATAGCCAAATTTCCTTTCTTTCTTTTTATTATTTTGGCCAAATCTCAATCAAGCCTTGATCTCTTTTGGTTGTTTCTTCAATCGATTTTAAGAAAGTAAGTGTCCATGGCCAAAACTCCCTTCTTACTTTCTCTTCTTTTCTGTCGACACACATAGGTGAAAGCCTAATCTGGCATTTGTTGATAGTGTTGTTAATCATTACTAGGAACCAATTTCTCCTAGGTTCTTCGGGATTGTGGAAGTAGTCGATTTAAGCCCCTACTCTTTAGCGATCGAAGTTGGTAAGTCAAGTGGTAAGGATATCTATGTTGGTTCATCATTCTTTAAGTTGTTGAAAAAGTCGAAGGCTATTAAGGCTAAGATTTATTGGTATAGCCGAATGGCCTTATTAATGGTTTTGTGGTTTGGCCGAATGTAGGACAGGGAGATCTAGTGCGGTAGATCAGGTCTTCGGGATTTAATGATTTCGCTAGTAACAGGTGTGTAGTCATCACATTGATCTCCTGTTGTTTGTATTTGTTGTTATGTATATATATATACGTATAAGATGTGTATGATAGCCAGAAATAATGGCTGAGATGGTGGCTACCCATGGTGGGTATTCGGTTAACTGTGTCGGTTTATGATATTATTTTACCATGGTATATGTGTGGAATTGTGGTAAGCATGTGATGTATGCTCATTGGAATTTTACAATTTTTTTGGCCATGATACTGATATATGCATAGGGATTGGGATATGATTATTGAAGGACAGGGTGTACATTTATGTACGAGGTTTAGTGATGGCTACAAGCCTCACGTGGATTGATGATCGACTTTGTGCCTCATCGTGGTTGGTATCGGCTTTGTGCCATATCATGGTTGGTGGTGGCTATGTGCCTCATCGTGATTTGATGTTAGCTACGAGCTACATCATGGATTGACGTTGATTGAGGTCACGTTGTGGATTATACTGTGATTTATTTCACGTGGACCAGTGGCTTGACCACTTGGTGGATGGCATTGCTTGCCAAATTGGTGTGTAGAGGTTGGAGGGTTGATTTAGTAATCCCCTGGTGTGTGGTGGCTGGATACGGGGGTGTGTAGAGGATGGACCTTAGGCTGGGTTAGGTGCATTTTTCATTATTATTTGATATGTGGAGTGGTGTGGTTTGGGCTAAGCCCATGTGTGGAAATCTGTGGACTAATTACACACTGAGTCGGTTTGACTCACCCAATTTTTTTACAATCTGGTGATAAATGATTCTTGGATCGGTGGAGCGGATACGAGGTGGCCATGCAAAGATGTTTTTCATTGTTTTATGCACTTTGTACTTTTAGTATTTTGAGTAAATATTTATTGTAATAAGGGCCACTTAAAGTATTTGGGGACTTTTATTGTGTTCGGGTTGGATTGACGATCGAGATGATATTTGGAATGTTTTATTTTAGAAAGCGATTTACATCATCAAAACTTATATTAAAGTTTTAATTCGAAAATTTGGAACAACATAATTTTACTTAGAATTTTAAATATACAATGTTTTTATAAATGACAGAAAATTTTTATGTTTTCACCCTTATGACAAATTCTTTTCAAACTTTTTCCTCAGTAGCATTCTAGATTCGGCCATAGCGTTTGGGCTGGGTTTGGGGTGTTACAATTTGGTATCAGAGCTCGGTTTAAAACTCAAATTTGAGGGTTTTGGGTCCAAAAACATTTTTCAAATATGGGCTTTTCAAAACATAGACATTCATGAACTATTTGAGTTTATTCGGCATGGCACTTTGTATCTCTATCAAGTCCACGAGGTAAGTACCCCTAACTATTGAAGTGATTGGTATGTGAAACTTTATGGGCATTACGGGATCATAGATTAGTATATTAGGAGCTATTGAACCCTAGGACTAGTTTACTCCAACACAAAATACATAAGACTTAAGTACAACCAAACAAACCTGTGAGTAAGTCGCCGAGTTAGGGTGTGGCAACAGTTGTGCGTATGTCTAAGATTGGATTCGGTAAGAGCTTGGTATTTAAGCAGTCCTAGTGACTCGCCTCCTCTTCACTTGAATCCTACCAGTGCTGCAAGCGGTTCACCCTAACCAAGAGGACTTATTCACCGGCTAAACCCGATAATTAAAACACGAAAGGGACCAATTACTTTGTTTTGTAAAAATTACCTCGATTGAATACAAACCTTAGTTTTGTAAAAACTACCTTTATTTTGACTAAAATATCCTGGTTTGGAAAATTTACTAAATTACCCCTGATTTACAAAATTACCAAAATTACCCCTATTTCTGGAATTTCTAAAAAAATACCTTTGATTTGGAAAATTTTTCAAAATAACCCCAAAATTTGTAAATTTTGGAATGCCTTTGATTTGTAAAGATTTTCGAATTAATCCCAATTTATTACTAAAATACCCCTGTAGGATGAGTTACGAAAATACCCCGTGGGTTGGGAATGGATAAAATGCCCAAAGTAGTGTAGTGGATGTTGTGGATGAATGAATGTGACTCTCTAAATTAGGGTAGTAAACTTGAAATGAAAACTTTAGTTGATCGAAAGAACTACTACTAAAAACTTCTTTACATAAAATTGTTCGCGGATAATCAGTGGAACAAAAGACTAATGCATAAAATTTCTTAAATCAGATTAAATTGTGAAGTAGACATGAGTTCTAGGGGACGTGGTCGTCGTGGGTGAGGTAAAGGTAGGATGGCTGTGTCGGAACCAGTTGGAGTGCAGTCGGGGTTTGAAAATGAGTCATCGCCACCTTGGTGTGAAGCGTAATTTCAAGAGCAAACTAGAGGAGATGACGATGTCATGAGAGCTATCTTTGCGAGTTTTAGAGCGAGTAGTAGGAGCTAGTATAGGAAATGGAGCTCGAAAGTCAGTAGCTGAGAGACTTAGATCAAATGGAGCTGAGGTTTTTAGGGGAATATCTAGGGTAGCTCCGAATGTAGCGGAGTATTGGTTAGATCAAACTTAACCTTTCTTTCTTTTTGTTATTTTGGCCGAATCTCAATCAAGCCTTGATCTCTTTTGGTTGTTTCTTCAATCGATTTTAAGAAGGTAAGTGTCCATGGCCAAAACTCTCTTCTTACTTTCTCTTCTTTTCTGTCGACACACATAGGTGAATGCCTAATCTGGCATTTGTTGATAGTGTTGTTAATCATTAATGGAAACCAATTTCTTCTAGGTTCTTCGGGATTGTGGAAGCAGTCGATTTAAGCCCCAACTCTTTAGCGATCAAAGTTGGTAAGTCAAGTGGTAAGGATATCTATGTTGGTTCATCATTCTTTAAGTTGTTGAAAAAGCCAAAGGCTATTGAGACTAAGATTTATTGGTATGGTCGAATGGCCTTGTTAATGGTTTTGTGGTTTGGCCGAATGTAGGACAGGGAGATCTAGTGCGATAGATCGGGTCTTCGGGATTTAGTGATTTCACTAGTAACAGGTGTGTAGTTATCACACTGATCTCCTGTTGTTTGTATTTGTTGTTATGTATATATATATGTATAAGATGTATATGATAGCCAAAAATAATGGTTGAGATGGTGGCTACCATGGTGGGTATTAGGTTAACTGTGTCGGTTTATGATATTATTTTACCATGGTATATGTGTGGAATTGTGGTAAGCATGTGATGTATGCTCATTGTAATTTTACAATTTTTTTGGCCATGATACTGACATATGCATAGGGATTGGGATATGATTATTGAAGGACAGTGTGTACATTTATGTATGTGGTTTAGTGATGGCTACAAGCCTCACGTGGATTGATGATCGGCTTCGTGCCTCATCGTGGTTGGTATCGGCTTTGTGCCATATCGTGGTTAGTGATGGTTGTGTGCCTCATCGTGATTTGATGTTAGCTACGCGCTACATCGTGGATTGACGTTGACTGAGGTCGTGTTGTGATTATACTGTGATTTATTTCACGTGGACCAGTGGCTTGACCACTTGGTGGATGGCATTGCTTACCAAATTGGTGTGTAGAGGTTGGAGGGTTGATTTAGTAATCCCCGGTGTGTGGTGGTGGATACGGGGTGTATAGAGGATGGACCCTAATTTGGGTTGGGTGCATTTGCATTATTATTTGATATGTGGATTGGTGTGGTTTGAGCTAAGCCCATGTGTGGAAATCGTGGACTAATTACACCTTGAGTCGGTTTGACTCACACAATTTTTTACCAAACAATGCGGTGATACATGATTCTTGGACCGAAATTTGGGCGGATCTGAGGTGGCCATGCGAAGATGTTTTTCATTGTTTTATGCACTTTATACTTTCAGTATTTTGAGTAAATATTTATTGTAATAAGGGCCACTTAAAGTATTTGGGGACTTTTATTGTGTTTGAGTTGGATTGACGATCGAGATGATTTTGGAATGTTTTATTTTAGAAACCAATTTACATCATCAAAACTTATATTAAAGTTTTAATTCGGAAATTCGTAACAACATAATTTTAATTAGAATTTTAAATATACAATGTTTTTATAAATGACAGAAAATTTTTATGTTTTCACCCTTATGACAAATTCTTTTCAAACTTTTTCCTCAGTAGCATTCTAGATTCGGCTGTAGTGTTTGGGCCGGGTTTGGGGTGTTACACCATTTGTGTTTAACAAAACTAAAACCACCATTTTTAGATTACAGAACATTCAACCATGCTTTGTTCTTCATGCGTGGTATGTAATTTTAATCTGTTTTTAGTGATTTTTATGATTTTGAGATAATTCAGCTTAATCTAGCTAACCCGGGGTTAATTTTTAAATTCGTTAAAAGTTTAAGGACTTACTATGAATGAATTATATTTGTTTGTGAACGTAGTTCTTAGATTCATAAGCTTAATTGTAAAATAGAAACAATTTTTAAGTAATTTTGATTGGTTTTGAACTTGGGGACTAAATAGTTATAATTTTGAAATTTGCATGTTTTATTTGTAATTTTGTAGTTTTTTGGGGCTGTATAGGGACTATAATGAATTTGGCCTAGGGATTATTAGGTTAATTGTGGAATTTTTATAAGTTTTGAGATAATGACTAAATTTTATAAAAGGTGAAATTTCAAGGTAAAATTGTAAAAGGTTAACAAGAGGATTTATATGTAGAAATTCAAGTGTTCAAGCTATTTTTAAATGGTTATTTGAGTTAAAATTATTATATATATCAAGAAACAAATCAACCAAACATAAATCATGGAAAAATGAAGTTAGCAGAATAGTCGTCAGCATCGTGGTCGTAACCGTTTTTGTTTAGGTAAGTTCATATAATGTTTAAACTTGTTAATTGTTGCTTTTGGTAACATGTTAACTATTATTCATGTTGGGTATAGTTTAAATTGAATGATAAATGGCAATTAGTGATTTTAGACTAAATTGCGATATTGACTAAATTGATGATTATGTTTGAAAAGTGTGAAATACATGGATGTGTACTTGCAATTGTAAAATGAAAATGAAGTTAAATGATTTGGATATATAATTTGGCCCTTATGAACATCGTGAATAATTAGGATACAAATGACATGTCATTAGGGGTTATTTACAATTTCGGGTGCTGGTCTTGTATGTCCTACCGATGGCTGAGATCTTGCATTTGTTGCGGAATCTCCACAGCTCGTGTAAGTAGCATCGTGTAGCCTAACATCCCGACCCACAGCTCATGTGAGTAGGCCTATTTCACAGCTTGTGTGAGCATATACAGTTACAGTCACAACTTGTGTGAGCATTTTCGTAGTATTCGACGTTACTCTATTTGGTTCATCAGGTGATAAATGTGTAAAATGAAAAGGATATACGAAGTTTCTATATGGAAATTGAATGGAGGAAGTTGACTTGGTACATTGAAATGAAATGTGTTATATAATATGAACATGAGGTGGATGATTTGAGTTACATTTGTTATTTACGAATGTTATATGACCTGATATTGTTATAAGTTTCATATATATGTGAACTCACTAACTTGTGAGATTTGTGATGTGTATAGGAATTAAACGAACTTATGATCTTGTTAATGAAATTATGCATGAATTGTATAAATTTATTCCTATTTGGTAAGTTTATGTTTAATTTTTATATGAACTTACAAAGCATTAGTTGCTTACTTCAGTTGCGTTCTTTCCTTGTAGATCATCGGAAAGCTCAATCGATTGGAAGTTCAAGTTAGAGCACACGCACTATCTGTTCTTCAACTCAATAGAAGTTTTGATCATTTTTATGTTGGGTTATAAATGACATGTACTAGGAGTTCTATGTGCACTTGTTTACATTGATGTTGCACAAAGCCTTGGTTTAAGTAAGATTGTGGTTGTGTACATATTTGGTACTTTTCATGTATCATGAATATGTGCATATGAATATAGTGTTATGCTTTGTGGATGTGGTTTGAGGAATGGTAAGATGGTTGTGAATGAATTATATGAATTGATATGTTTATGAAGTGTGAACTTGCGAATATTGAAATTAATTTTAGTTTGGTGTTTGATTTATGGTACCAACGAGGGCATATGGTTAGGCACATAGGTTGAATGATATTGGTATGTTTTAAGTATGTTTAAGTGTGATTTAACATGTGAAAGTGGTTGGAAATGGTTTAGCTCGGTACCTAACAAATGTTTAATAATGTGGCTTGTTAATGAAGTTATTTTAGGTGTACATGGCCTAGGACATGGGCTGTCTCATGGCTGTGTGCCACACACAGTCATTCCACACATGTAACATCCGAGATTTGGGGGTCTCGCATTTTAACTTATATTTGTGTGTTAGTATGCTCTGTATGGTGTTTGGGCGTGTTTGGGGGCTTCGGGAAACCTTGGGGTTAGGTAGGAGCCTTAGTGAAAATTTGTGGTTCAAGGTCTTTAGGGGGGAGCTAGGGGAGCTAGGTCTTAAGGGATCTAAAGTGGTGGGAATGGACACAACAAGTGGAGTGGTGGAGTGGCAAGATGACGCCAAGGTGTAAGCGGGGAGAGTTTACGTCAAAAGGAGTTGCAAGGGAGAAGAGGTTTGAACTGCAGGAGGTGCATTTTGAGGTGCATTTTGCATCAAGAGAGAGAGGTAGTGGATTCGGCATGGGCACTTGAAAGGTGGAAGTTGGAATGGGTCAAACTTTTTGAATAGGTGGTGGAGAGCTGTTTGTGGAGTTTGAATGAGTCAAACTCATTTGAATGGGTGAATGGGAGTGCGGTTAGGAGGAAGAGTAGGGATTTGAGAGAAGGGAGAAGTGGTGGCTGAATGTGGGACTTTGGAGGGGACATATTTCGGTCATGTGAGGGGAGCTAGGGGCCGAATTTAGGTGTTCTTGTAGAAGGGGTATTCATCTTTTTGCATATTGTTTTCTCTTTGCCGAAAGTGTTAGTGAAAACTCTTTCTTTTGCTTTCTTTTCTTGTGACAAAAGCCAAAAGTACAAGGGATCATTTGGGCTTTTTTTGCATCATCTCTTCTCTCTTTTTCTCTCTTCTCCTTTAAAGCCGAACCATATCCCTCTCACCTTCTCTCTTCTCTTTTCATATTTGTAGCCTTAAACCCACTTCTTGATAAAAGCCTAATAACCCTCCTATATTTGGCCGAATCTCCCATTCACCATTTCTTTTCTCTATTTCGTCCATACCCCTTTTCCTTTTTCTTCTAGTGCGTTATTCCTCTAGTTTTATCACTAGGCCGAATCTGTCAGAGCCTGTAGAGGGGGTGTCGTCGTTTGTCTCCTATAAATCTTCTCAATCGGGCTAGTAGTGGTGGTAAGGGTTCGTTAATCTTTAAAATCTTCCTCCTTTCTTTCTTTGGTTGTGGAAACCCAAAGCTAACCTTAGTTCTGGGATGTGGCCGAATCTTGTTAGGGGCCTTAACGTGGTGTTTCTTTTGTTTGGAGCCGGCGTTAGGGGTATTAAGGAGCTTTTCGGGATTTGATCAAACAAGGTAAGCAGATTTTGATTCGGCAAAAGGCCATTTTGTTTGGGCAATAAATGTTAGGCCGAATCTAACATTGATGCATGTAGGGGTTTCGACAATCTCAAGGTGCAAGCACATAGCCTTCGGGTTTTGGTCGACTTTGGTAAGGATATTCGATTAAGACCTTATTTAGTCTTCTTAGATTTGATTTATCGTTTTAACCCGGGTCTTCTGATTAAGTTATTATTCAATGGATGCGAGTACCAGTCAAGGAGAGAAAGGGGTTGGACACGTAGTCCCGACTCCTAAGTTTAAGAAACGTCCATTTTAGCGGTTCGAGATTGGCCACTAGGGTGTGGGCCAGCGTTGGAACAAGATCGTAGGCAAATAGCGGTAGTATCGATTAGTGATAGTGTCGACATAGATGGCGTAGTATTGCGAGTTATCAGGTGTGTAATTAACACACTGTTTATTTATCTACTTTAAATTAAATATATGTATTGTGTGCGATAGCCGAAACAGTGGTTGTGGTGGTGTTATTACTCATGTTGGGTAATCCAGTAAATAGGTTACTATACTACCTATGTTATGGATGTGGTTAGTAATTGTGGATCTATGTAAGCATGTCATATATGCATATCGGGTATGATCATATGTTATGTTACCATTCCATCATATTATGCTACATGTGCATGGGGTTCGGGATATATATTGATAATGGGGAAGTGTGTACATTTATGTACGTGGATTGATGATGGCCTCGAGCCACATCGTGGATATTTGTGATTTTAATCACGTGGATCAGTGGCTAGACCACTAAGTGGATTTTGAGCAGCTTGACTGCCAAAGAGGTGTGTAGCGGATGGAGGGTCGATTTAGTAATCCCCCGGTGTGTGGTGGTTGGATGTACGGGTGGTGTGTAGCGGATGGATGCTAGGCTAAGATGGGTTAACATAATGCATGATAACATGTGGTATATTGATTTGATGTGGTTTTGGGGCTAAGCCCATTTGTGGAAACATGTAGTTTAATTGCACACTGAGCAAAACGACTCACCCCGTTTTTCAAACAATGCAGGTAATACATGATACTTTGGACCGGGCCAGGGAGGAGTCATGGTGGCTATGCAGAAGCCATTTTACTTTTAAAGTACTTTATAAACTTTTAATTACTTTTTAGAGTATTATATTGTAAAAAGGCCATTTTAAATACTTTGGATTTTTAAGTTTTAAGTTGGATCCACTATCAAATGGTTGATTTATAAAGAAACTCTAAATATCTGCAACACTCGAATTTAAATGAAGTTTTCAAAATATAGATTACTTATAAACCTTTCAGGTTCCTAAAATTATCGTATAAATGAATAATGATTTGAACTTGTGCAACCTAAATGTTTTGTTTTTTTAAATAGAGTTTAATCTTAGAACTTCAAATTCATTTTCTTCATCTTTGAAACCCAAATTTTCTCAACACTTTTCCCAGTAACATTTCGAATTCGACCGTGGTTTTTGGGCCAAGTTTGGGGCGTTACAATTTGGTATCAGAGCCCGGTTCTAAACTCGGCCTTTGGGTGTTTTGAGGCCCACAACATTTTCAAACTTCAAAATTGGTTTTTTTTCGAGAAATGGCTTTGTGGAAGCATGGCACGTGCGTCTCTAGCCCAAGTCCGCCAGGTAAGTATTCCAAATCTTTGTGTGATATATATGAGTGGGCTTGGTAGGTTTCATGGGATGTAGACTATTTTAATTAGACTGTGATAGACTATAGGCTTAGTTGAACAACTTCTTAAAAAAATCATAAGACTTAAATCGAGCAAACAAACTTGTGAACCAGTCGCCGAGTTAGGGTGTGGCAATAGGTGTACGCATGTCTAGGACGAGATTCAGGGGGAGCTTGGTATTTAAGCAGTCCTAGTGACTCACCTCCTCTTCGCTAGAATCCTACCTGGTGCGTGGCGACTGTTCACTCTAACCATGATGATTTGTTGACAGGCTAAACCTTATAATTAAAACCCAAAAAGGGACTAGGCACCCTGTTTTGTAAAATCCTAAGGTAAACCCTAGTTTTTTTTAAATTCCCAAATTACCCCTGATTCGTAAAAATTACCCTGGTTTACAAAATTACAAAAATACCCTTGGGTAGGGAAATGACGAAAATGCCCCTCTGTAATGAATGTGAATTTGTGGATGCTAATTGTGTGATGATTGATGAGTGTATGTGGTTTCTCGAATTAGGAGATAAGCCTGAAACTGAAACTATAGATAGGTTCAAATTCGAAAGAACCACTATCGAAAGCACTTTTCATAAAATTGTTCGTGATTAATAAGTGAAATGGAATACTGATGCATAAAAATTTCTTTAAATCAGACTAAAATGTGATGATAGACATGAGTTCTAGGGGACGTGGTCGTGATACGCAAGGGCGTGGTACAGGCAGGATGGTTATATCGGAACCAGTAGGGTCTGGTCAGGGGTCAGGAAATGAGGCACCACTATTGCCAGCTATAGAGGCGGAGTTTCAGGGTCAGACAGGGGGAGACGATGTAGTGTCTCAGGCAATGCTGCGTATGCTAGAACGAGTGGCTGGGGCGAGTGTAGGGACAGCAACTCAGAAGTCCATTCCTGAGAGACTTCAAACTAATGGAGCTGAAGTGTTTTGAGGTATTTCTGGAGTAGCTCCGAATGTGGCAGAGTACTGGTTAGAGGCAGTCGAGAGGATCATGGATAACTGGATCGCATGGTGAAGAGAAGTTGAAGAAGTTTGTTTCTTTACTTCGAGATGAGGCCTACCAATGGTGGCTCACTGTCAAAGAAGGTACTCCGACGGACCGAGTGGATTGGAGCTTCTTTAAGATAAAGTTTGAGGGGAAGTACGTCAGAGCTAGTTACGTGGACGCACAGAGGAAGACATTCTTGAACCTAGTACAAAGAGATAAGTCAGTAGCTAAATATGAAGCAAAATTTTTGCGGTTGAGCCGGTATGCTCGGGGAATTGTTGCTACAGACTACGAGTGCTGTGTGAGATTTAAGGATGGGCTGCGAGATGAGCTGCGGGTGTTGATAGCTCTTCAGCGGTAGAGGGATTTTGCAGAGTTGGTGGAAAAAGCTAGGATAGCGGAGGAGGTCAAGTGAACTAAGAGGCAAAACAGGATAAAAGGAGGAGGTGAATAAGAGGAGTTATAGACCTTCGGTATCATCGGGGGGTTTCTAGAAAAAGACTAGGGGTGAGGGACCTGCTCGTGTTTCAGTGTGCTCAGTGTGGGAGGTCCCATGTAGGGGAGTGTTGGGGAAGGAATAAGGAGTGCTATAGGTGTGGGTCAAGGGACCATTTGATTAAGAATTGTCCTCAGGATGAGGCTAGGACTCGACTGATGAGGTCGTGGGTATGTGGAGCAGGAAGGAATGGTCAGCATTATCAAGAGATTGTGGTCGAATCGAGGAGGAATGGTTCGCCGAGGTCGTGGAGCAAGGCGGAGGTCTTTGGGAGCTCATATCGAGACACTGGGTTGGTTCTGTTGCCGGATGTCGTGAGGAGGGGATGCACGGATGTTATTACAGTGCGCTCCTTATTTCGGGTTACCTTACCGCTTTAATTGATCTTTGGATCGACTCACTCCTATATTGCTAGCATGATGTCGGAACCTTGAGTGTGCAACCTGAAATTGCCCCTAGGAAGATGACAGTACTTAGTCCTTTAGGGAAATCAGTAGTGGTAGATAGACTCTTTAGAGATGTGCCTTTAGAGGTTCAAGGGTCTGTGTTTCCAGCTAATTTGATGGAGTTGTCGTTCGGAGAATTTGACTTGATCCTTGGAATGGACTGGTTAGTAAGGTATCGTGTGAATTTGGATTGTGCTATTAAGCGCATGACATTGAAGACTCCCGAGGATGATGAGGTTGTGGTGATAGGGGAGAGGAGAGACTACTTGTCTAATGTAGTATCTGCTCTTAAGGCAGAGAAGATGGTGAAGAAGGGGTGTTTGGCCTTCTTAATGCTTGTTAGTGCCTTAAATGCTAAGGAGGCAGTTGTGGGAGAGGTGAGAATAGTAAAGGAATTTGTGAATGTTTTTTTGGAAAAACTTACAGGGTTGCCTCCGGATCGTGAGGTGGAGTTTGGAATCGACCTGCTGCCGGTACAGCGCCGGTGTCCATCGCTCCTTATAGGATGGAACCGAAGGAGTTGGTTGAACTTAAAGCCCAAATCCAGGAGTTGTTAGATCGTGATTTCGTTCGACCCAGTGTGTCTCCCTAGGGAGCACCGGTGTTGTTTGTAAAGAAGAAGGATGGATCTATGCGATGTGTATAGATTATCGCCATTGCGTGTTGTTTTCAACCCTATTTGGACCGATATCACCACTTAAGGTAAAGGAAGTAGATATCCATAAGTGTTCATAGATGACATTAATGCCGTATATTCCAAGTCGGAGGAGGAGCATGATGCATATCTTCGTGTAGTGTTCATAGATGATATTTAAGAGGAAAAAATATCTTGTACTGCCAAATTTAGGAAGTACGCCAAATTTTGGTTAAGAAGAATTTGCTTTTCTAGGTCATGTGGTATCTGTAGAAGGGATAAGAGTAGATCCTCGGAAGATTGAGGCAGTATTGGATTGGAAACCACCTAAGTCGGTGGCGGAGATTTGTAGCTTCTTGAGGCTAGCTGGTTATTACAGAAGGGGTTTTTCCTCAATAACAGTACCTTTGACTAAGTTGTTGAGAAAGGAGGTACCTTTTGTGTGGACGGACAAGCAGCAGGAGAGTTTCGAGAAGCTAAAAAGATTTTTGATAGAGGCTCCGGTTTTAATTCAGCCTGAGGCGGGAAAAGGTTTTGTGGTATATTGTAATGCTTCTCATACAGGGTTAGGCTGAGGATGGGAAGGTTGTTGCCTATGCGTCTCGGCAATTAAGGCCTCATGAGGTTAACTATCCGACGCATGATCTGGAGTTGGCTGCAGTGGTTTTCGCTTTGAAGGTATGGAGGCATTATCTGTATGGAGAGAAGTCAGTGATCTACACCGATCATAAGAATTTAAAGTATCTGCTGACTCAGAAAGAGATGAACTTGAGACAGTGAAGGTGGGTGGAGTTGTTGAAAGATTACGACTGCTCAATTGAATATCACCCGGGGAAAGCGAATGTGGTGGGGGATGCCCTAAGTCGAAAGATAGTATCGGATTTGAAAGCGATGTTCGCGCATCTTAGTCTTTACGACGACGGGAGTTTGTTAGCGGAGCTACAGGTGAAGCTGACATGGTTAAGTTAGGTAAAAGAGAAACAGTTGGTAGATGAGGTTCTGAGTGCTTGACTTACGCAAATGCATGAATGGGGATTATGTAACACCCTAACCCGTCAAATCACCGAATTAGGGTTACGGGCATTACCAGATAATCATTACTTTTATTCAATCAATTCTATCATATTTAAACAAGCTTATATAATAATACACATATAAGCAAACAAATACATATGCATAAAACATATTTATTCCACTAAACCAAATCATATATGGCACAAACATTGACAAACATAAGTTGAACATGCAAAATACATTTTATGAAAATCACAAAATAATGCAAGTATCGTAAGCCTCAATTGCTATGTCCTTATTTACTTATAAAATACTCAAGCAATTTAACCCATTCAGTATCTATGTGATTGAATAACATAATTCAATTATCATTTTATACTAACCCACTTAAAGGTAGAATATACCAACATAAAAGATACTAGCAGATGTCCAAACTTACAAACTTAATAAACATCATATAAATACATATCTACTTGACCAAATATACCTAGACACATATATGCAATTATATGTACCTAGCTCATACCAAAGTTCAAATAGATCCAAATAATCAATCGATCAATGTTCACATGAATTAGTTTACATACACATAGTTGAACCAAAAATAACTATACGGTATATACATTATTTTTGTAATAGTTAGATTCATATATAGGCATTTATTATAATTTAATAAAATCATATCAACTCATGCACTTTTATCATTTCCAACAAATCATATTATCTAGTTATCCAAATACCTATTCGGCCTATAATCATCTTCTATCAAAATTTTTATCAATTTCCTATTCTTTAGCAAAAATTCTATTACATCCGAATATGCACAAACATATATCACATTTCAAGCATACATATATAACTAACTAGACATATTCATGAGCAATGTACTTAAAATATACTTGTTTACTATGCCGAATTAACCTGTTTAAGAATCATGCAAAAAGACCAAATACAAACAAACCATAGCACCATAATTTGATCATTTCATCATCGAATCACCTCATTTGAACTTAAAAAGAAATACACATACCCAATATCTTTTATAACCTAACATTACTAACCTATGAACAAAACACAACTATGGTTCATTATAATCGAGTATACAATTAATTATTCATACCACATTACCCAACTCATATTTTCACTTCTCAATCACATATTTCCTTACCATATTCGAATTAATCCTTGATTGGGTTTGCACAAACATTAACGATATAAACTGACTATTATATCAAAAGCTTGATAATCAAACTTAACCAAAAATTTAGCCATATTCGTATGGCTATTATATACATGAACCAAAAAGTTTTCAACAAACAAGGTCAAGTCTTTCCTATACATACCTCTATCCAAAAACCAAAATGAAAGAGTACCAAAATTAGATCGATAGTGTGGTCGACTGTCTTGACGATCCCGTTGAGCAGGTAGCCTTTACCTAATCTATAAAATAGAGGAGAACATTACACACAAATAAGTTTACTAACTTAGTAAGTCCCAAGCTCAAAATGATACTACATTCAATTACTTAAACATTTAAATCATTCATCTCAACCATGTTATCATATTAAAATTTCTTTCACCTTTAGCACTACTATTTGAAAACCGAATCTCCATGATAGTACATTCAAGCTCAAACTCAGTCATATAATACTTGTGCACATCAATCGTAATCTCAAATATACATATCACTGTACTCGTAATATTAGTTAAACTCTAGTAACATTAAACATATCAAACCTTACTTACTTACCTAAGCCTTTAACTAAACACATTAGCTACGATTTACCTTGAACAACAATTCGGTTTCTCCTTTGTAAAACACATCACCGGCATAAAGCCTGCTAGGCATTAAAGCCGAAATAAATCAAGCACATGGCACGCTAGGCACGAAGTCTCGAAATAAATCAAGCACAAGGCACTGCTAGGCACGAAGCTTCGAATATGTCAATGCAAGACTAAGCATGCTAGGCACGAAGTTCGAATATGTCACCGGCACTAAGCCTGCTAGGCACAAAGCCCAAATATGTATAGTTAATCTTTCATTTCACATTTCATTGTGCTAAATTCACCACCACTTATAATTCACGTATTATATCGAATAACAAACCAAAACACTTATTCACATCACTTTGAATAAAATTCCAACCAATCCATACCAATACTTTCACATTTGGCTAACACAAGGTTTTATACAAAATTCTATTGAATACTATCATTTAACACATTCATAAATAATTTGATAACCTATACTTGCTTAAGGACTTACCTCGGTTGTCGATAGACAGTGCAAATCGCTTATTCGTGAACCTTCATCTTTCCCGATCCAAATCTGTTTTCTTTGCTCTTGATCTAAAACACATTCAAATTTAGCTCATTCAAGTACATTTCATCTCAATTTAGTCCCTAAGCACATAAATAGGAAAATTACCATTTTACCCTACTATTTCAATACTTTGTAATTTAGTCCTATTTGCATAAAACTTAAAATACATCAAATTTCCCCATACTCCTTAAGGGCGAATATGTATAAGGACTATACAAGTCTATTTCTTTCATTTATTTTGCAATTAAGCCCTCTAAAATTTTATTTTTACAAATTGGCCCTAAAACACAAATTCACCAAAACTTCCAACACATAATATACTAATTTTAACCTATCTTTCATCTAACATCATCAAACATCATAAACCTCAAGAATTCATCAATGGCGATTCATATATACACACTAATCTTAGAAATTCTAGCATGGGTGGGTAATATACTAAGCAACGATCTCAAAAGCGTAAAATTAACAAAACCGAGCTCGATTTCTTACCTAATTAAGCTTGAATAAGGTCGAATGTTCCAAGGCTTTTCTCCCCTTTTTCTTTTGTGTTTTTCGGCCAAAGATGAATAATGCATGGCTTTTTATTTTTTTGTTTTGTTTTATTACCATATATTTATTAGTTTATTTTAACATATAATGTAATATTATATATTATAAAAACTCAAACACTATTACATGCATCAAGGTGGCCGGCCATTAACCTAAAAATGGGCTATTTGCCCTTTTAATACCTCACATTAAAAAGCCATGCTCAATTTAACACACTACACTTTAGTTAGCCACTTTTACTTTTTACGCGATTAAGTCCTTTTTATCAAATTCAATACTTAAACGATAAAATTTTTCTACGAAACTTCCACACACATAAATACATACAAAATAAACACTAAATATAATATTTAAATATTTCTTGGGCTCGAATTCGTGGTCCCGAAACCACTGTTCCGATTAGGGTCAGATTCGGTCTATTACAACTCTCCCCCCTTAAGGATTTTCGTCCCCGAAAATCTTACCATTAAACAACGTCGGATATTGTTGCCTCATTGAATCTTCAGGCTCCCATGTAGCCTCTTCAACTCCGTGCCTTTTCCACAGTACCTTCACTAATGGGATTTTCTTGTTTCTTAACTCTTTCTCTTCCCGAGCTAAAATACGGATCGGTTCTTCCTCATACGTCATATCAGGTTGTATCTCAATCTGAGACGGAGCAATCACATGTGACGGATCTGATCGTATCTTACGGAGCATAGAAACATGAAATACATCGTGTATCTTTTCTAATTCAGAGGGTAGCTTCAATCTATAAGCAACAGGCCCAACACGTTCAATGATTTCATACGGTCCAATGAACCTCGGGCTCAACTTGCCTTCCGGCCAAAGCGAGTACTTTCTTCCATGGAGAAACCTTTAAAATACTCGATCTCAATCTAAAATTCAATGTCTTTACGTTTCATATCAAGCATAAGACTTTTGACGATCCAAGCGACTTTCAAATTGTCTCTAATAATAGCTACTTTCGATTCGGTTTCTTTAATCAAATCAACCCGTGTATCTTATTCTCACCGAGCTCACCAAAGTATAATGGTGTTCGACACTTTTGCCGTATAAGGCTTCATAAGGTGCCATTTGATACTAGATTGAAAACTATTATTATAAGCAAATTCAATCAAAGGTAGGTATCGTTCCCACGTACCTTCAAACTCGAGAACGCAACATCTCAACATGTCCTCAAGTATCTGAATAGTTCACTTGGATTGACCGTTTGACTGTGGATGGAAAGCTGTACTAAAATGAAGTTTAGTACCTAAAGCATCTTGCAACTTCTTCCAAAATCGCGATGTGAATCTCGGGTCTCTATCTGAAACAATGGAACTCGGTACACCATGCAATCTTACAATCTATGATACGTACAATTCAGCAAGTTTATCAAGTGAATAGTGCATGCGTCTTGGCACAAAATGAGTGATTTAGTCGACCTATCAACTATAACCCAATGACATCTTTCCTACTGAGTCATAGGGAGACGGATACAAAATCCATTGTAATTTTATCCCATTTCCATTCGGTATCATGATTGGTGAAGTAGTCGAGATGGCGCTTGATGCTCAACTTTTACTTGTCGACGATTAAGCACTTAGAAACAAATTCAGATATATCCGTTTCATGCCGGGCCACCAATAGAAGCTGTTTCAAATCGTTTACATCTTCATGCTACCCGGATGTATCGATAGTCGACCACTATGAGCCTTACTCAAAATCATCAGTATCAAATCGAGTTCTTTGGAACACACATTCGCTTTTAAAATTCAAACAATCATTTGCATCAATCTGAAAATCGATTACGTACCCTTTTCACATCGAATTCAACTAGCAATCAAATCTTCATCAACTTTCATGCATCACAAATTTTTTGAATAAACATCGGTCTTGCTCGTAACTTCGGCTATGATCGAACCATCACTAGACATAGCCATCGTGCATTCAAGGCACGAAGAGCAAATAATGATTTCGACTTAACACATCCGCAACAACATTAGCTTTTCCGGGTGATAGTCAATCACCAATTCATAGTCTTTCAACAGTTCTAGCCACTGCGTTGTCTCAAATTTAGGTCTTTACGAGTCATTAGATACTTTAGACTTTTATGATCTGAATAAATGTAACATTTCTCGCCAAATAAATAGTGACGCCAAATTTTCAATGCGAAAATAATGGCTGTAAGTTCTAAGTCATGCGTTGGGTAATTTCTTTCGTGCGGCTTCAGTTGTCTTGAAGCGTAGGCTATGACTTTGCCTTCCTGTATCAAAACGCAGCCCAAACCATTCAAAGAAGCATCAGAATAAACAACAAATTCTTTACCCAATTCAGGCTGAACTAACATTGGAGCTTCTGTCAAAAGGGCTTTCAACTGATCAAAACTTTTCTGACACTTTTCTGACCACTCGAACCGGACATCTTTCTACAATAACTTTGTCAACGGGGTAGCTATCATAGAAAAATCTTTCACAAATCGTCGATAGTAACCCGCAAGTCCTAGAAAACTTCAAATCTCGAAAATGTTTTGGTGGCTTCCAATCAAGTATAGTCGAGATTTTGTTCGGATCAACTCGAATGCACGATCTTTGAAACAACATGTCCCAAAAAGTGACCTCTTTCATCCGAACTCACACTTACTAAACTTCGTGATACGGTGATGATCTCGCAAAGTTTGTAGCACTAACCTCAAATGTTCAGCGTGTTCAATTTCATCTTTGGAGTAGATCAATATGTCATCAATAAACACCACCACAAATCGATCCAAAACTGCCTAAAACCCAATTCATCAAATCCATAAAAATAGCAGGTGCATTAGTAAGCCCAAAAGGCATAACCAAAAACTCAAAATGTCCGTACCTCATCCAGGAATGCAGTCTTTGGCACATCTGTATCTCGACGACTCAAGAATCGATAATAACCCGATCTCAAATCTATTTTGAAAATCTGAAGCCCTTTCAACCGATCAAACAAATCATCAATCCAAGGTAATGGTACTTATTCTTTATAGTTACCTTATTCAATTACCGATAATCAATACACATTCGCATCGTTCCATCTTTCTTTCTCACAAAAAGATGGTGTACCCCAAGGAGAGAAACTTGGTCGTGCAAAGCCCTATCTGTTAACTCTTGCAAGCGTGCTTTCAACTCTTTTAGCTCAAGAGGTGCCATCCGATATGGAGCTATTGAGATCGGAGTTGTTCCGGTACTAATTCAATACCAAACTCAATCTCTCGTACTGGGGGTAAACCGGTAGTTCTTCAGAAACACATCCGGTATTTACATACAATCAGATGCAGATTCAATCATTTCTCAAACAATTTATTATCCAAGAGATAAGCCAAATAAGCTTCGCACCCTTTTCTCATATACTTAGGGCTAACATCGAGGATATAACTATAGGAAACCCACTTAAATCATTTGGATTCAATTCTAACGATCTCACCATTCGATGTCTCAAATCAATAAGCTTTCTTTTACAATTCACCACAAGTATCATGCGAAGTTAACGGTCCATTCCCAAAATTATATCAAACTCATCGAAAAGGCAACAACATTAAATCGTTGGGAAGCAAAATCCCGAATCATCAATGGGCAACCTTTACACACTTTATTAACAAACACACATCTACCCAAAGGGTTGGATACGCGAATCACAAACTCAAGAGACTCAAATGGAAGAGTCTTACGAATACCAGTGTCACATACATATGAATGGGTCAAACCAGATCAATTAATGCAATCACAAGTAGTATCATAAAGGGTGAAAGTACGGTAATGACATCGGAGAAGCGACATCCTCTAGCTCGAGTAACATAAGCTTTATTTGGAGCTCTAGCCTCGGATCGATCTATTGTGTTCTTTGTCCCTCTCTGACTACCACCTACATTGCCAGAATGCCTGGGTGGTCTGCCCCGTACTGATTCACTACTCGATCTAGAGTTCTGTGCTGTATTTGGCTCAGCTAACATCGGGCACTCTCGAATAAAATGGTCTGAGGATCCACATTTAAAGCAAGACCGGTCACGAACTCTACAACTCCCAAAATGCCATTTTCTACAATGTTTGCATTCAACTCGATTTTGTGGGACGTTATCAACACTGGCCATCGAGGTAGCTCGGGAGCCCACTGGAGGTCGATCACGTCTAAATGAATCAAGTAGCTTTGTGTCGATGAAGTCATCTCTAAACTTCTTAGATGTGGAATGGAAATTATTACCCGAGCGATCTTTTACGGGTGTCTCTAGCTTACATCTCACCTTTCTTTTCTCCTTCCCAAGCTCTTGACTTTGCAAGCTCGCTCGACAAGTGTCACAAACTCTTTGATTTCAAGAATTCCAACAAGCAACTTTAATTCTTCATTCAAACCATCTTCAAACCTTTTACACATAATGGCTTGGTTGATACACACTCCGAGCATATCGGCTCAATCGACAAATTTTGCTCACTTTCACCACGGTCATTTGCCCCTGTTTTAGTTCAAGAAATTCTTTACGTTTCGGTCGATAAACCTCTGGTGATATATTTCTTGCGAATTCATTCGGAAGAAATCCCCGTCACTTTTCTTTTGGAACCATCGATACTAGTGTATTCCACTAGTGATAGGCGGTGTCCGAAGCAAAGATATAGCACATTTCAAACATTAAATGCAGAGTGCAGGATAGCTCATCAAGTACCGAATAGTGTTATCAAGCCACATTTTAGCTTGCTCGCATCATCATCATCATTAGCCATGAATTCCTCGACCCCAAATTTCTGATTTTATCAACGGGGCCTACTAGATCTCAATGGATCTATCATCGAAGTCTTTGAAGGTACCGAGTTGGATTATTCGGGGTGGAGGTTGTTGTACAATAGGATTATTCGAACAAATTGGGTAAACCATTCATTCATCATTTGGTAGAAGGCTTGTTTAGCCTCTCCCTCTTGGTTACACGTGGCGGTTGAGAGTCTAATGGTCTTGATCCATGTGTGAGACCAAAGCAACACTCTCCATCATCATCATTCTGACTCTATAGGGATCGGAATCCATTTACTATATTAAATACAATTGAAATTGTCAAGTCACCACACTATCACATATAAAATTCAGAGGCATGTATAGCTAGACTCTTACGTTATTACGGTAGTCCTAGAATCGACTAAACCGTAGCTCTGATACCAATAAAATGTAACACCCCTAACCCGTATCCGTCGCCAAATTAGGGTTATGGGCATTACCAGATAATCATTACTTTTATTCAATCAATTCTATCATATTTAAACAAGCTTATATAATAATAATAATACATATAAGCAAACAAATACATATGCATAAAACATATTTATTCCACTAAACCAAATCATATATGGCACAAACATTGACAAACATAGGCTGAACATGCAAAATACATGTTTATGAAAATCACAAAATAATGCAAGTATCGTAAGCCTCAATTGCTATGTCCTTATTTACTTATAAAATACTCAAGCAATTTAACCCATTCGTATCTATGTGATTGAATAACATAATTCAATTATCATTTTATACTAACCTACTTAAAGGGCCGAATATACCAACATAAAAGATATTAGCAGATGTCCAAACTTACAAACTCAGTAAACATCATATAAATACATATCTACTTGACCAAATATACCTAGACACATATATGCAATTACATGTACCTAGCTCATACCAAAGTTCAAATAGATCCAAATAATCAATCAGATCAATGTTCACATGAATTCGTTTACATACACATAGTTGAACCGAAAATAACTATACAGTATATACATTATTTTGTAATAGTTAGATTCATATCTGAGGCATTTATTATAATTTAATAAAATCATATCAACTCATGCACTTTTATCATTTCCAACAAATCATATTATCTAGTTATCCAAATACCTATTCGCCTATAATCATCTTCTATCAAAATTTTTATCAATTTCCTATTCTTTAGCAAAATTCTATTACATCCGAATATGCACAAACATATATCACATTTCAAGCATACATATATAACTAACTAGACATATTCATGAGCAATGTACTTAAAATACTTAAAATATACTTGTTTACTATGCCGAATTAACCTGTTTAAGAATCATGCAAAAAGACCAAATACAAACAAACCATAGCACCATAATTTGATCATTTCATCATCGAATCACCTCATTTGAACTTAAAAAGAAATACACATACCCAATATCTTTTATAACCTAACATTACCAACCTATGAACAAAACACAACTATGGTTCATTATAATCGAGTATACAATTAATTATTCATACCACATTACCCAACTCATATTTTCACTTCTCAGTCACATATTTCCTTACCATATTCGAATTTATCCTTGATTGGGTTTGCACAAACATTAACGATATAAACTGACTATTATATCAAAAGCTTGATAAACAAACTTAACCAAAAATTTAGCCATATTCGTATGGCTATTATATACATGAACCAAAAAGTTTTCAACAAACAAGGTCAAGTCTTTCCTATACATGCCTCTATCCAAAAACCAAAATGAAAGAGTACCAAAATTAGATCGATAGTGTGGTCGACTGTCTTGACGATCCCGTTGAGCAGGTAGCCTTTACCTAATCTATAAAACAGAGGAGAACATTACACACAAATAAGTTTACTAACTTAGTAAGTCCCAAGCTCAAAATGATACTACATTCAATTACTTAAACATTTAAATCATTCATCTCAACCATGTTATCATATTAAAATTTCTTTCACCTTTAGCACTACTATTTGAAAACCGAATCTCCATGATAGTACATTCAAGCTCAAACTCAGTCATATAATACTTGTGCACATCAATCGTAATCTCAGATAAACATATCACTGTTCTCGTAATATTAGTTAAACTCTAGTAACATTAAACATATCAAACCTTACTTACTTACCTGAGCCTTTAACTAAGCACATTAGCTACGATTTACCTTGAACAACAATTCGGTTTCTCCTTTGTAAAACACATCACCGGCATAAAGCCTACTAGGCCTTAAAGCCCAAAATAAATCAAGCTAAGACAAGGCTTGCTAGGCACGAAGCTCGAATATATCACCAAGACTAAGCATGCTAGGCACGAAAGTTCGAATATGTCACTGTCACTAAGCACGCACTAAGCACGAAGAAGCCGAATATGTATAGTTAATCTTTCATTTCACATTTCATTGTGCTAAATTCACCACCACTTATAATTCACGTATTATATCGAATAACAAACCAAAACACTTATTCACATCACTTTGAATAAAATTCCAACCAATCCATACCAATATTTCACATTCGGCTAACACAAGGTTTTATACAAAATTCTATTGAATACTATCATTTAACACATTCATAAATAATTCGATAACCTATACTTGCTTAAGGACTTACCTCGGTTGTCGATAGGCCGTACAAATCGGCTTATTCGAGAACCTTCGTCTTTCCCGATCCAAATCCATTTTCTTTGCTCTTGATCTAAAACACATTCAAATTTAGCTCATTCAAGTACATTTCATCTCAATTTAGTCCCTAAGCACATAAATAGGAAAATTACCATTTTACCCTACTATTTCAATACTTTGCAATTAAGTCCTATTTGCATAAAACTCAAAATACATCAAATTTCCCCATACTCCTTAAGGGCGAATATGTATAAGGACTATACAAGTCTATTTCTTTCATTTATTTTGCAATTAAGACCCTCTAAAATTTTATTTTTACAAATTGGCCCTAAAACACAAATTCACCAAAACTTCCAACACATAATATACTAATTTTAACCTATCTTTCATCTAACATCATCAAACATCATAAACCTCAAGAATTCATCAATGGCCGATTCATATATACACACTAATCTTAGAAATTCTAGCATGGATCGGGTAATATACTAAGCAACAATCTCAAAAACGTAAAAATTAACAAAAATCGAGCTCGATTTCTTACCTAATTAAGCTTGAATAAGTCTGAATGTTCCAAGGCTTTTCTCCCCTTTTTCTTTTGTGTTTTTCGGCCAAAGATGAACAATGCATGGCTTTTTATTTTTTTTTTTTGTTTTATTACCATATATTTATTAGTTTATTTTAACATATAATGTAATATTATATATTATAAAAACTCAAACACTATTACATGCATCAAGGTGGCCGGCCATTAACCTAAAAATGGGCAATTTGCCCTTTTAATACCTCACATTAAAAATCATGCTCAATTTAACACATTACACTTTAGTTGGCCACTTTTACTTTTTACGCGATTAAGTCCTTTTTATCAAATTCAATACTTAAACGATAAAATTTTTCTACGAAACTTCCACACACATAAATACATACATAATAAACACTAAATATAATATTTAAATATTTCTCAGGCTCGGATTCGTGGTCCCGAAGCCACTGTTCCGATTAGGGTCGATTCGGTCTGTTACAGATTAGAGGACTACAGTCTAAACAGCGACGGAGTGTTGTGTTTCTGTGGTGGGGTTTATATGCCAAAGGATGGGGAGTTGAGGCAGAAGATTCTTTGGGAATTGCATAGTAGCCTTTACGCTATGCATCCTGGAGGGAGTAAGTTGTATAGGGATCTACGGGATCAGGTTTGGTGGCTTGGATTGAAGCGGGAGGTTACAGAATTTGTGGGGAAGTGCTTGACGTGTCAGCAAGTCAAAGCTAAACATCAAGTGCCTTCGCGGTTGCTGCAACAAGTGAAGATTCTGTAGTGGAAGTGGGAGAGAATCATGATGGATTTTGTTAGTGGACTTCTCTTACGCCTACTAAGAAAGATACGGTATGGGTGATTGTGGATCGGTTGACAAAATCTGCTCATTTCATACCTATTCGTATCGATTATTCTCTTTAGAGGTTGGCAAAGTTGTATGTGGCGAAAATCGTGAGACTGCATGGGGTGCCAGTATCGATTATATCAGATAGGGACCCTAGGTTTACGTCGCGATTTTAGAGGGCGCTGCATCAGGCATTGGGCACCAAGTTGGACTTTAGCACGGCATTTCATCCGCAGATGGACGGCCAGTCTGAAAGGGTAATTTAGGTATTAGAAGATATGTTGAGGGGATGTGTTATTGACTTCAGAGGTAGTTGGGAGGAATTCTTGCCCTTAGCAGAGTTCGCGTACAACAACAACTATCAAGCTAGTATTCGGATGGCACCATATGAAGCACTGCATGGGTGAAAGTGTCGGACTCCTACTTGTTGGATAGAGTTAGGAGAACGTCATGTTTTGGGTCCAGAGATAGTGGCAGAATCAGAGAAGAAGGTTAAGGTAATTTGAGATCGTTTGAAGGAGGCATCTAACAGACAGAAGTCGTATGCGGATCTTAAGCGGAAAGAGATAGAGTTTGCAGTGGGTGATCGGGTGTTTCTGAAAGTTTCACCGTGGAAGAAGGTGATGAGATTCGAATGTAAGGGTAAGCTGAGTCCCAGGTTTATAGGACCTTATCTGGTTTTGAAGCAAGTTGGACCAGTAGCGTATCAGTTGGAGTTGCCTTCAGAGTTGAAACAAATGCATGACGTGTTTTACGTGTCGATGCTAAGACATTACCGTTCAGATCTGTCTCACATGGTGCCAGTTGAGGAAGTTGAGTTGAAGCCAGATTTGTCCTATGAAGAGGAGCCAATTCGAATTTTGGAGTGAGATGTGAAGGTTCTGCAGAGGAAATCAATTCCTCTAGTCAAGGTACTGTGGCGGAATCATAGTTGAGAAGAAGCGTCGTGGGAGCCGGAGGAGATGATGAGACAGCAATACCCTCACTTATTTTGACCAGGTAATTTTGAGGTCAAAATTTCTTTAAGGGGGTAGAACTATAACATCCAGGATTTAGGGGTCTCGCATTTTAACTTATATTTGTGTGTTAGTATGCTTTATATGTTGTTTGGGTGTGTTTGGGGGCTTCAGAAACCTTGGGGTTAGGTAGGAGCCTTAGTGAAAATTTATGGTTCAAGGTCTTTAGGAGGGAGCTAGGGGAGCTAGGTCTTAAGGGATCTAAAGTGGTAGGAATGGACACAACAAGTGGAGTGGTAGACTGGCAAGGTGACGCCAAGGTGTAAGGGGGGAGAGTTTGCGTCAAAAGGGAGTTGCAAGGGAGAAGAGGTTCGAGCTGCAGGAGGTGCATTTTGCGTCAAGAGAGGGAGGTAGTGGATTCGGCATGGGCACTTGAAAGGTGGAAGTTGGAATGGGTCAAACTTTTTGAATAGGTGGTAGAGAGCTGTTTGTGGAGTTTGAATGAGTCAAACTCATTTGAATGGGTGAATGGGAGTGAGGTTAGGAGGAAGAGTAGGGATTTGAGAGAGGGGAGAAATGGTGGCCGAATGTGGGACTTTGGAGGGGGACATATTTCGGTCATGTGAGGGGAGCTAGGGGCTAAATTTAGGTGTTCTTGTGGAGGGGGTATTCATCTTTTAGCACATTTTTTTCTCTTTACCGAAAGTGTTAGTCAAAACTCTTTCTTTTGCGTTCTTTTCTTGTAACAAAAGCCGAAAGTACAAGGGAGCATTTGGGCGTTTTGTGCATCATCTCTTCTCTCTTTTTCTCTCTTCTCCTCTAAAGCCGAACCATATCCCTCTCACCCTCTCTCTTCTCTTTTCATATTTTTGGCCTTAAACCCACTTCTTGATAAAAGTCGAATAACCCTCCTATACTTTGGCCGAATCTCCCATTCACCATTTCTTTTCTCTATTTCATCCATACCCCTTTTCCTTTTTCTTCTAGTGCGTTATTCCTCTAGTTTTATCACTAGGCCGAATCTATCAGAGCCTGTAGAGGGGTTGTCGTCATTCATCTCCTATAAATCTTCTCAATCGGGTTAGTAGTGGTGGTAAGGGTTCATTATTCTTTAAAATCTTAAACTTTTCTTTCTTTGGTTGTGGAAACCAAAAGCTAACCTTGGTTCTGGGATGTGGCTGAATCTTGGTAGGGGCCTTAACGTGGTGTTTCTTTTGTTTGGAGTCGGCGTTAGGGGTATTAAGGAGCTTTTCGGGATTTGATCAAACAAGGTAAGTAGGTTTTGGTTCGGCCAAAGGCCATTTTGTTTGGGCAATAAATGTTAGGCCAAATCTAACATTGATGCATGTAGGGGTTTCGACAATCTCAAGGTGCAAGCGTATAGCCTTTAGGTTTTGGTTGACTTTGGTAAGGATATTCGATTAAGATCTTATTTAGCCTCGTTAGATCTGATTTAACATTTTAACCCGGGTCTTCTGATTAAGTTATTATTCGATGGATACGAGTACCGGTCAAGGAGAGAAAGGGGTTGGACACGTATTCTCGACTCCTAAGTTCAAGAAACGGTCAGTTTCAGCGGTTCAGGATTGGCCACCGGGGTGTAGGCCAGCATCGGAACAAGATCGTAGGCAAATAGCGATAGTATCGATTAGTGACAGTGTCGACATAGAGGGCGTGGTATTGCGAGTTATCAGGTGTATAATTAACACACTGTTTATTTATCTGCTTTAAATTAAATATATGTATTGTATGCGATGGCCGAAACAGTGGTTGTGGTGGTGTTATTACTCATGTTGGGTAATCCAGTAACCAGGTTAGTATACTACCTATGTTGTGGATGTGGTTAGTAATTGTGGATCTATGTAAGCATGTAATATATGCATATTGGGTATGATCATATGTTATGTTACCATTCCATCATATTATGCTGCATGTGCATGGGGTTCGGGATATATATTGATAAAGGGGAAGTGTGTACATTTATGTATGTGGATTGATGATGGCCTCGAGCCACATCGTGGATATTTGTGATTTTAATCACGTGGATCAGTGGCTAGACCACTAAGTGGACTTTGAGCAGCTTGACTGCCAAAGAGGTATGTAGCGGATGGAGAGTCGATTTAGTAATCCCCTGGTGTGTGGTGGTTGGATGTACGGGTGGTGTGTAGCAGATGAATGCTAGGTTGAGGTGGGTTAACATAGTGCATGATAACATGTTGTATATTGATTTGATGTGGTTTTGGGGCTAAGCCCATTTGTGCAAACATGTGGTTTAATTGCGCACTGAGTCAAAACGACTCACCCTATTTTTCAAACAATGAAAGTAATACGTGATACTTTGGACCGGGCCGGAGAGGAGTCAAGGTGGCCATGCAGAAGCCGTTTTTACATTTAAAGTACTTTATAAACTTTTAATTACTTTTTGGGGTATTATATTGTAATAAGGCCGTTTTAAATACTTTGGATTTTTAAGTTTTAAGTTGGATATGCTATCAAATGGTTGATTTATAAAGAAACTCTAAATATCTGCAACACTCGAATTTAAATGAAGTTTTCAAAATATAGATTACTTATAAACCTTTCGGGTTCCCAAAATTTTCATATAAATGAATAATGATTTGAACTTGTGCAACTCAAACATTTTTTTTTTTAAATAGAGTTTAATCTTAGAACTTCAAATTCATTTCTTCACCATTGAAACCCAAATTTTCTCAACACTTTTCCCAGTAACATTTTGAATTCGACTGTGGTGTTTGGGCCGATTTTGGGGCGTTACAACACGACCATGTGGCCTATTTAATTTTTGGTGTAGGATTTGTCTACACGATCTGGCAACATAGCCGTGTGACTCTATATTCTAATAGTACACGGTCTGAGAACATGGGCGTATAGAGTAGCCACACTATAACACCCAAAACCCGGCCTAGACGTTATGGCCGAATCTGACAATGTCACATGGTAGTGTTTTGCAAAAAGTGAGTTGTCGTCAAAAGAGAATTCCTTTCTTTATCGCTTCTTCACACTCTCTTATGTAAATTTTAAGGCGTGCCGATAAATTTTAAAACGTAGTTCATTGTCAAAAAGTTATTCTCTTTCTAAATGTTAATAATTTACAAAACATCACTTGTCACGGAAGCTTTTAAAACAATTTGCGTATTTGTTAAAATGTTTGATTCTTTTTGAAAACTCGATCATTCTTACTTCTAGCAGTTGTAAATCTAAACAATAGAAATCCCAAATTAACCATGAAAATTCAAAGAGGCCATTATTACAACAATTTACCCCAAAATAAAATCAAAATTATAATTAAGTACTAAAATAGAATGACATGGATCGTGTGGCCACCGCTGAGTCCTCCGTCGCACCGATCCGCCTATGTTTGGGGATTACCTGTACAGTTCAAATAGAAGGGTGAGTTTATGAAAACTCAGTGTGTAATCTTATATAGAACAAATAGAAAAACAGAAGGCAATCATAGTCTGGGCCTAAGCCCTTTTCAGAATCAATGACAGTATCAGTTTAAGCTTTAGCCCATCTCAGTACAGAAGCAGTCATGATTTGGGCCTTGACCCATTACAGTATCAGTAATCAGTACAATATCAAAATATGCAGTATACAAGTCCTACCCAGTATCCTCTACACTCTATCTCCGTCCAACTCTACACTCCATGCGGGGATATAATCAACCCACCGATCCCTACACTCTAAAAGGTACCGAATGCCGTACTAAACAGTAGTTTGCATCTGAGCTGCCAATAAGTTAGGCTCGAAGCCTTTCAGTACACCTCCTCCGATCCATATTAACCCATCCCCATGCAATGCATCATACAATCATGTCATGCCAAATCATGGTATCATATATGTATTCAGTACAGTTTTAACAGCATGCTCACAATACAGTCGTACATGTATATACAAAAAGTACATGGATATAACAATCATTCAGTCAATTAGGGATCTAGGTAATCTTACCGACCCTACAGTAGGTCCACAGTCGACTCAGTTAACTCGTGCAACCTTAGCAGTCAAAACAGTGAAAATGGGCCCACAAGCCTATGTAATTTACCCATGTGGGCCCACACACCCATGTGGCCTACAAGGCCCAAAATGGCCTTATCTGTGTGGATCACACAGCCTGGGCCAATAATCCTACACGCCTGTGTGGTTCACCTATGTAAGGCCCATATGCCCTTGGGCCCACACACCCAATTTGGCCCAGCTCAAGAATCACACATGGCTTACCTTGTCGATCACATGCCCGTGTCCGGTCACACGACCTACCACACTAGCGGTCGCACGCCCGTGTGGCGTCGACTATCATGTTTTTCGACTTTTCGTCGATTTCTATTTCCAGAGTCGTGTTTACACACCTGATTTGTTTGTGATGTAAAAGCAGTTTCGAGATCTCCAGCACCTATGGTCGACAAACAAACCCCACAATCAGTCCTAATTCGTAGTTAGTTCAAAACCAAAACATTGACAATGATTCATTCAATCCATTCGATACTTACCTTCAAAACCAAGCAACCCCCCACTACGAAACCGAACAAGACAGGTCACCACTCCCACAATTCACTGCTGCAAATTCTGAAAGACCCAATGTTAACAGTAAATTACATCTTCATAACCAAAAGAAAGGAAAAGCTTCCCCTAATTCACAAACACAACCACCTTACCTACTAAGCGAGTAACAGTAGAACTACATTGCTCTAACACTAACAGAATCGCTCCAACCCTTAACCTTCATCAATGAAATAGTCGACTAATTACCAAGAATCCATAAACCAAAATACACCACAGTTACGAAACTTACCACCAACGCACGAAAGCAAAATGGAGATGACAAGTTGCGGCAACAAGAAGGTTAGGAAACAAGAGAAATCGACAGCAAAAAGGAAATGAGGGAATCTATAGAACCAAGAGAAAAAATAAAAAGAAGAAAGGAGATGGGAAAAGAAAATAGCCGAAAATCACAACAATATTCGGCACCACGGAAGAAGAATGGTTGACAGGAAAATTTGAGAGAAAACCAATGCCAAAGCACAAATTGAAAAAGAAAAGAATTGATCAGATTTTTTTATAAACCCCCTAATCCCTTAACTTTCTCCCCATATCCTTAACTTTCCTCCTAAAATCGCCCATCACCCTCCTACTAACCCTCAAACTCCCTCCAAACTGCCCACCACAATCTCCTCAACAACAGAATTCAGCCCTCATTCAAACACTACAGTATTTCAGCTAAACTAAAATTCTTACACGGCACAGGCAGCAAAATAAACCCTTGTTTGTACAAAGACTCTAACTCCAAACCTCTAGGTTATTTACTCTCCACTCAACCACCAGACAAACAGGCCCATTCTGACATATTTTAACCAACATTTAATGATAAGCCTACTGACTAGAGATAGAGCTTTATTCATAAAAATACAAAAATTTGCCCCAATCAAGGCTTGAACCCAATACTTCTCAGACACTCCCAGAACACTTAACCACTAAAGTAGACACATAGTTGTGTCACAAACACACGTAAATAAATATAAGAGATTTTTGGGGCATTACAACTCTAGCCTTCTAAAAGAAAATTTTGGACTCAAATTTACTTGATCAGAACAGATGAGGATACTGCTGCTGCATCGCATCCTTAGACTCCCACGTAGACTCCTCAGAGCTATAATTACACCAAAGAACCTTAACCAATGGGATGGATTTTCTCCTCAGAATCTTTATGTCGCGATCCAATATCTAAACCAGCTCCTCCTCGAAATTCAGATATGGTCTAACCTCGATCTCCTCTACTGGAACAATATGCGTTGGATCAGAGCGGTAGCGCCTCAACATTGAGACGTGGAACACATCGTGAATCATCTCCAACTTTAGAGGTAGTTCCAAATGATATGCTACTAGCCCCATTCGTTTCAGAATGCGATAAGGCCCAATAAATCTAGGGTTCAGCTTACCCTTACTGTAACAGTCCAGTTTAGACCCTAATCGGAACAGTGGTTTTGGGGCCACAAATCCAAGTCAAAAAAAGTATTTAAATACTATTTTTTGTGTTTTTAATGTGTGAATTGATATCTGTGAAACTTTCGTGATTTAATTTTATTGTTTGAGTGTCCAATTTAATAAAAGGACTTAATCGCATAAAATGTAAAAGTGGCTAGCTATTTGTTAATGTGATAAATTGTTATGATTTGATTTGTTAAAAGTCCTTATAATATTAATATGCCATTATTAAGTTAGTGGACATTTAATTCCATGAGTTATGTGATGTTATAAATGTTTCATTAAAGGTATATTTGTAATTTGAAAATTATGTGATAATTAAATAAAAACAAAGGCATGAAAATAAAGCCAAATGTTCATCATTTTGCCGAATTGAAGAAAGAAAAATAGGGCTCCTAAGCTTTCAATTATTCGGCACTCATTTTGGCTAGATTAAGGTATGTTTTGCTTCGATTTTTGATAATTTTTACGTTTTTTAGATCGTTGCTATGTAATCTATCAAGCCCATGTCTCAATTTTTAATTTGATGATGATATTTTATTTTTCCATTGTTGAAAGCTTGTGGTTTTTTTTGTTTGATGATAGAAAATAAAAGACATGTGATAGATTAATATGTTTTGTCTTTGGATTTTTGATGAATTTGAGTGAATTGGACTAATTTGTGAAAATATTATTTTGAGGGACTAAAATGTTAAATAAATGAAATATGTGGGCTTATATGAACTATAGGAAAATTTGGCTAGGCACTTGTATAAAGAAATTTTGTGCATTTTGTGTTTTGTGAAATAAGAACTAAATTGTGAAAAATGTGAAATGTCAGGGGGTAAAAGTGTAATTAGCCCATTTATGTGTTTTTTTGATGAATTTGATTGAATATGTGATTAAATAAGTTAAATTTGTATTAATTTAGATCAATAAAAGAGGAAATCGAAATTGGATCGGGGGAAAACTAAAGTTGTCGAATAGTCGTCCCGGTTCGTCTGCCTTTGTCGAGGTAAGTTCATAAGTAAATAAATGTCATTAAATTCAATTGTATATATTTTAATAGTGCCAAATTGAATTATTACTTGTATATATATATATATATACTTTCTGAATTGAATTAAGCATGTGAGCATTGTTTACGAACTTGAATCGATCGAGTTACGACGTCCGAAAGTCCCGTACGAACCTTTGGAATAGTTAGGATACATATGTCATGACATAGGATTTCGATATGTGTTTTTGTGTAAGACCACGTCTGGGACGTTGGAGTCGACTTGTGTTTACGAGTAAGACCATATCTGGGACATTGGCATCGTATTTGATTCGCGTAATACCCTGTCTGGGACAGTGGCATCGTAATATGATTACATGTAAGACCATATTTGAGAAGTTGGCATTGTACGAGATTTCTGACTATCCGAGTATCCTTATTGATTCCGAATGGTTCAACGGGCATTATCCAGTTAGGATCAAATGTAAAAATGAACTAAAAGGTTCAGGTACGTGCTATATTATGTGAATATGAAAGTAAGGTAATTATATGTTTGAGATGAATGTATGAATTAGACATGATAAAAGAGAAACTTATATGTGATTATAAGTATATGTGCATTAGTCCTTTGATATTATAATGCTATTGAATATGTGATAATGTTTGAGTTTGTAGGTATAATAAATGTACAATTGGTGAAGGTTTGTTTGATTTGTCTAATTGATTTAATGTGAATGTTTAATTGATCATTATTTGCTTATGACTTACTAAGCTATGAAAGCTTATTTTGTGTGTATGTGTGCTTGTTTATTGTTTTATAGATTATCAAAGCTATGGGAAGCTCGAGGATCGTCGAGGATCATTACCATACTATCGAACTATATTTTGGTATCTTTTGAAAATGTATATGTTGAAGTATGGCATGTATAGGCTAGAGAACTTTGAGTATGTTTTGAAATGTGTAAATAGAGCCATGTGATATGGCTTGATAATGAATGTGATTATGGAGTGATTATAGTGCATGTTATGTGATGAAAAATTTTGTATGGTTTGATGTGCTCATGAATGGCCAAAAGAAATGGTCAATTTTGGTAAGTTTCATGGTTGATTTAGGAATTTGATATGATGAGAAATGTTATTAATTTCATTGGATCATAATGATGTATGATTTCATATGTTTTTATGAGAATATATAGAAATGAATGATGTGGTTAAGGTCAAAATGTGCATGATTTGGTATGTTTTTGGTTTCCATTAGATCATGAATTGAGGCTTGTTTGATGCTTGTAAGTTTGACCCAATTTTGGGAGCCAAATTGGCCTTGCAAATGGCTTATATTTGCCCACACGATTGAGCACACAGGCGTGTGTCTCGACCGTGTCTCTTACAGTTGTAATTCAAAGCAAGTCAGAAAGCCACACGGGTTAGACACTCGGGTGTATGACTGGCCATGTGAGCAAGTCAGTAACCTCTAAAATTTTACACGGCCTGGCACACGGCGTGTGTTGTGGCCATGTGGACAAGTCAGAATGTATGCCATGTTTTGCCACCGCTTGGACACATGGCTGTGTCTAATGTAGTGTGAGGCACACGGCCTGCCCACACGGGCTTGTGACCTATGTAACTTTGAAAAATGTTTAATTTTCAAAAAATTTGTTAGTTCTCAGTTTAGTCTCGACCCTTTTCCAATGTATGTTTATGGTCTCGTAGACCTTTTAATAGGACTCTATGTGTATATTTCGCTATGAAATGCTTGAGATTATTTGATATTATGAAATGTTTGTGTTATGATTTGATATGTCTGGTAACGCCTCTTAACCTCAGTCCAGCAACAGATACGGGTTAGGGGTGTTACATTTATTGGTATCAGAGCCAGGTTTAGTCAATTTTAGGACTAATGTACCGTGTGTGAGTCCATCTATACATTCCATTTTGTTATACTGAGATAGTGTGATGATTCTTGACAATTGAAATATGTTTTCGTATAGTAAATGGATCCCAATTGAGCCATAGCTTATGATATGGAAAGTAATGCGCCCGCTCTTGCTCAGGAGGCAGCACTGGTGATTTTAGGTTGATTTCGAGTAGTCATGAGAGTGAGGCTAAACAAGCCTTCTACCAGATGTTGAATGATTGGTTCACACAGTATATTCGTACAAAGTCGACTGTTCAACAACCCCCACCCCCACCTAATCCTCTTTCAATACCTGTAATACCTCAAGTACTTGATCCGATGAGATCACACAAGCCTCCTGTGGATAAAATTAGAAAATATGGGGCTGAATAATTAGAGCCACTGTTGATGATGATGCTTAGTGAGCTGAATTTTGGCTCGATAATACTATCTGTATATTTGATGAACTATCTTGTACCCTTAACGAGTGTATTAAATGTGCTGTATCATTGCTTCAAGATTTCGCATATCATTGGTGGAATACACTGATATCCGTAGTTTCGAGAGAATAGGTTACCTGGGAGTTCTTTCAAACTAAATTTCGTAAAAAATACATCAGTCAAAGATTCATCGACCAAAAGAGCAAAGAATTCCTTAAGTTAAAACAAGGTCGTATGACCGTAATAGAATATGAGCGAGAATTTGTGAGACTTAGTAGATATGCCCAAAAATGTGTTTCAATGAAGCAATTATGTGTAAAAGATTTGAAGACAGGTTGAATGAAGACATTAAATTGCTCGTTGGGATTCTTGAAATACAAGAGTTTGTTGTACTTGTTGAGCAAGCATGCAAAGCTAAAAAGCTCGGGAAAGAGAAAAGAAAAGCTAACTTTAAAGCTAGAGATGCACGTAAGAGATCATCGAGTAAGTTATTCCAATCAGCATCCAACAAATTTTGAGATGACTATAGCCGTTCAAAGGCTATTGCAGGTTATTCTAGACGAGATCGAGATAGACCACCTATGAGTTCAAAAGCTACCTTAGTATCTAGTGTTGGTAACATCTGACTGAACCAACCTGAGTGCAAACACTACGGTAAACAACATCTTGGAAGCTGTAGATTGAATGATCGAGCTTGCTTTAAATGTGGATCAATGGATCACTTCATTCGTGAATGCCCTGAGTTAGTTAAGTAAAACACTGTACAGAATGTGAGACCGGGTAACATGTCAGCTCGTGGTAGACCACCCAAAAATATGGGTAATGTGAGCGGTAGTGAGAGAGGAACTAAAGACACAACTATTAGATCGAAGGCTCGTGCACCTGTCAGAGCTTATGCTATTCGCGCTTGCAAAGAAGCTTCGTCTCCAGATGTGATTACTGGTCCTTTCACTCTTTATGATACTAGTGTAGTCACATTGATTGATCTAGGATCGACTCACTCTTATGTATGTGAAACGTTAGTATCCCGTAAGACTTTGCCTGTTAAGTCTACTGAGTTTGTGATTAGAGTATAGGCCGGTGTGTCTTGGTTGATAAGGTGTGCAAGAATTGTCCGTTGATGATTCGAGATTCATGTTATCCAGCTGATTTGATGTTGCTACCATTCGACGAGTTTGATATAATTCTGGGTATGGATTGGTTAACCTTGCACGATGCTATTGTGAACTACAAATAGAAGACTATTGATTTGCGATGTCAGAATGATGAGATTATTTGAATTGAGTCTAATGATCTTAATGGTTTACCGGCAGTGATATCTTCGATGTTAGCTCAGAAATATGTGAGAAATGGTTGTGAAGCATACTTTGCTTATGTGCTCAACTCTAAAGTAACCGAAAAGAAGATTGAATTAGTACCAGTTGTGTGTGAGTATCCGGATGGGTTTCCTGAAGAATTATCAAGTTTACCACCGATTCGAGAGGTAGAGTTTGGTATTGAGTTAGTGCCGGGGACGAGTCCAATTTCGATAGCTCTGTACAGAATGGCACTGGCTAAGTTAGAAGAATTGAAAGCTCAGTTGCAAGAATTGGTGGATAGAAGCTTCACACGACTGAGTTTTTCTCCCTGTGGTGCACCGATTTTGTTTGTGAAAAAGAAATTAGAACTATGAAAATGTGCATTGATTACCGATAGCTCAATAAGGTGACTATAAAGAATAAATATCCTTTTCCACAAATTGACGACTTGTTTGATCAGTTGAAAGGGGCTACTATGTTTTCAAAGATAGATCTGAGATCGGGTTACTATCGACTGCGAGTTAAAGACTCTAATGTGCTGAAAACTACTTTTTGAATGAGGTATCGACACTATGAGTTTCTGGTTATACCTTTGAGACTTACTAATGCACCTTCTATTTTTATGGATTTAATGAATCGGATCTTCAGATAGTATTTGGATCGATTTGTGGTTGTGTTCATAGAGGACATATTGATCTATTCCCATGATGAATTTGAGCATGCTGAACATCTGAGATTAGTGCTACAGACTTTACGTAACAAGCATTTGTATGCAAAGTTCAGTAAATGTGAGTTCTAGTTACGAAAAGTCTATTTTCTGGGACATGTTGTATCAACATCGGGTATTCGGGTTGATCCAAACAAGGTTTCGGATATACTAGATTGGAAACCTCCTAAAATGTATTTGAAGTCCAAAGTTTTCTAGGACTACTTGGTTACTATAGACAGTTCGTAAAAGGTTTCTCTATGATTGCAACCCTGATGACTCGACTACTCTAGAAAGATGTTAAGTTTGAGTGGTTAAAAAGCGCCAGAAAAGTTTCGATCAGTTGAAAGCTTTATTGACCGAAGCCCCAGTGCTAGTTCAACCAGAATTGGGTAAAGGATTCGTTATCTATAGTGATGCATCTTTTAATGGTTTAGGTTGTGTTTTAATGCAGGAAGGTAACGTTATAGCTTATGCCTCAATACAGTTAAAGCCACACGAAAATAACTATCCAACACACGATCTAGAATTGGCAGCTATTGTGTTTGCGTTGAAAATTTGGCGCCACTATTTGATCGGTGAGAACTGTCACATTTATTCCGATCACAAAAGCTTAAAATATTTGATGACCCAGAAAGATTTGAATCTACAACAGTGAAGATGGTTAGAGTTGTTAAAATATTATGAGCTTATAATTGACTACCATCCGGGGAAAGCCAATGTTATTGCAGATGCTTTGAGTCAGAAATCATTGTTTGCTCTACGTGCGATGAATACTCAGATGGTTCTATCTGATGACAGCTCGATTGTGGCTGAGTTGAAAGCGAGACCATTATTTATTCAGCAAATTTTGAAGCTCAGAAAGTCGATAATAAATTATTAGCAAAATGGGCTCAATATGATGCGAATACTAATTCAGAGTTCGAGTTGATACTAAAGGTTGTTTGAGGTTCAAAGACCGAATGTGTATTCTCAAAATTTAGAGTTAATCCAGATGATTTTGAATGAAGCTCATAATAGCCAATTATCTGTTCACCTGGGTAGTACAAAAATGTATAATGATTTGAAATAACTTTACTAGTGGCCTGGTATGAAAAGAGATATCTCTGATTTTGTTTCGAGATGTTTGATCTGTCAGCAAGTCAATGTCGAGCATCAGGTACCTTTTGGGTTACTTCAGCTGATTATGATACCTGAGTGGAAATGAGGCAGAGTCATAATGGATTTTGTATCAGGTTTGCCTTTTTCATCGAGTAAGAAAGACGCAATCTAGGTTATTGTGGATAGATTGACTAAATCGGCTCATTTCATTCTAGTTCGCACAGATTATTCACTTGATAAGCTTGCTGATTTGTACATTTGTCAAATTGTGAGATTGCACGAAGTACCTATTTCTATTTTTTCAAATAGAGATCCGAGGTTCACTCCGCAGTTTTAGAAGAAACTACAAGATGCTCTAGGTACAAAACTACACTTTAGCACTACTTTCCATCCGTCAGACAGATGGTCAGTCAGAACGAATTATTCAGATACTCGAGGATATGTTGAGATGTTGCATTCTTGAGTTTGAAGGTACGTGGGAACGATACTTGCCACTAATTGAATTTGCGTATAATAATATCTTTCAATCGAGTATCAAAATGGCACTTTATGAGGCTTTGTACGATCTCAAATGTCGAACACCTTTCTATTGGACTGAGCTCAGTGAGAATAAGATACACGAGGTCGACTTGATCAAAGAGTTTGAACAGAAAGTGAAAGTGATTCGCGATAGTCTGAAAGGCGCATCATATCATCAGAAGTCGTACGCAGAGTTGAAACGTAAAGATATTGAGTTTCAGTTCGGGAACAAAGTGTTTTTGAAAGTCTCACCGTGGAATAAAATACTTCGATTCGATCGTAAAGGCAAATTATGTGATAATTAAATAACAAAAAAATGAAAATAAAGCCAAATGTTCATCATTTTGCTGAATTGAAGAAAGAAAAATAGGGCTCTTAATCTTTCAAGTATTCGGCGCTCATTTTGGCTAGATTAAGGAATGTTTTGCTTCGGTTTTTGATAATTTTTACGTTTTTTAGATTGTTGCTATGTAATCTATCAAGCCTATGTCTCAATTTTTGAATTTGATGATGATTTTATGTTTTTCCATTGTTGAAAGCTTGTGGTTTTTGTTTTTTGATAATGGAAAATAAAAGATATGTGATAGATTAATATGTTTTGTCTTTGAATTTTTGATGAATTTGAGTAAATTGGACTAATTTTTTAAAATGCTATTTTTAGGGACTAAAATGTTAAATAAATGAAATATGTGGGCTTATATGAACTAGAGGAAAATTCGGCTAGGCACTTGTATAAAGAAATTTTGTGAATTTTGTGTTTTGTGAAATAGGGACTAAATTGTAAAAAATGTGAAATGTCAAGGGAAAAAGTGTAATTAGCCCATTTATGTGTTTTTGGATTAATTTCATTGAATATCTGATTAAATAAGTTAAATATGTATTAATTTAGATCAAGAAAGGAGGAAATAGGAATTGGATCGGGGGAAAACTAAAGTTGTCGAATAGTCGTCCCGGTTCGTCCATTTTTGCCGTGGTAAGTTCATAAGTAATAAATGTCGTTAAATTCGATTGTATATATTTTAATAGTGCCGAATTGATTTATTACTTCTATATATATACTTTTTGAATTGAATTAAGCATGGAAGCATTGTTTACGAGCTTGAATCGATCGAGTTACGACATCTGAAAGTCCCATACGAACCTTAGGAATAGTTAGGATACATATGTCATGACATAGGATTCTGATATGTGTTTTCGTGCAAGACCACGTCTAGGACGTTGGCATCGACTTGTGTTTACAAGTAAGACCATGTCTAGAACATTGGCATCATATTTGATTCGTGTAAGACCCTGTTTGGGACAGTAGCATCGATATGTAATTACATGTAAGACCACGTCTGGGATGTCGGAAAACATCACCCTCAAATCAGTCATAGCACTACAACTCAGTGCATCAGCCACCACATTGGCCTTACCAGGATGATATTCAATTGTACATTCGTAGTTCTTAAATAGCTCAATCCATCTCCGCTGCCTAAGGTTTAGCTCCTTCTAAGTGAGGAGCTACTTGAGGCTCTATGATCAGTGTAAATGATACACTTCTCACCATACAGATAATGCCTCCAGATTTTTAGTGCAAATACCACAGTGGCCAACTCCAAGTCATGTGTCGGATAATTCGCCTCATGAGTCTTAACTAACGACACGCATACGCAATTACCTTACCCTCTTGCATCAACACACATCCCAAACCAACATGTGATTCATCGCTGTAGACAGTAAACTCTTTTCAGACTCTGTCTGTATTAGAACAGGGCATCAGTCAATACAATATTGAGCTTCTCAAAGCTCTCTTGTTGTGCATCAGTCCAATTAAATAGCACACCTTTGCGTAGCAGCTTAGTCAAAGGTGCTGCAATAAGTGAAAACCCTTCTACAAATCGTCGATAATACCCTCCAAGTCCCAAAAAACTGCGGATCTTAGACACAGTCTTAGGCTACTTCCAATCCAAGACAGCCTCAATCTTTCGAAGATCGACTCTAATCCCCTCAGCAAAAACCACATGTCCTAGAAACGTTACTTCACGTAACCAGAACTTATATTTACTGAACTTAGCGTACAGTTGTTTCTCTCGCAGAATCTGTAGAGCCACTCTGAGGTGCTCATCTTGCTCATCCTCGGTTTTGAATACACCAGTATATCATCAATAAATACCACCATGAACCAATCCAGATAGGGATTGAATACTCGGTTCATCATATCCATAAAAACTGCTGGTGCATTCGTAAGTCCAAATGGCATCACTAGGAACTCGTAATGACCGTATCGAGTCCTAAATGCTGTCTTATACACATCAGTCTCCTTAACCCTTAACTGATGATATCCTGATCGTAGATCAATCTTGGAGAAAATTGAAGCCCCTCAAAACTGGTTAAACAAATCATCTATCATCGGTAGGGGGTACTTATTCTTGATGGTCAGCTTGTTCTGTTGATGGTAGTCAATACACATACGCATGGATCCATCCTTCTTTTTCACACATAGAACTGGTGCTCCCCACGGAGACACACTAGAGTGGATGAACCCACTGATCGTTGGTCTGAAAGTCTTAAAATTTATATAATGAATGATCGAGCCTAGAAACTAACTGTGACAACAATTGCGGCAAGCGCACCTATCGAGCAATAGTATAGTTTAGTGGCAAGACCGAATTGTCAAACCCAAGGGAACCAAAAGTACTAATACTAGCTTTCTTTTTATTATCTAGCCTAAAATAAAAGTGGTTAATACTTATTTAACTAATTACTAAACTAAAGATGCCAAGACACAGAGAATGAATAAGGAAAATACTTTTGGGAAAAATCAATTGATCAAGACAATACCTGAGGAAGAATCCACCTAGACTTCACTTGTTATTTAACTCTGAACCAGACGATTTATTCACTTGACTTGATCCGTAGGATTTCCTAATTTATATTAATACCTCTTTCCAGGTTACTAACGTCTAACCCTAGGTTGATTAATTGAAATTTCTTTCTAATTAAAACCCCTAAGATTTCATTAACTCAATCTATGGACTTCCATACTAGGTTTGACCCTAATCTGGCAGATTTTTGTCATCCTATTTCTCGGAGTGCGATTAACTCCTCTTAACTATGCTAGATCTACTCTTAAACAGGGACTTTTGCTCCACTGCCTAAGCACATCAATACTTGAATCAATATCCTGAAATATCAAAACACGAATTAAGAACACATAATTAAGAACAAATCAAGTATTTATCATATAGTTCAGAAAGCAATAACAAGATCCATCTTAGGTTTCATCCCCCTCAGGTATTTGAGGGGTTTAGTTCATAATCATAAAAGAATACATCTCATAAGCAAATATAAAACAAAACATAAGAAAAACCCTAAAACCCCTGAATGAAATTGAAGGGAAAATCTTCCATCATGAGTATGACTCCAGCTTTTTGAGATGAATCAACTAGCTTTCTTCGACTAAATCCCGTAATTCGGCCTCTCTGGCTTGGCTCGTCGGCCTACTTGAACCGCCCTCTAAAGGCTGGCCTCTAGGGTGTTTATATAGGCTTTTGGAATGTCTTTCTTTACCTCTAAGTACCCTATTCTGAATAGAATTAAAATAGGTCATGTCAGGGACACGTCCGTGTAAATCGAGTTCAGCCGTGTTTAGGTCTACTTAAGAGGCACGGCCGTGTGGCTTGGGCCCAGGCCGTGTGAGTTTCGTACTTCAACCCATTTTCTCCAATTTTGGCCTGTTTCTCATTCTTTTCATCCTCTGGTCCTCTCCTAAGTATAAAACATGAAATTAAAGGATTAGGAGCACCAAAAGCCACAATTCAGGGAACAAATCATCCAAAAGTATGCTAAATGTGGGATTAAAATATGTATATATTACGGTTTATCAAATATCCCCACACTTAAGCATTTGCTTGTCCTCAAGTAAAATTCTCAACTCACAATTAAATTTCATTCTTATCAATTTATAACTCCTATCAATAATGTTTCGAAATAATCCATAGGTAATCATACATTGAGAATTCAACTAAAAGAACATCAAAGTTTCAAACAATCCAAGTTGAGCATTTTATTCATGAAAACATAGATATTCCCCCTCATCTAAGTAATCACCTTTGATTCAAAATATCACAGAGTTGACATCCTCACAAAGGATTCACTCAAATCACTCAAAGTGTTTAAGGGACAATAAATTTAAGCACTCAATAGTCAACATGAAAAGTTATTACATTACCATAGGCTTGCATGAAAATCAAATCTCCACCACTATAAAATGAAATGATACACAGATCAAAAGGTTTTTAAGGGTTGTAATGGGGCTTGGGTTAAAGGTGTGGATAAAGGCTAAATTAAAGGCTTAGAATCAAGATTGAATTGACAATTTACCTAACTAGAAAAATAGACTAATAATGAAAAATACGTTAATAAAACGAGCTTCTTCTAAAGATGCTAGATTTACTGTTTAAGCTTATAAAAACATAGAACTAATAATGGGTATACTTTCAACTTCTTCTTCTTCTTCTTCTTCTTCTTCTTCTTCTTCTTCTTCTTCTTCTTCTTCTTCTTAAGAACAAATCAAGTTCATACAAAAATAGGAAAGAATTTATAACTGAAATAAAGAACATAGTTAGGCAACTTTTCTAATCAAATCTCGATAAAAAGGTTAATAGGAAAAATTCTTAATGAATCAAAAAGAGTAAGTCTTGGGGGTTAAAATAAGGGGTAAATCAATGAATGGTTCATTAGGATCAAAGTGGTTCACTAAGGGTTAATTATGGAGGTAGGCCTTTTGGGAAGTAAGTGGGTTAAATCCTAGGCGCCTTCATCATCTCAGTATATCAAATCAAAAACGTGGTATCGACATGTATAATCGAAGCAAGTTCTAGAATAATAGATCAATATTAACTCACTCAAAGAAACAATAAAAGTGAGCACGAAAGAATGTATGCTTTAAAGGCTCAAGATCTCACAGAAATTATTGGCTTTTGATGTCAACCCTGTGAACTTCAAACTTCAAGATAATACCTAAAGTTGAGAAAACAACCTAGCAAATTTTTAATTTAAAAAAAAAACAAATTATCATGCTTGATTCTCTAAAGCCTTTAAGTTTAAACAATCAATGTACAACTGCTTATGTTTTAATTCAAGACATATCAATAGAAATCATAAATCAATCAGAATTTGTTTTAACAGTGATATGAGAAAGAAAAGACAAAATTCAGGGATTTGAGACTAATGTAAAAAGTTAGGAATTTTTATAATTCACCCCCTACACTTAAGATGTACATTATCCTCAATGTACGAAGATATATATATCTAGAGATTAATAGCATGATATCATAAGAGAGAGGGAGAAGTGAAACTTCCTGAATTTTGGATGAAATCCTTGGAAGATGATCAATGATGAATATGATGACTAGGCATAGGTGAAGGTGGTGGAGAATACTCCGGTGGTGTGTTCGTTCCTTAAGTTGCACCTTAAACCTTTTTTAAACTACAAAGTCATCAGTAAAGTTTTGAGGGAGTTCTTATTTAATGGACGTTTGTTATAGTTACTCGAGAGTTAAACAGTCAGAGATAAAAGAAATCAAATTATACTTAAAAATTTAAAGAGTTTAATAATAAAGGAAAATGAACTAAAATAAAAATAAAATAAAAATAAAGAAAATAAAAAGACTTAGAGGTCCTCATCATCGGAGTGATCTTGAGGTGGTGGTGGCGGTGATATGTGAAAAAGCTGATAATGTCGACCACGGCCACCTCGTACGGCCGTGTGGATTTATTGCAGCCCATGTTCTTTAGGCAGTTTCGACCACAACCGCATCGTATGGCCGTAGCGTTTAGTCAGAGCCTGTGTCTTGGGGAAAATTTTCATCATGTTTCTGCACAATCTCTGCCATGCCCATGTACCTATTCGTGGTGTCCACACGGCCACAGCCACGCCCGTGTGTAAGACCGTGTTGTAGGGAAACCTGCGCTTTATTAAATTGGTTAGTTTGTAGTTAGGTGCTAAAAATCAAAAATATGGCATTAGTGAAGTTAGTGTTCGGGTTGCCCCCGAGAAGCGCTTGTTTAAAGTCTTAAGCTAGAATTTACCTCTCATTCGCATAATCATGGTGGTTTGAGGAGGTGAAAATCCTTTCTCATGCTATCAATTCGGTTATCGATATATAGTTTAAGTCGAGTGGTGTTTACCTTAAAAGTGCCAAACTTAGGATTAGCTACCTTGAGTGTTCCGTATGGAAAGGTATTCAATACCGTGAAGGGATTTCTTCATTCGTTTTAAGGTCTGAACTAGAGATTCGAGGGTCTTTCTTTTCCAAACATACCTGATCTCCTATCTTAAACTGGGTTGTCCCATCTTTAAGTTTAACATGGTTTTACTTTGGTTTTGCTTTGTGTGTTCTTAGTTTCTCTCTGAAATGTGTCTTCCTCTCTTCTAGTTAAGCAACCTGAAGCCTTCATTCCTCATGAATTACTTCTTTATTGGCATGGGGTTTAGGATCTGGTTCAGTTGTGTAGCTTCATGGTGTTTCCTGTAAAGAAGGTTAAACCAAATAGTCATTAATAGAATTTATGTTTTCACCTTGATTATTTGATGTCCTAGTCGAGTCAAGAGCTTGAAGAGTGATCGTTTGTCACCTTCACGAAGTGTGAGTTCACTGTACCAACATCAATTTTAGATCTGGCAGTTGCTAAAAAGGGCCTTCCTAAGATTAAAGGGACCGTATTGTCCTCATCCATGTCTAAAGCAACAAAGTCTACTGAGAATATGAATTTGTCAATTTTTACTAGCACATCCTCAATTATACCCCTAGGAATTCTAATAGTTTTATCAGCTATTTGAATGCTCATCTTAGTTTGTTTGGGTTTCCCTAGACCTAACTGTTTAAACATTTTATAAGGCATACCATTAATGCTTGCCCCTAAATCCGCTAAAGTATTATCAACAGATAAACTACTAATTAAGCATGGAATTGTAAAACCTCCTGGATCTTTTAATTTTCATGGTAGTTTATTTTGCAAAATTCCTGAGCACACTGCGTTCAGCTCGTCATGCGATGTTTCGTCTAACCTCCATTTTTTCGTCAAGAGCTCTTTTAAAAATTTCCTTGAATCTAGCATCTGGGAAAGAGATTCAAGAAATGGTAAGTTAATTTGCAATTTCTTTAGAAGTTTAAGAAACTTATCGAATTGTTCCTCTGTGTTGTCTTTCTCCATCGCATTGGGGTATGGTATACGAGGTTGGTATTCTTTAATTACCGATTTTGGCTTATCTTGGCTTACCTCAACCTTACCTTTCTCTACCACATTCTCTTGCCTTGGCTCAGGTTTAGATTATACTAATCCTTCACTTTTTTGAGCGATAACAACATGAAGTTGCTCCTTTGGGTTTGTTTCAGTGTTGTTTGGCAAGCTACCTGCGGTCGTTCAAAGATAAGTTTAGCAAGTTGTCCCAATTGGTTCTCGATTCCTTGGATCGATGCTTATTGATTTTTGAGTGCTATTCGGTGTTTTGGAAATGAGTTTTTGACACCGCGATGAATTTTGTCAGCTTCTCCTCAAGGTTTGGCTTATTCTCTTATGGGTAGGGTTGCTGTTGGAAGCCTGGAGGGGGTTGTTGTCTCTGATTTCCTTGGCCACCCCACGAGAAATTTGGGTAGTTCCTCCAACCTGCATTGTAAGTGTTACTATAAGGGTTATTTTGAGGTCGAGGATTATGACCCATATAATTTATCTGCTCGTTTTCCATGCCATGTCCGTAGGGTGGGTACTCAGGATTCGACACACCTCCTAAGTTTGAATCACAATGTATTACTGGGTGTACTGCAAAGAACCACACAAACCATCAATCTTTTTATTTAACATCTCTTCCTGATTTGATAGCATGGTGATTGGGTCGAGGTTGAAATATCCGGCTACTTTTGTTGGCCATGTCCTTGTAACTTGCCACTGATAGTTGTTCAGTGACATCTCTTCTATAAACTCAAAGGCCGCCTTAGGAGTTTTGTTATTCAGGGTTCTGCTGGCAGCTGAATCGATTAATTGCCTAGTCGAGGGGTTCACAGTGTTGTAGAAGGTTTGAACCTGAAGCCACAAAGGTAACCCATGGTGAGGGCACCTTCTTAGTAAATCCTTATATCTCTTCCATGCATCGTATAGTGTTTCTAGATCCATTTGCACAAAAGAAGAGATATTATTCCTCAACTTAGCCGATTTGGCCGCGAAAAATATTTTAATAAAAACTTTTGATCATTTGATCCCATGTAGTGATTGATCCTCGTAGAAGAGAATTCAACCACTGTTTGGCTTTATTCCTTAATGAAAAGGGAAATAACCAAAGATGAATGGCATCATCAGAAACACCATTTATTTTGATGGTAACACAGAATTCTAGAAAATTTGCTACATGAGTATTTGGGTCTTCGTCCTGCAAACCATCAAATTGAACAAATTGTTGAATCATTTGTATAGTGTTAGGTTTCAGTTCAAAATTATTAGCAGCTATAGCAGGACTAACAATACTCGATTCAGCTCTTGTTAAATTAGGTTTAGCATAATCATACATAGTATGAAGAGCAGGATTTTGATTCACCGGGTCTGTGGTAACTACAGGAGGTAGCGGATTGTTATCAGCCATCTCTTCGGTAGTATTGGTTTCGTCTTCTTGCTCTTCTTCTATGTAATTTAAGCTTCGCCTTATTTCTCTACGATTTCTGTGAATAGTACCTTTAATATCACTATCGTAAATTAAGGGTCCTGTCGGGTTCCTTCTAGTCATAAACTAGAGGTACCTGCCAAAATCAAAGAAGAAAATTTAGAAAAAAATAAAATTTAATTGCAAAAATAAAATATAGCTAAATTAATAAAAATTGAGCGTTCTTCATATTCAGCTCCCCGGCAACGGCGCCAAAAACTTGATTGTTGGTCTAAAAGTCTTGAAATTTATATAATGAATGATCGAGCCTAGAAACTAAATGTTACAATGATTGAGGCAAGCGCACCTATCAAACAGTAATATAGTTTAGTGGCAAGACCGGATTGTCAAACCCAAGGGAACCAAAAGTACTAATACTAGATTTCTTTATATTATCTAGCCTAAAATAAAAGTGATTAATATTTATTTAACTAATTACTAAACTAAAGATGCCGAGACACAGAGAATGAATAAGTAAAATACTTTTGGGAAAAATTAATTGATCAAGACAATACTTGAGGAAGAATCCACCTAGACTTCACTTGTTATTTAACTCTGAACATGACGATTTATTCACTTGACTTGATCCATAGGATTCCATAATTTATATTAGTACCTCTTTCGAGGCTACTAACGCCTAACCCTAGGTTGAGTAATTGAAATTTCTTTCTAATTAAAACCCCTAAGATTTTATTAACTCGATATATGGACTCCCATATTAGGTTTGACCCTAATCCAGTAGATTTCGTCATCCTATTTCTAGGAGTGCGATAAATTCCTCTTAACTATGCTAGATCTACTCTTAAACAGGGACTTTTGCTCCACTGCCTAAGCACATAAATACTTGAATCAATATCTTGAAATATCAAAACAAGAATTAAGAACACATAATTAAGAACAAATCAAGTATTTATCATATAGTTCAGAAAACAATAACAAGATCCATCTTAGTTTCATCCCCCTCAGGTATTTGAGGGGTTTAGCTCATAATCATAAAAGAATACATCTCAGAAGCAAATATAAAACAAAACATAAGAAAAACCCTAAAACCCCTTGAAGGAAATTGAAGGGAAGATCTTCCGTCTTGAGCATGACTCCGGCTTCTTGAGATGAATCAACTGACTTTCTTCAAGTAAATCCCACAATTCGGCCTCTCTGGCTTGGCTCGTTGGCCTACCTGAACCGCCCTCTGAAGGTTGGACCCTAGGGTGTTTATATAGGCTTTTGGAATGTCTTTCTTTGCCTCTAAGTACCTTATTCGAATACAATTAAAACAAGTTACGTCAGGGACACACCCATGTAACACACCTGTAAATCGAGTCCAGGCAATGTTCGGGTCTACTTAAGAGGCACAACTGTGTGGCTTGTGCCCAGGCTATGTGAGTTTCATTCTTTGGCCCATTTTCTCCATTTTTGGTCTGTTTCTCGTTCTTTTCATCCTCTAGTGCTCTCCTAAGTATAAAACACGAAATTAAAGGATTAGGAGCACCAAAATTCATAATTCAGGGAAGAAACCATCCAAAAGTATGCTAAATGTGGGACTAAAATATGTATATATTATGGTTTATCATCCACGATCCAGTAGCTCTTGAATCTGGGCCTTAAGCTCTACAAGCTCCTTCGGTGCCATTCCATAAGGGGCGATGGACATCAAAGCTGCACCAGAAAGGAGCTCAATCCCAAACTCTACTTCACGATTTGAAGGTAACCTAGGTAGCTCTTCAGGAAAAACATCTGAAAAGTCCTAAACCGTCCCGATATCCTTAAACAGTTTGTTAATCCTTATTGACTGCCCCCAATGAACTCCGTATAGTGACCTTACTCATAATGCTCTCAACCAGTATACCCAAGTTTTTAGATACGGTACAAGCTATATAGGAGTAAGTGGATCCTATATCTATCAGTGCAGTATAGGGTACATTAGAAATAAAGAACGTACCTATAATAATGTCCAAAGCATCTCCATCATCTCGGTGACAAGTAGCATAGACTAGAGCCGGTTGCCTCGCCTCAGTATGACCAGCATCTCTGCTTGATGCTCTCTGACCACATCCCAGACCGTTACCACCCCTGGCCTGACATCATCCTCTCAGTGGCTGTTGAACTACTCTCGATGGTGTAGTACCCATGCCAAAAGCTTGTATCAGATCGGACCTCCGCAGGCAGTCTTTAATACGGTGCTGTAACGAACCGCACCTCAAACAAGCCCCAGTTCTTTTCCAACACTTGCCCTGATGGTGTCTACCATAGTCAGTACACGGTGGCTGTCCAGTAGCAGCAATAGGACCCCCAACTCTGGTCTGCCCATCAACTCTGGCCTTTTCTTAGGCCTTTGAACGGAACTCGAGGGCTCTGAATCCCTCTTATTCCTACCTCTCTCTCCGTTCTAGTGCTCAGTGCGCTTCACTTCCTCGGCGATCTTCACCTTATCAACCAGTACGGTAAAGTCTCACTCCCTTTGTAGAGCTATCAGTACCCTCAGATTATCCCTGAGGCCATCCTCGAAGTGAACACATTGCTTGTACTTGGTCGCCACCATACCTCGCGTATAGCTGCTCAATCTTAGAAATTCACCTCATACTCGGCCATTGATCTATCTCCCTGAGTCAGATTTAATAACTCCTACGGGCATCCACATAACTAGCACTCATATACTTCCTTGGAAGGCGATTTTGAAGAACTTCCAAGTCAACTGATCGGGCTGAGTGCCCTCTTTAACAGTGAGCCACCACTAATATGCCTCATCTCATAGCAGCGATACAACACCTTTTAATTTTTGCTCAAGGGTGCAGTCCAGGTCATCCATAAATCTCTCTGTGGCCTTTATCTAGTACCCAGCCACATTAGGGGCAACTCCAGCAATACCCCTAAAATGTCGACTCTATTGGACCGGAGTCGTTCCGTAACCGACCCTCTCAAAATCCTTAACATGGCTTGGGACAGTGCATTGTCCCTCGGCGCTGATCATGAGACCCAATCACCATCACAATTGAAGCTGGCATCTCACTTGTATCCAAATTAGGCAGGTTATCAGAAGATTATTGTAACAGTTTGGTTTATATCCTAGTCGGAACAGTGGTTTCAGGACCACGAATCTGAGTCTGAGGAATATTTAAATGATTTATTCTGTGCTTATTATATGTGAATTAAAGTGTGTGAAAGTTTCGTAGAAAAATTTAATGGTTTGTGTGTTTAATTTAGAAAAAGGACTTAATCGCGTAAAAGGTGAAAGTTTCAAACTAGAGTGAAAATGCACTAAATTGATTGTGGCTTTTTAATTTGAAGTATAAAAAGGACAATTAACCCATTTTATGAGTTAGTGGGTGGCAAAGGTCAAGTATGACCTTAAGTTATAAGTTGTTTTTATTATTAATTAAAGGTTAAAATGGTAAAAAAATTAAAAATGTTATTATATGTTAAATTATATGAAATTAAAAGCCATTTTATTTGTTCTTCATCTTTCATTGCCATATGTTAGCTAAGAAAATAAGGGTTTAAAGGCTTTGAAGTGTTCGGCCATCATCTAGCTCAATTCAAGGTGTGTTTTACATCGGTTTTCAATAATTTTTACGTTTTTGAGATCGTTGTTTCGAATATTAGTTGACCCATGGTAGAATTTTTAAATTTGAGCATGCTTGATGTTCGGTCGTTAACATGTTCTTGTGGTTTTTGTTGTTTGATGATTTAATATTAAAGATATATTAAAGATTAGCATGTTTTGTATTGGAAATTTTAGTGTTTTGAGTAAAATAGACTAAATTGATTAAATGTGCAAATGTGAGGGATAATTTATAAATAGCCCAAAATATGTGTGTATGGATTAAATTGAACGAATTAGTGAATAAAAGGGTTAATTCTGACTATGTTTAGATCAATAACCTAGGAAAATGGACTTAGATCACGGGAAAGTGAAAGTTAATGAGTAGCCGTTTTCATTCCTAAATATCGAATACGAGGTAAGTCACTATACAAATAAACGTATTCGTATGATATTATGCTTGTTCGTATGACTAATGTTGATAATATATACCTATGAGAGTATATGCTTATGAATTCCAAGATGAGTCTGACATAGTGATTAAGTCTGAGAAGTCCCGATCGAACCTAAGAATAGATAGAATTAGCTATGTCATGACATAGGTATTTGTCCTGTTTGATTATTATAAGACCTCGTCTGGGACGTAGGCATCATTATCTGATTATATATAAGACCTTATCTAGGACGTAGGCATCATTATCTGATTATTTAAAAGACCTCGTTTGGGATGTAGGCATCATTATCTGATTATATATATAAGACCACGTCTGGGACGTAGGCATCATTATCTGATTATATATAAGACCTAGTCTGGGACGTAGGCATCATTATCTGATTATATGTAAGACCACGTCTGGGACGTTGGCAGTAATATGAGCTTCTCGTGTAAGACCATGTCTAGAACATAGGCATCATATTGATTCGTGTAACAATCTGTCCGAAACTGAGGTATCGATATCTGAGTACATGTAAGGTCCCCTTTAGAACGTTGGCTTTTTACTACTATTCTGAGCTTTCTGAGCGTCCTATTAGATTCCTATTGGATCAACGGGCAAGTCTGTGATACAAATTACAAATCCGAGTTAAGAATAAATATGTGTATGTAAAGCCATTTCAGGTACGTTGATTATACACTAATTTTGTATATAAGGTAAGCATCTAAGTAATTTTACTATGACGTTATGGATATGGAATTGATGATATAATATGTAAAGTTTTGATTATATGAATTACGTAATTATATGATTCCTGAAGTTGCAAAGATAACAAATGTGGTTAATAGTGTTTGAATCAAAGCATAAATACAATAATATGTTAAATGATTGATATGTACTAATGTATTTATTTGCATAAGTGCCTTCTATGCCAAGTTTATTTGTATATGTCTTACTAAGCTTTTGGAAAGCTTACTCTGTGCGTGTTTTCTCTATTTTATAGGTCGTCAAAGCTACTGAAGGCTCGGGACCATCACGGATCGTCATCACACTACTAAAATCATTTTGGTACCCTTTTTAAAATGTATATAGCTAATTATGGCATGTATAGGCTAGATAAGTGTATGTGATTATAAGATGATTCTAGCCATATGTTTTGGTTAGTCTTGAGTTGATAAAATGCTTGAATGAATGAGTTATATGAAGCATATATTTTGGTATGCTTTGATGCATATGAAATGGTTATGTTTTGGTTAAGCAAATGGATGATATATGCTTGAAATGATGTAGGATTTAGTTTGTAAGTTAGTATGAATGGAATTGGTATTGAATGTATAGATGAAGTGAGCAATTTGGTATGTTTTGGTTGCCATATATGCATATTATGATTTGGTATGTTTTGCTTGTAGGTGAGACCCAAAATGGGTAGTATGTTGGTCTTGTAAGTGACCTATTGTATCACACGGCCATGGCACACGGGCGTGCCTAGTAACCGTGGGGTAAAAGTCATTAACTACCATTAAGGGTACACGGTCATGGCACGGGCGTGCCTACAAGTCGTGTGAGAAATGGTAGTATATAGCCACGAGAAAGACATACGGGCGTGTCAAGTAACCGTGGGAGAAGCACGGCCTACTCCCATGGGCGTGTATCCCCTGTATTTAGAAAAGTTTTTTTTCTTCCATGAAACATTGTATGTGTTTCGAATTAGTCCCGACCGGTTAATAAGCATATCTAAGGTCTCGATGACCTACTTAAGGGACACTATGATTGTTATTGATGAATGGCTACATGATAATTCCGTAAATGTTTTCGATCTGTCCGGTAATACTTTTAACCCTAATCCCGCAACAGACTCGGGATAGGGGTGTTACATTAGGTTGGTATTAGAGCTATGGTTTAGTCGATTCACGGACTAACGTAGTGTATCAGAGTCTAGCTATACATGCCATAATATTTGAAATGTGATAGTGTGATGAATCCTAACGTATAATTGTGATTTTCGTATAGCAATGGATCCTGAAAGAGCCGTAGCTGATGACGTAGAAAGTGGTGTACCTACTCCCGCGCAAGGGACAGAGCTTTCTGATTCAAGACCCATTACGAGTGGTCAAGAGGGAGAAGCTAAGCAAGCTTTCTTCCAGATGATGAGTGAGTGGTTCACTCAATTCATGAAAAATAACCCGACTGGTTCGCAACCCCCGCCCCCGATTAATCCTCCTCAGACTATAGTTGTACCATCGGTTATGTATCTGAATCTGTTGAACAAGCCTCCGGTTGATAAGATTTGTAAGTATGTGGCTGAATAATTTTGAGCTATTAATGATAATAATATCGAGAAAGTCGATTCTGAAGCTCGTAATGAAAGAAAAAGATCGATAAGTAATTTCTCTCAACCTTTGACGAAGAAATATAAAGATGCAAGCAATAGATTAAATGTTTCAATCAGAAATATGAGTAGAGATCGTGTGAGACCAAATGTTGGTCTGGGAACTCAAGCCCAAATTGAATCAAATGATGGAAGTACTAAAAGCAACAAACCTGAGTGTAGACAGTGTGGAAGACAACATGTGGGAAAATGTTGGGGCAAGTACAAAAATAGAGTTTGTTATAAATGTGGATCATGAAATCATGTCATTCGAGATTGCCCAACAATGGCGAGTGTTGAAAATGTCAGATCCGAGTGACTCAAGTGTAAGCATTGTAATAAAGACATTCGGGGAATTGTAGATTGAATAATCAAGCTTGCTTCAGATGTGGATCGTTAGATCATTATATTCAAGATTGCCCTGAGTCTGTTCAACAAGAGACTGTTCAGAACCCGAGATCTGAGAATGTTTCAGTGCGAGTAGATCTCCTCAAAATGCAAGAAACATCAGTAGTAGTCAAAGAAATACTAGAGATATTGTTGCAAGATCTAAAGCTATAGCGCCAGCCAGAGCATATGCTATCTGAGCTCGAGAGGAAGCTTCATCTTCAGATGTTATAATGGGTACTTTTACACTTTATGATGCCTCTGTGATTACTTTGATAGACCCTAATTCTACTCATTTCTATATATACATGAACTTAGTATTCAGTAAGATTTTTTCCTAAAAAGTCTACTGAGTTTGTTATAAAAGTATCGAACCCCTTAGGTAAAAATATTCTGGTTGAAAAACTAGGTAAGAATTGCCCGTTAATGTTTGAGATATATGTTTCCCTACTGATCTGATACTATTACAGTTTAATGAGTTTGATATAATTCTAGGAATGGACTAGTTGACATTGCATGATGCTGTTGTGAATTGTAAAAGAAAGATTATTGATTTGAGTCGTCGGAATGGTGAAATAGTTCTTATTAAGTCGAATGATTTAAATGGATTACCTGCTGTGATATCTGTGTTGAAAGCTCAGAATTAAATTAAAAAGGGGTTACGAGGTATATTTTGCTTATGTGATTGATTTGAAAGTATCTGAAAAGAAAGTTGAATCGGTGCCAGTAGTTTGTGAGTTCTCTGATGTTTTCTCTGAAGAATTGCCAGGATTGCCTCCGATTTGCAAAGTTGAATTTGGTGTAGATTTGTTGCCTGGTAAAACCCCTATTTCGATAGCTCCGTATAGAATGGCACCAATGGAATTGAAAGAGTTAAAGTCATAGTTGTAAGAATTAACTGATAGAGGGTTCGTAAGACCGAGTTTTTCACCTTGGGGTACTCCTGTTCTATTTGTGAAAAAGAAAGATTTGAATTTGTGACAGAGAAGAGAGTTATTGAAAGACTACGAGCTTGTAATGGATTATCACCTGGGTAAAGCTAATGTAATTACCGATACGTTGAGTTAAAAGTCACTGTGTGCATTACCTGCTATGAATGCTCAATTAGATTTGTTTGATGATAGTTCAGTGTTGGCTGAATTGAAAACAAAATTGTTGTTTTTACACTAGATATATGATGCTCAGAAAGTTGATAATGAAATGTTAGCAAAACGAGCTCAGTGTGATTCAAATTCTAATTCCTAGTTTCGAGTTGTTGATGATTGCTTGAGATTTCGAAATCGTATCTGTGTTCCGAGAAACCCTGAGTTAATCCAGTTGATTTTGAACAAAGCACATAATAGTCATTTATTTGTTCATCTGGGTAGAACAAAAGTGTACCATGATTTGAAGCAACACTACTGGTGGTTTGGTATGAAACGAGACATTTCTGACTTTGTTTCGAAATGTTTAGTCTGCCAACAAGTGAAAGTAGAACATCAAGTTCCGTCTGGATTGTTACAGTCGATTCTGATTCCCAAGTGGAAATAGAATAGAGTAACGATGGATTTTGTTACTCTGAGAAAGGAAGATATGATTTGGGTTATAGTTGATCGATTAACGAAATCTGCCCATTTTATTCCGGTAAGATCTGACTACTTACTTGAAAGATTAGCCGAGCTGTATATTTCTGAGATTGTTAGACTGCACGGAGTGCCATTATCTATTGTGTTAGATAGAGATCTAAGATTAACATCACAAATTTGGAAGAAATTATAATAAGCTTTTGGCACGAAATTACATTTCAGTACAGCTTTTCATCTGCAGACTGATGGCCAGTCAGAACGAATTATTTAGATTCTCGAAGACATGTTAAGATGTTGTATACTTGAGTTTAGTGGTTCGTGGGAATACTATTTTGCCATTGACTGAATTTCCATATAAAAATAGTTTTCAGACGAGCATCAAAATGACACCTTATGAAGCTTTGTACGGACGTAAATGTCGTACACCCCTGTATTGGAATGAACTTAGTAAAAATAAGTTGCATGGAGTTGATTTGGTTAGAGACTCTGAACAGAAAGTGAAACTAATTCGAGATTGTTTGAAAGTAGCATCTGATCGTCAGAAATCCTATGCAAACTTGAAATGAAAAGATATAGAATTTGAGGTCGGCGACAAAGTATTTCTGAAAGTGTTTCCGTGGAAGTAAGTGCTTCGATTCGGACGAAAAGGCAAATTAAGTCCGAGGTTCAACGGACCGTATGAGATCATTGAACGTGTTGGGCCTGTGGCTTATAGATTAAGGTTGCTCTCTAAACTAGAAAAGTACACAATGTGTTTCATGTCTCAATGCTCCATAGATATTGATCCGATCCGTCGCATGTGATTGCCCCATTTGAAATTGAAACCCGATCTGATATGACATACGAAGAGGAACCGATCCGTATCTTATCTCATGAAGTGGAAGAGTTAAGAAACAAAAAAAAATTCCATTAGTGAAAGTAATGTGGAATTGACACGGAATAGAAGAGGCTACGTGGGAGCATGAAAACTCAATGAGATAGCAATATCCAAATCTGTTTAACAGTAAGATTTTCGGGGACGAAAATCCTTAAGGGGGAGAATTGTAACAGTCTGATTTATACCCTATTCGGAACAGTGGTTTCGGGACCACGAATTTGAGTTTGAGGAATATTTAAATGATTTATTTTGTGCTTATTATATGTGAATTAAAGTGTGTGAAAGTTTTGTAGAAAAATTTAATGGTTTGTGTGTTTAATTTAGAAAAATGACTTAATCGCGTAAAAGGTGAAAGTTTCAAACTAGAGTGAAAATGCACTAAATTGATTGTGGCTTTTTAATTTGGAGTATAAAAAGGGAAATTAACCCATTTTATGAGTTAGTGGTGGCAAAGGTCAAGTATGACCTTAAGTTATAAGTTTTTTTTTATTAATAAAAGGTTAAAATGGTAAAACATTAAAAATGTTATTATATGTTAAATTATATGAAATTAAAAGCCATTTTATTTGTTCTTCATCTTTCATTGCCATATGTTAGCTAAGAAAATAAGGGTTTAAAGGCTTTGAAGTGTTCGGCCATCATCTAGCTCAATTCAAGGTGTGTTTTACTTCTGTTTTCGATAATTTTTACGTTTTTGAGATCGTTGCTTCGAATATTAGTTGACCCATGGTAGAATTTTTAAATTTGAGCATGCTTGATGTTCGGCCATTAACATGTTCTTGTGGTTTTTGATGTTTGATGATTTTATATTAAAGATATGTTAAAGATTAGCATGTTTTGTATTGGAAATTTTAGTGTTTTGAGTAAAAAGACTAAATTGATAAAATATGCAAATGTGAGGGCTAATTTGTAAATAGCCCAAAATATGTGTGCATGGATTAAATTGAATGAATTAGAGAATAAAAGGGTTAATTTTGACTATGTTTAGATCAAGAACCGAGGAAAACGGACTTAGATCGCGGGAAAGCGAAAGTTAACGAGTAGCCGTTTTCATTCCGAAATATCGAATCCAAGGTAAGTCACTATGCAAATAAACGTATTCGTATGATATTATGCTTGTTCGTATGACTAATGTTGATAATGTATACCTATGAGAGTATATGCTTATGAATTCCGAGATGAGTCTGACATAGTGATTAAGTCTGAGAAGTCCCGATCGAACCTAGGAATATATAGAATTAGCTATGTCATGACATAGGTATCTATTCTGTTTGATTATATATAAGACCTCGTCTGGGATGTAGGCATCATTATCTGATTATATATAAGACCTCATCTGGGATGTAGGCATCATTATTTGATTATATTTAAGACCTCGTCTGGGACGTAGGCATCATTATCTGATTATATATATAAGACCACGTCTGGGACGTAGGCATCATTACCTGATTATATATAAGACCTCATCTGGGACGTAGGCATCATTATCTAATTATATATAAGACCTCGTCTGGGACGTAGGCATCATTATCTGATTATACATAAGACCTCATCTGGGACGTAGGCATCATTATCTTATTATATATAAGACCACGTCTGGGACATTGGCAGCGATATGAGCTTCTCGTGTAAGACCATGTCTAGAACATCGGCATCATGTTGATTCGTGTAACAATCTGTCTGAGACTGAGGTTTTAATATTTGAGTACATGTAAGGTCCCGTTTAAGACGTTGGCTTTTTGCGACTATTCCGAGTTTTCTGAGCATCCTATTAGATTCCTATTGGATCAACAGCAAGTCTGTGATGCGAATTGCAAATCCGAGTTATGAATACATATGTGTATGTAAAACCATTTCAGGTACGTTGATTATACACTAATTGTTTATATAATGTAAGAATCTAAGTAATTTTATTATGACGCTGTGGATACGGAATTGATGATATGATACGTAAAGTTTTGATTATATAAATTACATAATTATATGATTCTTGAAGTTGCAAAGATAACAAATGTGGTTAATAGTGTTTGAATCAAAGCATATATGCAATAATATGTTAAATGATTGATATGTACTAATGTATTTATTTGCATAAGTGCCTTCTATGCCAAGTTTATTTGTATATGTCTTACTAAGCTTTTGGAAAGCTTACTCTGTGCATGTTTTCTCTATTTTATAGGTCGTCAAAGCTACTGAAGGCTCGGGACCGTCACGGATCGTCATCACACTACTAAAATCATTTTGGTACCCTTTTTAAAATGTATATAGATAATTATGGCATGTATAGGCTAGATAAGTGTATGTGATTATAAGATGATTCTAGCCATATGTTTTGGTTAGTCTTGAGTTGATAAAATGCTTGAATGAATGAGTTATATGAAGCATATATTTTGGTATGCTTTGATGCATATGAAATGGTTATATTTTGGTTAAGCAAATGGATGATATATGCTTGAAATGATGTAGATTTAGTTTGTAAGTTAGTATGAATGGAATTGGTATTGAATGTATAGATGAAGTAAGCAATTTGGTATGTTTTGGTTGCCATATATGCATATTATGATTTGGTATGTTTTTCTTGTAGGTGAGACCCAAAATGGGTGGTATGTTGGTCTTGTAAGTGACCTATTGTGTCACATGACCATGGCACAGGCGTGCCTAGTAACCGTGGGGTAAAATTCATTAGCTAGCATTAAGGGTACACGGTCATTGCACGGGCGTGCCTACAGGTCGTGTGAGAAATGGCAGTATATAGCCACAGGGAAGACACATGGGCGTGTCAAGTAGCCGTGGGAGAAGCACGGCCTACTCCCACGGGCGTGTATCCCCTGTATTTAGAAAAAAAATTGTTCTTCCATGAAACATTGTATGTGTTTCGAATTAGTCCCAACCAGGTTAATAAGCATATCTAAGGTCTCGTTGACCTACTTAAGGGACACTATGATTGTTATTGATGAATGGCTACCTAATAATTCTGTAAATGTTTCTGATCTATCTGGTAACACTTCTAACCCTAATCCGACGATGGACTCGAGATAGGGGTGTTACAATGATGACCTAACTCGTGCCCTTCTATGGCCTCTACCACGGCCTCTTATACCCCGTCCGCGAGTACCTATCGTGCTTATTGTCTAAGCACGTTTATCTGTATTAACATTTTGTGCATCATTTTATAGTTTTAGTATTTTATTAACAAATGTTTGATGCAGAACAATATCAGTAATTTCGAAGTTCGATTTTGTAAACAGCAGTCTCACTACAGTTTTCAATTCCTCTATAATTTATCAGTATACACTAACTTAGAGTGTTTTCAGTGTAGTATACTACCTATAGTAGTTTCAGTTTTGTATCAGATTCAGTTTAAAACACACAATAGTTTTAGAGAACTTACAGGATCGACGCTGGAGACTCGATGTTCCACACATTCAGTAAAAATATTTCAAATCATTATAAAATATTTCTTAGAAAATCAAATCTTAAGACCCAAATCCACAACCGAGTTTTACAACCTAGCTCTAATACCACTAAATATAACACCACAAACCCGGCCTAGACGTTATGACCAAATCTGACGATGTCACATAATAATGTTTTGCAAAAAGTGAGTTGTCGTCAAAAGAGAATTCATTTCTTTATCGCTTTTTCATACTTTCTTATGTAAATTTTAAGGCGTGTCGATAAATTTTAAAACGTAATTCATTGTCAAAAAGTTATTCTCTTTCTAAACGTTATTAATTTACAAAACATCACTTATCACGGAAGCTTTTAAAATAGTTTACGTATTTGTTAAAATGTTTGATTCTTTTTTAAAACTCAATCATTCCTACTTCTAGCAATTGTAAATTGAAACAATAGAAATCTCAAATTAACCATGAAAATCCAAAGAGGCCATTATTACAGTAAATTACCCCAAAATAAAATCAAAATTATAATTAAGTACTACAATAGAACGAAATGGATCATGTGGCAACCGTTGAGTCCTCCGCCGCACTGATCCGCCTATGTTTGGAGATTACCTATACAATTAAAACAGAAGGGTGAGTTTATGAAAACTCAGTGTGTAATTCCATATAGAACAAACAGACAGATAGAAGGTAATCACAGTCTAGGCCTAAACCCTTTTCAGAATCAGTGACAGTATCAGTTTGGGCTTTAGCCCATCTTAGTATAGAGGCAATCATGCATTTGGGCCTTGGCCTATTATAGTATCAATAATCAGTACAGTATCAAAATATGCAGTATACAAGTCCTACCTAGCCAGCTTCTACACTCCATCTCCGTCCAACCCTACTCTCCATGTGAGGATATAATCAACCCACCGATCCCTACACTCCAAAAGGTACCGAATGCGGCACAAACAGTAGTTTGCAGCTGAGCTGCCAGTAAGTTAGGCTCGAAGCCTTTCAGTACACTTCCTCTGATCCATATTAACCCATCCCCAGGAAATGCATCATATAATCATGTCATGCCAAATCATGGTATCATATATCCCACAAGCTCGTGTGGTTCACCCTTATGAAGCCCACATGACCCAATTCTACCTGGCCTAAGAATCGTACATGGCCTACCTCGTCAATCACACGCCCGTGTCCGATCACAAGGCCTACCACACGGGCTGCCCTACACCTATGTGGCGTCGACTTTCACTTTTTGTGGCTTTTCACCGATTTTCTATTCCAGAGTCATGTTTACACACCTGGTTCGTTTATGAAGTAAAAGCACTTCGAGATCACCAGCACCTATGGTCGACAAACAAACCCAACAATCAGTCCTAATTCGTAGTTAATTCGAAACCAAAACATTGACAATGATTCATTCAATCCATTCATTACTTACCTTCAAAACCAAGCAACCCCCCACTGCGAAACCGAACAAGACAGGTCATCAGTCCCACAATTCACTGCTGCTAATTCTGAAAGACCCAATGTTAATAATAAATTACATCTTTATAACCAAAAGAAAGGAAAAGCTTCCCCTAATTCACAAACACAACCACCTTACCTACTAAGTGTGTAACAGCAGAACCACACCGCTCCAACACTAATAGAATCTCTCCAACCCTTAACCTTCATCAATGAAACAGTAATCCAATTACCAAGAATCCATAAACCAAAATACACCACAGTTACAAAACTTACCACCAACGCACGAAAGCATAATGGAGATGACAAGTTGTGGTGACAAGAAGAAGGTTAGGAAACAAGAGAAATTGGAAACAAAAAGGAAAGGAGGGAATCGACAGAACCAAGAGAAAAAATAAAAAGAAGAAGGGAGAGGGGAAAAGAAAATAGCCGAAAATCACATCAATATTCGGCACCACGGAAGAAGAACAGTTGATAGGAAAAGTTGAGAGAAAACCAATGCCAAAGCCAAAATTGAAAAAGAAAGGAACTGATCATATTTTTTTAGTAAACCCCCTTAATCCCTTAACTTTTTCCCCATATCCCTAACTTCCCTCCTAAAACCGTCCATTACACTCCCACTAACACACATACTCCCCCCAAACTGTCCACCACAATCTCCTCAAAAATTGAATTTAACCCTCATTCAAACACTACAGTATTTCAGCTAAACTAAAATTCCTACACGACACAGGCAGCAAAATAATCCCTTGTTTGCACAAAGACTCAAACTCCAGACCTCCAGCTTATTTACTCTCCACTCAACCACTAGACCAGCAGGCCCATTCTGACATATTTTACCAACATGTAATTATAAGCCTATTGACTAGAGATAGAGCTTTATTCATAAAATACAAAAATTTGCCCCAGTCAAGGCTTGAACCCAAGACTTCTTAGACACTCCCAAAACACTTAACCACTAAAGTAGACACACAGTTGTGTGACAAACACACGTAAATAAATATAAGAGATTTTTAGGGCGTTACACACATGGCTATGCTTGAGGCCACATGGGCAAGTCTCATTCACACGATCGTGTGACCCCTATTTTCAGTTTTTCCACATGTTTTTCTATTTTGTTTCAGATTAATCCCTATTTGTTACCAAACTAAATATAAGGTCTTAGAAGCTCGATTCAAGGCCTACTTTCATATATATATATATATATATACTACGAATATTAATTGATTATCAATATTTGATATCTAAATTTAATTTTGAATAATATTAGATTGTTATTGAATTCATTAATAGTATTAATACTCTATAACCCTAATCCTGCGACGGAGACAGGTTAGGGGTGTTGCCATTTATCTTGTTCTTTCACAATCCAATTACCTACACCAACATAACTAGATGAATACCTTTGATTGAGATCGTTAGGGTTAAAAAATAGCATGTAACATTCTTCCCTAAGAAATCCCTCACTTTGGGAATCACTGGCACATTTGTACACTTTTATTTCACCATCAATTTTCATTATTAGTTCATTTTGTTCGAGGTTGATGGTCGATTTAAAAGTGGCCAAAAATGGACAACCCAATAGGATGGGGATATCTCGATCTTCCTCAAAATCGAGGACTACAAATTCGATAGGGATTATAAATCCCCATACCTTGACCAATACATCCTCAATTACATCTTTCGGATGTACCAAAGATCTATCGGCTAATTGTAGCGTTATAGAGGTATTTTTAAGATCCCCGATCCAAGTTTTGATAGATTGATAGCGGCATTAAGTTTATATAGGCCCCTAAATAGCAAAAGGCCTTACTGAAATGTCGATCCCCTGTCTCTATTAGAATCGTGAAACTACCCAGCTCTTTTCACTTCAAGGGTATCTTTTTCGCGATTAATACACTACATAAGGCATCAATGTCAATTTGCTGTCCCTTTTTTCATTTTCTTATATTGTACTATAATTTCCTTCAGATACTTGGCATATTTTGGTATTTTTTCTATAAGTTCTAAGAGCGATAAATTGACCTTGAGGGATTTAAATAAATTAAGAAAATTTACAAAATTTGCCTCGTCCCTCTTTTGTTTGTCCTCTAGTCTCGATGGAAATGGTACTTTTATCGTGCTTGGCTTTGAGATTACCAGCTTAGCCACCGGTTCTGCTACATTTTTTGTCAACTCATTTTTCTCCTCTTCTTCCACGGGTTGGTCAACAGATTTGGATACGACCTTCTCTTCATGGATGAGCTTGCTGGGTGTTTTTAATTCTTAGCATGAATGCAAAGCGATTGCCTTTACATTTTCTTTCCCATCCCTCCGTGGATTGTTCTCTAAATTATTAGGGATACTTTGGACATTTTACTTTTGAAACATATTCATTAGTTGGCTCATTAGGTCACAAAGGTTGTACATTCGAGATTCGAGTCATCCACATGTAGCTTGGACTTGTCAAATGTCCGTCTTCATTATTTGCATCTCTCATTCTATTTGGTCTAATTTGTTGACCACATACAGCATAGTCATTACCCATAGATTTTTTTTTTTTAAGTTTGGAGGTTGGTAAAGAGGCTTTTGTCAATTTTGTGCTTGATTTCTAGCTCCTTGGGTGCCTCCTCACTTGAGGTTCAAATGATCCTTCCAACTAGGATTGTAAGTATTTGAATAGGGATCCCGACCCCTATTACCTATGAAATTCATCTCCTCTGATTGTTTCTCAAAATATGGCTCCGCTCTCATCGGATTGACAGTCGTCTCCAAATGGTTGAGCTTCTCTAGGATTTGTTGGTAGCGATCATCTTCGTTTACCATTTTTACCATTGGAGGCTTCGGTTTGTACATAAACTTTTCATTGGGCCATATATATGAATTCATAGCCATATCATCTATGATTTTATAGGCTTGTTTGTATGTGAGAAACATGATTGAATGAAAATCTAAAGTGAAAACTATACCACAGTCCTTAAAAGTCCTTTCGATAAAGTTACCGTTAAGTATGATAAATAACCAGAATAAATGTACGAATGAAAATCTGAAGTGGAAATTGTACCACAATCTTATAAAACCTTACAGTTCAAAATTTAAGTGAAAAATAAAGTCGTGATAGAAAACAAAATCTGACATTCCATTGCACTGAAACTATTCGAGACCTCCGCCTACTGAATCCAGCATCCAAAATCTTGAGATGTACCTTAAAAGGGGATACAGAAGAGGGGGTGAGCTACTCGAGCTCCGTGTGAGTTCAAAACCAACTACTACAGAATCAAAAATAGAAATCCTATAGCAATTTAGAAGCGGAATATACTTACAGAATCAGACAGTAACTTCGAGATAGAAGTCTCAATTAGATAATCACAGTTCACAAAAGAGTCACCAGTTCTATCCAGTCAGTCAGATATAATTGGAGTTATAATGTACGTAGAACCACAAAAATTCTTTTTAGTCAAACAGAACAATCAGATATTCTATCGCATAGAATATTCAAACAGATGCTTATGAATGTAATTGAGTTATAAAACCCACCCAACCAGCCAACACACCACTCCATCCCCCATCACTCCACATGAGAGCTGTTTGAGCTCATCCAACCAATCACACCACGTAGGACCTCGTAAAGCCCATCCATCCCTGCACTCCAATAATGTCCACGACCCTCAGGGTATTGGGACTGCCCACGACCCTCTGGGTATTAAGGGCTATTAGTAAGATGTACAGTGCCATACGGTAAACCACGGTATAGACATACAGTATGAAATGCCTAATCAAATAGTGATGATATGCAGCGACACTGACGTATAAGCGATAAAGTACAATGCACTAAACCGCTATACCGGTAAAGTACAGTTAAACTGCCAGATCAGATAAGTAAACGAATAGTAGGCGGACGTATGAGTCATGCGGCGTAATGCAAGAATCGCTAACAAAGATAGTCCATGACCCTCGTGGTATTGGGCGCCCACGACCCTCTGGGTATTAGGGGCTAACAACCAGCAGATCAGCTACCAGGACACCTAGTCAGACAATCAAATAGAAGCATATTGCACACACACACACCCGTCAGCCAGGTTCAAAAACAAACATGTTATGCAACCAATCACGAATCTCACCTAAACCAAAGTCGAAACAGAGTCATAAATACCCTTACTAAAGCTTAGCCAAGGGTTGAAACACACAGAGTCACAAATACGCTTAAATTGACCTAGAACCAAAATCTGGCGAGATAGGGCCACACGCCCGTGTACTCCGACCGTGTGTAGCAGTCCAGGCCGTGTTGGGGTCCAAATGCCCGTGTGAAGGGCAGCACACGACCGTATGATAGAAGCACATGCCTGTGTGATACATGGACACGGTTGTGTGAACAGGACCTGTAACTTCCTGCCCATTTTTGCTAAAATCAAGTGCAGAGCAGACACGGCCGTATGTTTCGAAACACACGCTTGTGTCGGATCCCTAAGTCCTTAAATCAACCACACGACCATGTGGCTAGGCCATGTGGCCAGGCCATGTGACACCAAATCTCAAAAGCCCTAATTCCCATGCCCACACACCTGTTTGCCTAGGGGACACGGCTGCGTGAAAATCGAAAAATCCCCAAACCAGCCACACGGTCGTGTGGCACCCAATTTCGCTTGAAAATCCTAATGCCCAATTTCTCGTGGCCGTATGGGTAGACACACGCCCGTGTGGCCATAAGAGTCGTCACGAAATCACCCTAAAACAGCCCCAAAACCACCATTTTAGCCACCAGATCCGTCCCCAACCTTTGCCCTATCAACATATATCAAAAAGTGATAATTTCCCATTACTTCCAATGACTAAAAACCCAAAACTAACGTTTTAGCCTATGGTTAAGAAAAGCCAAACATGAACTTTGCAAAAAAGAAAATATAATACAGTGTAGTAGAAGTTTGATTCCCACACCTGAATCGGCGACGAAGAAGACGATAGTTAAGCAAAAATCCCCGATGCCAAAAACCAAAACCGATCTTTGAGTAATTTTTCCAAAAGCAAAAAGAAAAGCAAAAAGAGCAGAGAAGTAGCAGAACATGAAAACAAGGAAAATCGAAAAAAATAAAATAAAAATAAAAACAAACTTTTATCTTAAAACACATAATTTAATAATTATAAATGATTATAATTATTAACTAAATAAAAACAAAACAATTTAAGAAGGCTATCCCAAAATATGCACCCCAAGACTCGAACCTAGAACCCAGAGGTACAATAACACTCCACTTATCCACCAGACCAACAGGCCCATTCTGCCGTTAAATTGCACGACTAAACACATATGTACAGCCTCCTCACTGTCCCTATGCTCAAATCCCAAAACTTCTAGGCCTAATATTCGGGGCGTTAAAACTCCATCTAGGCTAGATCTAATATTACCATTAATACCGTTATAAAAAATTTGGATTTGAAACCATGCTTGCAGTCCATGGTGTGGGTTGTAACACCCCTCACCTGATCTGCTCGCTGAACTTGAGTTACGGAATGCTACTACAGTCACTAGAGTAGTGCCATGCAAAATATATCATTTAATGCAATTCAAATGCGTTAACTTTAAGCATAATAACAATCTCAACCATGAACATGATTAAATTGAACAACTATTCATAGATTATTTGATTCTCGCATGAATATGGACCAATCTATAAAATCTTAAAACTTTGAAAAGGGTATTGAAACTGAAGAAATAAGTATCGATATTTTTGTGTTAGGGGCTTAAGAGATAATTTTTTTTCAAAACAACAAAATTGATATGAAACTTACCATATAAGGTGCTCTGTGTACAACCAAATTTTACAAATAAAATATTATGAAATCACCTAATATAATACTTGAGAATTCTCATTTCTATGATTAAGCCAGGATACAATAGTGTTGGCATTTACACTAATCTTCATAATATATATAGCTAAAGTTGTTATTCAAATTAAGTTATATTAGTGCATTAAAAAAGTCACTACCAAGCACTACCGTTTATTCGCTACACTGCTGTTTGAGCAACATTTGTACCGTCATTTGGAACATTAAAATAATTATGCAACTAGTATGTTTTTAATCACATTTAGCATTGGGTTAATTAATTTTTTTATTAAATTATAAAGTAAAAATTTGAAAATCAAAATATGTTCTAAGCTTCTATTCGCTCATACAATTTAAATTTAATCTCAATATTTTTAGGAATTTAAATTTTTACTAATATTTTTAGGAATTTAAATTTTACTTTTTAAATTTAAAATTTAGGCTTGATTGTTAATATTATTAAAAAATTTGTTAGATTTGTTGCAGTGATATGTTGAAATTTAAATAATAATAAAAAACTCAATTGTTATCCATATAAAAATCTAATAGACTTGAATTTAATATATAATTTTAATAGTATTGGCATTTCTTAAATTGTATGTCAAAATTTTAATCAAAATATGGTTTTTAGATTAACTAGTGACATTACAATGATTGATTGCTAAGTTATAGAGATTAAATTTCAAAGTTGAGCATAATACAAGGACTAGAATTGAAAATTAATCTTTTTATATAATCTCAAAAAGAGAGTAAAAGGCTATGTATTTAGACACATGAACATCAACATTTTAATCCGAATGAAATATTTACAAAACAATGACATTTTAAAATTTGAGGTACTAAATTATGTCAAAATTAAATTATAGAGATTAAATTTCAAATTTGAGCATAATATAGAAATCAAAATTAAAATTTGACAAACATGTGCATGTCAACGTTTTATATCAAAGAAGACTAACTTTGATATTGTAAAAGTTAAAATATCAAATTATATAAAATTAAAGTATAAAATTTAAATTTAAGAATTTAAGAATTTATTTGGTAAGATGTCATGTAACATCCCTAACCTGGGCTAGAAGTTATACTCGAATTTGGGAGATTACATCGAGCACCGAAATGACCTGGCAAAATTATCAGAGTTTTGAAAACAGTTAATTTTAAAATTTTGTTTATTTTAGAATGAAGTTTTGGTCTCTTTTCGTAAAACTCGTGAGTTTTAAGAAAACGATTAAGTTTAACATCTTCATTATAATGGCGTTTACTATTGAAAACTTAGTTGAAAATTCAATTACTTTCTTAACAAAACACATTTATAATTTAGCAATGAAAAAGTGATATTAATGTAATTTTAATAAAAATCATGTTTCATGCATAATTAGATAAAATTCATATTCTAATAGCCTAAATGATTTAAATGTCATGCATGCCTAAGTAAAATCCTAAACTAAGTCCCATGCCACTATAATATTAATATAGTTTCAAACAACTAAAATTATAAAATAACGGTCTAAAATAATTTTATATCAAAATCAATATTCGAAATGAGCCTTTTGAATGTCGAGTCCACGCCCTAACCTTCGGTTTACACGAAAATAAGGGGTGAGCTATGAAAGCTCGATGTGAGTTCCATCACAAGACAACCAAAGCAACCGGTAAGCATATTAATTCAAATTACATAGCTTAAATCACATGTAGCAAATTCAAGATATCATAATAACATAACAGAGTTTTCACAATGTATAAGCAAAACACATATACCATATCATATCGAATTTTTAAAATTTCAAGCACATGCTTTACGGATGCAAGTGATTCAATTTAATGATAAGATCCTACCTCATTGCTACACACCATACGAGTTCCCAAAACTCGTCCATCCTACACATTAGGTTGTGGATGAACCACCGAATGTTGCAGGTTAATACGCTGTCAGAGGGTTGTGAATACACAACATAATTGTAGATAAAAGTTGTCAAATAATGAGTGAATAAACCACCAAGGTTACAGGTTAATATGTGTCGATGGTTGTGAATACACAACATATTTGCAGATAAAAGCTGCTAGATAATGGGTGGGTAAACCACCAAGGTTGCAGGTTAATATGCTGCCGGATGGTTGTGAGTACACAACATTTTTGTAGATAAAAGCTACCATATAATATGTGGATAAACCACCAAATTTGTAGATCTATAGTCTGCCAAAACTTCCTACTTACAAATCATCCCAACCCATGAAACAAAATAAGGCATTCTTAAAACAAATCATAACAGAATAAATATTATGATTAAAATTGTCAAATATTGCAACAATAAATATGTTTTCAATCAATTAATTCAAAGTGGAAAAATCATATATTCTTCAAAGGTTCAATTTAGCGGTGTCTTAAGGCATGTTCTACTGAAAAATAATATGTACACATACAATAGTCATGATTACTCATAATTTATGCAATTGGGTATATATTTAATAAATATTAATACACTTATTTAAATCAAGGATTCAAGTATTATTCATACTATTAGGGACTTAATTTAAAAATTAAACACTAAAAATAGTTCGGGAACCATTCAGTGGTCTAATCTGCACAAAACATAAATTTTGGGGAAAAACTATAAAATTTAAGTAGGGCACATGGTCGTGGCGAGCCATGTGGGATGGCTTAGGTCGTGTGGAAGTGTCCAGGTGTGTGAGAAGCAAAAATCCTAGGGTTTCAATGGCACATAGCCATGTGAAAGGCCATGTGGACACGCCCATGTGGCGTGCCTTGTGGTCTCACACTGCTACCCACATGCCCATGTGGAAGGCGTGTGGTATGGGTTGGGTTCAAATTTGCCTCAATTTTTTCATAAAAGAACACACACCTAACTTCCTTATAATGCCCTCCACCATTCTCGATGCTCTAGATTCGAGTATTGGGTGTTATCTCCTATAACAAATGTAACTTAAACTTTTTTCCTAAGTAAAAGTTCTATCTATGAATATGATAGACTCTCCTATGGGTGTACATTGTATGGTTACATATACAATTCATAATAATAAAATTTCATCGATTACTATTTTATCTCTCAGCATACTGAAAACATTTTGGAATGCTACCTAATAAACTTACACACAAACTTAAGCATGCCACTTAACTTCCTCTATATACATAATAGATTGGTTCGCCACTCCTTGGCACAACCCTGGCGTCATCCCTCGACACATACTCATTTACAACCTGAAACAAGAAATAACTTTACTAAGTTCATAAGAACTTAGTGAGATAATCCTTAAATATTATTTTCATTATATCAAAGTCTCATAGATGCTTCGCATGTCCTTCATGTGTCCTTTGACTTTTCCATGTTCCTTCCAGTGGTTACTTCACTAAGATTTCCTTTAACAGACTGTAATTACTCTTTTCTATTTTAAACCTTTGTCTTCCTCTCAGTGTCTTTAAGGACTTATCTTCCTTTCATATCCATTGACCCTTCACTCTACTAGGCTCCAACTTCAAGGTCCAAACTTAAATGACCATTTCTTTCCTTTGAGCGTACTATACTTGCAATCTCATCAATTTTTATGTTCCTTTTTAAAATCTTATCTTAGCATATTCCTTAACGACTTCGTTTTCCTTATTAGCATACATAAAATCTTATTTCATACTTACTAATTTCACCACTACCTTGAAGCAGGTAGACTACGCCCATTACTTAACATAGGATTTGCCCAGATATTCCTTACTTCAAGGTGCTACCTATACATGTCTATAACACATATCCTATATTCGCCACCTATTCTGGAGCACTCTAGCTTCACTATTATTTTCTTGTTATTATGCATGGTTCCTCATTTTATTTACATACAGTGTCTTTCTTTTAGAGTTTGTTGGATACTTAGTTTCTTCTACTTGTCCATACATTCTCTCTTACACTTATCATATCGTTAAAGTCTATCTTTACTTTGCCTTCACCGTTCATGCCATTATTTCCTGATTCCTTACATGTTGTTCATTCAAAATTTGTTGTGAAGGCATTCATTTATTTAAATAGCACCAAAGGCTTCCTTTGTATTCACCACGAAGGCTTTCCTTTATAGAGCTGTCACAAAAGGCATCTTGTCCTTAAGTTGTGCCACGAAGGCATTTCCTTTCAAATATAGCCATGAAGGCTTCTTTTACGAAGATTGCCACAAAGGCTTTCCTGTCCAGAGTTTGCCACAGAGGTTTTCCTTTGATAAAGGTTGCCACAAAGGCGTTTCCTTTTAGAGATTTTCTACAAAGGAGTTCTTTAAGAGGTTCGCCACAAAGGCTTACTTTTTCATAGTTTTTCCACAAAAGTTTTCTTTTAACAAGTTTACCAAAAAGGCTTACCTTTCTAGAGTTTTGTACCAAAGGCTATTCTTCCCCTAGTGATTTAGGCGATAGGGAGTTCCCTATACTCAAACCTAGTGAGGCTTTCCCTTCATCATTCTGGGACACACAGAAAACCACATTAGGTAATAACTTTCCTTAAATTTTTCCATATGATGCCATAAACCACCAGTTATAGTATTAAACAAGATGATTTTTTTTCCATATGATGTTATAACCCACCAGTTACAATCTTACACAATATGGTCTTCTTTAGTCTCATGGCTATGGACTTTTCCTTTCAGAGATTTGTGTTTTTAGTCCCAACGGACCCCTTTGATGACTCCAAAGATAGACATAAACACATTATGCATCGACTAACTCATGATAGATATTCTTACACTTACCAAACATACATGCACTTCCTATCGACTCATTCTTATTTTCGTTAAAACACACCATAGTCATTCGATTCATAAGCCTTACTTTTCTTATCGATTAGTCACATCATACATTACTAGTTTCAATCTCATGCTTTAGCTAATTAGCATATAAGTTTCTAGAAGGCATGCAATGCATGTAAGATTCAGGTTTAGGGACTCACTTGGAAAGTTCATACCTTTCATGATAGATTTCACTTGCATACTCATCATTCCACTTCTAAATCATAAAAATTTTCGCATAAAATTTCTTTACTCTTGCATCATATCTCCTATGTTTTACTCATTTACTGGACATGTAATGCCCCAAAATTTAGGCCTAGAAGTCTTGAGCTTTGAGCATAATGACAGTGGGGAGATTGCACATATGTGCTTAATTATGCAATTTAGTGACAAGAATAGGCCTACTGGTCTGGTGGTTAAGTGAGTGTTAGCCTACCTTGAGGTTCTGGGTTCGAGGCATTGTGTGTGTGTCTTGAGTGGTAGATTTATTTTAGGTTTTAAAATAATTATTCAGCTTTATTTTGGTAACTTAATTGTGTAAGTTATTATTGTATTTTTATTTTATTTTAGGGATCATTTTGTCAGGTTTACCTTAATTTTATTTCTTTTCACGTTTCCCACTTTCCCTCTTCGTTTTTCTCTTTTTCTTTTATTTACTTCTCGCTTCATAAAAATACTCAAAGTTCGATGTTAGTTTTTAGCATCGCGAGCACCGAAATGATCTCGCAAAATTATCGAGTTTTGAAAGCAGTTAATTTTAAAATTTTGTTTATTTTAGAATGAAGTTTTGGTCTCTTTTCAGAAAACTCAGGAGTTTTAAGAAAAACGATTAAGTTTAACATCTTCATTATAATGGCGTTTACTATTGAAAACTTAGTTGAAAATTCGAATTACTTTCTTAACAAAACACATTTATAATTTAGCAGCGAAAAAGTGATATTAATGTAATTTTAATAAAAATCATGTTTCATGCATAATTAGATAAAATTCATATTCTAATAGCCTAAATGATTTAAATGTCATGCATGCCTAAGTAAAAATCCTAAACTAAGTCCCATGCCACTATAATATTAATATAGTTTCAAACAACTAAAATTATAAAATAACCAGTCTAAAATAATTTTATATCAAAATCAATATTCCGAGCTGAGCCTTTTGAATGTCGAGTCCACGTCCTAACCTTCTGGTTTACCTGAAAATAAGGGGGTGAGCTATGAAAGCTCAGTGTGAGTTCCATCACAAGACAACCAAAGCAACCGGTAAGCATATTAATTCAAATTACATAGCTTAAATCACATGTAGCAAATTCAGTATATCATAATAACATAACAGTTTTCACAATGTATAAGCAAAACACATATACCATATCATATCAGAATTTTTAAAAATTTCAAGCACATGCTTTACGGATGCAAGCTGATTCAATTTAACAGATAAGATCCTACCTCACTGCTACACACCATACGAGTTCCCCAAAACTCGTCCATCCTACACATTAGGTTGTGGATGAACCACCGAATGTTGCAGGTTAATACGCTGTCAGAGCGGTTGTGAATACACAACATAATTGTAGATAAAAGTTGTCAAATAATGAGTGAATAAACCACCAAGGTTACAGGTTAATATGCTGTCAGATGGTTGTGAATACACAACATATTTGCAGATAAAAGCTGCTAGATAATGGGTGGGTAAACCACCAAGGTTGCAGGTTAATATGCTGCCGGATGGTTGTGAGTACACAACATTTTTGTAGATAAAAGCTACCATATAATATGTGGATGAACCACCAAATTTGTAGATCTATAGTCTGCCAAAACTTCCTACTTACAAATCATCCCAACCCATGAAACAAAATAAGGCATTCTTAAAACAAATCATAACAGAATAAATATTATGATTAAAAATTGTCAAATATTGCAACAATAAATATGTTTTCAATCAATTAATTCAGTGGAAAAATCATATATTCTTCAAAGGTTCAATTTAGCGGTGTCTTAAGGCATGTTCTACGAAAAATAATATGTACACATACAATAGTCATGATTACTCATAATTTATGCAATTGGGTATATATTTAATAAATATTAATACACTCATTTAAATCAAGGATTCAAGTATTATTCATACTATTAGGGACTTAATTTAAAAAATTAAACACTAAAAATAGTTCGGGAACCATTCAGGGTCTAATCTGCACAAAACATAAATTTTGGGGAAAAACTATAAAATTTAAGAAGTAGGGGCACATGGCTGTGGCCAGGCCATGTGGGATGGCTTAGGTCGTGTGGAAGGGTCCAGGCCGTGTGAGAAGCAAAAATCCTAGGGTTTCAATGGCACATAGCCATGTGAAAGGCCATGTGGACACGCCCATGTGGCAGGCCTTGTGGTCTACACGGGCTACCCACATGCCCATGTGGAAGGCGTGTGGTATGGGTTGGGTTCAAATTTGCCTCAATTTTTTCATAAAAGAACACACACCTAACTTCCTTATAATGCCCTCCACCATTCTCGATGCTCTAGATTCGAGTATTGGGTGTTATCTCCTATAACAAATGTAACTTAAACTTTTTTCCTAAGTAAAAGTTCTATCTATGAATATGATAGAGTCTCCTATGGGTGTACATTGTATGGTTACATATACAATTCATAATAATAAAATTTCATCGATTACTATTTTATCTCTCAGCATACTGAAAACATTTTGGAATGCTACCTAATAAACTTACACACAAACTTAAGCATGCCACTTAACTTCCTCTATATACATAATAGATCGGTTCGCCGCTCCTTGGCACAACCCTGGCGTCATCCCTCGACACATACTCCTTTACAACCTGAAACAAGAAATAACTTTACTAAGTTCATAAGAACTTAGTGAGATAATCCTTAAATATTATTTTCATTATATCAAAGTCTCATAGATGCTTCGCATGTCCTTCATGTGTCCTTTGACTTTTCCATGTTCCTTCCAAGTGGTTACTTCACTAAGATTTCCTTTAATGATGTAATTACTCTTTTCTATTTTAAACCTTTGTCTTCCTCTCAGTGTCTTTAAGGACTTATCTTCCTTTCATATCCATTGACCCTTCACTCTACTAGGCTCCAACTTCAAGGTCCAAACTTAAATGACCATTTCTTTCCTTTGAGCGTACTATACTTGCAATCTCATCAATTTTTATGTTCCTTTTTAAAATCTTATCTTAGCATATTCCTTAACGACTTCGTTTTCCTTATTAGCATACATAAAATCTTATTTCATACTTACTAATTTCACCACTACCTTCGGGCGAGGTAGACTACGCCCATTACTTAACATAGGATTTGCCCAGATATTCCTTACTTCAAGGTGCTACCTATACATGTCTATAACACATATCCTATATTAGCCACCTATTCGAGCACTCTAGCTTCACTATTATTTTCTTGTTATTATGCATGGTTCCTCATTTTATTTACATACAGTGTCTTTCTTTTAGAGTTTGTTGGATACTTAGTTTCTTCTACTTGTCCATACATTCTCTCTTACACTTACCATATCGTCAAAGTCTATCTTTACTTTGCCTTCACCGTTCATGCCATTATTTCCTGATTCCTTACATGTTGTTCATTCAAAATTTGTTGTGAAGGCATTCATTTATTTAAATAGCACCAAAGGCTTCCTTTGTATTCACCACGAAGGCTTTCCTTTATAGAATGTCACAAAAGGCATCTTGTCCTTAAGTTGTGCCACGAAGGCATTTCCTTTCAAATATAGCCATGAAGGCTTCTTTTACGAAGATTGCCACAAAGGCTTTCCTCTCCAGAGTTTGCCACAGAGGTTTTCCTTTGATAAAGGTTGCCACAAAGGCGTTTCCTTTTAGAGATTTTCCATAAAGGAGTTCTTTAAGAGGTTCGCCACAAAGGCTTACTTTTTCATAGTTTTTCCACAAAAGTTTTCTTTTAACAGGTTTACCAAAAAGGCTTACCTTTCTAGAGTTTTGTACCAAAGGCTATTCTTCCCCTAGTGATTTAGGCGATAGGGAGTTCCCTATACTCAAACCTAGTGAGGCTTTCCCTTCATCATTCTGGGACACACAGAAAACCACATTAGGTAATAACTTTCCTTAAATTTTTCCATATGATGCCATAAACCACCAGTTATAGTATTAAACAATATGATTTTTTTTCCATATGATGTTATAACCCACCAGTTACAATCTTACACAATATGGTCTTCTTTAGTCTCATGGCTATGGACTTTTCCTTTCAGAGATTTGTGTTTTTAGTCCCAACGGACCCCTTTGATGACTCCAGAGATAGACACAAACACATTATGCATCGACTAACTCATGATAGATATTCTTACACTTACCAAACATACATGCACTTCCTATCAGACTCATTCTTATTTTCAGTTAAAAACACACCATAGTCATTCAGATTCATAAGCCTTACTTTTCTTATCAGATTCGTCACATCATACATTACTAGTTTCAATCTCATGCTTTAGCTAATTAGCATATAAGTTTCTAGAAGGCATGCAATGCATGTAAGATTCAGTTTAGGGACTCACTTGGAAAGTTCATACCTTTCTACAGATAGATTTCACTTGCATACTCATCAGTCCACTTCTAAATCATAAAAATTTTCGCATAAAATTTCTTTACTCTTGCATCATATCTCCTATGTTTTACTCATTTACTGGACATGTAATGCCCCAAAATTTAGGCCTAGAAGTCTTGAGCTTTGAGCATAATGACAGTGGGGAGATTGCACATATGTGCTTAATTATGCAATTTAGTGACAAGAATAGGCCCTCTTGATGCGGTGGTTAAGTGAGTGTTAGCCTACCTTGAGGTTCGGGTTCGAGGCATTGTGTGTGTGTCTTGAGTGGTAGATTTATTTTAGGTTTTAAAATAATTATTCACTTTATTTTGGTAACTTAATTGTGTAAGTTATTATTGTATTTTATTTTATTTTGGGATCATTTTGTCAGGTTTACCTTAATTTTATTTCTTTTCACGTTTCCCACTTTCCCTCTTCGTTTTTCTCTTTTTCTTTTATTTACTTCTCGCTTCATAAAAATACTCAAAGTTCGATGTTAGTTTTTAGCATCGGGGATTTCTGCTCCTCTGCCGTCTTCTTCGTTGTCGCAATCAGGTGTGGGATTCGAACTGTAACTACATTATTTTTTTGAAATTTGGTTAATGGTTTTCGTAAACTTATGATTTGGGTTTTCTTGAGTGAATGTCAAACAGAGGATTTTGAGTTTTAATCGATGCAAGTGATGAGAAATCTCCACTTTTTAGTATACTTTCATAAGGAAAAGGTTAGGGACGGTTCTGGCGGCCAAAATAGCATTTTTAGGGCTGAATTGGGGTGGTTTTGTAGCATCCCCGACGGCCCGTGTGGATTTTTGAATTAGGGTTTCTGGTCGATTTTGGGTGCCACACAGCCTGGACACACGGGTGTGTGGCCGATTTCGGGATTTTATCAGAATTCACAGCCGTGCCCTTCGGGCACACGGGCAAGTGAGTGTAGAAATTAGGGTTTTAGAGATTTAGAGTGACACGATCGTGTAACTGGTTTAGGGATTTAGGGATCCCACAAGGGCGTATTTTTCAGAACACACGGCCGTGTTTGATGGGCACAAGGGCGTGTGAGATCCTCACATGGTCGTGTCTGCCCTGCACTTGATTTTATCGAAATTGGATAGTGAGTTACACGGCCTGTTCACACGGTCGTGTCCCTGCACCACACGGGAGTGTGCCTCTGCGGCCATGTGCCACCCCTCACACGGGCATTTGGATCCCCACACGGCCTGAATTGCTCCACACGGTCGGAGCACACAAGCGTGTAGCCCTAACTTGCCAAATTCTAATTTTAGGGAAAATTGGATGCCATTGTGAATCTATGTGTTCCAACACCTCGACTAAGCTTACTGAGGGTGAATACGATTCTGTTCTGACTTCGAATTATGTACTACTTGCAAGTGAATGTGTGCTATGCTAGGTACTGAATCTGAGTGCATAAGTGTGCACGTTTCTGTAACTGATTGACTGACTGTAAGTGACTACTTCTGAATGACTGCCTGAAAATGTATTCTGAATTGGTACATTTGCATTCATACATCTGCATACATATATTTGCATGCATACATCTGCATATAAAGTATTTTGGGTTTGGATTTTGAAGAGAAGGAAGATTTACGATTTGGCAGTTTAACTGCATACTGAAGCCCCTAATACCCAGAGGGTCGAGGGCAGTCCCAATACCTTGAGGGTCATGGACGATTTGACTGTACTGCGAATTTTTGCACTATACTATACAGTACATCATCAGTATCGCTGCGTATCATTGACTGATCTAGCAGTTTTACTGTAAATCATCGGTATAGCAGATTACCGCATTGCATTGTACCGCATGTACATTAGCTATGCTACGTACCACTATTTGATCTGGCAGTTCATACTGCATGTCTGTATCATAGTTTACCGTATTACATAGTATAGCTTATACGCTAGCCTTGCTGCGTAATATTATATGAGACTGGTCATTTATCTACACACTGATTGGTCCCAATTCTTTGAGGGTCTAGGACAATTCTGATGATCATCGTTGCCGGGCAATCTAGCATGACATCCTATGGAGTATAAGGTTGGATGGGCTTTTAGAGGTCCTACTCGGAGTGCAGGAATGGGTGGGTTGATTAAATCCCCACAGTAAGTGTAAGGTTGGACGGAGATGGTGTGTTGGCTGGACGGGTGGGTTATTTTATAACTCATTTGCACTCATATGCATCTGAATGAATCTATGTGACTGTACTATTCGACTGAAATGTCTGATTGATCAGTTTGACTGATTGTGATACTATGAGTGAATGTGATAATATGACTGAATGTGTTTCTGATCGACTGAAAGGCACGTTTGCCTATGCAATTTCTATAGACTTTCTCTATAAATGTCTGGCGGAACTATTATTGTGATAGTGTGACTTACTTGTGAACGGTTGCTGTTTTATTTGAATAGAACATGAGCTTAGGTGTGTTTGTTGGTTCCCTATAACCGTAAGGTACATATGGTGTGTGTTTGATGTTGGGCGAACTTGCTTAACTATTATCTGTCTGTAAACATGTTCTGGTTCTGAACTGCTTCTAGTTCTCTGTTTCTGCTTTTGTAGTTTAGCTGGTTTGATCTCACACTGAACTCATGTAGCTCACCCCCTCTTCTGTTTCCCTTTCAGGTACAGTTTTGGATTCTATAGTTGGGCTCAGTACGTGGAGGTCTTAGACAAGCTTGTGAACAGTAATTGAGTAGTTTGTGTTTTCTAGTTTTTACATTTGGTTTTGAACTGTAAAGATTTATAATACTGTGGTTCCATTACTATTTTAAACTTGGTTTGTACATTATGTTTTGTTACGTTTGCGAACGGTCTTTTTAAATGATTAAACGTTTTGGTTTGTTTTGAGATAAATATCTTCAGAAATGGAATTTTGAATGACTAGTTTTTGTTAAATTCTTCTACGATCACTTCGGTGATCAATGTAGCATCTGGATTGGTGAAATTTGGGTTTGGGGTGTTACGGGACATTTCAAATTTATCCTACATAATATTAACAGTTAGGAGTCAGAGTAGAGACTCACCTGAGGATAACTTATCTCAACCTAAACCCCATATCAGAATATCTGACACGAAATCAGCAGCACCCACTACCCACCAGGATATGAAATAATGTAACACCCCAAACATTGTCGATTAACTTACGCAAAAAAAAAAAACTTAGTTTTATAAAGTTATTTAATTTATCAAAAACACAAGTTTTTAGAAGAACGCATGTAAGCACTAAGACGAAAATCTTGTTTTATTAATTTTATAAAAAAATCTCGAATGAATAAACAATTAAATTGTAAAAAGTTGTAATTAATTTCAAAACCTTGCAACGAAAAAATACTTTTAAAATTCTTATCTCTTAAAATCATAAGATCCATTAGTTATGTCGTCTTGGGTGTGTTTATGAGTTTTAAATAAAACGTCCACAAAAACAAATACCAAAACCAAGAATTTAACGCTCCAAAAAAATTAAAATATGAAAGACCGTAAAGTCCGAAATTGAAAAAAAAAACAAATTAACTTATACCAAATTGTGAGAACCGAGCTCCGAAGTCACCACCAAGTCCTAAGTCGAAAGTACCCCTGAAATGAATTAAACGAACGAGTGAGTTAGAAGCCCAGTGTATGACCAACCTACAAATAGATGTACATAAATAACAGCCACGTTATTAGTTATAGATTTGACATATACTCACATACAAAATCATATATATATATATATATATATATATTTATAATCATAAATAAGTGTAAACACAAGTTTCGAAACAGATTCTTACTCATAACATACACATATGAAAATAACATATCAAAATTTCATAACAGATCCAAAAGCATATATCGTTTCGGACATTTGTCATAATTTTTAGAAATTTATATATATATCGAATAATAATGTCATATCAGAATAGAACAAATCCTACCCCCATCCGCTACACACCAACTTTGTCCAAAAAATCACACCAAATAGGACTGCAAGAGTCCATCCATCCAATCACACTGGGTCATAGTGGTATGCCACTCATAATGATGCAGCTGAGCTGCCAGACAGATATGACGGTTTAACTGCCAAAATTGCAGTAATACTTCTAGAAAATACTTCCTCCATCATATCAAAACCCACCACAATGAAAATGCAAATTCATATCAACTTACATACATAACACATAGGTGGTATGCGATATTTTACAGAGCACAACACAACACATAACTTATATAGATCGTATCATATATTTGTTCTTATACAAACATTTATTCCACATAAAGATGTCATGCGTAATCAAACACATAATTACATTTTCAGAGTTACTAGAACACAGATCGTACTTACATTTTTCACATACTAACACATATTGACAACAGTTACATTTTGTGTCTTATTTAAGCCTAACGGACCCCACAACATATCTAATTATGCATTTCTAAGTTAAACGGGCCTAAGTGAAAATTTTTCGAAAAATAGGCCTACACAGCCTACCTAACTAGCCCATGTGATCACACACGCCCGTGTGCCCCACACGGCCTACCCAAGTTGCCCATGTAATTGCACAAGCCCATGTGCTCCACATGGCCGACTACACGCCTATGTGGTGCACACGGCCTAACATTCTGCTAGCCACACGGCTGTGTGATGAACAACAGTCTCAAAACAACCTCAATTTTCTTGAGTTTTTTGAGTTCTAAATAATGTTTCGGGTTAGAATTACACACCTGATGATAATTCTAATAAACCACACAAGTATCACACCCCGAAACCTACAATCATTCATCAAACCTCACTAAATAATCATCAAAACTCTTCCAAAAAATAACGTCCATAAATCAAACGTTCAACACCTAATACGAAATTCAAATACTTACTTCTCCGAAACAACGTTGAAACCGTATCTATTCCGTTGGAGGGTTCTAGTTTTCATACCTTTTTCCTAATCAAAATCACGAACACACTTAACACAACGTGGAATAAAAACTAAACACCAATACCTCAAATCTTATTCAAGAATAAAATTAAAGCTAAAATAACAAAAATAGATTGACAAACTTACACCACACTTTGAACTACGATCGAAGAGCAAATCTTACAACTTACACAAAAGAAAATTAAAACGGCAGCAATCAAAACAATGGAAACAAAGAAAATAAAATAAAATAAAATAAAGAAAAAAAAGAGAAGAGGGGAAGAAAAGAATGTGAGAGTGGGAGACAATTTGGGATAATTTCTTAACCACCCACATCCCATTAAGTCCCACAAATAACCACTCACCAAATTCCCTCATAGTTCAAAAAAAAAAAAAACAATTTCCACTTGCCCACACAAGGACTCGAACACGAGAATAAAAGCTAAGCTAACAATCACTTTACCACCAAACCAATAAGCTCATTCTTGTCAATAGATGCACTCAAATATTTCTTAAACTAAATACTAAAAACTAGGGATTTAGACAAAATTGGCAAAAATACAAGCAAAAGGATTCGAACCCAAAACCTCCCTCACACAAGCACAACCCCTAACCACTTAACCAGAACAAATTACTAGCATAATTTTGGAATCTTAACTAAAAAATCACAATGTGTCCCCTCTAGATTTCACTAACCAAATTTCTTCCAACCCAATTTTCAGGATGTGGCATAATCTTCTGCTTAAGCTCAGATCTTTAGTTCTAGCTTGACGATAGAAAACTTCAGTTAGCTTCCAAATAAAACCACAACAGCATTTTCAATGGAAGAAGGAAGGAAAAAGAAAAACCCATTTCCTTAAGTTCATAAATAAATATATATACAAGACTTATGTCCTCAAAATATAACCAGACATGTGTCACATTCCTACAGGATTACCTTTATTAATGGTCTACAGTTGTAAGTGAAAATCCAATATTTTATTTACCCGATTATTCATCCTATTGATTCTTAACCAACTTACCTTGTAACTTCACTTGTACAATGCTTTAGACAAGTAAGGCGCATTACACCTTCATTGGTACTCATTCCATACTTACCCCTTTTACTTGGCTTACATCTTATTTCAAATAACATAGAAGTCTAACACAGAACCACCATTAATTCACATGTAATGGAATGCGCCCATCTTGAGTGCCAAAAAAATACTTGGGTGGATACTATCACGCCAAATCGACTATTTAGGACTACACGCCAGAACCTTAAATCCGTCAAAATTGGAGTGTTACATCTGGGGTCTCATACGACGATTCTTATGTCCAAATATGATCCAAGTCACCTACAATAGGTCTTTTGATCAACAAAAACGCAAGAATTACTATTGATTTTCAAGATTTACTGAATTTATCAAGATTTTCGGGAAAGTTCATAAAAGATTCGAAATCAATTGAAAGATTGACAAGAACGCTATATATTTCAAAATGATAGGGTTTTATGAAATTAAAAATAAGAATTCTTACCGATCTTGGCACGTTAGAAATGAATTTTGACAATGTTACACTAAAACAATACGAATAATGGATTGAACGGGGTGTAATTCAGGTTCGAGATTTCAACAATAAATTTCTAGCAAAAGAATATGAAAATTTATGAAAAGGAAAAGTGGGAAATAAAAGAAAAAAGATGTATTTAAAAAAGAGAGAAAAGAAATTATAAATAGGGTTGAAAAAGATAATTAAATTTCTATTATGATTAGGAAAGGACTAAATGGCTAGGTTAAGCAAACCTTGGAGGGTTAATTTGGAATTAAACCATTCTACCAAAATTAATATAAATGGAAGGAAATTGGCATGTTTTGAACCTTAGTGCAAGGGGAAAATATGTTAAGGCCTTACAACTAAATCAACAAGCTCATTCTTGATTATTTTCTACCACTTTATATATATATACTAGCTTAAATTTGTTCCCTAGTTGCTGAAAAATAAAAGAGGTAAAAATGAAAAGAGTGAGATTTGAACCTTGTCTCTTTAGGCAATATCCTAAGTTCTCTACCACCTATACAAAAAACTTTCATGATAATTTTATTAATTCTAACCTTATGATTTTTGGGGCGTTACATGTCAGGTAGACCTGTTTATAGGTCGAGTTACCCGTCTAGGCCGAAGGTCTGCCCAAAATTTGAGAGGATTTGGGTAAAAATATTAGATCCGAAAAATAGGTTTGGGCAAAAAAATTAGCCTGTTTAAAATATGGGTCGGGCTCAGGCTTGAACATTCAAGGCTCGAGTTCGGCCCGGTCTGTTTTTGAGTTTATAATACTTTATATTATGTTCTTTCTATATATTATGTAATTTAGAACACATTAAAAAAATAAATTAATACTAAATATATAATACTACTCTAATGTAAACATTAAAATAATGTTAAGATGACTATGTAAAAAATTTAAATAAATAAAAAATGTATGAAATTATTAAATATTAAAAAAATATAATATAAATATTTTTTATAAAAATTTAAAAAATAATATCAGCGGGCCTAAAACGGACTTGTATTAGTCTTTTGCAAATATAGGCGAGTTTGAACAAAATTTTAAACTCATTTTTCAAGCCGAATCGAACTTGGACAAACATAAAGCGTGTTAATATTATTCTTAAATCCAACCTAAATTCAACCTAACTCGACCCATGAGCACCTCTAATATCAACTACAAAACAATTAAAAATTTGAGGCAAATAAGTGTCAAGAATTTTATCCTTTTTCTGTAACATATGTAAAAATCGCCATAAAATGTTTTCTCTCGAAAATTGATGTGTGGACTCCTCTGGTTGTGCAAGTATTTCATGGGTTTTTCATAAATTTTTTAAAATTATTTTACAACTTTTGAAAATATTTTTATAATTTTTAAGAATTTTAATTTTTTTAATATTTTCTAATGTGGTTATATATCACGTTAGCTTCAATTTCATGTGAATGTTACGTCCTATCGTAAAAGATAAATTTTATTAGTCACGTCAGCATAATTTATTAATTGATTGGATTAGTGACAATTTTTCTTAATAGAAGGTTTAATTGAATTTTTTCATTAACAAAAATGTTTAATCAAGTGCGAATTAAATATATGGATTTAATTAATTTTTTATTAATAACTTTTTAGACCTATAGTTATAGTACTTTTTAAATGTTCATACTTCGATTTTTGGCTTAAATGCTTAAAAACCATCGCAACATAATTAAAAATAAATTAAAACCAAATAAAAGAAAACCACAATTGGGTCTTAATAACAAGTTTGCAATTAATCAAGTGATTCAAATCAATTTTTTCATCGAAATCCTTCACAATTCGTTAATGATAACGTTGTAGTTAATAATACACTAGATATGATTATTGACATGATAAATGATGACGAAATAAATGAGTTCGGTTTTTGATTAGAAGCTTAATTTTTAAAATTATTTTACAAGGTATTTTAGAATTTAGAAAAAATTATTTAAAATTAAAAAATGTGCTATATATTCTAACATTTTTTTGAAAGATTCAAAAATTAAAAACATATAAAGATTTATAAAATTCAATCTGAAAAAGATTTTTAATTATAAAATATGAAAAATTCTAAAAGAAAATTAAAATTATTAAAAATAAAAATATATTTTTTAGAAACGAGGAATCAGTTACTAAATTTAATAAAAAAAATCAACCAACACATGTTTTACTTACATTTACTTGAATTTTTATACAACAAATTACTCATTTAATTATTGCATAAAAACTTAATATATATTTTTTTATAGTAGATGTAACTAAGATTCAAACATAAAACATATTATCTGTTCAACAAGGAATGTTATTTGTGAGAGTGCATTTTCATTGTAAAACTTGTTTGTGATTGGTTTTACAAGCTAAATTTTAGAAGAAGAATTTAATGGTGAGAGGCCTAGTCTTTGAGATACAAAAGTGAAGTCCCTTCACTGGGGTGTGTTAGAACTAGGATCACTGGTTGTATTTATTACAAAGATAGTATATTCATTTCGCTTAGCTAGGCTTCAAAGATATAGGAAAACCAAATTGAGTAAACAATATTTTTGTCTCTATTTTCATTGTGTCTGTCACAATTATAGAAGAAGTGTCCATTTCTACTGCCACTTCTGCTCATATTCTATTTCTTGTATGTTTATAATTGGTTCAGGTCAATAATATTAAATCGAAATATTTTAAAAACATATTTTTTGTGGTAAATTTCAAAAGTAATGCTAAACTATCTATGGTTTAGTATAGAATTGTTGTATAAGTAAAATATTGTTGCTTTTAATATTAAAATTATGGTTTGAGAAATCAAATCAACATTTTAAGAAAATTGTATTTTTTGAGGTAAAAGTATGATAGAGGCTCCTATACTAAGTGTAATAACCTAATTTGCCCGGGCTTGAAATAAATAAACCAAATAAATAAATAAAAATAATAAATAAAGTCCATAATTTAAAGTCCATTTGCAACCAAAAGCCTGTTCCTAAATAGACCACCCTGACCCAATTACAAACCTAGATGGCCCGCTAACCAATTGCCAACAGACCCCAAATCAAACCAGTAACCCAAACCTATAGCCCGTTACACCCAGACCCGAACTGCCTAGACCCAAAACACTCGTGGTCCAAAAGGCCCAAAACATTAAGCAGTCTCAACAGAGGCCTAGGGTTTCTGGAAGCCCTAGCGCGCAACCCAACATCCAGCCCCTTTGTGCCGCAAGCCTCGCCCTCGTCAAGCCGCGATTCGTGTGCAGATAATGCTCCATCGCTGCCGCATTCTTCTCGTCTACCTACAAGAAAAGGAAAGAAACAGCAAGTAAAATGGCAAAATCCCTGTATTTCCTTTTTTTTAATGTACTTTCGGGTTATAAAAACCCATCAAAAACCTGTAATAAAGAGGACAGAGAGGAAGATACACAGAGAAATAGATATACAAAACACAACTTTTACACAGAGAATATCAAATCAAGCAGAGGTTTTGTTTTATTTATTATTTTTCGAGTACTATTATTTTATTTTTTTTGAAACCATATATATATATAAAATATTAATAAAATACATTTAAAAAATAAGAAAAACTTACATTTTTTTTACTCACGCGGTGGCCGGCAACGGCAACAGACGGTAGTCGGAGCTACACCGGAGGCTGGTCGGAAATTGCCAGAGGAGAGCATTCCAGAGCTCTCGGTTTGTTTTTTTTTTTTGAGGGGCTGATAAAATGAATTTTTTTATTATTAATTTTCACTTTATATAGGTTTAAGAAACGACGCCGTTTTGGTGTGGTCAGATAATGACCAAAACGACGTCGTTTCACTAAGGATCCGCGCGCAGTTGACCCAACCCGAAGGATCCGCGTTTTTTAATTGAATGTCTAATTTTCGTTTTAGCCCTTCCGCATTATTTCAATTTTACGATTAAGTCCCGTTACATTTTTAAATTTTTTACAAATGCGCCCATAATTATTTCTTGTGTTTCAATTTAGTTCCTTTTATATCTGTTTTATTTAATTTTTATTTATTTATTTTTTAATTTTTATAGTATTTTAATATTATTATTTTATCATATTAAAATGTTATATTATTTTTTATTATTTATATATTAATTTGTTTATAATATAAAACTTATATATATAGTTTTTATATGTATTAATTTTATATATATGTAATTATTATTATTTACTACCTATATTAAATAAATTAGCATATTATTATTTATATTATATATTTCTAATTATTATTATATTATTATTTTAGTTTAATTTAATTTTTTTACAAAATTATTTTAGTATTTTATATATATATTAGTTATTGTATTATATTTTAAAATTTTGTACATTATATAATATTATATTGTATATTATTTTAACTAAATTTTATTTATATTGTATAATATATTCTATTTACATTATTTATTTTATATTTTTATTTAAAATCATTATATACTATTTTTATTTTATACATTGTTTATATTGTTTATATCATATGTATGTCTTTTTATCTATTATTTAAACTTGCATGAAATATGTTCATATTTGTTTATTATTTATTGTATTTGTTTATTCTTCATCATGTATTTACAATTGCTTTAGCGTAGGAGTTATTATTTGTCATATTTTGTATTATTATTTCTTTGTTGCCTATCTTAAATGTTAGTATATTATAATTGCTTTTAATATTTATGTTCGATAGTATATAAATGTAATATTGTCACATGGTTATTGTTTAAAAATATATTTTTTGCAAAATTACTATATTTTATCTAAAATTTTTTTAAAATCATGCAATGTTTTGTATTTAGAAATTCGGGAAATAGTGCCCAATCGTGCTGAGTTGCGATTTTTCGTTTGGCTAAATAACTAAATATCCTTTTAACAAGTTTTGTAAATCATGAGATAAATTTGATTACAAAGGTTTTAAAATATCGTGTCCTATCGTGCTGGATGTGATGTTTATATTCCTTCGGAACAAAGAAATCTCAAATTTTAACTCAAATTGCTCGAAGTTTTTAAGAAATCATATTTTTAAATACTTTTGGATTTCAAACATTTGGACATGATTTTATCGATTAGATACCAATTTTTGGGCGTTATGAGGGTGCTAACCCTTCTTCATACGTAACCGACTCCCGAACCTATTTTCTTATTTTTTTGGACCAAAATCAAATGTTTTAAATAAAACGTTTTTTAAGGTGATCCAATCACACCTAAGCAAAAAGTGATTGGTGGTGACTCCGTTTTTGTTTTTAAAAGTCAACCCGTTTTCTAAAAATTTTAAAATGGTTTCGACAGCTTAGCGACTCCGTTGGGGACAATAAGAGAGTCAAGCCGTAAAATTGATAATTTCATGTCCTTTTTTCGAATTTAAAATTCTGGTTTTTAAAAAACATGATCTTTTTATTGCATGTGGTTCAAAATATATCTCTCTGCATTGCACTCTATAACCGTCGTGGTTGCACCCTTAAGTGGGAGAGAAGCTATGCCTTCATGATGTTTTCACATCCGCATGGGCTAGTGGACTGCTTTCAAAATACATCTATATCTATGTCTTCGTGAAGTTTTCACTTCCGCATGGCCATAGGGAAATGTATTCCCCTGAACCGAACTTGGTCTATATGAGCCTATAATGGGTGAGGATCGAGGAATCTGCTAGTTCGGGTATCTCAACTTTAGAGTTGAACCACACGTAGAGAACTTAGGAGCCCACCTTAGGTAGAACGATGTCAAACCCTAGTGGTCACCTTGATAGGTGTTCTATGTTATTTATTTTTCTTGTGCTAGCGTGTTCTCTTTTGTATTGATTGCATTGCATTCATATCATAGAAAAGAGATGTTGATTCAAATTTGATTGTTAAATAGAAGAGTTTGTCATAAGAAAATGAGTTTTTTGATAAAGTGGATTATAATACGGTCGTCCGAATACGGTCTAAGTAAACAAAACAAGAGAAGAATGATAGTCCATGAAGGAATACAAGACTTTATTTCCCAAGGATTAAAGCTGACGAAGACTATTCGAGAGCCGTCACATCCCGATTCTCTAACGAGCATTGCAAGGTTAAGTGAGAAGTAAGTCGCAGCCCAGATCAAGCAAAAAGGAGCTAATAGGAGGCATCTATTAGAGGTTTGCAAGATTTGACCTATGCGAAGAAGGGGATCGATGTTTTTGCTTGGAATATGAGGGTAAGGCCGTATATATGATCCGTTTTATGTAAAGAAATTTGCTTTCTAGAGAATTTTTCTAATGAAATTGAATTCAGAATCAACACCTCTCTTTCTTTTACATTCATTCCATGCATTTGCATTACATCATATGATTTGCATTTAAAGAGTCTAATTAGTCAAAATTATAGCAGAGAGAAAGGGAAAAGAGAAAAAAGAGAATGGAAATCTGGAAGCTGAACACCCTTACAGAACACGTGTCAAGTCAAGGAAAATGGATCTAAGACTTGAACAATTCCAAAGAGATATGCAAGACCAGATGTATGAGCAAATGGTAAAACTTCAACAAGAGATGAGTGACCAGGTGTTGGAGGCCCAAAGGAACATGATGGCCCAAATGGCCCAAATGTTAAGTGAGGAAATGGACAAAGGGAAGGGTCCCATAAGTTTACGCTGATGACAATGAGAATTTTCCTCGGGGTTTCACCCCACCGCATGTACAACCGGAGGAGTATCCCCAAAGGCCACCTGTCACAATTAGGCCTCAACAGGGGCAAGCTGATACTAGACCACCTATGAACTTCCAGGTCGGCTTAAGATCTAACCTAGGAGATAACCCTGCCAATCCTGTTATCCCTGATTTGGACATAGCAGAGAGAGAGGGAATAACAATTGAATCTTCAAGGAAGTTGGAGGATTGCTATAGATGGTTGGAAGAAAAGTTCCAAGCTTTGGAAAATGTAGATCATCACCATGGTATTGATGCAAAAGACTTGAGTTTGGTTCCAGATTTGGTGCTTCCTCATAAATTCAAGATGCTAGAGTTTGAGAAGTACAACGGGACTAGCTTCCCTGAAACCCACATTACCATGTTTTGCAGACGCATGACCGACTATGTTAACAATGATCAACTCTTGATTCATTGTTTCCAAGATAGTTTGGTGGGGGCAGCGTCTAGTGGTATAATCAACTCAGTCGCACTAACATTAGCTCTTGGAGTGACTTAGCTCAAGCCTTCATGAAGCAATACAACCATGTCATGGACATGATGCCTGACAGAATCATTTTGCAAAACATGGAGAAGAAACGAAATGAAAGCTTCAGGCAGTATGCGCAAAGATGGAGAGAGGTCGCCATGCATGTTTAGCCACCACTCCTAGAAAAAGAGGCTACAATGCTTTTTATCAACACCTTGAAGGCTCCATTTATCACCTACGTGATAGGAAGTACTACCAAGAGCTTTGCGGATATAATGATGGCAGGAGAAATGATAGAAAATGCCATAAGGGGTGGCTAGATTGAAGTAGGGGAAACCATTAAAAGGTCTACTCCTAGAAAAAGGGATGACGAGGTGAATAATACGAGTACATACAACAAAGGGTACTCAAGAGCAATCACTGCTAGCCAGCCAAAAGTACTTACTGCCGGGCAACAAGGATCAGTGAGACAGGAATCAGGCACCAGGCAAAACTCTGAAAAGCTCCAATTTACACCAATCCTAATGACGTATAAGGAGCTATATCAAAGTTTTTTTGACGCACACGTAGTGTCTCCATTTTATTTGAAACCATTGCAACCTCCGTTCCCAAAATGGTATAACGAGAATGCCCAATGCGAATACCACGCGGGAATAAATGGTCACTCAATTGAAAACTATATTGCGTTTAAAAAGTTGGTTGAAAGGTTCATTAAAATGGGATTTATTGTAACACCCCAAACCCGCCCAAACACTACAACCGGATCTGGTATGTCACTAAGGAAATTTTGTAAAACATGTCGCATTTTCAGAAAAACATTTTGGTAAAGTTTAACCTTTTATTTGGGAAAAAATTATAATTTATAGTTTTAAATAAAATATACCTTTATGAATTAAAACCAAAATTTAAATACATGCCTTAGTTCAATTAAAAATAAAAATTTAAATAACTAAAAGTAATAAAAGCCCGTAATAAAACAAAATATAAACTGGTGGCCCATGGCCTTATTACAACGAGATTTAAAATCCATTAAATAAGAATATAAAATAATAACTAGAGTCTTTTTGCTGGATCCAAATGTTCTTTTGCATGGCCACCTTGCGCTCCTCTCCAGCCGATCCGATGCACTAAATGCTACCTGAAATGTTAATTAATTGGTTGAGTCGCGAGACTCAGTGTGCAACCCTCATGCACCATTAGATTTGGGCCTTAGCCCCATAAAACTAAAATAATCATAATTAATATACATAATAAAAATAATATGCAAGCCCAACCCAAATCCTAGGTTTCCATCCGCTATACGCCCCCGTACCAGCCATTCACACCATTGGGGATTTCTACAATCAACCCACACCGCTACACGCCTTGATGGCAGTCGTGCTGCTCATCATCGGATCATGGCCATAGCCACTACAACAGATCACGGCAAAAGCTGCTACAACAGATCACGGTAAAAACCGCTACAACAGATCACGGTAAAAATCGCTACAATAGATCACGATAAAAACCGCTATAACAGATCACGGTAAAAACTGCTACAACAGATCACGGTGAAAACCGCTACAACATATAACTTCCTCCTTTCATCAAACCCAATCCATGTAATCACATAAAATCAATATACTTATATCGTTTAATCAGAATATTCACTAACCTGATGATTTGTTTTTACCCTCTTTGGGTTTCTCTATTATGCCCGATTTGACATTTATCAAAACATATAAGACTTATAATCATATATTAATCAAGCAGATCTAGATGGTAGGAAAGTGTTACGCTTTTGATATCGCAAAATCCAATATTCTTAGTCGATATCCTTGTTATCCCGATCTACAACTTTGCTCAAAAAGTCGAAAAGATGTGAAAATAGGGCCTCTCCTATATTCAGCCATGGTTAGTGTTCTATTTGATTTTATATATTTATAAATAAACCAATCTCCTTACCTTGAAATCCCAAAAATAACACGACTTGAGTGTTACTGATATTTGACTTAGAGATCTAAGCGTTGGACTCCTCTTCAGATTTTAAAATGCCGAAAATAAGAAAAACCCTTGATTAGTCACTAAATAGCCATTCGACTAGGGACTTTGAAAAGCCAGAGAAATATTGGAAACTCAAAATCGACACATACCTATTGTTTTCTTCAGATTCGGCACAAGCAGACTTTACTGAAGAAAATTCGGCAACTTTAGGAGGTGAGATCTAAGAATTTTGATTTTTAGAAGATTTAAGAATTGAAGAGATGGATAAGAGAGATTTGGCTAATGAATATTAAGGAGAATAATATAATAATAGAGATGTGATTTCAGCTTTTAGGGATTAGAAGAAAAATAACAATAGAGGTTAAAAGATTCGGCCAACCAGGAAATTTTAGAGAGGAAGAAAGGGTGAAGAAAATGGTGGTTTTCAGCTTTTGAGAGGAAGAAGATGAGAAAAGAAAATAAAAGAAAGGCTTCCAAAATTTGGCACACCCTCTTTATATAGAAAACTAATTCCTCCCTTTGGCGAGAGATTGATTTTCACCAACACGCCACACATGATAGCTCCTATCCCTTTTCCCTTATCTTAATCTATTATCTCCTCAAAATAGTCTTTATCTGCTTATTATCCTTAAAGACTAAATTCCTAAATAATAGCCTTTATCTGCTTATTATCCACATAGAATAAATATAATAAAATTCCCAAAAAAATAGCCTTGTGCCGTCCACTTCTCTAATCCCTAATGCCAAATTTAACTAACTTAAATTAGAAGATTTGGGCTCCTTAAAACTTAAAATTTGGGTCCCTAACACTTAAATTAACTCATTCCACATATTCACCCATTAAACATAGGCCCAAATTTAGGATGTTACATTTATGAAGTTTGACAATTCATCAAAACTTGATCACTTTAATAAGGCAGTAAATGCGATGATTGAAGGAGGAGACAAGAAAGTTGCAACTCCTTGAAGGAATAAAAAATGAAGAGGGAACTAGAGAACGAAGTTTCCAAGCCCTTACGTGCTTAAGAGTATTCTGAATAATGAGACTGTGAAAGAGATCCCTGTATTTTTAGATCTGATTTATAGTAATGTTCAAAACATGCTTGTTACCTTAAGCCTAGAGGCAATAAGAACTCTTTTGTGAAATAGGCTTGCATCCTAAATTCTTATTTCAATAAAGTGCATCTTTTTAAACAAATATCTTTTCTTTCCATGTATAGATTCTTTTATTTTTGGACTTTCTTTCAAATATTCTTTTATTCATTCATATCATATCAATAACCATTCTTTGGATCATTTATTCTTTAGAATCTTCTTTCGAGCCTACAATAGGTCTCCAGATATCAAGGATATGAGCAACGTTGTTATTGACTCCCTTTTTGAATGAGATATGGGTCTAGGGGATCTAAGGACTTTAAAAATAACAGAGATTGTAACCTATCTTCTGATTTGTTAACAATGGTGAAACAAGATGAAAAACAGACCCTACCTTACATAGGGTTAATGGATGTTGCGACCTAGGAAAGGAGTCAAGATTGAAGCCTAGCTCACCAGAAAAATAAGGCGAGATATTATTGAGTTATTTTTGAGATGTTTTCGCACGATCATATCAGGACATGCTTGGACTAATAAGACGCACCCTAAATATGAGAATTGGGCACTGCCAATCTACATAGAAAGGGATGGTATCAGCTATGCCGTATCTAAGGAGACAAGATTCATGTGCCTACTCCAGTTCTTCATAAAATTTTCCATATGTGGGGCATGGATGTGATGGGGCCAATCTCGTCAAAAGCTTTTAGCCAATGTTGATTCATCGGCATAGTCATCGTTTACTTCACTAAGAGGGTGGAAGTAGCTTCATATACTAACGTTACAAGGTCAAAGTCATTAATTCAAAAAAAAAAGGATCAGATGCCAGCAAAGAATGCATAACTGTACAAAGTCAAAGTTTACAGTTTGTCCAAAGATCAGGCAGCATATCACAGTACAGCAAAAGTTGTAAAAAAATACAAAAAGAAAAATAACAAAAAACTATGAAAGGTGACTAAGACTTGTAAGGATTGTCATAAGAAGCTACTGTTTACCCTTTGTCTTATTGAACGTCAGCCAGAACCTTTCGCTGGGGCAACATCTTACCCATTGGTTTATGGAATTGAAGCGTGTTAAAAGCTATTTGTCACGGCCATATGATGTAAGATTACGTTAAAGAAGTTCATCTTAGGAAATTCCCCAAAGAAACTTGATGTTAAAAGATTCTTCTTCTACAAAACGATTCCAGAGGAAGGCATATGCCAAATTGGGAAGGACTTATGTAGGACCTGTTTTAGAAGAGCATCAATATTGACTGAGATGGATGACGAAGACTTGTCCAATCTAGTGAATTCAGGTTCAGTCAAGAAATATTTGACTTGAAAGAGGAAAGACCAAGGTGAAAACCCGTAAAGGGCACCTCGAAAAAAAAGAAATAAAGAAATAAAAGAGGAGAGGCACCCGCAAAGGGCACTTTGAAACCAAAGGGGTTTTGACTTGAAAACCCAAAAAGGGCGGCTCAAATTTTGATCAAAGATAAGGCATGTGGTAGTATTACTATGCCTGAATTAACAATGAGGAAGTATGCTGCATCTTGGGGCATTGACAAAGTACTCTGGATCCCCTAAACACATATTGAGCTTAAAATGGTCCTCAAGAAGTTTACACAGAGAAGCTCAGGTTGCGATATCTGGGGCATCTAGCTTCTATCTTACCCATTTTTGAATTTGCTATCTTTGATTACTTTATTCTTTTCAAAGATACACCCCAATCAATTTTCTTATATAGCTTTGGCTATCTTTGCTTACTTTATTCTTTCAAGATACACCTAAATCAATTTTCTTTTATTGCCTTGGTTATCTTTGATTAACTTATTTGTTTCGAGCTATGCTCTTGATTAATTTATTTCTCATCCATTATTGTAATCTTTTTATGTTGAAAATAACGATTATTGGACTAATAATATTTTCATAAAGGAGTTTTGCATATTACTCTGAAAACTTCTAAATAATATGAGGAATCTGAAACATGACTATTGTTCAAAACTCACCAAGCCTAAGGGCTAAAAACATCAAAAAATGATTATCTCTTTAGATTCTTATTGGATAAGACAATTTCGTTGGTGATACCATATCAGTAAATGACGAACAAGGTTAATCCAAGTGTAAAAGGGGATCATTATCGGGATACCCTGCATTCATGAAAATTTCAGACACATACATTTGGTCATTACACCCAAGGAATGGTGTAACAGATCAAATTGATTGAAAGTGATACAAGTTTTATACCTCTGAGTGGTAACAGAAGAAACCAAATATTATTTCCTTGAAGTTGCAGTGGGAAGTACCAACTTCATGTCCCAAGGTTCAAATGGAGAGGATTCTGAAATTACATTGGGCAAGCTTATTGAAGTAGAACATGATTGATGAACAAAGATGGAGAACAAATGAGTGATAACACTTAGAGTAGGAATCATACTCATAACATTTTTGTATCATAGCAAATTTTATAAGGAGCATTTGATTCTGTAACATCCTGAAATTAGGCCTAGTAGGATTGAGCCCAATGGGCCTTAGGCATAGTAGCGTTTAAATTTTTTTGGAGAATAGGAGATCGGCTTAAGTGCAAGTTGGACCTTTTAGATAAGTGATTTTGGAAGGTTAGGGGGCTTCTATGAAGTCCCGGGATCAAATATTAGCTTTGGGAAAATTTTGGTTTTAGGTGAAAAAAAAAACCTTGGAGGTTGGCGGGTAGGCCTTAAGAATAAAATGTGGAGGAAAATGACACAAGTGGTGTGTGTGGTGTAGTGGCAAAGTGACGCCACAAGGAAGGAAGGAGGTCCAAGGTTCTAGGTCCGGAGTTGGTGACTGAAACTGAGGACAAAGTTAAGGTAATTCGGGCTCGTGGACCGATATGAATAAATTGTATGATTGTGTAGTTGATAGTGAACTGGTCTATGTGAATCTTATATCTGTGGCAAGATTTGGGCTAAATGGGCCACACGAAAGTGTGGGTCCATTTGGGCCGAGAATGGGCTTTAGGCCCATTCGCATCGTTATCTCTGTTTAGAATACCCTTGGTGGGTAAATTACAAAAATACCCTTGGTAGGTAGATTACGAAAATACCCTTGGTGGGTAAGTTACGAAAATACCCTTGGTGGGTAAATTACGAAAATACCCTTGGTGGGTAAATTACAAAAATACCCTAGGTAGGTAAATTACAAAAATACCCTTGGTTGGTAAATTACAAAAATACCCTTGGTGGGTAAATTACGAAAATACCCTTGGTGGGTAAATTATGAAAATACCCTTGGTGGATAAATTACAAAAATACCCTTGGTAGGTAAAATTACGGTTATACCCTTAGAGGTTGATTAGCATGATTATGTTGTTTTATGTCTATCTGATTATGATGGTAATTCATGTTATACTTATATTTGATATATGTTCAGCATACATGACATAATGCATACAATTATTATGTCATATTGCACGGGTATGATGAGAGGAGGGGAAGATTGATATCGTGACTTGGTCACCGGTGATTTAGTATCACATTCGTGTCTTGGACACGGAGGTTTGGCACCTCCTAGCGACTCGTCCACGTGGTTAATACCACCGTGGGTTGGCCCCACTTTTGAGATATGGGATCGTCGCCGGTGATTTGGTATCACACGTGGGTTGGCCCCACAACTTGATGATTCGTGACTTGGTCACCGGTGGTTTGGCACCACCGGTGGTTTGGCACCACCGGTGATTTGGTATCACATTCGTGTCTTCGGACACGGAGGTTTGGCACCTCATAGCGACTCGTCCCCGTGGTTAACACCACCGTGGGTTGGCCCCATTTTTGAGATATGGGATCGCCGCCATGATTTGGTATCACACGTGGGTTGGCCCTACAGATGGATTATTCGTGACTTTGGTCACTAGTGATTTGGTATCACATTTATATCGTGACTTTGGTCACGGTGGTTTGGCACCACCGGTGGTTTGGTACCACACGGGTAGAAAATGAGTTATGGATGGCTAGGTTGGGTGCATTATACATATATGTTGCTTTGTTATAATTTGTGTCAAGATGTGGTATTTACCGGGAGAGGAATATGCATCTGAGTCTTGGTGACTCACCTTCTCCTTATCTTTTCAGTGATTCGTGAGTTTGCGGATGAGGAGCGGATGAACTCGAGGAGGCCATGCAATAAAATTTGGTTTTACATGAATTTCAATTGGGTACTTTATTTTAATTTGGTTTTCATATTTTTATGGATTTGTAATAAGGCTGTTTAATTATGTTTTGGATTATTTCTATGTTTTGAATATGTTTAAAATATGGCTTTTAAATTACTTGGTTAATTTAATAATTGAGCCCAAAGTTTTCTAAACTAAAAACTCATAATGGTTTTAAAAATCTTACCATCGGGTAACATGAATAGCTCAATAGTAAAATTACAAGTTAAATGTTTTCAACAGTTAAGTGATTTCCAAAATTCAAGTTTCTATACTCAATTGCAAACGGATTTTCCAAAATGATATTTGAATTTTCTTAAAAGATATAAATGTTTTCTATCATATGATTTATCAACTAAGTTTTAAAGTTTTATGTAATTTGAAGTAAATTTCAATTTTAACTTATTTTCGACAAATAAAGAATTACAAAGAGTTTTTCACAAAAATTTAATTGTTAATTCGATTCATTCAAAAATTATTTTCCTTAGTGACATACCAGATTCACCCCAAACCCGGCCCAAACAATATGACCGAATTTGGTTTGCTACAGAGAAAACATTTTTGAAAACCGATTTTTTAATTTAGTGAAATGCCTTTCAATTTAAATTCTCTTTGTTAAAAACCATACTTAATTCAAAGAAAATATTTGTTGAGTCGTGTTGTTTATAAATTTCAAATGTACAGATGGTACTTTAAAACATTTTGCGTTTAAAAGTTTAGAAAATATATTGCATCGTTTTAACATCATCAAATAATTTAAACAAAACATTCAAACATGCAACAATAATAAAAATAATTTTAGGAGGCCTTATTACAAACAAGTAACATAAACCCAAAGAAAGATAATTAAAATCCAAATTTATTTATTAAAAGTCTCCTTTGCATGCATACCTCGAGTCCATCAGACTCCTTATCATGACTGAATCACTGAAAATGTTAAAGGAAAAAGGTGAGTCATCAAGACCCAATGTGTAACCCTTTTTAAATTGATTTTATTTTTTTGATTTAATATTTTGGTGATTAAGTGTTAAACGCATTTGATTTAAAGTGCGATGATTTTTGAAATACTAATCAAATTTTCAAAATGGTTTTTTAAAACAATTTAAATTAAACAAGTAATTGTCAGAGCCTAGGTTTCAAAAACTTCAAAAATTTGTGGGTTATGGGGTTCAAAAAAGTTTGTTTGAAAATACATGTTGTTTGGAAGTATGGCACCATGAGTCTCGGCATCCAAATCCAAGTAAGTTCCCTTATTTTATGTTTGTTAAGACAATGTTATGGTATATTTTTGGTATTTATTTTGTGTGTCTTTGGTTTGGATATAGAAATTGTATGTATAAATATCGATTTGCTTTTGTGTTTAGTTATCTAGTTATGAGAAAGAAGTTTGAGATTTGGTTTATTAGTGTTATTAGATCGTGAGTCTTGTGACGTGGCGTAGTGTGGTAGGTTAGGACGTGTATTTGTTAGTTAGTTGGAAATTTAGAGACGAAATTTCTTTAAGGAAGAGTAGATTTGTAACATCCTGAAATTAGGCCTAGTAGGATTGAGCCCAATGGGCCTTAGGCGTAGTAGCGTTTAAAATTTTTTGGAGAATAGGAGATCGGCTTAAGTGCAAGTTGGACCTTTTAGATAAGTGATTTTGGAAGGTTAGGGGCTTCATGAAGTCCGGGATCAAATATTAGCTTTGGGAAAATTTTGGTTTAGGTGAAAAAAAAAAAACCTTGGAGGTTGGCGGGTAGGCCTTAAGAATAAAATGTGGAGAAAATGACACAAGTGTGTGTGTGGTGTAGTGGCAAAGTGGCGCCACAAGGAAGGAAGGAGGTCCAGGTTCTAGGTCCGGAGTTGGTGGTGGCGAGGACAAAGTTAAGGTAATTCGGGCTCGTGGACCGATATGAATAAATTGTATGATTGTGTAGTTGATAGTGAACCGGTCTATGTGAATCTTATATACGTGGCAAGATTTGGGCTAAATGGGCCACACGAAGTGTGGGTCCATTTGGTGAGAATGGGCTTTAGGCCCATTAGCATCGTTATCTGTTTAGAATACCCTTGGTGGGTAAATTACAAAAATATCCTTGGTAGGTAGATTACGAAAATACCCTTGGTGGGTAAGTTCTGAAAATACCCTTGGTGGGTAAATTACGAAAATACCCTTGGTGGGTAAATTACAAAAATACCCTAGGTAGGTAAATTACAAAATACCCTTGGTTGGTAAATTACAAAAATACCCTTGGTGGGTAAATTCGAAAATACCCTTGGTGGGTAAATTCTGAAAATACCCTTGGTGGATAAATTACTGAAAATACCCTTGGTAGGTAAAATTACGGTTATACCCTTAGAGGTTGATTAGCATGATTATGTTGCTTTATGTCTATCGATTATGATGGTAATTCATGTTATACTTATATTTGATATATGTCTAGCATACATGACATCTGCATACAATTATTATGTCATATTGCGGGTATGATGAGAGGAGGGAAGATTGATATCGTGACGGTCACCGGTGATTTGGTATCACATTCGTGTCTTCGGACACGGAGGTTTGGCACCTCCTAGTGACTCGTCCATGGTTAATACCACCATGGGTTGGCCCCACTTTTGAGATATGGGATCGTCTTGAGTGATTTGGTATCACACGTGGGTTGGCCCCACAACTTGATGATTCGTGACTTCGGTCACGGTGGTTTGACACCACGGTGGTTTGGCACCACCGGTGATTTGGTATCACATTCGTGTCTTGGACACCGGGGTTTGGCACCTCATGGCGACTCGTCCACGTGGTTAACACCACCGTGGGTTGGCCCCACTTTTGAGATATGGGATAAATGCCGGTGATTTGGTATCACACGTGGGTTGGCCCAGATGGATTATTCGTGACTTTGGTCACGGTGATTTAGTATCACATTTATATCGTGACTTTGGTCACGGTGGTTTAACACCACCGTTGGTTTGGTACCACACGGGGTAGAAAAGGAGTTATGGATGGCTAGGTTGGGTGCATTATACATATATGTTGCTTTGTTATAATTTGTGTAAGTATGTGGTATTTACGGAGAGGGAATATGCTTGAGTCTTGGTGACTCACCTTCTCCCTTATCTTTTCGGTGATTCGTGAGTTTGCGGATAAGGAGCGGATGAACTCGAGGCCATGCAATAAAATTTGGTTTTACATGAATTTCCAATTGGGTACTTTATTTTAATTTGGTTTTCATATTTTTATGGATTTGTAATAAGGCACATTTAATTATGTTTTGGATTATTTTTATGTTTTGAATATGCTTAAAATATGGCTTTTAAATTACTTGGTTAATTTAATAATTGAGCCCAAAGTTTTCTAAACTAAAAACTCACAATGGTTTTAAAAATCTTACCATCGGGTAACATGAATAGCTCAATAGTAAAATTACAAGTTAAATGTTTTCAATAGATTAAGTGATTTCCAAAATTCAAGTTTCTATACTCAATTGCAAGCGGATTTTCCAAAATGATATTTGAATTTTCTTAAAAAGATATAAATGTTTTCTATCATATGATTTATCAACTAAGTTTTAAAGTTTTATGTAATTTGAAGTAAATTTCAATTTTAACTTATTTTAAACAAATAAAGAATTACAAAGAGTTTTCACAAAAATTTAATTGTTAATTGATTCATTCAAAAATTATTTTCCTTAGTGACATACCAGATTCGGTGCATTGGCGTATTGACCGGGTTTGGGGTGTTACTGATTCATTCCGATCATTGCATTCTAATCCTAATCCTTTAAAAGGAATCATCTTCATGACATGTTACATGTAGCTAGAAGCATTTGATTCATTTTGATCATAACATCTTAGTCGGTGACATAAACATACAAAACCAAGCCTACAGAACATGTCCCTCAGTGGACGGTGTAGTAATATCAGTGAATAAGAAGATCTTATCCTCCTGAAGTTGTAGGAAGCATATCAAAAGAAAATTTTAGTCTTATCTCCCTGAAGTTCTAGTGGAGTAGACTAAAGAAAGAAGATCTCATCTTCCTGAAGTTGCAGGAAGTAGATCAAAAGAAGATTTTAGTCTTATCTCCCTGAAGTTGTAGTGGAGTAGACTAAAGAAAGAAGA